>JAQPZY010001689.1:2012500-3212500 GCA_029931535.1 Margaritifera margaritifera | reverse complement strand
CAATTATCTAACTATATTTTCTTGAAAATGCTATATCAATATTTGATCATCATAGCTACAACAAAAATATATAAGCTTTTAAGACACGAAAGAAACACAATCAGCCTAGAAAATAATTCATTTCTTGTGTCCTGAAAATGTCGCAGTTTTGCTATCTTAATTGATGTATGCAAAAGTAGCTTTATATTTAAGATTGTGTTGAAATGGCCCATTGCCAAAATAATGGTGGATGCACTTAAAGTTTTTGCTGATAACCCCAATGCATATATTATTCATCGAAAGGGGGCTCTCAAATGACATCCTGGCGTGTGAGAAGAGAAAATAAGTTAAAGAGAAAAAATTGAAAGATTACAAAACATTTTAATTAGTGGTGAGGAGCATGATAAGCTGCAAATTGAGGCGAGGAAAATAGGTTTCAATACATTACCTTCGGCAACCAAGCGTGAAATGAATTTCGATCCACTGCTCTTAATATACGAGGATAAGTTCATCTTATAATACTCTGCTTAGAATTACTGCTAAGTTAAACTCGGTCAACATGCACAATGTTTTTCGCGTAAATAATACCAGCTTCACATTGAATAATACTAAATAGATTTTATTTTTTTTTTTGTAAAATAATCTATTTTCACTAACACCTTTTTAAAGAGAAAACATTGGCCTTAGGGAACTTTTACAGGTTGACATTACTCCGAATTAGGAAGGAAAATTTTTATTTCCTGGAAAATGTATGTTTCTAGGAATATAAGTGCAGCATTAGGAAGATCTTGTTATACCCGGTGATACAAAAGAAGATCCGAAAAAAATTGTCCGTACTATAATCATGCAATGATAGTAAGATCTATGGCTGTGTTGGTAAAGTTTCCATATCTCCAGCTGTAGTGGTAAATTGGTCATATCTATAGCTGCAGTGGTAAAGTGTTCATATCCACAGCTATATCGGTAAAGTGGTCCGATCTACAGCTGTAGTGGTGAAGTGGTCATATCTCGATCTGTACTGGTGAAGTGGTCCTATTTACAGCTGTAGTTGTAGAGTGGTCATATCTACAGCTATATTGGTAAAGTGGTTAGATCTATAGCTGTCGTAGTGAAGTGGTCAGATCTACAGCTGTCGTAGTGAAGTGGTCAGATCTACAGCTGTAGTGTTAGAATGAAGATATCTGCAAAGATCACGAAGAATAATCCAAGCATGAAGTGTTCCGCTGGATCGTCGCAGATAAATTTTTTATGACGCACAAGAATTTGTGTTCGGGTTTTTACTAATGATATGTAATGACGTAAGGACGACTGGTGGGTCTTTTGAACAAACTAATGTCATTTAGCATGATTGTGGGAATTTTCACCTAGAAATCTTCTGCAAACATGACATATTCACAAGAAAAATTTACTTTGAAGGTTTTCGCACGATTCTCTCTATTTATGACAACCATACTTATTTATCTTAGAAGTTCTACGCAGCCCTTTGCTGACCGTTTGTTAAACTGCAGTGAACAGTAAATGAACCATATATATATATATATATATATATATATATATATATATATATATATATATATATATATATAGAGAGAGAGAGAGAGAGAGAGAGAGAGAGAGAGAGAGAGAGAGAGATATGTATATATACACATTTTAGATGACGCTGACGACGCAGACGCTTACTGTACTGAAAATGCGATGTGTGTAGCAAAATTTATCTGTGCAAAATAAATTCATTATCTGTATCTAATAAGATCGTATAAGCTAAACCGTGTATGTATCAGTGACACGGTGACATACATTTTTAAGATGTAATATTTTGGAGACATAAAATCGGGTAACATAACGAAGGGTGTAATTCCTCAATAAATATACAAAGTATTTCTACTAATTTAAAATCACTTTACAGTGATATCACTGAATGAAGATATGCAGATTACGTAATTATTATACCTCTAAAAAAATTCAGTTGGTTCTTACAAAATTTAGCGATGGATAAAAATACTTTGTTCCACCAGACTTATTACGTAGGTGTTATACTAAAATACTTTGTTCCACCAGACTTGTTATGTAGGTGTTATACTAAAATTCTTCGACATCTTATTAAATTATAGAGTTTTCAACTGCGTAAAAGAAAGCTGGCATTTTGGAGTATTCGCTTGTATTCAATTAGAGTGGCGGCGCGACGGGGATTCAGGAGCGGGCAATTGCCTCCGGGCGCTGGGCAAGGCGGGGGGGGGGGAGGGGGCGCCGACGGGAGTTTTTTTTTTATAGCTGCAACCAGGGCGTAGATGGGTGTGGTGGGGGTGGTGGAGGATGGCAACTGACATAAAAACTGCTCTGTGGTAAAGTAGAGGCGCCACTAAAGACCATTGCCCCGGGCGCCTCGGTGGGGGGGGGGCACTAAAGAACATTGCCCCACAAAAACAAAGAGAGCCTGATAGAGTTGAAATTGGCAGACAACTTAGAAACGTTCTCACGTGAATTTAAAATAGCAAAAGAGCCGCGTGATTAAAGAAAGAACAAGATTAGTCTAAAACATCACAAAATGAAAGAAATATACAAGTTCACAAAGTTCAAATAAAATCTATTATATTGTAGGAGGTGGTTTAGATGTTTAGGTATCTTGTTCATTATGTCGAAAACAAAAGTAGCAGAGGTGGAATAGGCGTTTAAAATATTTGACTGACATCCGTCAGCGTCTTTTATATCAACCTCTATGGCTTTTAGTATCTGTATCACGATCATCGCTTATTAGCACATGCGCGGTTGGGTTTGCAAACTATAATCACACGTGCGTGCACATGTAAGCAGGCTGTTATGCAAACAGTTACTCGACTTTGACTGTCTGCAAATTCACTACTTGGTTGCGTACCTGTGCTCGGAGTTGCCTGTGGTTTTCCATTTCAGCAACACGGTCTCGAACTCGGCCGCGCTAATTATTTTATTCTCAATAGCCATCGAGTACAGCTTCGCAATTGTGCTGAGAATACTTTGTGCGAGACGTTCTGAATAGATACGTATTCTGAGAATACTTTGTGCGAGACGTTCTGAATAGATACGTATTCTGAGAATACTTTGTGCGAGACGTTCTGAATAGATACGTATTCGCGAATGCAACCGTAAAGAAATTGTTTTACTGGAACCGCCTGCGACACCGGTTACTATCGATATAACGTCGACAATAATTCCAACTGGTGTACCTATAATAGTCGCCTATAAGTTTGAGGGTCCATTATAATTCTTCTAATAATAATGTAATTGCGTAGTACAATTGGTCGACAACCATGCCTTGTTCAGGTGCAATACGCACACGCACTTCTAACCAATTACCATTTTTTACAGGTGCAACTGCGATACAATTATAGAAAATATCTTCGTGTGGAATACTTAAATATCTGGCAATTGTGTGTTCCTGGGGCTGGGCAATACGTTCATATAGAACCATATTGATTACACCTTTGGCTGGTGCCTGAAACGATTGTGCTCGTCTTCGCCCAAGAACTGCTACACGGATAAGTGCATCCTGTTAAATAACAGTCGCGATTGTCCTCTTCTCAGTTGAGTCAATGTCGGTTTAACATATTCTTTGGGGAATGTAACCGGAGTGGATTCAACGGCGAATATTATTTCATCGTTGTAGAAACAATCCCTGAATGTTTTTATACCTGGTGGTGCAGTCAGCGATTGGGTATTTTCACTTGCCAATGCAATGATTCCAAGCTGGCTTCGAGATGGTATTGGTACTTCAGGGTGGTCCCAACGGTTGATTTCTATTTGACCCTAATAAGATTATATTTGAGCGTACAAGAGGGTCTGGTAACACCATTTTGAAGCAGATATTCGTCGATAAGTGGAACAAAATCACTATCAATGTTGGAATCACTGGTCAGCAGATTGAACACTCCGTTGGTAAATTCCGCAACCTCATCACCACGGTCAGAATCCATCACTTTATATGTAATGATAAATCTAATCTTAAATACAAACACCAAAGACGGTTAAGTACCCGCGCGGATAGATGTTGATTTCGAACTGAATTTCATCTCTGGCGACTAATGATGATGATACTGTAAATGTGAAAAATTTAGTATTAATACCAATGCTGGTTTTGCCCATGCGAGTCAAAATACAAAAGATATCGATGTGTTATCACGTATGGGACTCAATCTCAATGAGTACCAGGTCCTGTTGTCAAATCCATGTTAACCATGCCGGTTTCCCTCGTGTGTGGGCTCATCGATGCAAGTTCGTTTCGCATAAAGACACATCGGAAATGCTTGACTGATTTAACCATCGCGAGTAAATCAATACTGGTTGGCGGCGAGGCCTTCCACGAGTTGCACCGAGTAGTCGAAGACCTCTGCCTGAGGGTAATTGTGCGAGTCGTTCCTGGTAATAGAAAACCTTTTCCTTTTTTTATTCATTTACGAGACCAATCATAGATCTTTCCACCGCGAAAGGCTCCGCCTCCAACTGCCTTTTTCCCGGATGCAGTTCCGACAGCCCCCTGAGCAGCTGCATTTCAACCGCCGGAGCCTCAGCAGCTAACAACCCTGGAATAAATGGAAATATTCCACCGGTCTTTTGCAGTTGTGTCACCTCTGTCTTCGATAACGTTAATGTCGCCGAGGTGTTCTTTCGATTGGCTGCATTAAGCTTATTAAGTTGTGTTTGAGTCAACCACACAGAGACAATTTCAGTTAACTTTGCAGGCGAAAGTTCCAACATGACCCCACAATCGTTTCGCATTGCGCTTTTGATTTTCGCAAGCTCGTTTTCGCTAAGGCCAACCTTAACTTCGTGGTAAGACATTATTATTTATAAATGTAACAGGTTCAATTTCAACCGCTATGAATTTTCCACAGGCGTATCAATGACTCTCATTCGACCACCTGTACTAACAGAATCCTGTCAGAAAGAATCAAAGCAAAGCATTTGTAACTGGCGGCGTCAATGGATACACTTACACGTGCATGAAAGTACATGTCAGCCACGGACTGTCTGAACAACTCCAGGTGTTATAATGAAAAGTAGTAAGTCGGGTACAACGTACGAAAGTCAAGCTGAGAAATCTGCAGACCTGTGTCAATGTTTTGATGCCGGTCCAGGTACGACCACAGAATATGATATCCACGTGTGACTTGATTGTCTGTGAAGTAAAGCAAAATTTCTTCAGAGGGTTTCTGATGACCATTAAACCGCAAGAAAAGTTCAGACACTCCTGACTTGTCAAATATCATCTTACTTTTCTCTTGGTCATAGTCTCGATTCGCATTTTGAAAAGCCACGAACACGTGTTTTGGTGCGCTAAGGCCATGTTGGGTACTTATTTGCCATGTAAACTGTCCCAGAATATTAGTTGTCGTGTGCGAGTCTGTGGTGTGCGCGTGAAACGACAGCGTTGACGCGGTTCCAGAACTCATAAACGACAACAAACGGTTTTCCGTGGTCAGTGAAGGGAAATTGGTTTTGGTTCTACCCGCGGTGCTCGAGTCACTATTCGTCGTAATCGATTTCGAATAAATTGAACCGCTTGCAATCCCAGATTTTTAACCGATCCGCAGAAACATTGTTGATGCTATCAACGGCTCGCATTGCAACTTATTTAGCAATTGGCGCAGCGCGCGAGGTCAGGCCACAAGTACCTTCGGTGCGCCTGTGAACAAACAAATCAGGTCGATCTCCAATGTACAGTTGTATTGTCAAGGTCTCACCGCGCCGGTCCAACGTGCGCCCGTCCTGGTCCACAAGGGTGAAACGGATATGTATCAACCGAGGATTGTGGCATGGAAGATACACCGGTGATGCGGGAATAATTGATATAAAATCAACCGGTTCAACAGTTAGGGAAAAACCAAACAGTGTATAACCTTGAGAAACCACGATTGAGCGAGCTCCACTTTCATAACTGCCTCTGATGACGTCACAGGTTAAATTAATTTGAATCGTTGAGGTAATATTGACAATGCCAGGCGCGATATGGTATCCCACGCGTAAGATTCGTTTGTCGCCGGGAATGTTTTCAGGCCAATCTTAAATTGCTCTTATTGACGACCGTGCAATTTCAACCGCATAGATTTTATTGAGGTGACAGAGCTGAGTGTTGGCTCATGTTCACGTATGAACATTGTGTAGTCTTTGCCGGTCACCAATAAAATCCTCTCTTCATTGATCGATTCCATTTCGCACGCGCCCGCGGAAAGTTCAACTTGTTGCCAGGATGCATCATCATCCATCGAAAACACAAATGAATTGTTTGCGAAAAGACCACCAAACGGCCGTGATCGGATATTGGGCCAACTGTAATAAACTCAAAACGACGCCAATGCGATCTCGAGTGTGCGGGATTTCCCTGCGGTGATTGGTATAGAGAAAGTTACATCGAATTGCGGTTTCGTTGACGAGATTGTGATCATCGAGGTAACGCTCGGGGTTATTGTTTGCAACAACACGCTGCAACGCAGCATTGATTTTGCGGAGAATTGCCTCAGAACTCATTATCGCGTTAGTCGTATAAATCATCGATGTCTTCAAGCGAAATATCTCCGGTCCCATGATGTCATTGGTGAGCAACCGCTGACAAATCAATGCGGCTTCATTTACGACTTCGGGGCGTTCTTGCCCGCGCTAACCGTTCCACAAGTGTTTCCAACCGATCCGCAAGGTCGTGAGGGTAAGACGGCCCAACAAGGTCTTTTCCGTCCTTTGCTTGTTGCTCTTGCGCTTTTCTTTGAGCATGGAATTTAGCACTTTGTGCCAGTCCACATGCAGCTTCGCTCGGGGGTGTAGGCGCTTGCGGTTCACATACGGGTTCAGGTTTTGGTGGTTCCTCCTCCAATGGGGAGAGAAATTATTCTTCTTCTTCTTCCTTGGTAGGCACATTCGCTTTTTTCGGATCCGTTTTATAGATTTGGTTTATAGCGGTTTTGAAATTATTTTGAAAAATATCTACAGATGGTTTAACCTTTTCTTCACCTATGACTCGATAGAGGCTCGATAGAGGTCAACAAGTGTTTCAAACTTAAGCCACATAAGATCATTACTACGCAATCTGCTTTATCCAGTCCACTCCTGGTATACCCATGCTGGCCAGTTCTTTTTGATGTCAGTGGGGCTCCTATTTGCTGGTAGTTTATGCTGCAACATATACTCTTTTAGTTGCTTTGAATTATGTATTAAGAAAGGCAAACTATATAGGATTGTCAAAGATTTGCTGCCGTGCTGATTTTTAAATCTTTTATCTTTTGGTGGTTTATATTTTGATGTGTATTCTGGTGGTTCTTGTTGTGGACGATGCATAAGTGCCTCTCCAACATCCTTTGCATTTCCTCTAACTGTTTTTGTATCAGTACTAATTGTGTTGTCGCACGCCCGATTGGACCAGATCATTGTTGTGTTCCCATCATCGTAGCAGTGGTTTCCGCGACTTGCTTTGTTTGTTCCACATTTCTGCAGTCTTGGTGACAATTTCTTTTGTTGGTGTAACTAACGGTGCAAACATTTGTTCGAAGCCCGCTGTGAGATCTTCTCGTGCAGTTTATAAAGACTGTAACATATCTTTGACACGTTTGTTGCCGGCTATAACATTACGAATCAGTTCCTGGTGTTCGTGAGCAGCTAGACTGCGTCGCTTCCCATACTGTGCTATGGTATCACTGGCGGAAACTGAGGGGTTCTCAAGCGGAGCTTTCTTTGTTTTCGACATTTTATTTGTTTATCGTGGTTGATCAATTGCTTTATCCAAACCGGCTTGATATTTTCCAGGTCCACCAGTCAAGACAATATTAAGAAAACTATACGATTCCAAGGTGGCATTCGCAAACATATTTCAAAATTCATCCCACGAGTGATCGCCAGCGCACTAGGTCCAATGAATGTTTGAGAAACCATGCGAGTCAACACCATGAAATATCATCAACATGTTACAGTTGTCTCAGATTACTTTAGGTACATGTACGTACCGTTGAGTCAGATATATCATATCTGTGTTTTTGTGTCGATCTCGGGAAAATATTCGCGCGGGATTGATTTGGTTTTCCATCATTACGTCATTGTACACGACAAGATTATTCTCACTCGGATCAAGGTCATCAATGGTAGGTGCTTCATCGATTGTGGAAAAGAAATCAACCGTGGATGTGGTGGCCTTATCACCCAAACACGTAAGCGCGCCCGAAAAATCTTTGAGTACGTCGTAACACGGCTGATGGTTAGCCGCCGGTGCATTTACGTACAACCGGTCCAACGCCAACCATCGCAAAATCATATTCAACAACAGTTTTCCCTGAACCGGCCGGACCAATGAGTAACGCACGAATTGAGTTTGGAAACATATCGCCGTGTTTGGTCGGTTTAGGTGCTGCCTGCGCTGAAAAGTCAATGACATTGAAAGCGGAGCTATTCAAATCTTTGATTTTTTCGTTTTTTCCAAAAGCATCTTCTTTTTTTCTTTTTCGTGGTGCCATGTTAAATGTCAACAAAATTGTTGTATAATACAATTGTGTCTTCATATTGTGTCCGATGACGCACACAAACACGTACTGCGAATTCAACTCGAGTTCAAACATATAATAGTAATTCCGCGATCGCTGGATTTGTGTTCGATGTAAAGCAAAGAAGTTCACATTCGTTAAAAAAACAGTCGTCGGCGGTGATGTCGCTGCCGCGTTAGCATATCCCCGATACAATTACTGTGGGTCTGGAACACGGCTGGATATATGACTGGATTCTAACAATCGACCAACGCCTGAGGAAGCACCCGTAAACAGCGTCGATGCTGCATGCTACCGATATGATCTTGCTTACAAAGCATCAAATGATATCCGTGCGCATCAACGTGCCGATGTAGATCTTATCCATGACTTGAACGCGCTCAATCCTACACTCGGAGAAAGAATCGCTAGATGGATCATCAAAGGGGGTATGAAGGCTAAGATTGTTTTGGGTGGTGAATAAAGTTCACTCATTGGGGGACAAAGTCAACTCATTGGAGGTAAAATATATTGATATAATAAACAAACATGGATAAAAAAAAGAGTGTAGTTGCTGAACGGGCATTATCGAAAATATACTACAGCCCTCGCGGGTATTGGAAAGATTAAGCCGCTGTTGAAAAGTTAGCTAACGCGACAGCAGTCAACCATGTTAACGCTCGAAATTATTAGCTAAACAAGCGCTGTGACAAATTTACTTACTCGCGCCAAGAAAGATTTCCCGCGGTCGGTTTGATGTCCAAACATCTAATGAAGTTCACCAGGCTAATCTTTTGTTTCTCCCACATGATAGGGTATGTGGGCATACTTACAGATACGCGTTAACCGTCGTAGATATCGCTAGCAGATACAAAGAAGCGGAGCCGTTGACGTCTAAAGATTCGGCTGTTGTCGCAGATGCACTTAAACGTAGTTACACACGGGGACCACTAACATGGTCATGGTTATTACAAGTGGATTCAGGTAAAGAATTGCTCGGATCTGTTGCTGCGCTGTTAACAAACCAACGTGTGTGAGTTCGTGTTGGACATGTTAATATACATCGTGACCAAGCTATTGTAGAACAATTTAATCGCACACTTGCGGAACAATTATTTTGATATCAGTATGCTTAAGAATTGTTAATGAAATCTCGGTCTCGGATCGTAGAACGATTTCATGAGTGAGTAACGCGGCTTCAATCAGTCATAGCAGCGTTGAATAATGAAATCAAATGCGCGATTGGATTAAAACCCGCTGATGTGATTCGACAAAATGCTGTCCATTACCCGCAAAAATAATTTCATAACCACCACCGTTAGAATCACTCGGAAACACTTTTGTCCAGTATTGGTATGCATCTGGGGAGATAAAAGGTGGACAAGGTCGTGCTACTGATCCAGCATGGTCCGTCGATGTATTTACTATCTCGGCCCGGTTCGATTTCCAAGGCAACCAACACGTTATCATTTGGCACTGTCACCGGGTGGACCTTGTGCGAGAGGAATTGCAAGTCGTTCACGCGAATGCGAAACTGCTACCAGATTTATTTTACGCTAGTGCATCGTATCAACGTAAATTGAAAGTTGATTGTAATCGCATGATGTCAAAACGCGTAAGTGGTAATTCCGTCGGGAAATATCCCTCGTTTAGTATCAAGCGGATACAAACTCATCATGGTGAATCGGTATACTTCCATGCGATATTCTTTACTCCTGATCATTTTGGCTGTATGTGTGAATTCGCGTCTCTCATGTGTGAGATCATTTTTTACAATAACCCCGGGAACTCATTTCGCCCTCTTTTTGTTTTCGGTCCCGACCTGGATCGAGCACATTTTGAGGCGCAGTCCCACCTATTCTTTGATAGGATCACCCGCACATTCATCTTTGAATTTTCCAACAACGTTTTCGTTGGTGTAGCAAAACAAGGGGTGCGCTTTCGGATAATCACTGTTGTCAAATTCGTTTTTGAGATTTGGCTGAGCTATGTCCGTGTACATATTGTCGGTGGTGATATGCATCAGCAGCGAGTCGGTGTCTGTGTAAAGCACCTTGACACGATCCTGGTAAAACGGTTTAATTTTGTCATAGTACAAGTCATACATGAGCAGTTTTGAAAAATCAAGCACGGACTATGTAGAGCAACGAGCCCAATATCGAAGAATTTCGGGATTCAAATGCCTGGTCTGCGATGAGCCCTCGAAGCTTTTCTTGTTGGGTTTCACGCATAAGATCAACACGAATTCGTTTCCGCAGATTTTCCATAGTTTTGACAAACACGGAATTGTTCATTAGTTTGAAGAATTCTTTTTCAAAATCATTTTAGCATTCGTTCGCAGATTCGTATTCATCTGGATAAAAGTTGCCACCCAAGCGTTTTGGCGAAATCTAAGCACCCGATAAATTTTACTCACACGCATTCCCAATCGCAGATGCAACTACAGGCTTCGTACGTGAACTACATAGTTGATTTTTCGCTGAACACATGGAATAAGTTTGGTGCATTCTGTAAACATGCGACCGGATTCGTCCACGATCATATCATGATACGGGGACAGCCATTCGCGGGGCACCGACAGCGCTTCCGGTGCCAGTGGGTAGGCGTTATAAGTGTTGTGAAGCTTGTTTGGGTATTCCAAGTCAACTTCAAAGATATCCGTGGTCGCTGATGCTGTCGTAATCGTGTACATGTATTTGTACGTCCACATCAGCGGGATTAATCCACTCAAAGCCACCAACCTGTAGGGGCTGCATCATCGCCCACTCATGTAACTGTTTGGGACACCTGGGTCATATTCGTCCACGCCCGGGTTATTCGCGCGAGCGCGACGATGATTCACCATTGAAATCCTGCCCCGAATACCACGCTCGATAAACTGATGGTGGTCAATATCGGTGAGAAGTTCCAACTCTACTTTTGTCATTAACAGCAATGCATCCCAGGACATTCTCGGTGACGTAAAATAGTGCGCGGGGTAAAGCTTGTATATTCTCATGGCGGAATCACGAAACGCCTCAGAGACATCCTCGAGCAGCAACACATCCGTACGCAGATACAAATTGTGATAATCACCGAGGTTTTATCATTCGAATGCGAACCAAACCGTGTTTGCGTGTACGTAGTCGTCGGTGGAAATACCTTCACGAGACAACGACGAATGAAATGCTTCGATCGGTGGTAACTGAATTTCATCAAACAGCGGAAATGGTATCCTATCGAAGTCGTTGCAAAGAATAGATTTTTTGTTGGTTACTACAATATTTCCAATGAACTGGCGGACACTATTTCTACTACATCAAGGATAACAATGAAACGAGAACTGTTTAATTTCCTGATACATGAACAAATCCAATGGGAAATGGTCGCTAATCATGTCAATGAAGAAAGAAAAGACATTGAATGTCTGAAACGCAACTCTAAAGTTAAAATCAGTTTGAGTAACGATTTCAGAATGCATATCACGAACAACAACGATAAATTGACAGGTCTCAGCGTGCGTTATCATAGAGATGGCAATGACGTCAAACTTCACATCTGGTGGTTGCCCACGGGTACAACAGCTCGGAAACAGTTTGATAGCTATTACTGAGTATCTGTTAATAAACTTTTGAACAAATTGGATCCTGTTTTAGGAAACACGGTTTTGAAGAAAGAGATGTCCTTTTAATTATATGCAAACAATGCTTTTCTTAAGTATTCTTGTAAAACAAGCAAAGACAGAATACTATAGTTAAAGGACGGGCCCAAGAACGAAGCATATGAGCAGAGAGACGTCAGAGTCTTGATCCGAACTCTTGAGATAGATACAAGTTATCAACTGATACAGAAGCTGTTGAAACTGAAATAGACAAAGACATAGATCTGTGAAAATGATGGGCTTTTTGTTATTTACTTTTTGATACACTAATTTTGCAATTTTACTCAACGCGTCATACAATACTTCAATATAATCTGTTCATATGTAAACTGTTGGTTTGCGTTTCTTGTGGATTTTATAGAGGTCAATACAAAACCCTAATGGAATGTGTTTCACGGTTTTGCTTGTCCAGGATAATATATTGAGTTGTGTGTCAATCTAGCTTTTCACTGGTACAATGATACTTAAAAATCACAATAAATAACATAAGGAACTTTGAATCGATGCTGATAGTTGTTTTATTTTTTAATTGTACAAATCAAATGAATCTTCTTCAGTAATTTTATATACTGAGTTGTCTACAGTTTTACGCAGTCGTTTGTGTTCCGATAATTCTTCTAGTGTATTGTACAAATGAAGCATTTTTAAAAGATATGTTTCTGTCTGTGATGACACCAAACTTAACAAAGTTTTATTTCAAAGTCATGCTACGTTAAGTCTTTATAGTTATTGGGACCACTACATTGAAAATGAAATTCCTAATTCAGTTATTCTAATAGTTTGTCTCAGCTGCACCTCCTGTGCAATTTCCTATTTCAGTTATTCTAATAGTCTGTCTCAGCTGCACCTCCTGTGGATGTTGTGTTCGGCACAGCTCTGTTCTTGCCCCTTCTAATATTTCATATATATTTACGGATCTGTCAAACTAATGACTCTCTCTCTCTCTCTCTCTCTCTATAAATATATATATATATATATATATATATATATATATATATATATATATATATAGAGAGAGAGAGAGAGAGAGAGAGAGAGAGAGAGAATTGTAAATATAGAATTGTATTTATTCGGTCTATCTACATGATCACTTGGTTTGTTTAACACAGATTTCACAACATAAAAAAAAACATGTATCGTCTTTAATCTTTTCATGAAAACAAGGTTTTTCTTCTAACTCTATTCTAGCAAGTCTGTGTATGAGTTTCCTCAGAGCCGGTGATACCTATCTATGTTCAGTCTTAAATATTCTATCTTGCTAACATTCACATTGCACTTTCGCGTATTTCCTGTTCAAATATGGTATGTAAAGTATCGAATAAAGGCTCAATGACATTTGTTATGTATATTGAATTTATAAGATGTGTCCATGAGGTAAGTCGCACTTTTGTGGTCATTTTGGAAACAACATATTTACTTCAATTTGAGTTCAAGGTCAGTCTTGTTTACATACCATTTAACAATTAGATTGGGATTTTCCATGTCTTGATGTGAGAAAAGTCAGGTACGCACAGGAAATTTCCATTAGAGTTACTCATATTCAAGAATATTCTGTCAGGTGATTTATCCTTATATTTATACCGGTTTGGTAAACAAGATTTCATTCCTATACTAAACTTCATATTATTAAGATCAGTCTATTAATAATAAAAATAATAATAATGAGGACTTTGTATAGCGCCTAATCTTTAGAAGCTCTAAGCGCTTTACAACATTATATAACACCTAAACAAACATATATAATGATATGATCACGAAAAGAAAGAAAAAACAAACACCATGAAATTAGAAAAACAAAAACATGCTGAAAATATTTAAGGTAAGAAAACATTAAGTCTTTAGGTCTATTCTTGCAGTCGAAAAAGGTGAGTTTTAAGAGCACACTTGAATGAGATCACTGTGTCTTTGTGTCTAAGTTCAGTTGGCAATTCGTTCCACGTTGCTGGGCCCTGGTATGCAAAAGAACGTTGTCCGTATGACTTCATTTTGGTATTGGGAATAATGAGAATACGGGTGTCGGAAGAGGAGCGTAAGTATCTTGCTGGTGTGTACACATGGGTGAGGTGAGATAGGTATGTTGGACTGGTGCCAGTCAGTGAAACGTAGCACAGAGAACAAATTTTGTGTTTGATTCTGGATCGAATGGGTAGCCAGTGTAGGGTACAGAGCAGGGGAGAGGTGTGCTCTGTTCGTGGTACTCTAAGAATGATCCGAGCAGCTGTGTTTTGAACTTTTTGAAGTTTCTGGAGTAGATACTGAGATGAACCAGATAGAATTGAGTTACAATAGTCCAGTCTTGAAAGTACTAAGGAACACACAAGTGTTTTAGTGGCATCAACTGAAAGATAATTGCGAATGGAGCTGATCCGTCTCAGCTCAAGGCATGCAGCCTTGCATATTAAGGAGTTTATTTCAGTAATCAGATGTTGCAGTTGTGAAAATCAGAGCAAATTCAGAGAGAGGAATTATTTATTTGAAATATTCATTGGAATTACTAAAAGTGCTCATTCTCGTTTTGGATTAATACTTGACTTTGGGATTTATGTGAATTCATTTAATGATATTCTGGATTACATCATTCAGGCATATCAGGACATTCAAGACTACGGACACATCAGAATATTCAAGACTACTAGCACATCATGACATTCAAGGTTACTGGAATTCATTCGGAATATTCTATATTTAGGACTTGTGATTATGACACTTAGGATTATTGGATTATTTGGACTTTAATTCACGTTATTGTAAGTGTCTTTTGAATTTTCACTTTATTTGTCTAGAAATAAATTGATATGCCTGAATGATGTAATCCAGAATATCATTAAATGAATTCACATAAATCCCAAAGTCAAGTATTAATCCAAAACGTGAATGAGCATTTTTAGTAATTCCAATGAATATTTCAAATAAATAATTCCTCTCTCTGAATTTGCTCTGATTTTCACAACTGCAACATCTGATTACTGAAATAAACTCCTTAATAGACTGATCTCAATAATATGAAGTTTAGTATAGGAATGAAATCTTGTTTACCAAACCGGTATAAATATAAGGATAAATCACCTGACAGAATATTCTAGAATATGAGTAACTCTAATGGAAATTTCCTGTGCGTACCTGACTTTTCTCACATCAAGACATGGAAAATCCCAATCTAATTGTTAAATGGTATGTAAACAAGACTGACCTTGAACTCAAATTGAAGCAAATATGTGTTTTCCAAAATGACCACAAAAGTACGACTTACCTCATGGACACATATAATAAATTCAATATACACAGCACATTATTAATTTCGCTAATAGGTCTGGTTATGTGGGGAAGATTTCTATACTCAAGTCGTTCCCCTTCTTGCGTGAGCCTCTTCGTACCTCTTATCATTAAGTCTAATTGAGATTAAACAGAACCAACTTGTTGAAATGTTCTAATGATTAGCTTCTTCGAATATGGTTCAGTGTCATTTAGAAATTCATAAAAATCTTGATTGTTGCTGCCGTAAAACCGGTTGCAATTTAAATTGTAATTAAATGAATCTCCAAGACTTTTCGTTTTAAATTCTGTTTCAATTCTGCATATTCATACGTCTTAATTCTTTTCAAGTTTTAAAGCGTATTAAGGGAGGTTGTAATTGTGTCCTAACTTGTCTTGTTATTGGCATATCAAGTACTGAAGTATTGCCATCTTGCACATGATTTTCTGTTTTCGCTTGGCTATTCATTTTGATTAATTTAACTGAAAATAGTTCCATGAATTTAACTACTTTTGTTTAAACATGTGAAAGAAATCTATCTGTAACCTTTAACATTTTTTTACCTTTGAAGTTTGTCATAAATTCTGACAAAACGTAGAGACCCTGGTGCTTGTGCCCTTGCTAATTATTCGATTTCATCAGCAATCCAAGAAACTCCTGTCCTGCCGCTTTTTAATTCCCCAATTATGTTGACGGTATAGGTAATTTACATATATTGTACTGATGCTATAAATAGTTATGATCAGGGGAAATAAATCGTAATAGCATTATCAGCTCAATACAGATTTGACTCCCTTTGCAACTTTCACTGAAATTTGAAAGTATTGGCAGGTCGAAATGTTTATTTAATTTCTGAGTTATACATGACCTGATGAGTCATTATATTTTGACATATAAGAATTGGTTTATTAAAAAACTTTACAAAATGTATCAATGTTACTGCTTAGTGACATAGTTTGTGTACATGCTAATTGTAAATCTAACAGCTGTGTTGACCCTAGACCAGTTAATGGGAAGTTGTGAAATTACTTTGCAAACTTAAAATCACCTTGAATCGAGGTAAATATTCGACTTATTAGTAATATTCTGTCCTTTAATAATATTTGCTATCAACAGCTTAAAAGTAAGAATGAATTCTTGTCCACTCAATTTATGTCGTAAAGACATAAAACCTGCTGTAAAGTGGTCTTCAATATATGAGCATTATTATACCTTAATTTAATGTTTTTGCTACATTTAGCGTTTCTAATTGATACAGATAGCGTTTCTAATTGATGCAGATAGCGTTTCTAATTGATACATATAGCGTACTTGTAACAGACAACGGTTCAACATTGTTCTGAAAGCCAAACATGTCATTGTATTACCCGTTACGAGAGGCTTACCGCGGATTTCTCCAAAATTCGATATATGTCATGGGCATATTGAACTGATTGTGTTATATTCCAAAATTTGTCCAATGTACTTTTCCCTGTCATTCTCAGAATTGAATTGACGAGATATTATCGAAATATTTCGCTTGTAATATGTCAAATTATTTTTTGCATCAGAAATCTCCGTCTAGCTATTACTATGGAAGATTTGGAAAGAATGAAATTGCATTGATTATTCCACAACAAGACTTCAGCGGTTAGTATTCTGTTTACAAGACAAGTTAAATACTGTAACAAGATTTGTCATCTCGCTTTTAGGTCTCTGTGGTGACTGGAACACAAATCGACATTAGCTTTCAATTGAATATGCCGTTTTGCCAATAGCCATACTTATATTGAGGAAAACAGCTTAAATCTCCTCTGAACCCAAAAGGTAGGACTGAGTTAGGACTGAGTTAGGCCCACCGTGTAGTATAAAAGTACAAGTTAAATTTGAAATGTGCCCAAAGAAAGGAAGTGTAACTTGGTGGTATATTAGACCTGTTACGACTCTAGGGGTAATGTAACAGAATAAAAGACACAAACAAGCTTTCAAGATTAAAATGCAAATCTTTAATTTCCTAAAATATTAAAAGAATTTAAAATAGGTCAACAAATAATCAAAGTGAAAGAATTAAAACAATTTACAGCATAGAATATCCTAAAAAGTCCTAAATTGTTTTAAAGTTCACTTCCTGATGTTAATCCGAGTAATCCGGATGAAGTATTCTGAATGAAAATAACCTGCACTGTGTTGAAATTGATAAGTTCTGATTAAATCCAAAATAATCCTTGCAAGTCTGGAATCTCACAAGTTTTAGAATAATGTCCGATAATTCCACGGAGCTCTATAGTAATTCAGATGAATTACTAATTAAATAAATATATTCCACACTGAACTGAAATAAATCTCAATACGACTTCTCTTCATTCAAGCAACTGTAAAGAATGATTTATCACTGGACGAGTTGCTATATATACATTACAAGTGCGCTGATTTAAAAAGGGAATACCCTTTCTCCGTCTTTAATAATATGGTATTACAAAATAACACAACCCTCTAAGGACCAATCAGGAACTAGGTTACGCGTCATTTACCCAAAGGTCTAGCGTACTAAAAATCTTAAAGAGTAAACATAATGTTATTGTAGTATGGAATGTGACCTTTCAATGTTGATTTCAAAAGTACAAAGCTAGGTCGACTTCATTTTCCCGCGCAATTGATCATGTGACCACTTATTGATTGAGCAGTAGTCGTATGTATACATATATGCTAACCGCTATTCAGAATAAAAACAGAGATCATAAATTAGTAAATTAAATCATTATAAAAAGGTAAAAAGGTATGATTCCGTAACAGACCAGCTTAGGTACTTTAAATAGTAGAATTTTCATTTCACGAAAGACTTATAGAACATCTTTTTCCAAAATATAATTGAAACCATAAAAAGTTATGTCTCTAACTCAATCGCTAACACTGACAAACACGGGATATTTTACTGGATATTTTAGAAAATGAAATAAAAGTCACCCGTTTCCTTCACGTGTACATTTCCATTTTTGTTTCTTTCTAAAATTAGATAGACAGCAAAAGGAGTAATACCGGCACATATCAATGCAAACAATCACCAACAAACCTACCTCAAACAGGCGACACCGATCACTCTGACTAATTTATAAGCTTAAAACTCAACGATGTTTGTTAAAGGTTGTACATGTAAATAAAACACATAAACTAAAAATGGCTACACTTTTACCTTCAGGAATCTGTAGTAAGGATGATTATAACGAGTAATCAAAATGACCACAGTTTTACCTTCAGATACTTGAAGAAAGGAAGGTACCTGTAGAAAGGATAGCTATAATGACTAATCAAAATGAACACACTTTTACCTCCAGACACCTGTAGTAAGGTTGGCTACAAGGACTAATCACAATGACCACTCTTTTACTTTAATACACCTGTAGTGAGCATGCTTATATTGACTAATGTAAATTACCCCAAGTTTACCTTCAGACACTTATAGTGAGGATAGCTGAAATGACTAATGAAAATGACCCTACTTTAATCTTCACACAACTGTAATAAGGCTGGCTAAAATGACTAATCAGAATGACCACACTTTTAACTTCAGGCACCTGTAGTAAAGATGGTTATAATGACTAATCAAAATGAACACACTTTCACCTTCAGACGCCTGTAGTAAGGATGGCTAGAATGACTAATCAAAATAACTACACTTTTTATTTCAGACATGTGTAGGAAGGATGACTATAATGACTAATTAAAATCACTTTCAACTTCAGACATCTGTATTAAGGCTCGGTAGAATGGTCAAATGACTACGCTTTTATATGCAGGCACCTATAGTAAGGATGGCTAGAATGACCAATCAAAATGATTATACTTTTAACTTCAGGCACCTGTAGTAAGGATGACTAATCAAAGTGACTACACTTTTAATTTCAGAGACATTTAGTAAGGATGACTATAATGACTAATTAAAATCACTTTCAACTTCAGACATCTGTATTAAGTCTCGGTAGAATGGTCAATCAAAATGACTACACTTTTATATAAGGCACCTATAGTAAGGATGGCTGTAATGACCAATCAAAAAAGGCTACACTTTTTAATTCTGGAAACTGTAGTATGAATGGCTGTAATGACCAATCAAAATGACTACACTTTAAATTCAGGCACATGCAGTAAGGATGGCCGTAATCAGGGATTTACAAATCCATTTGCCTGACTCCGGGACAAGCTCAAATTCGGCTCGGGCAAGCTCAAGTTTCCAAGGCACTTGCCCGCGGGCAAGTCCAAAATATCGATAGAGAGATGAAGTAAGGGATTGTGTTCTGTTCGTAATGCTTTATTTTCTGTAGATTTTGTACCCTGCGATCTTGCCACAGTACACACACACACACACACACACAAACATACACACACACACACACACACACACACACATATATATATATATATATATATATATATATATATATATATATATATATATATATATATATATATCAGTACCTTTATTTGGGGTTAATATGTACCGCATTCTTCTATTACATAATTCGCCACAGTTTCTTTCATCTATAATATGTAATTTGCATCTTGTGGTCAATATCAAGGTCAGTCTCACATTTTTGTGCAACCGTAATCATGTGAATATTTACTATTTAAAGCAAGTTTTGACAAGTAAGGAATAAATACTTATATTTTAACTTATCAGTTACATTTTAGTCGCAATATTTGTACGTATCTGGGATTCGCCCACTTCCCGGTCCTAACCTAGCCTCAGGCAGTAATTTGTTATAATGCATGTCGCCGATTTTTAAGGTGAGTAGGTGTTACTTGTTAACAATATAACTCATTAAATTTCTTTGCCACATGTGTTAGGAAATAAAAGGCACTCGTCTCTAATGAATAACCATTAGAAGGATTTCGTTTAAAGCGTGATCGATGTATTGAAAATGTAGCAATCACAAAAGCGGTGTTTATGGTTTGTTGTTTACGTGATAATTACAGGAGACCAATACATACTTACTTGTTGGCAAACAATTAAATGGCTCAAAATAAATGTTCTCAATCTCAAAAGTCGGATTCTCAAATAGTTTGATGCATGTCGCTGATTTCAAGGTGATTAGATGAAAACTGTTAAGTAAATGGATAAAATTAGTGTTCACAAATCTTTCAGTTGTGACTATAAATAAATCATTACAAACATTCTAGCTTTCGTTATTGTTGATGCAGCTGATGAGATGAGATCGCTATCTTATCTAGGGACGAAAAAAAGGAATTTCCTTAAAATATCCCGTCTTTTTTTTATTTTTTTACTCATGCTGGAATAGTATGTTTTGGGCAAGCTCACATTTCCCAAGGGCAAGTTCAATTTTACAGCCAGCTTGCCCTGGGCAAGCTGACTTTTATAAAATTTTCAAGTCCCTGCCGTAATGACCAATCAAAATGACCACACTTTTAAATTCAGGCACCTCTCGTAAGGATGACTTTAATGACTAATCACAATGACCACACTTTTACTTTCAAACATCTGCAATAAGGATCGCTAGAATGACTAATCAAAACGACTACACTTTTAATTTCAGACTCATGTAGTCCCTGCCGTAATGACCAATCAAAATGACTACATTTTTTAGTTCAAAATTCAGGCAGCTACATTAAGGATGGCTAGAATGACTAATCAAAATTATTACACTTTTTAATTAAGGCACCTGTAGAATGGGTGACTATAATAACTAATCAATAGATATCAACCAAATTAAAAAAATCGCTACTTCGATAAGTTTGGTGTAATCTGAGCTGTTTAACACTGATCACAGACAGATTTTTTGTCAAACTTGCAATACTTTATGGACATAAATTAATTTAAATATTCTTCTTAATGTACGGATATTACTTAAATGGAAAATGTTATGCGTAAATAATGCGTTGTAATGATAGCTCTTACAGTCTGATATCCAGGCGAAAAGGAAATGACAAAAAAATGACAACATATACGATACCCAATAAAGATAGTATCGGAGAGAAGCACAGAGTCTTGTAAAGTCCCTTATTTATTACAATATGATAATTCCTAAATGGCATCAGATCTATTAGCAAGCATTGATTAGCAGTACAAACAAGTTATTTTATCATGGCTTAGTAACTTAACCCACACATTTATTCTTTGCGTATATTGTATTAAGGTGTCTGACAGTTAGCCTACAAAACATTTGTCCCGCTTTCGCAAACGTGAAGCAGGACAAAATCATAGAAGAAACGTAGTTATATCTGAACCGGGATTCGCTGTTTATGCAGGAAGACCGATAAAACCATTTTTATTCGAGTGAAATGTCATTATCACAAATATGAACAATGCGATTAGATTTTATTTTACAGGACAGAAAGAAAGGCGAACGGATGAATGTAATTTATTAAATTACAACAAACGTATTTAAGTATATATGCAATTGAGTGCAAATGTGATTTCGTCACACCCTTAAACTATACAGATGTGAACTTAATAAGCTTTCTTAATATGAGATGTCACTTTAGGTACCAAAGCCGACTGCCCATACCTTCCACCCCTTCCTGTGTAAAAGAATAAATGTTCAAATATCTGACGTTTGACAGACGTTTTGATACCTCTAGCGACATGTTTAAAGTAATGCAATGACTGACACGCGACATGTTTAAAGTAATGAAATGACTGAGAAAATGAACTCACACTCTTTAAATATCAAAATAAGATCTCTGGGTTTTTTGCCGATTGCCGATATGCTCTGTGTTAAACATATATCTCTCATTTTATTTTAGAATAATCGTTTTCAAAATGACTGCAGTAGATGTGTGCCTCTGATGAAAATGGCTTTAATTGTTTTGTTTTCATCGCCATACTGCAGCCATTGGATGGAATGGCGAAATATTTCATTTCCACTGTACAATTTGTAAATCACCACAGTAGTACTGTTGTCACAATGTTTCCCCTTACAACAGGCCACCGATCCTTTCAGACTACGTCTTCTTTGCCGAAACAATTAATGAAATAATTATGCCAAATAGGAGGGAGACTACTGTGATAAAGATGGCGTTCGTTTTACAACAAACTTCATCAAATAGTATAGTAGCTATAAATAATTCTGTATGTAAAACATAATGCTGGTTTTAAAAGTTAGCCAGAAACCAATTTGGTGCAGCATGGACGGCTTGACAAACTGGATGCGTACCCGGGACTAATAACTACAAAAAAAAAAAAAAAAAAAAACAGAACTGGGTCAAACATAATATAGCGTTTCTTGGTCTGTCAGCCTTTCAAAGACAAGTGATGCCTCCTGAAGAAATAAAAGCAAACTATCCAGATTCAATAAAATTTCACTTAGTCGCGTCAGTCTTAAAATCGATAGTTTCTGATCATTATATTAATTATTACAGTCATGCATTATAATATTAATATCAAAGGGGTATATTTAACGTCCTTGACACAGTTGGACAAACTCTGCACGCGTATAGAGAGACTTTCATCAAGAAGTAACGGAGCTGTCATTTGCGAGACTTGAGAAAGTGTGCATGTCATCTTGAAAGTTAATTTAGTCAAATTAAGTTTTAAAAGACTGATAATAGTGTAATGTACATTTCTGTCGAGTAAGAGGTTACAGTATACCAATTTCAAACATACGATAGAAGTAGTAGTAAGTATATGCGAAAACTCGACCAATCATATTTCTGTGTTAAACTTCCTATATAGGGATATGAGAACATCAGATTAAAATTGTAAACGTTCCTAGGCCAGCAAGAATTGGACATGTTTTTCAATCTTTAAAATAATAAACCAGTCTAAATATGAAGACAATTGTCGAACACAAAATAATAATTTGACATTTATTACACACCATAAATCACAGAATATTGAATTTGACAATTTTCAGACGACAGAAAAATTTCACAAGTGTAACATGAAAGCAATAATGCTGGTGTCTACATATAATATATATTTGTTTTACAAGTATAAATGAGATAAAAGTTTGATCATAGCTATTTGTGTTACTTACTAACAGTCAAGAGAATAAAAGTGTTAATTTGTTGATTTCAAACATCAAAATAATATACTTTAATATTCCAGAAATTATGCATATTTCCAGATTCATTTCAATGATGATAACATAGAATTACGTACCGTCAGCCCTGACAAAAAGAAGGTTTAAAAAGCGCATTATGAAGAGGCAATAAATTACTGTGTAACACACAAATGTTTATTCGGCAACATTTACTGTACAACCTAAATATTTTGCAAATTTTACTACAGTAATAAGGATGTACTTGTAAAATGGAACGGAGATGATGAGTCGTTTAATAGATGAAAACAGGTGGAAAATATGTTATTAAAATCTATGATGTGCTAAAGACACACCTATCCTCCGCAAATGATGCACCAAAAGTACACCCCTCCTCCAGAGACGGAGGAAGCACAATACATAAGATAAACAGGAGAAAAAAGGAGCATGACAACTTTGAGGTTTTGATAGATAATATGTTTCTAGAATGTGACAGATCTGGCAAACATGGTGCAGTAGACAATGAAGAGGTTACAATATGCATTATATTTGAAATGCTAGAGGGGAAAAACGAAAATGCATCCAAAAATACCACAAGTTAATAGCAGAATTGTACACATGGAAATCTTGATATGGGGACAACATTGTAGACAATTTTCTAGCTGGGTAATATATGACAGAAGTGAAGAAATGAAGAGATAACATTCTAAACTATAAAGTTGGTTCAAACTACATTTCTAAAAGCTATATAAACTGTAATGCAAACTATTGCAAGGTGGTCTACGAGAGTTTTAACAAAATAAGGCGAATGTAAATCCTATAAAGGTGGGTGCAATCATTGAGACATTTAAACTTCTCAAATTTTATACAAAGAAGGTATGTGGAGCTGTACATTTTTAGGCTGCAGATATGTATGCTTACATATGGTATTAAACTGAGTCTGACTTATTTGTTAACGTTCATATAACTCATTTATTTTCATTCCATATTCATGAAACTTTTTGATAGGATAAATCTAATTTGCATAGCACCAAACTCCCTAGCCAGGTCACTATGGCCTACATTTCAAGATTGAGTAGCCTTCAGTGGACTTTTCTAAAGTTAATAATCTCTACCACTGTTTATGCCAAACAATAACAAAACTTAGTAATGTGATGCATTTGCAATTACAAATGTTACTTGTAATTACTACATTAAAATCAATTATTCTGGTATGTCAAAAAGCAGCTTCTTTAGGTTTCTGGTATATTTCCCTTGCATACAGTTTTTATTTATCAGTATCTCAAAAATCGAAGCAAGTCTAAATGTTTTGTTTTACTTTAGGTGTTGTATGTTTTGGAAATTTCAAAAACTATTCGCAAATTTAAATTCATGTTATGCTGTTGCAGATGCTCGAATGAGTCAACTGAAGATATTACGTGTCATTTTAGACCAATTTTCTAACCTTGTATGTGTGCGTTTGAGAGAGATAGATGGTCCAACACCGATAAGTAGGAGAACCTCAGATAATCGGAGGTTGCAAACATTTTTTCCTGACACTGAACAAAGAGTTATGTAACTCGCTAACAACTTAGTGATGATGATGATGATGATGACGATGAACATGACACAAGAACAGCAACAACACAGGTCAGTCTAACAAGATTCTCGTCGAGAGACTTTCTTGACGCAATAGACACTTAAAATCAAGTAGATTACAAATAACGAGATTTTGTATTTATCAACAATTACTAAATGGTTATCGGCTAAGTTTGTTGTCGACGAAGTATCATAACCGTTCTACACCAGAAACATCAAGCCAAATATGCCACCCTCTCACAACCGGTATAGACTGCATTCAGGTTACGAGGATAACCGACTGACGGATGGAAGTACATGACAGATAACACTATATCCGCCAAAGTTTGGACATAAAATCAAATTGTTTTTTCATGAGCTATATGCTGTCTACTAGAGCACCCTACCCAAACCATTGAAAACGCCGCCACGTAAATTATATTTACGTAAATTAAAATAAACATAAAAAGAAATCCACAAAATATCAAAGTGACAATTTAGGTGATACAAGCACGACGTACAACGGTTAGAATTCAGAAAGATCGCATAGGCTCACGACATGCTTGGATTTTGTTTTGAGAAAGTGTGGCTTGGATCATTAAACCAGCCTTTCTTCCTAAATATGTTCATGCATTTGACTTCATTAGTGATTATTTACTTCAGTTCAAACCGTGTGGAGGTCATTTACGTACATATATACCTAGAGTTTCATTCGAAACTTCTGAGTAACCATTGTCTTAAATACAAACAGGTACTTATTTAAATGTACAAAAATGGAAATGATTGTCATTTTTTATTTTATTTACTTTTCTATTTTGAGCTTGAGTTTCATTCTTAAATAGTGTTGACTGTATGTGACCAAATTGTTCCTACTCTTAGTCCGCTTTCATATTCAAATCTCGTAAATGCATTTCTTGCATTTGACAAGTAAGGTTAGTCAGCATCCAACTATCACATCCACTCAAGTCTGGGTATGTGTTCTCCCCATATGAATGTAAGTCTGGTGTGTCTATTGAAAATATTAATTACGTACAAAATGGGGCAGGGGATTTTAGTAGCTTTCCCCGATGTATTGGTCCCGGATGAAGTCGGATAGCGTAATCGGAGTGTTAGAAAATCCCGTTTTACGCTGGACTGTATATGGTTATTGACTAAGAAAATCGTTCATAAAACTGTAGTGGAATATATCAGTTTCTATTCTTCATTTACCATCTCACAGCCAGCACTTACACCATTAAATAACAAACAAAAAAATTAAATCAAGTAACCTTATTGACTATCAAACAAAAATCACAGTTAAAATCCGTAACTGTTTCAGTTTGAAGTAAATAAAAAATATTTTAGATTGTATGTAATTACTAACTTTCTTCAAACTTGTTAAAATAACATAACTACTTTGCATTTAAATGACACAAAAAATGAAGGATCTCCATTCAAAAACAACAAAAGTTTAGTTCCAAAAATGATCCCCACGAGACTTTGGAGGAGGTTAGTCAAATGAGCCAACGTTTGTCATATTTTTGATACAGCTATATTTCTTAATAAACATGCAATATGCATCTAAAGAGCCTTGAATACTCCATCACCCTATTTGATTTCAACTAAATGTTTCTTGAATCTTTAGCCGATAAATTCTGCCACGGGTTGGGTGATGGGCAAATGTGATCTACTATTACAAAGTCATATCCATATACTATTTACTACAACAGTGCTGAATATTTACCTACTTTAGTGCGGCCATTACCATCATTGTATTTGAAATCTTACTACTAAAATAAATGGAAATGACAAAATTATATAATATTGGTACTGAAAAATAACCAAACGAAATGGATCAAAGGAACACCAGATACCAACATTGTAAAGACTGCGCGATTTGGAAGTAGTTTGATTGGGAAAAATTGAAAGCATGGTACTATGTCCTAGAATAATTTGATCATTACACATTTAATTGAATGTGTGATTGAACTATGGAATGGAGATACTTCCACCAACATGATAAAACGACATATTTTCCACAATATTTACGAACAACAGAAAATACATTTAACAGGCTATACAGATCGATAGTACATAATGGATAAAAATAACATGACCAGATGAATCTAACCAACACAAACAAAATATCTAGACACATAAAGCAAATGTATTATAATCTACGATCTGAATAATTTAAGTGAATGATCACAAGCGAAACGGTGAAAGTGGCGTAGCAATACATCAAGCGAAATGACCATGGGAAGTACATCACTCAAAATACATCTACCCCCGTGGTTTTTCAATTTATTTTTGTTTTCGAAACCTTGTCCACAATATATACAACGTTATGTAATGCAAACGTCTGTAATGTATTGTAATCCATGTTTCATTGTACTGATGCAAGAATTAAGTTCATTTACATTTTTAGTATTGTAGAATGCTGCAATGAAACAAACTAATACAATTGCAACTGTATCCAAATTTGTATACATTATTTATATTACTATGTGCAGCCTATCAAGTAAGGTCATTTAAGTGCATGAAAATGATCTATTCTCGCCCTTAACTGAACCAAATGATCAAATTTTGTTTTCAAATGATGTTCAAATATGGTTCAGTGTAATTGAAACATCAAAACAAATCTTAATGGATACCACCATAAAGTCTGTACTCATAGACATTTCTTGTAAATGAATCTCCAAGCCTTTTTAGTGATAATTCTGTCTATTCATATGACTTTATTTATTTTATTTTTTTTGTATTTTTTTTTATTTTTTTTTTTTATTTTTGCTATTTTTTTTTTTTTTTGTTTTGTTTTTTTGTTTGAAGGAGTATTTGGAATTCTATAATGACTTGATTTTGCATTGATGCATCAAGTATAAAAGTCTTCGTTCTGATTTATTTCACCAAAAATACGTCAATATATTTAACTACTCTTTAAGATGCAGAATACTTAATAGATATTTAACAACTATTTTGTATATTTACATCAATATTTTATGTGAACAACTACGTCATTATTTTACGGGATTGTGTTCTACGTAACTATGTTATGTGTACATCCACGTCTCTATTTTACGACCTCAAATTAGTTTTTATTTACATCACTGTTGTATGTTGTGTACTGTGACGTAGCATGCAAGCTGAGATCATGTGATGATTTTAACTAGTGTTTTACATCACTCCTTTAAGCTGTGATGTTGTCCACCCTGTTAAAAAATGATTTCACCCAACCATTTCCCCCAAATACTAACCTTGCTTTTTTCTGATTGATACTTGCATATATTTGCGATTTATTATAAAGCAGATTATGTTCACGGCGTAGGAACGTTTGCATATATTATACTGAGGCTATAAATAATCTTCACCAAGGGAACAAACTAGTAATAGCTTAAGTAGCACGCCAAGAGAGTTATCTCCCTTTGTCATTTTGTTCTCGCTGTTTTGTACCATTATTTATAATGTGATTTTTTTAAAAATTAGTATTCACTCCGCCATTTTCACCGTTTCGCCAGTAACTATTCTTTTAAATCAGTCAGATCACATTAGATATAAAACACATTTGTACTATATGTCTGTGTCTGGCTTCTTTGCTTCTGTTGATTGGTTAACATGAGCATTATATTTCTCTCTTTTTTGTTTCTTTTTGTTTTTTTGCTATTTTTCTCTCTATTCTGTTTTTAATTTATTCTGTTCTTTGTTGTTTGTATTATGTGTGTATTTTTGTTTTAATATCTTGGTAGAAATATCTGTATTTCATGGTTTTACCACAAATAAACTTAAATTATTCTAGGATATGCTTTCAATTTTCCCCAAAAATCTGCCTCCTAAAAGCACAGTCTTGCTGGTGCTGGTATCTGGTGTTCCTTTGTTCCATTCCGTTTGATTATCTATTGGTGCCACTATATAGCATTTTGTCACCTCAATTTATTTTCGATTTAAAATAATATGATATATGGGGCTTTACTAAAGTAGGTCAATACTGAGTACTGTTGTTGGTCTTGTAGAAAACCTCAAGTCTGAAAGTCTGACTAATACATTTTATTATGAACAATATCTCTCTCTCTCTCTCTCTCTCTCTCTCTCTCTCTCTCTCTATATATATATATATATATATATATATATATATATATATATATATATATATATGTCTGTGTATGTCTGTCCCCCTGTCTACATTGATACCTACCTGTCTAGCTACATACCTATTTTTATATATATATATATATATATATATATATATATATATATATATATATATATATATATATATATATATATCACGTGTACAATTTATGTCCAGGATACCTAAAAAAAATAGTAAGTCATATGTATTGCGGCTCAGACAGAAGGCAAATGAGATAACGTCTTTAATGTCCTGGAAAATAATAAATGCCGGAGACAAGGCGAAGGGCATAGATGTTTACTGAAGAGAGTGTACCAAACAGGATGATTGTTTCACACAAAATGCTGCCCTATTTGTGTGTACTTAATATACTCAGAACCACGGATAAGTAAGAAGGTAATATAGGAGTACAGGTTTCTAGTATTTAGTCGGATACTATTATATGTTTGTCTTTTCTTTGTATTATAATATATATATATATATATATATATATATATATATATATATATATATATATATATATATATATATATATATTGGTTTTCTGTGTGATAGGCACGATCATCCCTTCTTTGATTTTTGATACACAGCTTCTTTGATTTTTGTTACACAGCTTCTTTGATTTTGTTACACAGCTTCTTTGATTTTGTTACACAGCTTCTTTGATTTTGTTACACAGCTTCTTTGATTTTGTTACACAGCTTCTTTGATTTTATTACACAGCTTCTTTGATTTTTGATATACAGCTTTATTGGGCTGCATAAAATAGATGTGTAGTTTATCCGTTTTAAGACTGTTTATCATTTTTTCTCATTTCTTTCTTCTATTTTTTATCTTTTGTATATTTCTCCGTCATTCAAACATATAGGATAGGAGTCAAGAATTTTGGCTTTTGTGTTTAATGTTTGTTTGTGGATGTAAATTGTTTCTTCCCCTCATAAAGAGCTTGTTTAGATCGAAACTGTTTTATATTTGCGCCGTTATGAACTTTTATATATATATATATATATATATATATATATATATATATATATATATATATATATATATATATATATATATATATAATGTACAATCACCAGCTCAGAAATATATATAAAAGTTCATAACGGCGCAAATATAAAACAGTTTCGATCTAAACAAGCTATATATATGTGTGTGTGTGTGTGTGTGTGTATGTGTGTGGTTTGGAAAATAAAACAATATAAGTGTCAGCTTAACATTTTACTTGGCATAAATCCCATGTATTACAGATACCTAACTGTATATATGTAATGTCAACCCCATATATATATATATATATATATATATATATATATATATATATATATATATATGTGTGTGTGTGTGTGTGTGCGTGTGTGTGTCTGTGTGTGTGTGTGTACATGTAAATTATTTGAATGTTAGCTGTATAATCACAATTTAAAATCTGTATATACAAGCTTGTAATAAGAAGTATCCCTATATTGTCGGTTTAATCATTTTCTGATATAATTGGTTGAAATAGCTTTCTGAGCTGGTGATTGTACATTTTGTATTAGTACTCTGACCGTACATAAAACTGTCCATTTTCTATTATCTATATAGTCCTTATTAAGACAACACTTCTAACTTTTAGGTAGTTTCAATTTAAAATAAACAGTTCTTAATACTTTACTGCCCCTGTTTCAAATAACTTAAGAACTCTTGAACGCTTAGTTGGAGTAGAGGGGTAATCAGGAACTTCAGTTGTGCAGAAAATCCACTGTGTTTGCATGGACGACTTCGACCAAGTGCACAGTATTGTATTAGATAATTCCAATATGTGGCCTCAAAGATGTAAAGCAGGCTGTTTGTTTTTTGTGCTGACGTGACTAACTTACATTCAGTGCCTCCGGATAGCTGATCTACTTTGCCTCTTGTTAACCAGCATGCTTTGAAAATTCCAGGAAAGATCACCGCCTATATTATAACGTTACTAATTAGCGCATCTTTAAAAAAGAAAGCACTATATTATATTTTACCTAGTTGTCCGTTTTTTTCCCCCAAGTAAAGAAATATTTCCTGTTCGGCATGCAAAGTAATTGAAAGTGCAAAAATGCTATATGATTTGTCTGTGTCTAAAAGCAAAAACAAAGACTGTCTTTCCATTTTATTATTTGGATAATGCGTCCCTCGTTTTAGCCCCGAGACTAAAGCAATTATCAATCTCCTACAACCTACTATTAGCGATGGGGCGTATTGAAGTGTTCTAAAGGAAACACATTTAGGAATACATCAGGCAACATATTTTTCCTTTAACAGCAACCGCACTGCAAATCTTTTTTGCGGTTTTTGCAAGTAACAAACCCGTACTTTTCCAAGATTCCTGTATAGAAGAACCATTAGCGTTTCTTTCATATAGATATACTCCAACATTACCAATAGTATCTAGTCTTGACGTAAATGTATATTATTCCATCCTTAGTCTTTACAAACTTGAGTTATTATATAAAAACGTGAGTTCACTAACGAGATGACATACAAACTTTCACAAGTCGTATACGCGATAGGTTTTTTGTTTGATGATGAAAGTATCTTCCTTAATAGCGAAGTGAAAACACACTCGTTTTGTACCTGTAGGGTTCGTTTCCTCGGTTTCATCATTTGCGAGAGTAAAATGGTCGCCCATCCAAGGTCAATGGGTTTCTACGGGTTCCCTAGTTTTCTCCGTAACAGAAGACGACACTACACCAATGTGTAAGCCGTCAAATGTGCTTCAGATAGGCATACTATACTGAGAGACAACACAACTGCCCCCAAAACACAAGTTTTTGTTTATCGATGGTTGTCGCTAAAGGTAAGGTGCCAGACACTACATCTGTGTGAGTTTTTATAAGGAGAATTTTGAATGAACCTGACACATAATCTATGAGCTCTTTCAAACTGAATGATGTCATTAGGAAGCAAGTAATCCCAAAGTTCGCAACCGTCTATGCTTTTGGATATCACAAAGGCTTCATATATTCTTTTTTCAGATATAGAGATGATGCTTCCTTCATTGAGGCCTCAATTAGAGCTTTCTACACGAATCAATCACACTCTTTTTGAGACAACCAAACTTGTTAAAGGTAATACCTATATGGGATGATTATTAGATTATATAACAGGTTCATTGCCAAAAACCCACTGACGCTGTGATTTTAAGTGAATTTTCTGAGATTCGTTAATAACTATAACTTTGGTTTTATCAGTAATATAATTGTATCTCCATTTACATGAATAATCATGACATATTTGTATCATGTTATCCAAACCAGATTTGTAAAATGATATGAGTGCCATATCATCAGTAACTGTTGGATCACTATATTTGACTGAAGATAGGACAGATCCATAATCACAAGTACCATATCAGCAGTGACTGTAGGGGCACTATATTTGACTGAAGATACAATATATCCATCGTTAGAAGAAGACAGCGTTAACCAGAGTTTATGAATGTATAAGAGAGAGAGAGAGAGAGAGAGAGAGAGAGAGAGAGAGAGAGAGAGAGAGAGAGAGAGAGAGAGAGAGAGAGAGAGAGTTCATTGGAGTAAAATCTAAGGGGGGGGGCGAGATTTTGTTTAATAATCCTTTCACATGTTTGCTAAGAAGCTAAACATATGGAATAATAATAAGAAAAAGCCATTACCCTATCTCTGCAAGTTGGATTATCAGAATAAATAAATATGTAAATGCAATTTTTGTTAAAATCAATGGAAACAAATAGGTCAGCAAACCAAAAAGAAAGTATAACTGTTTAAAGATTAATAGGACGGATTCACAGACAGTAAGAGCTGGAATTAAGGAGAGCTTCGTGTTCGGCATGAAAAGTAATTGAAAATTGCTTAAGTGCCATATAATTTGACTAAATCTAAAGCAAAATAAAGACCGCCTCTCCATTTTCTTACTTGAATAATTATAGCTAGTATGCGGCCCTCGCATTAGCCCTGAAGATCGAGCAATTACCAGTCTCCTAGTAATAGTAATTTGATGTATTGAAGAGTCATATTTAAAACCCAGCGTTCTGTCTGAAAAACTAAACTGCACATCTCTTTGTACTTTTAGCAAACAGCAAGGCCCTAATTATCCAGGACTCCTAAGCAAATGAATCGCTAGTTAAATATACACGGAAGCACGAGCACTGTTTTTTTTTTTAATGTGTTTTTAAGTCCCGTAAAAACAGACTCGGTGTCTTTTGAAAATCATTATAAATTACCAGACCACTCATATATTTGTGTATGACCATTAAAAATAAAAATTGAAAAATCACTGGGGCATAGTGAAAATTAAAATAGTACAATCTTAAATAAATAAATTTTGAGAACTTTCGAGAAGTTCAAATTACATTACTATCATTTTCTGCACTAGTCTAGGGATTTATATCTTACTATCATGTTATTTTAAATCTTTTTATACGACTCTAGGTCTTAAAACAATGTAATATAAAGAAAGTGAAACCAACAATGTATGTAAAATCAACAAACAATTTCTCTGTAATTAAAAATGAAAATTCAAAAGACACTTACAATTTGTGAATTAAATTCAAACTAATCCTACATGTCCTAAACACAAGTCAGAAATTATAGAATGTTCCGAATGAAGGAATGTTTCGAATGAATGAATGTTCCGAATGAATGGGTAGTCTTGAATGTCCTGATGTACCACAACAATAGTCTTGAATGTACTGATGTACCCCAATAATGTAATCCAGATCATCTTTGAGAATGTCCACAGATATGCAAAAGTCATATATTTAAATCCAAAGATTAATGAGCACTTGATGTTAATTCCTATGAATGTTCAATAAATAATTCCTTTCGAATTATGTCTACAGCAATACAGCATTACGGCAGTACAGCACAACTATGATTCCAAACAGTATGATGATTCAAAACAGACTGATCATAACAAAACACAGGGTTGTTTTCAAAACAGGATTCAAATGGCCTAATTCACAACAGGACACGTGTCATCTAACGACCCACAATGCAATACAAAATGCGTCATTTGAGTGGAAAATCCCAAACAAATGGTCAACAACTCTGACCTTGAACTCAAAGGTCAGTAAATACCTTGTTGACATCTTAACCAAACTTAAAGTACGACTTACTATTTGACTGTATTTTAAAGTACAGTCATAGGCCAAAAGTTTTGGCATTCATTATAGATTCTATATACATAACACTTTACTAAAATAAATGAACCAAAGCGAATGACCGTACTGAAGGTTCATCAGAGGCACAATGTACAATTCATAGTACAACATATCAAACGACTCTTATAGGTATATAAAAAGATTAAAATGACAAAAAAATATCTATTTAAAAAAAAACAATATCTGCTGTCACTACGACTCAAGTTTATGATTTGTCCAAAAATCAATATTTACTGTCCACAGAATCAGTTACCGCGTTTCATTTGCGTTGAAGCAACACATTAGTACACTCTTAGAAAATAAATTAAGCCTTGAATTTCTGAGCTCATTAGAGAGGGCATTTTCGACTTTTAGATATGATTCGGAATTTTTTCCTGATATTAGTAGCTACAAATAGAAAGAGACACTACTATCGTTCTGTTAGAATGTCAGTATACATGAAAACTTATATAATTTATTTTACGTTGTGTTAGCAAACGAGTCCCATTGGTCTATGCATATTGCGCATTATAACAAATCGAAAGGTCAGCGGTTCGGTCATTTCCAGAGGTGAAACTTTTTTCTATCTATTTATAGCGCTCAGTTCATAACAAAAGCAGATCAAATACATATTCAAACACAAATCAAATAAATATAAGCTCAGCGATTAGAAAAAGTTTTTAAGTGTTCACATGAAATATAAGGCATGCCCACCACCACCACAACCTTGTAAAAAATGACACATTTTCATTCTGCTGCTTATGCACAAGAGTGTGTGACATAGTTGATATGTGCACACAATACGTTCACTAGGAAGTCAAATGTAAATATAAAGAGCATGCCCACAAAAAGCATGTGACGAATTTACCTTGTGCGGCTTACGCACATGAGCGTGTGACACATTCACTATGTGCACTCAACACGCTGTCTTCAAAGTCACACCTAAAAAGGGCCTGAGCCAATTTATAATTCTCGGAACACAAAGTCCGATCGCAGAGAGTAGATAAAGATATGCTGTAATAAAGTGGCTTCCCGTTGGGGGTGGTAATTGGTGTAGTTCCAATATAACATTACTCAGGATCAGAATCTACCGACAGCAAGGTGAATATTTTACCAAAACTCTATGAAAAGGATCAAATGTTAAAATGTTAAAATGTTAAAGATCCATGCAAAATAGTTAAATGTATTATTGAAATAATTTTTTCAAAGAAATCAAAATGAAGACTTCGATACTTGTTCCCCAAGACCAAAGCAAGTAAGAAACAAATTACAACTTCCCTTAATACATTCCATCTATAAAAAGAAAAGAATTAAAGAGGATGAATATATATATACATATAGATATATATATATATATATATATATATATATATATATATATATATAAATAAATATATATATATATATATATATATATATATATATATATTCATAATGAAAAGACTTAGAGGTTCATTTAAGAGACACTTTAATAAGTATTTAGGTTATGGAGGCAACAATGAAGATTGTTATGGTTTTCTCAATTATACTAAACCATATTTGAAGATCATCAGTAGACACATTTTGTTCTATGACACCTCAGTTGGTTTTAAAGATTAGATTTATGAAGGGACTCAACCAGGATGGAGAGCAAGTTGATTATAAAGCATTTTACTAAAAAAACAAGGTTTATAAATGGATACTGTTATTGGACGTTTACATGTCATGTTTAAATGGGAAACAAGCGAAAGTAAAACTGGATACTTGACAGGATTGAATATTTTAAAGTATTGCACATAGATTGGCATCAACCGCTCAGAGGAAGCCCGAGCATACATTTGTCTGAATTGGTTTAGAATAAAGAACATTATATTAATATTGAAATAAAGACGTTAGGTATTTCTTTAGTGCTGTGAAATCTGTGCTAAATACACTATGTGAACATACAAGTGGACCATCCATCAAAATATAATTGGGATATATACATATATACAGTAATTTGTTTAAACGACGTCTGGTACAAAATAGAGGATATTTTTTAAAATTAAAGTGAATTTGATTTATCCAAAAATGTTGTATGAAATATTATTAGATGTGGGGGATAGCAGATCTGTATTAGAGGAAACTGAGAGAAATAAAATCAAACCCGTTAGAATAAATGAAATGGAGAGGGAACGACAAGTTGACGTGTTCATTATATTGCAATGTGGTGTTCCTAATGTCAATCAAGATGAAAGGAACAATAATAGTGGCATACAAGATTTTTCAAATTGGTGCCATCACAGAAAAACAAACATAAAATAAAAAATACTCTTGTAAAGAAGAAATCAAAAACTTTTGAATTATTTTACTATACCTGAAAATTTATCATAACTCAAAAGACTGTTACAAGGTAGATTACTCATTAGATAATGTCTAGAGAAGGATAAGTTGTTAAATTTTACAAAAAATATAAACCATAATTAAAAGTTCAATATGTTATTTATTGTGATATTGAAAGTGCCATAGTGTCTATGAGAAGCGGATTGGACACTTAACTTTAGCATGGACACAGAGTGCCCAGGTGATGTGTTCATCCACGACATCGCCAAGTAACCTTTGATGTACCCAGTATATGCAACCGCTTGTCTAATTTGTCCTCAGGACCAATCAGGATTTTCATCTCATTTTTCAGTAACCCACTTTCTTTTGTAAGTCTTGTTGGTCAAAACAGTTGGAGTGATAATAACGATGCGATCAGAATAGATTATTTATTAAGTCTTTCTTAGATGTAGTGTAAACAGTCTATCTATTCGGTCTTTCTCAGATGTAGTGTAAACAGTCTATTTATTCGGTCTAGATCTAGTTTAAACATAGCTTTTCTACAATTAGTCATTCCACAGATTATCATGTTATAAAGATTTTTCTATTACATTCATTATGCTGAAAGCACACGTTGCCGTGGGTAACGACTACGAAATTTAAAGATGTCTGAAACAAAAACTAATTGTTTTGAATGTGTACCTCATCAAACACAAAAGAGATAATTTTGTGAGCATCTACATTTTATTTTACTTTGATCTGTAGGCTAATACCTTGTTGCACATAAGCTAACATATGACCAGTACCATCGAATCTAATATCGTGTGTACTTCACAAATAAATTCAGATACAATGGTTATCAGTGTAACGCTAACATTACTGTTTTCTGAATACTTTTGTTGTTCATCAAAGATCTACTTTGAGGCCTCTACAAACTGTTGCCTCAGTTCGAAAACTTTGCAAATAAACCATGTTTGGTACACCTGATATATTCACTGTGAATTTTTCTATTGTTGAGTTCTGGACTACTTTCTCCACTTTTTGCAGAGTACAAGAATCACCCTTTAAACTTATTCTTAAAGAAGATTGTTAAAGCTGTATTGGCTGCTATGTCAATAATTCTCTTGGTATTTATGTAGTTATATAAAAAAGCAATTTAATTTCTGTATTTGCCATTAACTTATTGGACATCTGATTCTGAAGGAATCGTATCGTATTGATGACAAATGTTTTCCATTTCCTTATCTCGGTTACCACCTTCGACCACTTCAGAAGCTTTTGCAAGTGTTATATTAATCTGAAATGATGTGAAAGAGCACAAGGATACAGTAGGCAATGGTCTCTTAAGTGTCTAAACGTCCAGCGGTATTCTAAAACTTTTCTCCTTTTTGCAAACTGTATACCTGCAGTATCCGTATTTATTCCATTACCTGCCCCTCATAATAACTGTTTTCATTTATCATTCATAATGCCTTATTTGATCCTATTCCTTGTAACCAAATCAGGTAACCATAAATATTCGTATATCATGAAAATCTTGTAGTTATTCATCTTAAAAATGATAATCGCTTCCATAAGAAATTGCGGTTTATTTCACAAGCATTCAACCGAATTTGTTTTCCATTTCATTGTTAGTATCTCCTTTTACGTGTTTATCAAATGACACAAATAAACTACCTGGTACAATCAATATATTTGGACCTACATTTAGTATTCTACCTGTAAAATTTGCTCAGGCTTAATGTTGCTCTGTGTTTATGTGATACAATGATGTGTTAAATTGAGGTATTTTACTCTTTGCGGTATTTTTTCCTGGTTGTGAGGAGTGATGTAGTTACCATCTTTACACAATACTAAAACTTCTAAGCAATAAACACACTAACACCCATCACATGTTCGTGTATCATAAGATATGCAGATATCATTAAGTTTAGGTTGATCACATTTTGCCTTATTTTCTGGGTTCTAACATGCATCGGTGCCTATGTATGACACACTAAATAGATGCATATAGAGTGAAACAATATCATCCAGGTTGTTTCAAGTCTGAGTCACCAAATGTTGTGTTTTAATTCTTTCATTCAAGCAATCCATTGTCTTTGCTCCATTTTAAGTTAACTATGCAGCTATTGTCTGTAATTCTTTTTTTCTATACTCCTTCCGGATCAAATATATTGAATGGACAGCCACTTCCTGCAAATGCTAGAACATTAGCCATCACTCCTATAATTACTCCTGCTGCTATCATTTATAATGCCCCAAAAAGCAGATTGAAGGCTATGCTTTTGCATATGCCATTGCTCTGTTATTTGTTGTATTTGTGATTATCAAAGTTTTATTTTATATCAAATTCTATTCTCTGCAATAGCATTAATAGTTACCAGATCTGTTGTCAATTGGATTTGTAAAATGCATTTTATTCTATGGGAGACCATCAATTGTAATATAACTTTCCATTTGTATAGGCAAAACTGAAACAGTTCAAGTTTTTCTTTTCAACGTGTATCCTTTCCTGTAAGTTTCTTTAGTATCTCCTTTTCCTTTAAAGTACGTTTTGTTACGGAATTATATATATATATTTCCTTTTAATAATGGTATAGTTTATTAGTTTATGATCTTTGTTCTTAGTCTAAACAGCTGTCGTCTTATGAGTATACATACGATAGCCTCGATCAATATTTCACCTATTTGCTTGTAGCTTTTGTCATGTGACGTATTTTCCGCGCGCGCGAGAGAGAGAGTAATGAACTTCCGACCTAGTTCTTGTACTTTTAGGAGTAAACATTATATTGACTAGGAATTATAGTTTAAGGTCACATTCGAAGAATGAATCAATACAGTGTTTACTGTTTAAAACACTGGTACTCGAGCACTTTAGCAGAATCACGCATAACCTAATTCCTGATTGGTTTTGAAAGGGGTTACATTATTTTGAAATACCCTGTTTATTGAAGACGTAGTATGGGTTTTTATTTCGATTCTGCGCATTAATGATATATATATATATATATATATATATATATATATATATATATATATATATATGAAATAGTCCTGTGTTTAAGGATTCTTCATAATTACATTTGAATAGAGAGGACATTTACGAAATTCGTTCAGTTTGTGTGTTGGATATTCTTATTTGGAGATTTATTTATTATTAATACAGTACATTTAGGATTCAGTACTGTCTTTAATCTGAATTATTATACAGCTGTGTGGAATTATCGGAAACATTTCTAAAACTTGTGAGATTCCAGATTCACAAGGATTATTTGGATATAACTTAATATTATCAACATATTAGCACAGTGAAGGCTATTTCATTTGGAATACTACATTTGGAATATTTGGATTAACTTCCGGAACAGTGAACTTTAAAACAATTTAGGACTTTTAAGGATATTCTATACTGTAAGTTATTTTTAATTCTTTCACTTTAATTGTTTGTTGAAATATTTTAATATTTTAGGAAATTAAAGATTTGTATTTTAAATCTTGAAAGCTTGTTTGAGTCTTTTCTTTTGTTACATGACCCCTAGTCATAACAGTTTTAATTTCTTTATGTCTGGATCTCGAGGAGTTGCATTCTGATGTTTCTATTGTGCATCTTTCCTTATAGAATTTTTTATTTTGCTAATGATTAAAATAAACTCATGATTAGTTCCATGTTCATTTGGAAATGATATCAATGCTGTTTAACTTGCTAACACATGTAAATACTTCATCATGCTTCAATACTTTATTGTAAAAAAAACTTTTCTTTAAAAACTTTTGTGACAATACCTGCAAGGACTCCACACTTTTAGTCTGTACTATTCTATTGTACATCTGGTACACATTGCCTTCATTGACGGAAGAGTGAGTGTCCCCTGTGTGCAATCGGATGATTCTTGATTTTAACATTTTTCTCTAGCTTGCTTTTTAAACAAATATGTAACTATCCTTTGCTCCAGAAATCGTCATTCTCCTTCAGAGATGCTATGCAATTTACTCGACAGTTTTGTCAGGCAACAGCCCAATATCCATACTCTAACATAGGCCATTTGTAAACCTCAATCGTTTGGAAGATTTGTAAACCTCAGTAGTTTGGGGGATTTTTTTTAAGCACAATGGAAGCAACAGTACGAGCAGAGTTTAATGTTGCATGATGAATTGCATTGATATTTTTTGTTTCAGTGAACATTTTGTCTGCAGGTAAAAGCTATGCTAGTCAAGCTATTTATTTGCAAAAAGTTTTAAAGCATTTACCAATGAAAGTTTGTTTTTGTTTGCCTGTAGTATTAATTTTTGTAATGTAAAAAGCCATTTGTTGTCAGGTAGTTGCTTGTGAACTAAGTGAAAACGGAATAATTGATTCTGCAATTTCTCTAATGCCTATGTTTTGACGGTGACCAAACTGCATCTTACACAACTTCTTCAAAAACATCATGCATGCAACTCTGAGAGGACAGCTTAGCGCTGCATTGTAAATAGAGCTAATATGTTTTATTTCTGTCGACATTGGTCTGTAGGTAAAAGCTGTGCTAATTTTCTAATTATAACAGCTGTATTTTGCTTCATCTATTTATCACCTGAAAATTTAAAGCATTTCTAGGATTGGATTGCAAGATATATACGTTTGTACTTTGTCTAGTCTCCGACATTTTATCTTAATGATGTGCCTTGGTTGATTGTTCATTGTTAAATCCAAGATCTTTTACAACTGGCTGGTTAAGATTTTGTTAGAAAAGAGAAGAAGAAAAAAAATGTGTTGACCAAATGAAGATGCCAAAAACAGCTTTATCACCAGCTCTCAAATAATACATATATATATATACCTTTCCAGGTTCTTTAATATTTTTCTAATAATTATTTTTCTATAATTATAACTTATAATTATTGTGAAGAAGGAACGTTTTCAGGTTCTGTGCAAACTTTAGATTCAACAGGTTTTGTGTCTTGTTCACCTACCATTTATTTGCAAGGAAATTTGGAAAGTTAGATCAATATAAATTTGAATTGGAGCAAAATTTAATTTTAATCCGAAATTTAATTTGGAAAATAAAGGATAAGAGATGTGACCAAATTCCGAGGAATAGAAAGAAACAACTGAATTTAACAAATGCCATTATTGTAAATCTTGTCATGAAGCATAAAAAAATGCTTTATGACAAAAATAGGGAGCACATGGAGGAATGCCTCAAAAAGTACATGAAAAAGTGGAAAAAATAAAATATGAATCTTTTGCACGAGTACAGACTCAAAAATACCATGGTGATCAAACTTTTAGGCTAATTCATCAAATAGGATGTAGAATTCTACAAGCATGAAGACAAACCAGTAGATCAGATACAATTTGGAATAAACCTCAAAGTTCAATCAATTTACTTCCACAAAAGGTGGATAAACTTTTACATAACCTGATGTTGATGATACTGCAAATCTTTCAAGTGGTTTTGCATAGCAAATTATTGGACATTTTGATGGTGTCACACCAACTGGACAGTCCCAAGATCTCCCTAAACAACCAACAAAAGACGCACGGGTCATTTTTCAAAATCTAGTTTGTGTCTTACTTTACTTTAGTACATTGGATCTTTCAAACCCTCCCAGGGATCCCATGGGAGGGAGCCAAAAATAACTTTTTTGCACATCATTTCATATTAACAAGTTCATTTAATTTCAATCCAGTGTTTTGGTTTTGGAAGAGAAAGAGCAATGGACAACAAGAACTCGCAAACTGAGGGCATGAAAATATTGCTAAACTTTTGAAAATAGCATGGTTATAACCAGTTTTGTCATTTCTAATTCCTATGTTAAAGCTTTTTCTGTCCAAGTCAAAACGTATTCAATCAGTTTTTGTTGTGTATCTGATGGTTCAAGTTTGAAATAAGAAAGGATGCTAAATAAAATTAACAGGATGTTTTATTTTGTAACTTCTGGCTCTGATGCCACACATCCTGATCAATTAGATTCATTTTCCAATACTAGTGAAAACTAGTTTATTTTTGTCTTGAACAGTAATCTGATCTCTATCATTTGGGCATACAAATACTCTGTACAAACATCTTGATACATTGATCTAGAAACATTTACCTTTGAAAAGTGAATAGTTGCATTGCTATAAGACATGTCGTTGTTCTACTTTCTGATACAAGTCAACCAGAATGACCAGGCAGTTTAACCTTTCAATGGAAGGGCTTAGTTTACTAAAAAATTAGGTCTTGCTGTCCATGCATCATGCATGTGTGGCATGAACAAACTATATACTTTTTATGACATGAAGCTGGCCATGGCCTGCATCTCAAGACGACCCCTAAAGTTTTTGGTAAATTAGTGTTGTACACAGCAAGATCGATACATAACACAAGACCTAACTCTGTGGCCAACTGTACTTGTTTCAACAGGTGTGTATGATGGTTGATTAAGCAGGTATTTGTGGTCTATTGTTTTGCTTAAATAGGTGTGTTAAGTAATTGACTTATAAATTTAGGTGCAAAACTTTTAAGACCTCCACATTATTTGGTGCTTGGTTGAATATGCTAGATGACTGAGCAAACATTTGCTGGCTATTGTTTACTCTGAACTGAGCAACAATTGTGCACAGGATGCACTGAAGACAAACACAAAGAAGACTTAATGGCTTTATTGCTGATGGTTGAATAATAATTAGATTTTTAGGTCTTTTCAAAAATAAGCAAGAAGACATTTTTCTTTTCTGCAAGAATACAACATATCTTGCCAAATTATTAAATCAAACTCATTTTGGCAGTAAAGCTTTTTAGTACTTCAAGAAATTCATGCCATTCAAAACCATGTCATAGTGGGGTTTCACTGTACTATCTCATCGATAGAAACACTGGCTCCATAGTCACTGCAATGTTTCTAATACTATCTCACCAATAGTAACACTGGCTCCATACTCAATACCATGTTCCTAATATTCTCTCACAGACAGTAACACTGGCTCCATACTCATTGTCATGTTCCTAATACTATCTCATGGACAGTAACACTGGCTCCATACTCGCTGTCATGTTCCCAATTTTATCTCATTGAGAGTAACAATGGCTCCATACTCGCTGTCATGTTCCTAATTACTGTCATGTTTTTATTATTATCTCATGGATAATAACACTGGTTCCATACTCACGATCATGTTCCTAATATTATCTCATGGATAATAACACTGGCTCCATCCTCGCTGTCATGTTCTTAATATTATTCCATAGACAATAACACTGGCTCCATACTCACTGTCATGTTCCTAATATTATTTCATGGATAATAACACTGGTTCCATACTCAATGTCATGTTCCTAATATTATCTCAAGGATAATAACTCTGGTTCCATACTCAATGTCATGTTTATAATATTATCTCATTAATAATAACACTGGTTCCATACTCATTGTCATGTTCCTAATATTATCTCATTGATAATAACACTGGTTCCATACTCATTGTCATGTTCCTATTTGTATCTCATGGATAAAAACTCTGGCTCCATACTTGGTCATGTTCCTAATATTATCTCATGGATAATAACACTGGTTCCATACTCACTGTCATGTTCCGATTATTATCTCACTGATAATAGCACTGGTTCCATACTCACTGTCATGTTCTGAATATTATCTCACTGATAATAACACTGGTTCTATACTCTCAGTCATGTTCCAAATATTATCTCACTGATAATAACACTGGTTCCATACTCACTGCCATGTTCCTAATACTGCCTCACTGATAATAACACTGGCTCCATACTCACTGCCATGTTCCTAATATTATCTCACTGATAATAACACTGGCTCCATACTCATGAAACAAACAATTAATTCTTAAACTTAAACAAAAATATGATGAATGCAGATGAAATCTGCACTCTTAATATTTGACATGTGCAAACTGAATTTCATTAATCATATGTCCTATACATGAGTCTGTCATCTGATTCAGCCTCTCACATTACATTAATATACTTTCGCACTGTATCCCACCTATATCCCTTCTTTGAGTTTTTCTCGTCATGCCGTGCTGACCACTGACAAAACCAAAGGCTACCATTTTCAACTCATATGCTGTAATTGCTAGTTCATGAATTTAATCAGATTAATTAGCATCATACAGCCACTGGATATTCATTCCAGTTGTTCATAATAAAGACCTTCCTATCTCAAGGAAGACAAGCCAAGATTGGCACGACATCAAATTTAAAGTTCTTCCATGACTCAGGACAAAATTCATCACTTTCACTGGAACTACTCCTCCACTGCTCTTGGCCATCTGGAAAAGATCCTGTAAATTAATACAAAATGCTGAGAAATATGCAGTGTCAGTTGAGCCAGGTCATAATTAAAAATATATATAATGCATGCACGTGTATATGCATAAATTTCATAGAAGAAATTTAGCATACATATGGATTAATGAGGTTATGAATGACTGAATGCTATAAGAGCATCATGACTCAGTATTAAGGGGAATTTATACTTATCAAAATTACAGGAATATCAACCTATAACAACAAATTTAAGACAGCGCTTAATGGGGAAACTTTCTTAGAAACAAAATTTGTTGTAAATTTTTTCTCCAAAAAAGGAAAAAAACTAGCCAAAACATCCAAGACATGATTAACATAAGGAAAGTAGAACAAACTAATAAGGTATGCTTTATATCCATTTATTGTTTCAGGTCAATTTTTGGAAGACACAAAACAGACTTGAAAGAATTTAGATTTGAAACACCAGAAATATAATTGCTGTGCTCAGCTAAGCTTTCTAGGTGAGTGACAAGTTAAAACAAGGTGACCAGGGTCTGCATGTTGAGTCCATGATCAGAGCAATTCATTTAAAATATGAAGAAAATCCATCAATGGGTTTATGAAATACAAGCAAATGAAAAACTTCAACAAAAATCTGAACACAAATTTTGTATAACTGTGACCTTGATCTGAAGGCAAAAGGGGCAAGCTAATATGTCACAGAATAATTTTTCAAACTTCATGATGAATCATCCCCAAGTATGAACAAAATCCATAAAGAGGTCAAGGAAATATAAGCAAATCAAAAAACTAAAACAGAGTGTCACAGCATGAAATGTCTTAGCTTCATAACGATTCATCCAGAGTATCAACAAAATCCATTAAGGGGTTGAGGAAATATAAAGCAAAAGAACTTTTTTTAGCCAAAACCTTAATGAAAATTTTCAAAGACTGTGACCTTGCCCCAAATGTCAAAGGCACAAGCTGCCCTGTTGTAGAATGAATTGTCATTGCTTCATAATGAATCATCCCAAGTGTGAACAAAATCCATCAAGGTCTTTAGGAAATATAAGCAAGTGGAAAAACTTTAACCAAAACCTTAACACAACATTTTCTACAACTGTGACCATAATCCTAAGGTCCAAGGGGCAAGCCAGCATGTTGCTGAATGAATGGTCTTACTTTACAATGATTCATGCCAAGTATGAAAAAATTCCATTAAGGAATTTAGGAAATATATGCAAACGAAAAACTGTAACCAAAACCTTAATCCTTTGATGACAATTATGCTTCTGTTAGCAACACTGGCAGAAAAATGACTGCCATGTCTAGCATTCCCACTAATGAGGTCTCAACAATAAATAAAATGATACAGTTTACAGGCAAAGTTTTAAGTAATCAGACTTTGTTTTGTGTCATGGCACTGTCTGCTTTGTATTTAATTGCTGAATTTCTGCTTCCTGCCACTGATACACCCTTGTTGTTTGCTGGTACTGGCATGCCCTCTTTATTGTTTACATCTGATGCAGTAGACCATATCAGCTTTTCTATACAAAGAGTTCTGATGTTGGAAAACTCTTATTAGACTACATATCAATAAGACACAATTAATGCTGGTTGTTTGGGTTATTATCCCTGATGATTTGTTCAAAAACACTTTAATATTAATTCTATATTTGTAGAGTATCAATTCTCCTTAATACAATCAAGGAAGGACAACCCAAAAATGGACGTGAACTGAAGCAGATAGGAAATTTAAAACAAATCATACTCATATGATTGTTTTGAAACTTAAAGCAGATTTTTAAAACTTATATGTACCTTTATCAAACTGTGTTGCAAGACTTCTTTTGGGTTTTCCAGTTAAAGTTCCATTTCGATTCTGAAAAGTAACCACATATTAGATGCTCTGATCCCAAGTTTACACATAAATCTATATTATTATGATTGATTACCATAGCGATGTCCCAAAATTAGGCCACTGCATAGTAAAATATGTGACTATATAACTATGGACCACTGTATTCTGATGCATCAAACAAAGAAATAAAACCCAATATTCTTTGTAGAAACTAGAATGCCCCACCAAAGTACCTGAAAACCTGAAAACTGACATAATTGCAAAACTTGACAAACAGACAGACAAGGGTAATGGTATATGCCACTGCCAAATTCTTGGTGAGGCATAGAAAGTCAATACTGAGTCATAATCTACAGTTTAAATATGCTAATTCCTCATTATCCATTTTTACAGAGCCAAAGGCCATTCCCAGAATAGATGCTTTACTTAATCACAGAGTTCAAAGATTAAATCCTATTTGTTTCATCTATTATTGAGCACTGATGAAAAATACACTGAAAACTATCAAAATTAAATTAAATAAAGTGGTCCTCCTCTTATGGAGCCACCCATATACACAGAAAAGTTGGCTATGTAAAAGCTATCAGTATTATAAGTAAGAGAGTCATAAAAGAGTGACAAGTGCAATAAGTGAGGGAGTCATAAGAATATGACCAGTGTTACAAGTGAGGGAGCCATAAGAGTGACAAGTAATAATAGTGAGGGATCCATAAGAGTGACAAGTAATAATAGTGAGGGAGCCATAAGAGTGACAAGTAATAATAGTGAGGGATCCATAAGAGTGACCAGTGCTATAAGTAAGGGAGGCATAACAGTGAATAGTGTTATAAGTGAGGGAGCCATAAAGTGACCAGTGCTATAAGTGAGGAAGCCATAAGAGTGACCTGTGCTATAAGTGAGGGAGCCATAAGAGTGACCAGTGCTATAAGTAAGGGAGCCATAAGAGTGACCAGTGCTATAAGTAAGGGAGCCATAAGAGTGAACAGTGCTATAAGTAAGGGAGCCATAAGAGTGACCAGTGCTATAAGTAAGGGAGCTATAAGAGTTACCTGTGCTATAAGTAAGGGAGCCATAAGAGTGACCAGTGCTATAAGTGAGGGAGCCATAAAGTGACCAGTGCTATAAGTGAGGGAGACATAAGAGTGACCAGTGCTATAAGTAAGGGAGCCATAAGAGTGACCAGTGCTATAAGTGAGGGAGTCATAAGAGTGACCAGTGCTATAAGTGAGGGAGCCATAAAGTGACCAGTGCTATAAGTGAGGGAGCCATAAGAGTGACCAGTGCTATAAGTAAGGGAGCCATAAGAGTGACCAGTGCTATGAGTGAGGGAGCCATAAGAGTGACCAGTGCTATAAGTAAGGGAGCCATAAGAGTGACCAGTGCTATAAGTAAGGGAGCCATAAAGTGACCAGTGCTATAAGTAAGGGAGCCATAAGAGTGACCAGTGCTATAAGTAAGGGAGTCATAAGAATGACCAGTGCTATAAGTGAGGGAGCCATAAGAGTGACGAGTGCTATAAGGGAGCCATAAGAGTGACCAGTGCTATAAGTAAGGGTGCCATAAAGTGACCAGTGCTATAAGTAAGGGAGCCATAAGAGTGACCAGTGCTTTAAGTAAGGGAGCCATAAGAGTGACCAGTGCTATAAGTGAGTGAGCCATAAGAGTGACCAGTGCTATAAGTAAGGGAGCCATAAGAGTGACCAGTGCTATAAGTGAGGGAGCCATAAGAGTGACCAGTGCTATAAGTGAGGGAGCCATAAAGTGACCAGTGCTATAAGGCCATAAGAATAACCAGTGTAATTAGTGAGGAAGTCATAAGAATGACTAGTGCTATAAGTAACGGAGCCATAAGAGTGACCTGTTAAAAGCGAGGGAGTCATAAGAGTGAACAGTGCTATAAATGAGGCCGCCTAATACTGAAATTATGTTCGAACATGGTTGATTCATAATTGTGCATAAAAAACATGGAAACAAAATACAGATATTGAAACTGTTAATTTTACCAAATCTGTATTTCATCTGCATTCCATTCACACTTGCATTTCATCATCTCATCATTATTTGTTTATGGTCTCAGAAATGCATTACATTTTTGTGTTTATTGCTTTCATCCATTCTTTCAGCATTTACCAAAGTCGGGTTTTCCATTTTAAAAAGTGTTAAAGGGAGGAAACTATAGTTTTCATACCTTGTCTTTTTAAAAGTCTGTTTTAATGAAATAGCAAATGCATATAATGTGAAAAACAGCATTGAATTTACAATAAATTAACATATAACTGCAACTGCAGTAAGTGTAAAAATATTGTTGTAGAGTATGTCAGAAAATTCTATTTCTTATTTTGATTTATTCAATGATCAGTGATTTTTGGGTTTAACGCCATTTTTCAGCACATCATAGGCTATACACTGTGGCCAGTATATCTGGAGGAAGAGACAGGGAAGACACGGGGAAGAACCACCAACCCATGGCTAGTTACTTGTAAATTTTCTCATGTACCCACATAGATCAAGCCATGACTCAAACCCATGTGGACAGAGGTGAGATGTGAGTGATCTGTAAAGGCAAAGGCCTTAGACCGCTCAGCTACCCAGGACACCTTGATTTGTTAAAATAAAACCAGTGATGAGGCTGTTATCACATTAAAGGTGGTTCGGTTTTTTTTATGTCACAGCTTATAAGGGGTGAAAAATGTTCAGTGTAAAGAATCTCATCCTGGATTATCATGTGAAAGAGCAACAGCTTGAACATAGTTAATTTTCAAATCCATTCACAACATGCATTCACATTTCCATTTTCATTTATCATTCTGCGTTGTGCATTTGCGATCTCCATTTTCTTCAAACCGCATTCATCATGTTGCTTTATGTGCATTCTGCATTTTATTTCATTTGCATTCATTCTGCTTTCAATTTTCGTGACACTGGTAAAATTAACTGTTTCAGAATCTGTATTTAATGATGTACAACTACATTATAATTGGATCTCATTAACCATGAGCTAAAATCTTGAAATAAACTAAGTAGCAATAATTAAACAAAAATTGATTCCATTTAATAGGATCCATGACCAAATCCACATTAAAAGAGGGAAATTGTCCCAATTTAATAGGATCCATGAAAAAATCCACATTAAAAAAGGGGCAGTAGTATAATGAGGGGCTTTATTATAAGGGACCACTGTAATCATGTATACTAAAACATCTTACTAATATTTGGTATTTGTTCTTGTCCTGCTTCGGATTAGGAGAGTACCCCTGATTGGGGCCACTTCGTCCTTTCTGGTAGCCATCTTTCCTTGGTGACGTAGACCTGGTCCGCTCATCTCGACCTCTCACCACCTGTTCCTTGAACTGCAAAAGTTCCTGAAACTCCGTCTGATTCTGATGTGCAAAATACTGCTGCTGTTTAAGTCGGGACCTTGATCCCATCTGTTCTTGGCCCTCTCGGATCTTAGTTTTATATGTACTGCTATTGGCACTCTTAGGTCTTTGGGCCTCATGTGGATTATTCTTGTTATATATCCATTTTCTTAATGGTCTAGTATGGAGAAAAGTATAGACTGAGATGAAGAAAATGAATGGCACCTGAATCTGATAACTGCAATTATTACAATCTGATCGAAAGTGATCAATTTTAGTGCTGTTTAACACTTGCAACTAAGCTGATCTGTGCAAGATCGGCAGAGTTCTTGTTAAAATCTGGCAGCTGCAAAATTTGCTTTTTATAATGATTTTCTGCCTCAGTTTTGTTCTCAAATTTCTATCATTCAAACAAATGATAAAGTGCCATTTCTAAGATAACAAAAAGACAGAGTCATTTATATCTCCTGCCCTGCCAAAACTTCTGTTGAGAGACAGAAGGATTTGTTGAAGATTTCATAAACTGGCATTCATATTTATAAAGTATTCACAAAAGTTAAAGGCATCATGAGTTTTACTCTGGAAACAAAAGTGTAAATGATGGATGAGCAGACAAATGGACAAACACATTAAAAATATTTAAAATGAAGAATTTTGAATAGCAAAAGGCACATCTGGACTACTATTCTAATATGTGTACCAAGTTTCACAGAGATTTCTTGAATGGTTTTGAATTGTCCTCTGGAAACAAAAGTGTGAATGATGGATGGATTGATGAACGGACAAAAATTAAAAATATTGAAACCGAAGAATAGTGAATAGCAAAATACACATTTACATAACTAATCTAATATGTTACCATGATTCATAGAGATGTCTTGACATCTTGAACAGTTTTGGAGTTATGCTCCAGAAACAAAAGTGTCAATGATGGATTGATGGATGAGCAAACACATGAAGACATTAAAATACTGAAAATGAAGAACTGTCATAGCAAAAGACATATCTACACTACTAGTCTAATAAGTATACCAAATTTCATAAAGGTTTCTTAAACGGTATTGTAGTTTTGTCCCAAAAATGAAAATGTAGATAATGGATGGACAGACAAATGGACAAAAACATTTAAAATACTGAAACTAAAGAATTGTGAACAGCAAATGACACATCTGGAGCACTAGTCCAAAATGTGTACCAAGTTTCATAAGGGACATCTCAAACAGTTTTGGAGTTATGCTCTGGAAATTAAAGTGTGATCGACAGACAGATGGATGGATAGATGGAACCCGTTTTTATATTCCCTGCCAACTTTGGGCAGGGGATAATTATGCCTATTCATTAGCATTGAGTTTTTCTTTAAGGCAAACGATTTTCTTTAGGAAATATTACCACATAATTAAACAGTAATTTTAAGTTTATATACAATATTTCTCCAAAACTTAACCAAAAATAATTAAGTAAAATGACAACTGGAATTTAAAAAGCTCGCAATGTCCAACCATACAGCGTTAACAATTCTTCCACATTTGACTACAGGTGCAGTTACATAATGATTCACAAATAGTATACCATACCACTGGTTTTTGGTCCTTTGGAATTTAGATATGATTTACTAATAGCTGGTAGCAGACAGGTAAAGCTTGTAAGACAAAGGTAAAGCTTCCTAATTTATACCAAGTGTTCCATAATACACAAAAGATGAAACTTTGCTTCATATTTGTTATGCTATTAAACATAAAAGTGTTTTATTTTTCTGTATTTCTGAAATGCAAATATATAAAGAAAGTTGACTGCCTTTTATTTTTAATGAAATAGAAATAATTAGTAACATACTAAAATATACATATTAAAAGCTCCAACTTGAAGATCAATATTGATGATGCAAACTTCAAAATCAAAGTTCTGCATGCACTTGTACTTACTCTATTTGAGTAAGCTGAAATGCACTACTAACAATACTTTGTTCATTTTACAAAGGTAGTCAGCCCTAAATTTTGCTCTTAGATTGCACATTTTTGCCAAAACCCAACAGAAAAAAGGTACAAAACAAAACAACAAAAAATATGAATACTTGCAAGAACAGTTATACTCACTTGACAAATGGAATGACCATGAAGAAACTGTTTGGGTTCATATTCAGCTGCATCTTACAACTGAGATCTCTTTTGTGGGCTGGCAGGGCATCTATTGGAAACCACTGCAGGCTCTGAAACAGACACAGATATCGTTTTCTCCAGTTCAACAAATGTATGCGCCAACAAATTACTAAATCACAATACTTTAGCATCATTAAATGTTAGCCAATCTTTAATTTTAACATATTAGCAAAATAAAATGTTAGTGAATTTTCTATGCACAAAAATGATAAAGTTTTGGTGGTAGTTTATCCTAGAGTATGAAAAGTGAAATATGCTGCATGCTATGCTTTGTCAACACTAACAAAATGAAGTGCTATCGTTTCATTCCAACACAAGGTATTATCAAATCACACATACCATGAACCACCAACAACAATAAGCGATGTTGAAATAAAATTATAGACAAAACATCAGAGAATTTCATTTAAGCAGCATACACAAGTCCATCCGCTTACTTAATGGTATTACATCTTTAGTAGAAAGCTGTGCTTATTAAATGATGCTTACTAATATCTATTTCCTCTTACAAGCTTTTAGTACTGTCCATTAGGGTAGATATCAACCTTTCTATTGTATATATCTTTTCATCACTCAATTTTAGTGAGCATAAAATTTTAACAAAAATTAGTTTGCTCAATAAGTTCACTAAAATATTATGTTGTTGATTTACAGTATTCATGTGTTATTGTAAATAGTCAAGCCTCTATCTGGTTTACCATCAAAAGAAGATACAAACAAAGTGAACCATTTTCCATGTAAACCTTTATGTATGTAGACTTTAAATCAATGATAAGGAAAAACATGGGCTTTGATTTACCCCCACTGTATCTGACTTGCTAAAACTTTAAAACAGACACTTAATACGATTGCACATAAGACAAAAAGTTCTCAAGCTTATCAGATTATACCTTGATCTCCTTCCTTGTGCGCGGCTGGAACTTGGTGCTGAGTGGGACACCCTCAATTATGTACAGTCGAGTCAGCTGATCATTCCTCTGATTCTCCAGGTACTCATCTGGCTTCAGTAGCTCACTGACATCAAAACCCGTCTCCTCCAAAACCTAGAGTAAAGGAAAAAGATTAATAGTATTTTAAAACTGTTTTCATCCCAACCTCGGTTATCTAAACCTTTGGTTTATACAAACTACATCAAGACCCTAACTTTCATCGATTCATCCACAGTCTATGATATATTGTAAAAACTTTCATGTCTGGTCTGATTTCCTTTTTGAAGTAGTTCATCTATTTTGCAATTATACTGTGTGGTAAATGAAAAGAAGTTAATGTTTCTTCACATATTAAATGTCACATAAGAGTTGCATATGTGAATAGACACTTTTGTTCAATGATATAATGCATAATTGTGTGAAGGCTTGTTAGAGTCAGTGGTCAAACTTGTACAGGTGAATTCCCAGAGTTCTCTACAAATCTCTGTTCCAAGTCACTAGCCCCCTATTTTACTAAACACTTTGATTTATCTGTAGAAAAAAAACAAAAATCTTGTAAGTTGTATGCATAAGGTAAACATTGCATAAATATACTTATAAAACTACTTGCAGAATTATTGGCATACCTTATTTACTGAAACAGGCTGCAGGTCAAACTATCAGCCACTTCTTTTGCATTTGGTATTAAGATATTCTAATGACCAAAAAGAAAATGACTGGAAAAGTAATCTCCCTTGAAGTATACAGCTTATTGGTAATTTTGTTCTCTGATTCGTTGCCTAGGAGTCAAGAGGGTTAGCATTCCAGACTTGTGACTCAAAGGTGTTTGCGAGTTCGAATCCTACCATCAGCTCAATCTAGGTCGGTTATAATAGCATATCGTTTGGCAAGGCACTTAACTCCAAATGCCTAGGCACCAAATAACCTACTTGATTTGCTGTACCATAAAACACTAAACCTTGATCTGTTACCAGTTTTGGTTTGTTTCAAACTCATCAGAGGTTTGGTTGTCAAGGAAAAGAAGAACAGGGGTATTTTAATACACCCTGAAAGCAGAGTCAAAAGCAGAGAAAGAGCTCACTGTTACTCTGTTACAATGCAACTCCTTGCATATCCACAAAGTTTGGTCCATGTCTGTAATGTAGAACTAATGTTATTGTGCAGAAACCATTTTTCAGCTTTCAGCAAGTGACCCTGACCTGTGACCTTTTGGCCCCCAAACCGATAGGGTTCTTTCCTACCAAAAGTACAAGCCATCCACAAAGTTTGGTAACTGTTGATGGAGAACCTGAGTTATTGTGCAGAAACCATTTCTATTTGTTCAGTCACAGTGACCTTGACCTTTGATCTTTTGATCCCAAAATGGATGGGCATCTTCCTTACCCCAAATGCAAGCCAACCAAAAGTTTGGTCCAGGTATGTGAAATTGTTATTGTGCTGAGAAAAAAAAATCTTCTTTCAGTCACAGTGACCTTGACCTTTAATATTTTGACCCCAAAATTGACTGGGTTATTTCTTACCCCAGGTGCAAGCCATCCACAGATTTTGGTAACTGTAGATGGAGGACAACTCAAGTTATTGTGTGGAAACCAAATTGTAACAGATGTCATAACATTGCAGGAAAATAAGTGGCCTCTAAAGACAGGTGGACGCTTAATGGAAGTATTATTTCAACAGAAAAGACCTTGAATTTAGAATTGATTTGTATGACTGAGCTTCATAACAATACTCTTCCAAAAGAAGTATACCCCATCCACCATTTCATTCTTTATACAAATTTCTGTGGTGAAGCAGTTTAGGTAGCAGACTAGTATATGGCTGTCTGTCCTCTGTAATTTTGTTAATATGAAAATCTGCCACTCAGTGCTTCTTTTTATACGATTTATAATATTTCAAAAGCTAAAGGCAGAAAGTTGATGTACTGCATGTAAACATTTTGTATTAATCATTTCACATGTGAATTTTACTGAGAAAATCGTTCATACTTTTTGTTATAAATGAAGAAAAATTTAAAACAGAACGTGTTCAATATTTAGGGTAACTGTCAGATAAAACAGGTCACCACATGTTGATAATATATGTGACTATGTAGAAATTCAGCCAAACAATCGAGATAAGCACTCAGAAAGGTCAAACACTTTTACATTCAACAAAAATAATTGCTTGCAGTTCTGGTCTTGAACTTTCAGTATATTAGTACTACCCATTGTGAAAAAAAAATTAAGGATATTTAATATTTGGAGAGAAAAAAAAGAAACTATTCATTCAGCTACAAGTTACTGTATCTTCTCCCTTTAATGTACCTCTCTGGCTGCACAATCTTCTGGATTCTCCTCTGCATTAATTTTTCCCTTTGGAAACCCCCAGCTGGCCTTAGTCCAGAACCCTTGTACAAGAAGACACTGAAATATTTTTAAATATTGTGAGCACATCAAAAATAACACATTTAGGTCATACTAAAAAAACATCAAAAGTTCATGACCCCCCTCCCCCAATATGTAGTTTAACAAGCATTATAGGATACACATATAACCAGAAATATTATCTGAGAAATTCAGTTCAATTAAGTTAAAACTCAGTTATTTATCAAATATTTTGGATATTAAAGCACAATTACTTTTCTCCCTGTCTGGATAATTTGTGTGCTAACAAAAATTATCATTTCACCGGAAAAGCTTGGCTGAATAATTAATATTTCTACTGTGTACTGATGCACCCGGCAAGTTCAATATCAGTCATAAGTGGGCTAGGTAAACCGGGTTACACTATATTCATGCTTGTAAAAAAAGAGCAATTACTTGATCATTTTCAGGTCAATAAATGCCCTCACCTTATTGCGGGGAAATTTTTCGGAAATGTGCATAATTTCCTATTCAAAGGATTTATTCATCATTAAAAATGCTGGTGAAAATGGGTTTTATTTGTAGATTTTTTAAAATCTTTCCTGTCGATTTTTCATAAAGTACAATTATGCCTATAAATACAGCCAAGCTAGTTTTCAGCAGCCACCATGAGAAAAGGTCTCAGTGGCTTTTGTACATAGGTGACCTCTGAATGTATGTTCACTTATCAAACTTGATTCTTTACCAAATACCATGCACCGAATGCCTTTATCATTATTATTATTTTTATTATTATTATTACAATCATTATTATTATTATTTTAATCAATTGGCATAATTTCCTATTCAAAGAATTAACTGTACAAATTAATCATTCATAAATTCTGGTAGATAAGAATTTCTTTCATAGATTTCTTCAAGCATTCCCTCTGTCTGTTTTTCATGTAGTATGTTTTTGCTTCTATATACGGTAAGGAGTTAACTAGGTCAGCTGCTTGCATACTGCAGCCACCTCAAACAAATATCTGAGAGTATGTGGTTTAAATTGTTAGAACTTGCTGTATAATAGATGCAAAATTTATTAAGTTTAAATCCACTTACAAGTGTATAAATCAAAGAAATGACATGTATACTCTCCTTACATATTTCATCTCTGGATCCAGCATTATGGCACCATATGTGGGTACACTCATTTTGTAAGACTTCCAATTCCCCATGATCTTCTCCACTTCTTGGGCATGCCCACTCAAAGATGGACAGTGCTTGAATAGTGCAGGAGTCAAGGAAATGATCAAAATCTGTCATGTGATATCAATGATATTAAATGAAATGATTATTATAGTATTGGCTAGAAAGATTTTTTCTCCAGTTCTCATGTGAATCTATCTCTTATGAATATTACTGACATGTTATCATTTAATGATGATATGCAGAAAGTAATCCGTCCATTATACACAATGTAAGTTGACAACTTACTCTTCTGTCCACATTGTTAGCTTGCATTGTTTTTATGAATTCTATTTGATAAAATTACAATTTGTGAAGGAAATAACAGTAAATTTTTGTTCCAAAAATAATAATATTCTGAAATTGCAACTCATGACAATGCCCCTTCTCACAAAAAAGTACCTTTACAGTAAGAAGTGTCCTTAACTCATCAACCCCACCCCACTGTGCAAATTCTCTGGCTGGAGCACTAAATATAGATTTCTAAGAAATTCTGGTGCATACTTTTTGTATAAGTTAGATAATCTCAATTGGTTATGACAAGGGGATATATGATATATCTTTACAGAAAGCTGCATCTGTTATGATTTCCATATAACAAACATTTAATTTTATTGTGAGCAAACAAGAAATTCTGTTATTATTCACTAAATCATTTGGCAGTTTATGTGTATTACAACTACCTTTTCTATTTTATACCATTTGCTCTTAGAAGGTTTAAACTGTTCAAAACATCATGTATGTGGAATAAATACAATGCAGAATGAGAAAGGATATTTTGTGCTGAGAAATCCTTGATCCCGCATGTTTTAAGTTCCGGACTCTCTGCACAGTAGAAATCCAGGTAGAACCAATGGGCTAGCTCTATTTGGAAGAAGATACGTATCAAATCTTGTCTTTCATCTTCAGGGATGTTGATCACAAATCGACTGAAATGGATGAATGGAAACAAATGAATGAGCTTGGAGGCAAAGAAATATATCAAATTTTGACTAGATATGAAAGAGATAAGGTTATTATACACAAACATCATATAACAACATTATTCATTACGATTTAATGACTAGAAATGTGTTCATGAAATTGGGATAACCCAGCATGGTGCAGGAAATGACCTAAATGCAAAACTTGAACCAAGATGTGACTGATGACCACATTGTTCTCTGTAGGTCTTCAAAAGCTGGATCCCAGGTCTTCCAACCTGGAAAAAGTTGGACCCCATGATAAAAAGAAACTGGAGTCCCAATCCTGAAATCAGGATTACCATGAACCATTATTTAGCTACTATTACATGCATAAATTATACTGCACAGAAGTAAACTTTTTTCTGGTCATTTTCAGCATTCTTATTTATTCCAATTAATAACTAAACTGAAATGCATAAATTTACTGTGACCTGAATTTTAGGAAGGCCTGAGTGACACTTCAAATATAGACCCAACAGTGATGACTCTGCCATCAAAATTTAATTTACCTGCACTTTCCCTGAAAAATCACTTAACATCTATTTGTAGCATAAAATGAAGTGTTATTAATAATGATGATGATAAAAAATCAAGTATTTAGAGATTCTATTTTTCTCAACATGACTTCTCACTTTCTGAACACAATAAATGATAAGAACATCAATCTCATTATGAATAAAAAAAAGAAAACAAGTCAGAAATGTTGTAATGTGATCTTTCAACACATATATGTCAAATATTTCACAGATACCTTCTTGGTTGCATTAGAATATCCCATATTAAAATTATAACATGAACAAACAAGGTTTTAACTAGCATTTATACTTGCTTATAACTCAGGCCCAACTGCAAACTGCATAGACACAGATCTGCTGGCGCATTATGGGTCTATGCAGTCTTTTTATGACTAATCAGAAGAACAAACAACATAAACCTTAATCTGCAGGCGCATTATGCGGTGGCAGATCAGGTTCTATGTTATTTGTAGTTGGAACTAACTTATAAGTGAGTGATGATGGTACTTTCTTTTCACATTTCAGCACTACTATCCAAGGTCTTTTCTAGTGTTGGAATATCCAGAATGGAACCAATTTTTCCAAATGGTCACCAAAGTTGGTCCCATGAAAATTATTAACATGTGGGATTATTTGGTTTACCAGAATAATGTAGCACTGTGGAATTTTCCACACCAGACCTTGCTCTCATTTAACTTTAGTCTTTACTCATTTAACTAAGTCTCCAGCTGTCCTGTCGTTTACCAGTGTATTACATAATATAAATTTAGGTTGCATTATTGTAATTCTGCTCGTTAGTTTCAGGTGCAATTGGAATAAAGGTACACATGATGGACCACATAGCCATGTGTTGAATTCAAGCAATTCAAAGCACCAAATATGTGAATTAAACGTTACCAACATGTATTGTCAACTATCCAAACAGCTAGTAAAAAAAAATTCTAATTAAGGAAGGAATATGTATTTGTCAGCTTTTTGACAACATACATATGTTGAAAAATCTAAATATCTACAGGGTCCAAGTTCGGTGGTGAGTCGGGCAAAATAGTCACCTTAGAGTCTGTCATTTCACCTAAACAGACCAAAAAAGCAAAGCTCACTTCGGCTTGCATTGATTTTACTACATTCCCCCATCCCCTTTTGTTCAATACAAAGCATTAAAAATCAAAATCAAATGCCAACTTTGGTGTCAATTTTCTTTTCAAAGGGGAAGGTGGAAAGATAGAAAAATAAGTTGCCATCACTGAGTAGGATTTACACTTTGAGAAAATAAACCAAGGAAATTTTGATTAAATGAAGACAAAAAAGCAGTGTGAAATACACTTGTATATTGACAACTTACATTTTTGTTACCTTTGTTTAATAAAATCCATACTGCGTTAAGTACATGTGAAAAATCCATGAATCGGAGTATAATCATGTCAGAAAATTCATGTTTAAGTCACATCCTGTTATAAAACATATAGACACATATTTTGTTCAAAGATTTGTATTTCTTGTGAAAACTTGTACAATGCCTATGCTGTTATAATGAGAGATCTTCTCACCCTGCTTTCACTGTTATGCAACAGGTACCGTCTTAAATAGTCTGTCTGTTGAGTTATGACATGTAATGACCAGTGTGAATGAGGTCTTTGTCTTTTTCTCTTATTCAGCTCTTTGTTTTTTCCAGATGACAAGGGTCTAAAAAAATGTTCACCAAGTCATATTTTTTACAGTTCATATCTGGAGAATCAGTCATTGTTTTTCTTGTGAACTTGTAGTGAATATTTTAAAGTAACCTTGGTGGTTTTCTAAAACAAGATTTGTACTTCTGAATTATGAATGATTGTGAAAAGTGTTGTTAATCTAGATACATGTCCACTTCTGGCTACAAGGAAATTTTTTTGCTAAATTCTAGAACTGCATTGTCGTGTACCTACCTGTAGGGCAGTGCACAGTCTGTTGACCATAAAGAGGAAAGTGCCACAAATTCATTAAATCAAGAACAATGTTATCCACAAAAAAAGAACACTGTATACCAATTATTATTATATGAACATTCATCCTGTAATCAACTATCTATATATACGAATTTCACATTTGTTCCTTGACTTTTGTCATTGTATACGTTTGCATCACAGGGACTGATCACTATTATTAATAAGGCTCTTACATATCCTTTTTTAACCATATACCTATAAAACACAGTATATATACCGTATGTGGTATTTTACGGTCTATTGTGGTATTCTCCACGTTAGCTGTTGTTGATTATTGTTGATTGTGGTAAATTATAAACCACTGGTGCGTCTTTTTACTACAATATACTCCAATAATTGTAAAAATTAAAAATGGTCCAAAACATCATTGATTTTTGGTAGTATTTATGGAATGTATAAAATAATGATTGTCTGTTAGAAGTATTAATAATGAAATAAAAATAGAAATAAATAAATATATTATCATTCATACATATATACATACATGTCTATTAAAATATATGCAAAGACTCATAACAATAGTATTTCTGATAGACATATATTCCAAATAGTAACTAATATTTACAGGGCTGAGCAAATTTTTTTTTTAACCACTAGTCCAGGACAAGCGGTTTCAGAAAATTCACTAGTCCCACCTTACTCTTCACTAGTCCCACCTTACTCTTCACTAGTCCCACCTTACTTTTCACTGGTCCCAAAATGGTAATCACTTGCCGAGATTTGCTCACTATGGGATTTGCTCAGCCCTGATTTATATTTAATTTTAAAGTGTCTATAAATACTCAAAACAGTAGTATTTCCTATACACTTTTTATCTTCCTAAATATTCACTAATATTTATGTTAGACTTTAAAGTAAAATAACTTTGAACACAATCGAACATTTCCTTTTTGAAAATAAATTATAGTAACAACATTCGAAAGTGATGACCACCAATGAAATTGGCTCAAGATTTTGATTGAATGAGAAGACTTTTACCAAATGCACCGTAAACAACTCTACCATACTCCATGGCTTCAGTGGTGACACGACAAAAGCTTTTACTCATCAAACCCAAAACATAAGAAATATTTACTTATAACCTATTCAGTCAATTGAAAGCAAACACCACTATGTGTAATCATGAAATCATAATCATCTTTCACATCAATAACAAAATATCTTTTACTTGATTAATATTGCATTTTTTTTATATTTTTTTCTTTTAAGTTAATCATATATAACTCATTACAAAAGTATGTATATTTTTACATTTACTGATACCCTTTACTTGATTTTTTTCTTCTTTTTAAATTTTTCTTTTTTTTTTTATTACTTTTAAGTGAATTATAATTTTATTTTCATAAACGCATGGTATATATAAACATCGTTTAAAAAAATCCATTTTACATTACGGATATTTTGCAAGATTTATCTGAAAAGCTTCGGCAATTTATTTCAGACGTGATCACGTGAAGGAAAGACAAAACGGAAACCAACAACAATATGGACATTTTCTATCAAAAACCAAGAAAGAGTGGTGAAATAACATCTTTTTAGTTAAAATACAACCACAAACATCCAAAAATCACTTATGTTTTGGACCATATTATAAATTCTTACGATTATTGTAGTATATTGGAGTAAAAAGACGATCCCGTAAGCCCCTATTCTCACAATGAACTCGCATTTTGCAAGTATTCGAGCATTAAATTCGAACCCTGTCTTTCCTACAATAAAATGATTAATATAAAGTAATACCTGCACAGATCGTCAAGCACATAATCAGGAATTTTAAAATGTGGCGTACAAGCTGTTTGCATCTCCATTTTTCTTCTATTGTGGACTTTTGCTGCTCGCCCTTCTGCCAATAACGGAAGTAACTGTGAACTTAGCAAATCACAAACCAATATATACTCCGCTCTCCGATCCGGAAGTATGAGTCAGCAAGCAAAATACGGTCGAATAAAAGTGTGGAATTTTAGTTTCAAATTATCTGATCCTTGTTATAATAAATTTAGCTGCATCCTGTCGCATGAGATATTTCTTTCATCCCAGGATTTTTAAGTCTTATGATTTTCATGGTAATTAACTATTTGCAGTACTATAAATTAGATTAAATTAAATTAAATATAATAGCTTTCTAAAACTTTTCACACATTTTTCAACATAAATAAGCATTATCAAATTTCTTACAAAGTAGAAAATATTCTTTTACTGATGAGTTGAGATCATGGTATTTGGAAACGAAAATGTAACTCTCCTCCTACCCTATTCGGGTGAGCACAATAACCTGATTTTTTTCAAAGAGATCTCTAGTAGGATCAGTCAATAATCTCTTACATTCACTAATAAAACAAATATATATTTATTTTAATACATTAGTATCAAGTTATAACAAATTATATCCTCTTAAAACGCATATCTTAAATAATATTTTAGACCGGAAGATTTTATATTGTTAACACTTCTTTAGATATTATTGACGATACTAATGCACCTAATGATACTAATCCAAATGGCAGTAACAGTGGACTTTTTATCCAAATGGCATTAATAGTGGACTTTTTATCCAAATGGCATTAATAGTGGACTTTTTATCCAAATGGCAGTAATAGTAGACTTTTTATCCAAATGGCATTAATAGTGGACTTTTTATCCAAATGGCAGTAATAGTGGACTTTTTATCACATCTACTTATATACAGAAGAAAGATTTATCTGATTTTCTCTATGAAGATATTTTTGCTATTCAAAAACTTTCTGAATAATGGCGTTTATATTCGGTAAAAAATATTTTAATGATAAACCATTTATTTTAAAAACAAAGCAGGAACTACAGGAAATAACATGTTTAAACTTAGTGATCTAACATTATCAGTGACTAGAATTAATTTTAATAAAAGTTTATTTTTTTATCAAAAATCTTTAATTCAAACTGGAGCTGCCATTGAATATCCTTGCACAGCTTATACTCTTAATAATAACAGTTTTAGTGGAACTTTCACTTCCTTTACATGGGAAACATTTGAATAATCATATACCACCTACAATTTATTTCTTTTTTTGTTCCACGAGCTGCTTTAAATGGTAGTTATCAGGAAAACCCTTTGTATTTTTCAAATCTATCTATTAAATAAGTTTTGTCAAGTGAAATATGTGTTTGAGTTCAATCTTTTATTTCAGTTTCAGTGTAATCATCATAAATGTAATATGCCCTCTTGTATTCAAACGTCAAAAATATAATTCAACTGACCAAGCTATCGCCGCTAGCGTTTCCGTGAGAATCTAATTAAGTGCCGACCTTTTTTTTATCTCCAACTTGCAGAAGTATTTGCTGTGTTGTTACACTCAATTAATAGCAGACCTGTTTTGTATTATCACGTTAATTACGTCTTTTGTATTAAATCAAACAAAGGGGGTGGAATAACAGAAAAGATAAAAGGCGTGCAAATCTTGCCTGCCTAAGAGCTAGCGGTCACGGCCATGTGTCAGGTCAACTCATTTAAATTGATCAATTATGTCCAATTATTTAAGTAAGATAATTAAACTACCTTAAATTAGCCTACTCATTCACAAATGTGATCAAAAATAGTAAGGCAACCAAGCCAAATGAGTACTTGTGAATAAAAAGCTTTGTTTTACAGATACGGTTCATTACGGAGAAGCGAGTTCCAGAGTTTGTATTGAACTTAAAATTTCTAACTTGCTACTCAGGGATTTCCTCAAGAATGAGAAGAAGTTTCACTGTTTGTATATGAAATCACGGCATCCATATTTTATTAATAGAACAATAAATAAATCGAGTTTCGATGTTGACGGTTGTTTCACGAATTATATATCACTAGTTTTTGAATAAAAGGAATCTTGTTTAGTTCTGAATCGACAAAAAAAAAAAAGCAGTGACGTAATACTTAATGTTTTAGCGTACACGTGTTGTTGAAACCGCTTGGAATAATGTTGTTCACGATCTTTCAGAGGTTCGTTATCATGAAAATAAAGGTAATTTATACAGAAAAGCAAAACAACTACATTAGAAAAAGCTCTTTATTGAAAATTATTCCGAATGTAATTATAAAACGAGTATTCAGCCATTAGACAGCCCCGATACCCCCCCCCCCCCCCTGCGGTTTTCTCTATGTCCAGCGGTGATGGCATCCCCTTCTTAATTTTTTTAGGTCCCTCGGTAACTAGCGCCCTCGTTTATAGTGCGGTCTATGTTTTTGGACCCCGTTGTGCGCGAGTTATCGAGGGAGAGGTGTATATAGTACAAAACTACAAAGTGATAGCTTCACTGTATGCGGATATTAGATCTTGTACTATTTAACTCAAAATGCACTCTCCAGTTTAGATTTTTAAAGAAAAACAATTACCCAGGTTTTCCTCATTGGTTGTCCTGGCTATTTAAAAAAAGACCTTTTATATCTTAGGTATTGTTAAAAGAACTTTGAATTCCCTTTATTTTGGTGTATGATTGATGGGTGCAATTTGGGTTATAGAGTATACAGCTTGGTCTTACTTAAGCTGTGCATCTCTCCAATTAAAAACCTGCTAGCTCCGCTTGGTCATTTTCACTTCCTGGACTTCAAAGGTAAATTTTAAAAAAAAGAACAGATAACTTTTTTTTACTTTCAATATATTTTGTAATTCATTCATTGTACTTTCAGAGGCTTGTATTGCCTACTCTAGCAACAATCGTTTCCCTGATTTAATAACTGCTGAAAATAGTGTACTTTTGACTAATTCAGGCTGAGTTTTCAAGTACTTTGGAGCGGCCATTTCTGTCTGCTGTGTGCTTAGATCATGTCCAATTTCCACAAGTACAATATGTAAATAAATTTCAGCTACAGTACATGAAAGTGACATAGAGGTATCCCAACATTCTCTCCATTGTGCATGTTGCAAATGCAAACAACTTCATCTTACACATGTCACACTCTCAGAAGCACGTACTATCCGTAGAGCGCCCCCCCCCCATTCCAAGATAATGACAAAATCCAAGATGGCGGCGTCCACAGCAGAAACCGGAAGTTCAAAAACTCACAGAATACAACAAATACAAAATATATGTGCGTCCAAGACGCACAAGACACCCAAGGACTTTGGGCACCCATAGGAAATACATTAGAAGCGAAACACAAAGTCGAGTTTTCCATAATAAATATATTCCCATAGGATTTACATTGGTGATTGGTGTGCCTCTTATCATCATTCGAATTGTTTTGAACAATGGGGGTGCGATAAAATGCGTATCGTACTCATTACTTAACACGTTTTAAGTTTAAATGCAGCAGACCCGCAGGAAATTCGCCGTGCAGTTATCAACCATTTTCTCTTTCTAATGTTTGTACCACTTGTTGATGCCAAATATTCTTGAGGCAGATGACAGTACACAGTTGGGGCTAGTTTAATGCCAATCTTTGTACTTGAAAATTACAAGCTTCTACACTCACTAATTAGGTTAATACTAGCCAGGTGTGAGCATACGGAGCACGGAACCAGACTAGGTTATTACCAGTTTCATCCTGTTACCAACCACCTGTGTAATGGCGCTCTAATGACGAATGACAGGAAAAAAAGACCATACAGTGAGAAACAGAGGCTGATGGTGCGAAAGGTTAATACTCATTCCAGATATTATGTTGACAACATGAACGTGAAAGATCTATTATCAATAGAACACTGGAGCCGTAGATGAGAGTCGATGATCGATAAGATGGTGCCACGAAACTGAAGAATATACAGAAGACAGACAAAGACTATGTTAATGGCCTATTACACAATATGACTCGCGGAGTCGTGAATGTCCGGATCTGTTAGGTAGAGCCAGAAACATACAAAGAGTCATCGCAAACAGCTCGATGTCATGGAGAACACAAATCTCAGTTACTTGGGGATTTTATAATCATGAATGGTATCTTCCTAGGAGACTCGCTGGCACCACTACTGTTCTTGATCGAAATACTAGTAATTGCCCTGAAGGAAGTGACACGCACTACAGCATATGGCAGGATAGCAATCAAGGAAGAAATCAGCAGGGACCAATCAATCCTATTCATAATGATCTGAATTACTATTGTCGAATGAGTCGGAAATTGAATCTCTTGTCCAGATAGTAAGGTTTGACACCCTTGACATCCAAATGGAATCTGAAATCGAAAGTCATCAACTCTAATCATCAAAGAAATTAGCAAAATCAGATGAAATCGAGCTGCTGGTCCATCAGAAATAGAAGCATCCAGAGGAAGATAAAGGTTACAAATCCCTAGGAGTTCTTTATAAGGCAGAGAACATGAAAGTGTTGAAACACGATAAGAAAGGGTATATAAGGCCACTTACTTACCAGCTTAGCTGGCCCAATACCTTTACTCTTGTGGTATGTGTGCCTCACTATATAAAGCAGAGGTATTGTGTTCGATCCTTAACAACGGCTATACTGCGTGCCCCAAAGTTTTCGAGACAGTGCTCCTCAGTTGTCGGTGGCTATGGAGATGTGTAAGAGCGTTTCAACCTCTTTGTTGAGTAGAGATTCTAAGACATTTGAAGGCAAATCTAATGGTAAAGAGGAAGGAATGTAGCGGTCCAGGCAATTGAGGGCGCTTACTTCATCGTAGCTGAACGATGCTGCTGCTGCTTATTATTATTATTGTTATTATTCCTCCACGGTCCTTTTCTCTTGGGATCGGACCACTACTTGTGGCCTCAGATGTCAAGGACCTTCCACAGTATTAATATTCTTGCTTGTCTGAGGAGTAACGCTTTCTGTTGTAGGTCTGGCTTAAGAGTTATTCCCATCGTCTTCATACAGCCTCCTAGCGTGTTGGGGTATTACTTCGAGTCCTCCCTTCACAATTGGTATGATCTCTGTCAGAATTTTCCAGACCATCCTAAATTATATGGCCAGATCACTGTACTGTGCTACTTTTTTCATGGGTTTTGCGTACGACTAAAGAGTTCTTGTTTCATCTGTGTCTATAACATAGTTGAGGTTCTTCTCCTTGTCAACCAGTGCTATGTATGGCCTCCTATGATGCATCCCTTGGTCAGTCTGAATGCTGAAATTCATCAGGATTTTTGCATTTCTGTTCCCATCCACTTTCTCTGCCTTGTGATCGTACCACATGGCTGTGCACTCAAGCCCATGCTTCTTAGACAGTTGCCAGCGGACAGCTTGGGCTAGTTTGTCATGCTGCTTTTTGTACTCACACTGGGGTAGTTTGCTGCACTCACTGATTAGGTGATTCGGCTGCCTTACCCTTATTTCAGCACGTTCTGTACAATGTTGAAACGTATTCATTATGTACACTTGCTTCCACCTTGCTGACTAGGAGTGCCTGGTTTTTCACGGCAGTTACCAATCCTTCTGTTTCTGTCAATAATTCTCCCAGTTGGAGCTATCTCCGGATGTTCTCATCAACCTATTGTTCTGTTTCCCTTACAAACTCTCCTTGTTTTTCCTTTTTCCTCCATTCTGATGGGGGGGGGGGGGAGGTCTATGCGCTTCCTGTGCTCTCAATCCTCGGTTGTTTAATTTTTTTAATTTGTTTTTAGAAGGCCTTCTTTCTGGACTATGGTTTTCTATAACATACTTTTCAATGCTCCTTTTTTTTCCATCTACAAAGTTGTTAACTCTCATCAAGTCTCTTCTCAAACTCTTCCACTAGGTGACACAAGAGTCATTACTATAGTATGCCACGTAAAAAGACCTACAAAAAGAAAGACCAATAGATAAGTGAAGAAGCTGGTAGCAGGAATGATCAGTAGTTGTATTCTAACTCTTTTGGCCCCAACCAACGATGCAAGCTGTATACCTGATGACCGAGACTGCATAGATCTTGATGGCAGCAACTGCGTTCCTCCAATTTGAGCCCACTACTTTCTGAAAGTACTCATGTAATCTGCATATTTCATGTTGTCTGCCTCAAACACCCCTAGATATATATTGTTTACATCTCTGGTTGTTTTGGGAGCTTTATTCCTTCTGATATTTCTAAGTTGCCACGCTTGATGCCGAGGCCGCGCACATGTGGACTCCATATTATTTATAGATATCAGTGGTGGCAATCCTTACTGTCTGGATCATGGAGTCTTTTTCAGACTCATTTCGAACTTAGTGCTTCAAAGCATCCACAAACAGTATGTGGTTGATCTATTCTTTGATGAGCTACTATTGGTTTTGTGTCCTGCCTTATGCTATCAGTAGTTATAGAGGGCCAAATGGACTCTTAAGGGAATTTATCATTATAGTTTAGGTCCCAGAGTCTCTAACACGAATTTAACACTACGTTTGGGAGGGTATAGTACCCTATGGGAATTTAACATTACGTTTAGGTCACTATGGAATATGTGGGAATTTAACATTATGTTTGGGAAGGTATTGATTCTACAGGAATTTAACATATATCAGCTGGTATGGGGGTGGGGGTCTATGTAAATTCCACATTATGGATATACATTACTGATGACAATATGGGGCCAGTGGAAATTTAACATTATGGAAGTCGCCTGGGGGGAGGCTGGTGGGAGAATTTAACATTATGTTTGGAATTATGTCCTATAGAATGTAACGTTTTGGATGTCATTATGGCTGTATGGGAATTTTATTAGGATGGATAGACAGACAATCAAATATACGTCAAATGAAAGACAAGAACTACACTGAAAGTCACTAATATTTTTTTCTCTGCTTAACTGTACTTTGAGTAATTTGACATCATTAGATTAATAGATTTTGTTAAAACGAGGTTATAAGTTATAAATTTGCCGCAATGTTTATGTGTGGTATTACTCAGTGTTATTGTGTGTGTGTGTGTGTGTGTCTGTGTGTGTGTGCGTGCGTGCGTGTGTGAGAGAGAGAGAGGGTGGGAGGGAGGGAGAAAGAGATTATATTATTTATATTGTTATTGTTACCAAGAGAGAGATCGAGAATTTGTTTTTAAAAAATAATCTCAAAAGACGATTTTGTTTTCAAAATCAACACTTTAATATGCCCCGCTCAACCAAGCAAATAACTCCCTCACTCACTAACAAATAATCATTACTGAGGATTAGGACCGTCTCTCATCTTCATGTGCAATTCCTAGGTTCTAAATGGGAAAATACCAAAAAAATTTAATAGTGAAAATATTTACAGGATTCACACCATTGACTAGTGAGCCGTGAGTAGTATAGGATGCCACCTGAGGGTCAGATATGATACTTGGAGTCAATGGGATATTAATATTAGGCCTCCATTTTGAAAAATGACACTTGAGGGTCAATGTTAATTTAATCATTAGTCCACAGGTTTAACATTAGTATGACACTTGGATTTTAATGGGAAATTAAAATCATGACCCCAGTGTGTAATTTTTATACTTGGGAGGGTCAAGAGAATATGGGGTCTATGGGAAATTACCATTATGACCCCAAAGTGACATTTTTTTGGTCATGGAAATATGGGATCAAGGGGAAATATAATGTGAAAACATACACCATTTGACTGACCAACACCCAGTCATGTACTGACCAATACCTACATTTACTAACCAACACGCCGTTTGACTGATCATCACTCACTCATTGAAAAGAAGGTGGATGAAATAGAAGTCTAACCCCTTTATAAACAAAACTAAATTTCCTTTACTTAACCCTATCCAACTATAATTTCCCTATGATTCACTTATAAAAAAAATACCACCCCTTACTACCTTTATAATAGTCGTATCTTTCTAATGAACCCCAAACAAGTTTTGCAAATATAGTGGCTAAATTTATGCAGAAGTCTTTTGAAATTCGCAAAACTAGGTTTTGGTATACTTTCGTATCAAATGGGGTGTCACATTTTTGTTTTATTACAACAGCAAAACTGAAGTACATTGATGTTGTGTATCATACATTTTATGTCTGTGGCTGTAAAAAAAAAAAGAATATTTTTATGGTGGGAAACACAGCTGCTCCTTTACTGAGAGCCATTCCTTTTAAAGTGGATTCTGCCATTAGTGCTAACTATGAAGGAGGAAACACCTATCACAGTCAAAGAGAATGTGTGCATCCCCATTATCTTCCTGTCATTAAATTGTAATTTAACAGTGTGATTACTGGTATGAAAGGAGATCTCGGTCAAAATAGTATGTTCTCCAAAGGAAAATACATTTTTGACAAATTCTCGACTAAGTTGTAACTTATGTATCACGTATACCGAGGAGAAGTTCGTTAAGGAGAATATGGCTAGGGAGTATGTTCAAATCGGTCTTTTGTAGTGTGGCACCCGTCTTGAAACCTATTGTATTCCAAATACTGCATGCTTTAAAAATGGTGCCCAGTTGCAAGGAAAATAATTCATCCAAAATGTGCTCACCGACAAACCAAGTCCAAAACAAGCGTTACTGAAAGCTTGAAAAATGTATTGATCTAGACCGGCAAAGAACCCTTTGGACCCTCTATAAAACCACAGCCCCTTTCGAGATTAAAGTGAAGATACCTGTTATACCTGTCGAGAAAAAAGAACATTGGACCCCAGAATATCCACAACGTCAACGAAAAGAAACCCCTTATCCTAAAAAAGGAAAATAGAGATCCCTACACAAAAGCCAAGACGAATGTTTTATGTGTCACAAGCAAGGACACTGGCCATCAGAGTGTCCTCCGCACAAAATGAAAATGAAGAAAGAGAGAAGGCAGGAGAAAAATAGATTGAAGAAGAAGAAGAACTCATTCCCTCTACAAAATTGAAAGCAAGACACTCACAAGAACAAGCTTTTCATCATCAGAGTCAACCGCCACTGGCGTCGTCGTCGTCCTTGTTGTAATTGCTGCAACAGCTCCTGCTGCTGATGATGATGACGATGATGATGTTGATATTTTTTATTTGTTTATTTATTTATTTTATTTTTTTGAGGGGGGGGGGGCAGGTTTATTTCTCTTGGACTTTGCCAAAGATGTTTCGTATAACGGTCTTGTCTCTTTAAAGTCATCTGGATTTGATGTATTTAAAGAATGTATTCTAGTAATCATCACATATACCCATTCTCAACCCTCATTTGTTTTGATTGTAAGAGTGAGTGAGATGCACCAATCGTCGCGTTTTTAAGCTTCAGTTGTTGAATTTTGTGATGTTTTACTCGTACAATTTTGAAAACTATTAAATTGTACATTTAAAATTTTGTGTACAACTTGTACACATTTTTTTTTACGATTATTAAATTTGTCGGGAGTTCTATTTAGTTTCTAATAAATTTCGTATTAGTTTTAGAATTTTAATACTACTTTTGGTCTCAGGCAGATTTAAAAAACAAATTCGGGATTATTTTAGTCTCTGCTAAATTTCATATTAGTAGCTGAATTTTAGTTTTGTTTTTAGTCTCAGCCATATTTTAAAACTTTATCCGGATTTTTGTAGACTCCTCTAAATTCCGTATTAGTTTCGGAATTTATTTTTTTAGTATCGGATATAGTTTATATATATGACTGATTGTTTTGAGTGCCCGCATACTTCTGTATTAGTTTCGGAATTTTATTTTCACTTTTAGTCTGAATGTTGTTCACTAGGTGTGGAGGATGATCATTAGGTGTGTGTGCTAGTCAGTAGATGTGGATGCTGGTGAGTCACACTATTGGCGTGGGTGCTGGTCAGCAAGACGTTGTGTTGGTAAGTAAAGTGTGGGTTCTGGTCAGTAAGACTCCGTGTTGGTCAGTAACTGTGGGTGATGTTCAGTAGGTGTACGTGCTGGTCAGTGGATGTGGGTGCTGGTCAGTAATAATGTGTATTGATCAGTGGGTGTCGGCCAGTTGGTGTGGGTGCTGGTCAGCAAGACTGCGTGTTGGTCAGTAGGTGTGGGTGAATGTCAGTAGTGTATGTACTGATAAGTAGATGTTAGTGCTTGTCACTAACAGTGTGTATTGGTTAGTAATTGTGGGTGTTGTGAGTAGATGTGGGTGCTGGTCAGTAAGACAGTTTTTTGGTCAGTAGGTGTGAGTGTTGGTCAGCAAGACTATGTGTTGGTCAGTCAGGATGAGTATTGTTCAATAATGTCAACGTTCAATTCCCCTTTTTCCCAGACTGTCACACCATGTTCAACCAATAGACGTTGTACACATGACAATTCTCCTTGTCCCCAGATCGGTCCATATTGTAAAATCTATGGACATTTTTAACATTACCATTCACCTTTACCCCAGACCATACTATAATGTTAATCCTGTGGACTTTTAAACATGGAATTTCCCTTGTACCCATGAATCCGCTCTACAGTTTTGTACTTTGCAGAAGGGTTTGATTTGTAAAAAAAACAAGCCCAAAACCTGTTTTAGTTTTGTGATATTTTATAATTCATTTATTGCACTTTCAGAAGTTTGTATTGTCTACTCTGGCAAAATTAATTGTTCCTATTGTAATAACTGCTAAAGATATTGTACTTTGGACTATTTCAAGTTCATTTCTCGAGCACATTGGAGCAGCCATTTCAATCAGCTGTCTGCTTTAGGCCTAATAACACATGGAAAGAAATTTCAGTCACAGTATCGTCCAACCTCCAAACTTAATTTTCATCCTTGAATCGTGCGCCATGTTTCTCACGACCTAACGGGTCTGTTTCGAGATAATGACGTCATCAACTATGTCACCAGCGTTCTTCAAGAGTGATAGCAAGCATTGAACAATTAAAATGAGACAAAATGAGATTTAAACAGGTAATTTCGTGTAATTTTAAAAAAATCTGAATGAAAATCTATATTTCCACTAATGACTTATTTGTGTCTGACATTTAGCTTTGAATTGTGTATTTTATGCTAAACATAGGTCCGCTGATCACATGTTGACTTTGTTTACATTTCTTGAACAGGAAAACCCACTTTGAGAATTTATAGAACGACAAAGCCAATGTAAATTTTGTTTTAATCAAGTGGGGTTCTTATGCAACGTAAGAAAAATGTACACTGGAAATGTATATTAACTATGGAATTTTTCGTTTCAGTATTATTTCATTGGAAAGAGAAATATTTTAAATAATTTTTATTTATATTTTTTTATTTCAAAAACACGGAGACAATATTAATTAACAATACCCATATATTGCACTAACTGGCACATTCCGGTCATATGCCACGTGACTTTTTAGTCAGCGGCACAAACCATAGACTCCCTTCCCGAAATAAGTAATCTTACACGCGCTCGGAAAAACGGTAATTCTGAACTAAAGTACATGAATGCCAACATTTCTTTTAAACGATGATTAAATGAAGTAGATATAGTTGAATACTTTCTATGGTTATTTGACGAATTCTGCTCCTGCAGTTTTATATTTGAATGTGCATATTTTCCGGAATCAGGTTTTCTTTGATTCTTCTGCTATAGAATATTTTATCTGGTCCGATTATGTCCCTTGAATCTACTGACAACCCGGGAAATTCTAACACGCAAAAAGTGGACACTTTCAAATTTTACTTGTTGTTTTTTTAAGTTTATGAAGTTCATTTACATAAATTTATGATGAAAGAATGGGATTTTAGGTGATAAATAATGAACCAAAAACACCAGGAGGTACTTGTCTTGTAAAAGTATGAGATTATCTGAGTGTAAAATTAGTGTCACGTGTTTTCGAGATTATTCGAAGTTTGGATCCTGCGATCATGAACAGTTATTAAATATTTTATTTTATCGGATTAGTTTTCCTTTCCTTTATCAAGAATTTGATATATGAGTGAAAATTCTTTGGAACCTTGTAGGTGGCACATTATCCGATAGGATCCTTTTGGCAATATACATCGTCATCATGGCTTCAGAATTGGCACCAGGATTTGCACACCTTTTTCAACAATAAAGGTGATCCAGTAATAGTTATTAACTCCCAAGTATTACAGGATGAACTTGAAAAAATCCAAATGCGAGCAGCTTGATTTATTACATCTAATTGTAGTCTAATTATGTCTGCACACTAGAATGTATTAGTACTAATATTAGTACCCCTACCTCCGTCTTCGGCAGAGTACTAAAATGTTCCTATATGTATCAGTGGAGCAGCTGGGTGTGATTCATAGAATATAGTCAGAAAATGTAAAGATATCCTTAAACAAATCAAATAATCCTCATTGCTGAAGAAACACGTGTAAAATAGTGTTAACATTCTTCACACTAATTTTGCTGTTGGATTGTCTGCAATATTAGTTCATCTAATACTACTGTTTTCAGCCTTGTTTTTCAGTGTGCCATATAATGGTATTGCATCCTTATTTGGAAACAAACATATAGAAAATATGGTGTGCTTTGAATAGGACATGTTAATCACTAGAAACGCACGTAACAGCCTCTTTTATATTTTTACATTTCAGTACCTTTTTTTTCTTCTTCTCAATACAAACTCGTAAGAAGCTATATGGTGGAGGCGTAAATACCTACAAATCACTACTGCAACTTGGCAGGCACATCATGTACTTCACCACGGAGGAGGCTGGTCGACATTTTAATAGCCAATGAATGAAGATCACTCATGGAAAGACTGAGACGCCAGAGTGATTTATGATCAGATACCATTTGAAGAATCAATTGTTTTTATGTCAACTATATATTTGACCTTTAAAATAATTTGCAAATGGTCTTCAGGAGTCACGCTTGTAAGCGAAGGGGGCAACTAACCTGCTGAAAACATGACCTTTTTCTTTTAGGAAAGTGAAACGAATTTGCATTGTGATTTTTTAGAGGCAAACTCAGTGACAGTATTTTAGCTTTTGAAATGCTCCCTCGACCCAGCTGAGTAACTCTGTGTGGTAAGCCACAGGTGAAATGTATTTCATGCAGGTGTTGATATGCATTGCGCCGGCAAAACAAACTTTTGCACATTCATAGGCATGTGTTTTAATAGCTGATTGACCATTAATCCTCCCCCACCCCCCACAAGTTATCCTTTCCCCAATTTCTGCAAGCAATGATTTGATGATGAAGACATACCAACTTGTGTTTCGAAACTTAAAACATCAATATGTAAACAACAATTTGTGTTTAAGAACAGAATCGTCTAAAGCACTTTTTAAGTATATTTATTGAAGATTTTAACTGCTGTGCTTGCGTTATTTTCTTTGTAAAATCAGTCTGAAACCGTAAGTGAACCTGTCAAGGGATAATAATGGCGGGCATCACTGTGTCCAGGAAGTACCTCTTCATTAGACTGTCTGTTTTTGTAATTCATTGGGCATATAAATTAAGGAATATGTACAATTCATAGAAAGCAAAGTCTAAATATTATGTGATAGATTTAGCCTAAATGTAAGAATTTTTTACATCAGAAACAAATGGGATAAGGCTATGTTGTGGAGTTTGAAAAGTGGTGTAACATCAAGGATGTTTTCTTACATCACTCATTTTTTTGAAAATAAGAAAAAAGCAGCAAAGCAAATAATATCTAACCAATGCATGACGTTATTATGAGTATGTAGACAAATATTAAAAGCATTAATTTGCAATCCTATCTATGGATTGTTTTACTGAAGCTAGAAAGTGTGAGTGATCATATATTAAGAAAATCCCTGTTTCCAAAAATAGATGCACCCACATTTCATGTGTGGCGCCATATTTCTTCTTCGCTGTATGGATATTCAAATGCAGAGAAGGATAGTTAATCAACTGCCACTAGAACCAGCAATTTTATTTTTCCACTTTTCAAAACTTCACCAAAAGATTCACATTTAATTTTGAATTAACCATCCAAACATGAAGTTGTAAAGTTCAGGTTACTCATCCGTAACATCAGTAACCATTGTGCTTTGAATGGATAAACACTATGGTATGAAGGTACCTGTTCATGTGCTCTCATGTACATGCTATTGGGGTTGTTTCAAACAAGGAAGTAAAGCGATCTTAGAGTGGTCAGAAGAAACGCTTCAAAGATTCCCTCAAGTCATCCTTGAAACACTTCAACATTGACCCTGTGTCTTGGCAAGATCTCACACAGAATTGCTCCACATAGCGGAGTCTCGTCCATACTGGAACTACAGACTTTGAATGGAGGAGACTGTAGAGGCAGTGCAGACAGCAGTGTAAATCTCAGAACAGCAGTGTAAATCTCAGAACAGCAGTGTAAATCTCAGAACAGCAGCACGTCTTCTTTTGAACAAGAAAACCCAAGTGGCATCTCCTGTCAAGTGTGCCACAGACATTTCAGAGCACAAATTGGCCTGAGCAGCCACTCACATACTTACAGAAACCAAACCAGTTGGAGATGTCATGGTCATCTTTGAACAACAGATATGTTTTTGACTGCCATTTTCTAGTGAAGTTTTAGAAACTGAAAAAAAGTATCTTGTTTAAGTGGCAGTTGATTAAGTATTTATAATTACAATACTGTAATCTAGGTACTCCTGTCTGTTAAAATTAAGTACAATGTATAGTTTCTGCTGTTGTGCTCTTTTAAGGTCATATGCCCAAAATATGTTACATATCATCTCTCCATCCAAACATAACACACATTCAAGTATGAATTACACTGCAAATGAATATATTTATATATCTATATATATATATATATATATATATATATATATATATATATATATATATAGTGTTTCTTGCTTTGCTCCCACTTCTCCCTGTTCAGCTCTCACTTCTCCCTATTTTGTCCAAAAGGAAAAGTCACTTCTCCCTAAAATTCGAGTCTAGCTTGACCCCTGAGTCTTTTATATTCAATACATGTGTGTTTAGGAAGGGTGATCAGCTTCTATGCAATATACATCTATTTGCAGTTATTGCTGACGTAGAAAATGTATGTGCATTCCCGATTTCAGTTTAAACACAGTAGCCCAAGAAGTTTACATCATGATCCATGGAAAGTAGATCACGGACACTTCAAAGAATTTTACATTTTTACTTCATTCAGAGAAATCTTAATAAACATACGCACTGACTTGACGAGAGGCACATATTTCAGCTTCTCTTGAACAGCATAAATTTATCCTAATGTTAAAAAGGAAAAGTAATCCTTTGAGATGTGGACAGTTTAATTCCAAATGACATCCACCTCTATTTAAAATAAAGAAAGCAACAGAAAATGTTGAATTTACACTGAAGTGTGAACTACGTGCTTAGTCCCTAAGCAGTAATGGCAGAACATGCTGTTAACAACAGCACAAGGTTAAATACATACAATTTTGGGCTAGCTAGATTCTGCCGCAATAAAGCCTACTGCTTGTGTACGGTAAGGGACTGACCATGTAATTTGGGGGTGGGGACTGGGAATTTCTTTTCAACCATAGTAAAAAAATTCTTTCATTACAATATGAAAAACTGTTTTCAAGTAAAATTAAGTATTCAGTAAGGTCTTTTTTTCCCACAAGTCAGAACGACAATTGTTTTCAAGCTTTTCAAAAAGAATCCTAATCCTCCATCACTTTTCTCCCCCCCCCCCCCCCTTTCTCCCCTTTAGAAAATTGAATATTCAGTCAGGGCTCTCATGGACCCAAGCTTCCACATCAAATACATGTGAAATTCTCAGAGGATGCACCTTTTATCCATGTAATGTGTCCCTGTGATGTGCCTCATTTTTCCACTGACACTACCCTTTTTATATTTTTGGTCAGGTTTGGCCGATATGTGGAACAGCTAATGGCTAGACTTAGGTAAACAGGCATGAAGCCAGCATGACTAATTAACAGTTAATCCTTCTCTGATGTGATGACTTCAAAGAAACCGATGTTCTATTGAATGTGTATGTAATCACTTGTTGTTTTAACAGTGTTTACATTGGTGACGATACAAATATATCCTGAAAGTAATCAAAGCTTTCTCAAAGAATATGTCAATTTTGGCTTGGGAAGGTGTTATTTATATTATACGAAGCTATCTGACTTACAGCATCATATTTAATAGCCCCAATTATAACCCAGCAATCAGGTCTGCAATTAAACTGATATTTATTGCTGAAATGAACAGTGATGTTGGAAAATTGTCATCATTCAAAGATTAATCACTCTCTCCTTCTTCATGATAGTAAATTTGCAATAAAATATGTTCAAATAGTATTCTCCAACAAAGTAGAAACACCTTGCACCATCAATTATAGTTTGCTCACTTGCATTTTCTTGTTTTGGCATAAATAATATTTGAGACTACCAGATCTCAGTGTCCAAAATCTCCCTCCCTCTCTCGTTAATGTTAAGTCAATAAATCCGGTTTTATTTAGTTTGCTTATTTATAGAAAAGATGTGTAGCTATATAAGCTACTGTACTGTGGATAATTGTCGATATTAAAATTTGAATCTGTTCAAGTTTCTTATGCAAAGAAATATGTGAAGTGCCTTGTGCAGGGACACCATAGTAGGCAAACCATCTCTAATTGCCTCGGCACCTGAAATTGTTAGCGATTTCGAGGTGGGCGAGGGCTAGACAGCCAGTCCAACCCTGCCTTGAATTCATTTGTTGCTATGCCGTACAACCCCCAACCAAACCAAACGTACATCAAATCATATTTACTTTTAGATTCTGCAAATGAAACAAAATTCCAGTCCAATATCATGGATTATTGTATGTACCTTTTAACCAGTTTTAGTGAAAATAAGCACAGTCATGTAGTTGTCTGTATTCAGCAATTCTGTATACAGGTCTCTCTCTCTCTAACAAAGAAATTTGAGGATTCGGTAAATAGTATTTTCAGTTGACTTTTAGCTGATAATGAAATCAAGTTTTTGATATTCTATTTTCGTGATGTTGAGACATTGTGCACCCAATCCTTTAGCCCCTGACTTTTAATCCTTTCATTCACTATTTGTTCTCTCCTTTGTTATTCTTGCATATTTATTTAACATCTTCTCCCAATCATTTTAATTTTAAATAATGACATTCACTTTTAGATTTAAATCGATGTCATGCAGCGCATTTTTCAGTGACAGCTCACAACCTGCCTCTCTCTCTCCCCATGTTATGAATTGAGCCTACGATTTATTTATTTGGAAAAAAGATATCCAGGTAAATATTATAATATACATGTAGCTAAAAACATCTTCACGAACAACTGGACTTAAATGTCGATGCTTCTGCTTCAGACATACATGCTTTTGAAGAGAACCATGTTTTTCCAATTAGATCATACTTTTAAAAAAAAAATAGTGACTGCATATGAAACTTCATCATTAAATATACACCGATTGTTTATATATTTTTTGGGGGAAAAAATGTATGTGTTGTGAAAATATGAGTATGGATTTACATGTCCTCAGCAGTTGTGAACACATTGCCTCTCACCATCTCTCTTTCTCTCACAAAAAAATTAGATGATTTGATACATTGTATTTTCATTTTACAATTAGCTGATAATGTTGATGTAATATAAAATTTGATTTGCAAGAATTTAAAAAAAAAACATGCCCGTTAATTTATATGGGCAACGATGTAGATAACTCAGTGCCCCACCATGCTCTCTCTCTCTCTCTCAATGAAACTCTTTAGCACATGATTGCTGGGGTTATAAACAGTAAATGACATCCACTTTATTGACACCATGTCCACTCCGCAGTGGTGGTCAGATGCAACTCAACGAGAGAGCATGGTGTGCAGAGCTATTCTTCATGAGAAGACATGGCAACTCCATCGGGACCTGCAGGGAGATGGTGAAGGGACTTTTTCCTTATCTTCACGCTCTATCCACCCCCAGCGTTATACATGGAGAAACAAAAAATCGCATGAGCTGTACTGTATACTTGCCATTTGCGCTCTATGTCATTAAACAATTAATAACATATCGTAGAATATCCAAATATGGTATAGAAAGCCTTATTTGAAAAATGAATTACTGTGAGAATTATGTGTTATCTTTCATGGCAGACAAAGTACAGTTTGTGTAAACATACAAATATATTTTATTTTATATAGGCTTAATAACTTTATCATAAGCAAACTTAAAGAAAAATATAACTCTGCTTAGGTAGTATATTTTTACCCAGTTCTTCTTTTTGGCTCTGACAATAGTTTTATTTGCTCCATTGCAAGGTATAGGGCCCAAAATTAATGCTTATCTGTTACCCACGGTTAGTGATTTTGCCCATGGATCACTAAAACCCAGCAGTCACTAATCCATTGGGGCAGTGAAAAATTATCACTGGTCGCTATCAAAACAGTTAAGAAGTGGTTGTGAGTTGGCAATACCTTTAATGGTTAATTGATCTGTTTATTGTGTTAATTGAGTACCTACCAACATCCTGCAATTGACAAGGTACAATAAATGCTCGCAGCGCAAACTGACAGGTGTTAACCCACTCATCCACCCATCAAGTAAATTAGTGTGATTATTGTCAAAACGGTCTTTACGCACGTGGAACTAGCTTGGTGTACTGATCCCAAACACTGATTTCATTGCTGGTTATGAGAAAAGGTATAAGGTCTCGGGCTAGTATTGATCAATCGGAAGAAGTTGCATTTACAGACTTAACAAATAATCCAAAATTATACAGAACGGTGTGTTATAATATTTACATCATTGCTGATAAACATTCAGTAGAATGTGCAGTGACAATTTTGTAAACGTGTGAAAGTATTTGCAAGGTGCACAGCCAGCACTGAAATAGCAGAAATTAGATGATGGCAATAGAGAGGGCGATCACAAATATGATCAAGAGAAGACACTAAGAAAGTACCAGAAATGCTGGGAAAATGAACACAAATGGCTGAAGTGTGACTTAGGAGAGGCTGTGATGTTGTGCAATTTCTGCACTGAGTATTATCACAAATATGAAAGTGTGCAGGGTACTTCATTCATGAGTCTTGTTGGTGAAATACAGCTGTTATTGTTTTGAGTTGATGTCAATGAATAATAAATGTTAAATTAGAAACTGAACTGGCATCTGTAATTTTGAGACCTGTACTTGAATAATGTGTATTATGATGTTTTTACTAAAGGTTCAAGCCTGGCTGGAGAGGACATTTGCAGGAGCTACAGTGCCAGCCTATGAGCTGAATCAGTGCACAGTGGGTCTATTACATGAGCTTATGCACAAGAATGAAAGAAAGGATTGCAACATGCAGCTTGTCATTGAAGATCTAAGACAAAAGGCAGATGAATATAATGCAGAAAGTACGTCATCATTGTTATGCTTCACCATAAATGTGAAAGGGGCATATAGTGTTACCCTTATTGTCCCTAGTCTTTTTTATGCAAAGCAGGGAACATAGTATTCATATTTCCATCCATCTGTACATCTCACTTTCATTTCCACTCTATAACTTTAAAGCTGTTTGACTTGGTATACTTAAACACCATCATTAGAAGATGTCTCGCATACCACATTAAGGGTTCTATGTTCTAGGTCATTGTCACAGCTAAATATTTGAAGTTTTCCCTCACACTTTCCATTCTGCTCTGTAACTTTCAAGCTATTTGAGATTAACGGATGAAACTTGTTATACTTAGAAGGTATGTTGTATACCACATTGGGGGCCATATCTTCAAGGTCAAGGTCATGGCTCAATATTGTAAGTTTTCCTTCACATTCCTTTCTGCTCTATAATTTTCAAGCCATTTAAGACTAAGGAATGAAACTTGGCATACTTATAGATCATCATTAGATGGTGTGTTGTATACTACATTGGCTGTCCTTTTTTTTTCAAGGTCACGATCATGGCTCCATATTTTCAAGTTTTCCATCTTTCCATTCTAATCTATAACATTTGAGCTGAAGAAATTAAGGGGTGAAATTTGGGGGTTGTATCTTCAAGGTCGTGGTCATGGGTCAGTATTTTCACTATAATTTTAGAGCCTATTGAGATTAGGAGATGAAGCTTGGTATACTTTTACATAATCATTAGCATAATTAGAGCCATTTGAGATTAAGGGATGATACTTGCTATATTTGTCATGTATCACATTGGAGGTCCAATCTTCAAGGTTAAGGTCTTGTGCCAATAATTTAGGTTTCAGTAGCAATTTCCCTTCCATTCTATAATCTATGAGCTAATTGAGATAAATGGTTTAAATTTGGTACACTTGTATATTGTCTCTTGACGAAGTGTTGCATTCCACATTTGGGGTCCTATGTGCAAGGTCAAGGTGACAGGTATATGTTCATGGTTCCTGGTTGCCTTAGTGTCTGCTTTATATCTTAAAAGCTGTTTGAGGTTCAGGGTCAACCTTGGAACACTTATGTTTCTCAATTTGATGGCATCTCAATCAAGGTTTTATCTTCAAGGTAAACGGTACTGATCAATTTCTTCCCTTTTTCTGCACTTTTACTCTAATGTCTTTTGAGACAGAGACATCAAACTTTGTTACAGTATATATGCGCAAATATGCTGAGTCCAAATGCAAACAACATAGACCCTGATCTAACATCGCATAATGCGCCAGCAGATCAGGGTCTATGTTGTTTGTTCTACTGATTAGTCCTTACAAACTGCATAGACCCAGATCTGCCGGTGCATTATGAACCGGCAGATCTGGGTCTATGCAGTTTGCAGTTGGTATCTGCTTATACGCGAGTATGTATGGTGCTTTCCATGTCTGCCTAGAAACTCTACAGCTTGGTCACAAGGTTCACAGCCAGATTTCATCGTTTTATACTTCTGGTGACCAATCAAGAAACATTAACATGCTATTTTAACCTTCAGTACATACATAACTTGCACACATGTTCACAGGGCTGAGCAACTGTTTTTATTTATCCCCTTGTCCCAAACAAGTGACTTAAAAAAAGTCACTTGTCCTGCAGAATTTATCACTTGCCCATGAATTGAAGGAATGCACAACTTACAGATATTTGCTCTTTTTGGGTACATTTTTTTAAATTAATTATTAAAATGCCTGAATTTTACGGAACAAACTTTATCAATGTACAGAAATATTAGTTTTCTTCTTTTCTAGAGCTATTTATATAATGTTTAAGATATAATTTTTAAAGCCAAATAAACAATTTATATAAGTATGTGAGATTTTAATATATGAACAAAAATGTTTGTATAGCATGTATGATTCTAATCTTCCTAGTGATATATATTCATTGAAACCCCTCAAAACCAAAGCCTGAAACAAATGTTTTAGGGTCCCAAATTGTTTCTTCTTAAATATCATCAGTTTTTTTCCAGTAAACAGAAACCCCTCTGCTCCAAAAACTGGAAAAAAGATGATCCCAAATTGGAGTTTTACATTTTAAAAAAAACCAAACTTAAAAATTTTGAAATATATTTTAGCTCTCAAGTTCTTGCTAAATGCTGTTCTAGATTATTTACATTTGGCAAATACTGTAATAGGCTTATCGATAAGAAAATGCCCTAATGGCTTGCGAGGTTAAAGCAATACTTGACACGCACACCAACACAGATTAGGACCAACAATAGTCTAATCCAAAGTCTTTGCACCACAAAAAGTCTGCTTTTAAGGTAAATTATTAATAACATAATGCTAGATAAGCCATTTAAGAAAGATTATGTTTATATGTTTATTATCGAATTGTGATTCATGATATTCATTTGTATAAATGACCCATAGAATTTTTTTTTTTAAATACTCGGGCTTTATTAACCAGGTATGCAGTCTCACTTGTATTGCTTTGCCAACTGTCTCACTTGTATTGCTTTGCCAACTGTCTCACTTATATTGCTTTGCCAACAGTCTCACTTGTATTGCTTTGCCAACTGTCTCACTTGTATTGCTTTGCCAACTGTCTCACTTGTATTGCTTTGCTAACAGTCTCACTTGTATTGCTTTGCCAACTGTCTCATTTGTATTGCTTTGCCATCTGTCTCACTTGTATTGCTTTGCCAACTGTCTCACTTGTATTGCTTTGCCAACTGTCTCACTTGTATTGCTTTGCCAACTGAGACTGACAAGACAGTATTCTAAAAGGCAGATTCACTCAATTGATTTTCAAAGAAAAAAAATCATTACATACAATTTATATAAGTAGCCATGACTGTCATTTGTCTTCACACGCATGGCAAGATGTCAGAACAACCAGCTAAGTGTTGTAGGATTGAACTATCCTTACAGGATATGATTAGTTTGATGAAAGAGTATTAAATCTGTGCCAAAACCTACGTTGAAGAAACTAGGAGAAGAATTTGGCACAGGAAACTTATGTATTATACAGAGTATTTAAACATAATTGATTATTATTTGTAATTCTAATGGACTTATTGTAAAGTTATAAAAGTATCTCATTTCTTAAATGTTTCTTGAGACTAGGACTGTATTTCTTTGTGGAATAACTGTGAGATTCATGAGACTGGGTGTGATTTTCAGAAGGGACATACATTGTTCAGGTCATTTTTCATTAAATGTTTTTAAAAAAAACAGTATCTGTGAAACAATCAATAAACTCGATAACCTCAAAAACAAAAATTACATTTGGACCCAAGGGTTTTCAGTTTTGAGGGATTTCACTGTGTGTGTGTATTTTATATATGTGTATTATATATATATATATATATATATATATATATATATATATATATATATATATATATATATATATATATACATATTACTTCTAATGAAGAGGTTGTATTTTTTTGTTGAACCCATGTTAGTGTGAAGCAAGACATACTAGTCACTTTTCTGCGAACGGCAGTCGTCTTCAACAGTTTAAGGTTTTGGATGAAGTTTTTAATTTGCATCCTAAACTCCTCGATAGATTCTCATCATACTTCTCATCATACTTGCCATGAATCATTATGAATCTAAGACAATAATAATATAATGAGGAATTAGTACAGAGCTTAATCTTGAGAAGGTCTTAGTGCTTTACAATATTAGTTAACACATAAGGATATAATATATAGGCAAGATTATAAAAACAAAAACTATGAAATTACAAACAAAAACATGCTGAAAATAATTAAGGTAAGGAAACATTGTTAAGTCTTTCAGTCGAAATAGGTGAGTTTTAAGAGCACTCTTGAATGAGATCATGGTGTCATTGTGTCTAAGTTCAAGAAGCAATTCGTTCCAGGTAGCTTGACCCTAGCTCTCAAAAGAATGTTGTCCATAGGAATTGGTTTTGATAATGGGAATAATGATAATACGAGTGTCGGAAGAGGAGCGTAAGTATCTAGAAGGGGTGTACACATGGGTGAGGTCCAATAGGTACTGTTAGCTGTGTTTTGAAGTTTCTGTAGTAGATATTGAGACCAACCAGATAGAAGAGAATTACAATAGTCAAGGCTAGAAAGTACTAAATAAAACACAAGTGTTTTAATGGCATCAACATAAAGAAAATTGAGAATGGAACTGATGCGTCTCAGCTCCAGATATGCAACCTTGCATATGTTCATGACATGTTGGTGTAATTAGAGAGTACTGTCAGGAGTGGCACCTAGGTTTTATACAGATTGTGTGAATTTAATGTTGGTTTTGCTGATACTTATTGTTTGAGGTAAAGGATGGGAATGAGAAAGTATTTGTGAGGTGATCAGAATGTCTTCAGTTTTATCATCATTCATCTGCAGCTTGTTACATGTCATCAATGACTTCACATTTGAAATGCACCTCACTACGCCTTTGATGGTAGCATCAACTTCAGTTGAGTGCCTAGATTTGTATATTTGGGTGTCATCAACATACAGTTGGTGAAACACCGGATGATGATCTATGACACTTGAGAGGGGCTGAGTTTATAGAATGAAAAGTACTGGCCCAAGAACAGATCCCTGTGAAACACCAAATCGTAGAATTGGGCTGGAACTGTTGACTAAGTATGACTCGAACCATAGTAAGGCTGTACTGTGAATGCAAAATAGATACAAGTCTGGACAGAGCTACTTTTTCTAAGATTTTTGACATGAATGGGAGGTTAGAAACAGGGCAGTAGTTTTTTAAATCATTAGGGTCAAGCGTTGGTTTCTTCAACATATTTGTTCACCACTTACCTTGAGGTCAAGGTCCCAGTCATAGAAAATCTGTGTTATTGTTTTGGTTGAAGTTTTTTCATTTGCATATATTTCCTAAACCCTTGATGGATTTTCTTTGTACTTGGGATGAATTATTATGAAGCTATAACAATTCATTCTGTGACATGCACACTTACCCATTGACCTTGGGGTCAAGATCAGAGTCATAGAAAATTTGTTATGGTTTTGGTTAAGAATATTTAATTTACTTATATTTCCTAAACCCCTTGATGGATATTATTAATACTTGGGATGAATCAGTACAAAGCTGAGACAATTCATTCTGCTACACGTGCTGTCATCCCATTGATCTTGGGATCAAAATCACAGTCATAGAAAATTGGCAATAAGGCTTTTTGGTTACAGTTTTTTTCATTTGCTTATATTTCTTAAAGCCCTTGATGGATTTTGTTTATACCTTGTGGTCAAGGTGACACAGTGTACAGCAATGCTTTGATCAGGAGCTTGACATGAGTGTCCTGGTTTTCTTGTTGATAATAATTGGTGTAAAAGTTGTGTAATGAATGTATCTGTTGATCAAAAATAAAAGTTCTTAATAAATTTTAAAATTACTAAGTGCCTTTTAAGATGCTACTGTATACATTTTGTAATATTTAATAGTTTCAGCAGCAAGGGGCTACATTTAATATTTCTAAAGCCTCCACAGCAGGCATGTGCAACTTCCTGCATGACACGGGCTGGATAAGCAATTTTTAAGGCCATGCTCTATGATGTAAATAAGCCTATAAAACCAGGTCATGGGCCATATGTTGCATATGCCTTCTCTACAGGTTTCTCGGGTACAGCAGTGTTGAGCAGGGGTTTACTGCCCAAGTTTGTGATGTACTGTATATACTCGCTTTTAAGTTGAGTCCAACTGCAAACTACACAGACCTAGATCTGCCCTCGCAGAACGCACCAGCAGATTTAGGTCTGTGCAATTTCTTAGGAGTAATCAGTAGAACAAATAACATAGACCCAGATCTGCCAGCACATCATGCAATGGGAGATCAGGGTCTGTGTTGTTTGCAGTTGGCCTCAACTTAAAAGCGAGTATATATGGTAATTTTACAATTTCAAATGAGGTACATGTTTGACCCTTTGGCTTAGCTGTAGTGCCAGCATTTGTGCAGAGTCAAGACACCTATTCGATCTTTACTACCAGGCGAGGCTGAGGAGTTCTGAAGCATGTGTTGGCAGGTGTTCATTTGACTGTTGGTAGTAGACCAGCCTGTTAATAACTTCTGAACGTAATGGCATTTAATAACATAAAAAGATTCAATTGTGAAAGCAACCAGTTTAAATCTCAGATAATTTTACATGCTAGCTGTGAATCAGTTAAAAGTCTGCAGGTGTTCAACTTTTCACATTAACAAAAACTGACTTGTCTCGGACATGTGACTATAGCATTTGCTCAGTCCTTGTTCACATTGAACAAGTTACAAAAATTATTAATAAAACTCATTGTTCTGTTGTTCATATGTATTATTTCATTTTTGGATTTCAACCACATTAAAAGAATTAAAGAGCTTTTTCCACATGATGTGGATGTTATATAGTTATAGAAGTAAGCCTGTAAGCCCCTAGAATGGGGACCTACAGATACAAATCTCAGGTGTTGTGTGTCCTAACATCATTAATGCTGAACTTAAAGTCTTGATTAGGTAACATCAGTATATTCCACTTGGAGATTTTATAACCTCCTCAATCTAAGGATAGGTGTGCAGAGGTCAGTGTTGTTCCAATCAGAACACTGTAAAAATGCCAGTAGGTTACAATGTTAAGATCATAAGACATAGTGGTCATCAGTGCACTTTGGAGGCAAGCTTTCATTTTATAATGGTCATACATCAGCAAGATTTAAAATTTACTTTTTTGAAAATTTACTATTGAAAAACTTATTGCTACTCCACCTGAACGGAGAGTAATATAGACATGGGGTTTTTAAACAGGTGACTTCTTATGATGTCTAGTTGGCCCTAAATGAAAATGATTCTGCTTGGACATCAAATATAGCTGCCACAGCTGCCATTTTCAGAATCTTTTTATCGGTTCTTCTTCTGAATGGTTGGTCATATCAACATTGGAGTTTCACTAAAAGACTTCTTATGATACATGTATCTAGTTTGTCCTAAATGAAAATGGTGCCGATATGACATCCAATATATCAACCACAGCAGCCATCTTGAAAATCTTGTTATTGCTACTTCAGAATGGAAAGTCATATCAGCATGAGGTTTTCACCAGAAGACTTTGTATTGTGCATAGTTGACCTTGTATAAAATTGTGCCAATCTGATATCCCGTATGGCCACCACAGCAGCGATCTTGAAAATCTTATCACTACTCCTCCTCGGTAGAAAGTCATTTTATTATTCCAATTAACCTGTATAGAATTAAAGTCATGATGTCATGTTTACATCGTCACCTAGATGATTATGTCATCATCTTGTTATGACCTGTCTCATAATGGATCAAACATCAAAACACTCAGGGGGACATTATATGATAGAGTTGAACTAATGCTAAGTAAGGCATGCCTACAATTGAATTAGTTCCTGACAGAATGTGCGTAATTAAGACAGTCATATTGTGACAAATAATTCATTAGATAATTATCTTCGGTGATTCAGTTAGTGACATTTCTCAGAATAGGAATAATTACTCAGCTAATTGGTTGTTTATATATATGAAAATGGATGTTTTTATGCTGCTAAATCTTATTGTGTTTCATTTTGTACATGCAGGTTGTAGGTTGGAGAACATCCTGAAGTCCATCACTCTGACACCGGCAAGTCTGTCCCAGTCAGGGGTCATGAGTCTGCGAGCTCTGGCCAATCTAGCCCTTCTCCTCAAAATAAAGGATGCATCTGATACAAAGTAAAAACTAGGGCTGGCATCTTACACCCAAACTCCATATTGAATATCATTTAAAGATATAGAGTAAATTGTATTCAACATTGTTAAGGATTGTTCCATTTAAACATGCATGGTACCACAGGGAAAGCAGTGTTTTTAAAATATATGCCAGGGTACTCTGATTACTCAAAGAGTTCGTATGAAAATGATACAAAATTCTAATTGCATTGATGGGTGGCTACACATTAGAAGTGCCTTCCCTGGATACTAAGTTTATTTTACTGGAACAGACCTAACATTAGATGCAATCTGTACCTGCTAAAATATTGCAATGTTTTTGCTCAGAAATTAATATAACTATTTGGAATCAAGCCCTTGAAGATTGACATTACTTTGAGCTAAACTACAACAACTGTTCCGTAATTTTGTGTGTGGAGACATTTCATTCTTGGGTAACACTATCGTATATAAAGAGTAAGACCAGATTGGGACCAAATTAGATGTCTGTCATCATTGTAGCAGGATGAAACTGGGTGGGATTGGACCTAGCGAAGACACAACACAAGCATGTGAATTACTTATTTATTTATAATGCAAATTAGTGAAAATTGAATCTCTGACACCCTAGCTCACACCCTTACTTCCACCTCTCATAAACTAAACTATAACAGCTGAGAACCTCACCCTACTCATGTGCAAAGAATTCATCAATGGATATAATAAAATGGTTTTGTTCCTCAAAGGGAACGATGAAAGCATAGTGTTCAACAAATAATCACAAATGATATCAGTTGTCATCGTATATGATCAGTGCATGAATTTTTATAAACAGATATAATTGATTTATAGATTAATCAACAGATATGATTGATGTATGGATTTATCAACAAATATGGTCAGTATGGATTTATTAATGAGTATGATAAATGTATTTGTCATCAACAAGTATCATTGTGCATTAGATTTTCGCACATATAATGACTGAATTTAGGTAGAAAACCTAATATATAATATATATATATATATATATATATATTCCATCAACAGATATGATGCTGTTATCTCATGGCATCCAGGCGATTATCACAAATATTTCCGATCCACCACTCACAACAAATGATTATGGAATGATCTCATGTGGTCCGCTACTCCCGGTCTGCTGAACTGTCCCTTGGGAGCCTCCTTACTCTGCTGACCCATTTCTCTAAAACCTTTGACCTCTCACACAGAGTTAACCAGTATTTTCCCTCAAACCAATGTCACCACTAAACTCAGTATCTAGGTTTCACAATCTCACAGAGTTTGGTGACTCTCTGTAACAGCTAAACATGCAGTAACTGAGCAGTGTAATACACGAGATGGATTTCCCAACAAAAGTGCACCGACATAAGAGCACTGACAAAAGAACGCAGCTTACAACCCCCAACAAAACGCGCAAAGACAAAAGAGTGCAGAATAGAAGTAGACATGAAATAATAATAAGTGCGATAGTTTCTAAGTTCCAAATACTATTTGAGGAGTCATTCTTCAAAGCTAGTTGCATATCCAAAACTGTATAAATAGCACAAACATGTTTAAGCCTAAACAGCAGTCATGGAAAGAACTGAATTGGAGACACAGAAAGAGCATATTTTATGTGCTGGCTATCAGATTTCGAGAAAGCTAGTCAAAACGCGTGCAAAACTGTCTTCCAGGGAGCGTGGATAGTTGGATGTTTTTCCATCTCTGCCAATGTCTTTAACTTAAAGTGCAAGAATTTAATTTAGCAGATTCATATCGTAATGATGAAAACTTGTCAAAATACTGTTAGCTCTCTGCTTTGTCCCATTTGCTGACATACCGCCAGCATTTGATGATTATTGAGAAGACGCTTACGTCAGAAGACAGCGAAGACACAGTCGAACACAGCTGAGATTTCTGGTTGACTTGTGAAACATGCGTGATCGCGTGAATGACATTCTGCCACATACCAACAATTTAGTGGAGGCTTGGCATCGTTCATTCCAGCAAGCCGTCAGTTGTCATTATCTATCAGTCTACAAGCTAATCGACCATTTCCAAGAGGAACAGGATCCCTTCGAAATATGTTCAATTCAATTGGCACCTGCAAGCTTTAATTCTGATGGCAATGTGTCAATAATGGACTATCTGCTTGGGACCGTGCATAACGTTGCACTGTAGAAGACACTTGTAATAATTGAACGTTTGAAAAATTAATAAACACTATATTTCTGCATATTGAGATATTAATGAATCGATGATGTTATTTCTTCGTTAGCGCTGTTTTTCTGCACATTGAGATATTAATAAATAAAGTATGCTTAATGATCTTTATTGCTGTATTTGTTAGTCTTTTCTTGACACGTTAATTGTTTGTGTGATTTTGTCTGCGCGCTTTTGTATTGCGCACTATTGTCCTGCGCGTTTTCGTTGGGGTGCCACATGAGACATGTTTAAGTGCAATACAGTGATACACATAATGCATGCATGCTCATGAACACACTTCATTGCACATTAAATTCTTTCATAAGAACGACTATATGAGATTGTTGTTATAATAATCATGTTCGTACATGAATCTGCCTATTTCAAGAATAATTGCACTGGATTATAAAAACTCGAACGTTTCTCATTCTGTCTCATCATTTAATGCATACAACATATAACTGAATTCAACTTGTCAGTTCAGCTATAAAATGCCTGACCTGAAACTATATTCTATCCAATAGCATGGCATTATGTGACACAGGTCTAACTTTCTAGAAAATTTAGAATAAATTGCAAAACATTCAATATATAAACAGGAATCATCTTGAAAATCTTGTTATTGCTACTCCCTATTAACGGAAACTTATATAGACATGGGGGTTTCCACCATAAGACTGTCTGGTTGGTCCTAAATAAAAATAGTTCCACTCAGACATCCAGTATGACTGCCACAGTAGGCATCTTAAAAATCTTGTTATCTCTATACCTCCTGCATGGATGGTCATATCAACATGAGATTTTCACTAAAAGACTTTGTATGATGTCTAGTTGGTCCTAAATAAAAACGGTGCAGATCTGACTTCTAATATGGCCACCATAGCAGCCATCTTTAAAATCTTGTTATTGCTGCCCCTCCAGAACAGAAAGTCATATCCGCATGGGGTTTCACTGGCAGATTTCTGATAGTTTCTAGTTGGTCTTAAAAATTGTGCTGATTTAATAACCAGTATGACCACCACAGTGGCCTTCTTGAAAATCTTGAAGATGGCCATATATGATTGTTTGCTATTAAATGTGTGTTATGTTTAATCAGGTAATACAAAACCACTACAAATATTTTACAGTACCAATCATAAATGTAACGTGTTGATAATTTGTGCTGTCATGACTATTGAACCATTACAATGATGTATTGTGCCACCACTAGTAAGTACCTTGTTATTGTCTTCCTTACGTTAGTAGATTCAGAGATGAGTATAACTTATCTAGAGATGACAGCAATTACAGTGATTTAGTGCTAAAGTTTTGTTTCAAAGTCATGTTGTGTACATCTTATCATGGTTGGCAGGTGAGGTTCAGTATTCCAGAAGTATCGTTATGTTTCATTTCTAGTATACGCCTTTTGTGTGGTCCATTTGTCTGTCACCTCCTTTTCTTTGTAAAAGATTTTTATGCAGATAAGGGCATATAGTGTTACCATTATCAATCTATCCATGGTTAGGTCAGTTTTCAGGCACTGTGATGGGTAGTTAAGGCATATAGTGTAACCTTTGTCTCACTATCCATGGTTAGCATACATGTGACAGAACAGAAAAGTCAACTTAGCACAAATCAGGAGATTTGCAAAATTTCATCTCACCTTTTTTCATTCCGACTGGCCATTCACCTGTATAGTGACTGTATACAGAAAATCAAATATATTAGTCCCCCTCATATGAGATCCTGTCTTTATACCAGTACATATAGACAAAGGGAAGAAACTCTTTGCACCCCTTCCCTTTTATCTCCCCCTACCACTGCTAGATGGCTACAGTTGTGTTATTAGCTTTTGCAGGATATGAAGTACATCGTATCCCAGGGGCCCCGGGTGTCCGAGTGGTCTAAGGCGCTCGCCTTTACAGATCACTGACATCTCACCTCTGTCTGCATGGGTTCGAGTCTCGAGCTCGGCCAACGTGGGTATGTGAGAAAGCTTGCCAGTAGCTTCCCGTGGGACGGTGGTTCTTCCCGAGATTTTCTTGGGTTCTTCCTCCACCAAATATACTGGCCGCCATGTATAGCCTATCATGTGCTGAAAAATGGCGTTAAACCAATAACAACCAACCAACCAACATCGTATCCCATACCTCTCATGAAATCCAAGTTATATCTTGTGTATTATTGACCTTCCTTGCACAAAGTTGGTATGGTATTGATTTTTTAAGGTATTTACTTCATGTTGCAGTCATTATTTTCTGAAATTTGTTTGAAAATTTGAATTTCTCGCAGTTGTGGACTTGTTGTGCTCCAACATGGAATTGTTGGTGCCCATTGTTGGTGTTTTCACGCATTTGGCTAGTATTTCTTTGCTTATTAAGTAACAAGCATTGATTATTTGCATAGGTGAACACTTTGGTTTTTGTTACATTCCTAAAAAAATGTTCTTCATTTTTGTCTTTCAGATCATGTCAGTAAAGTGCGTAAAATGCAAGAGATTTAAGGCAACTGAAGACATGCATGAGGCCTGCCTAGTTTGTACCAAGTGTTCATGAAACACTGTGTGCAGCATTTGTGCATCATAGTCAAAAACCATATGGTCTACAATACTGTGTGCAGTATTTGTGCATAATAGTCAAAAACCATATGGTCTACAGTACTGTGTGCAGCATTTGTGCATCATAGTCAAAAACCATATGGTCTACAGTACTGTGTGCAGTATTTGTACATCATAGTCAAAAACCATATGGTCTACAGTACTGTGTGCAGTATTTGTGCATCATAGTCAAAAACCATATGGTCTGCAGTACTGTGATGAAGATGTAAGACCAAACAGACACATGGCAAGTCCAGAGAGACAGACTGTGACATACTGAATTTGAATCCAAAGATGTCATCAGTGGCTAGCATAGTAGGGGAGCAATGCATCTAATGCCCACGGCAACCATCACTTTGGGTCAGCAGCAGATGGAAGAACAAGGTGTTGCAGAGTTGCCATCCACAGTCTTCTGGCATTGTCAGAGTCACAGATGCAGTGACTACCTAGTCCAAGAGGCGACCACACAGTTGCTGTCCTTGGGTGAATTATTTCACCACCATCCCTCTTATTTATCCAATTATGGCTTGGAGTTTATTGGAGACTGTCCCCCCTTTTCTAGGCCGCCCATTGGACATAAGTCTCCCCACATGTCTGAGCTTGGCCTTAGGGTCTGTAAGTCCAGGTACAAGGGGTATTTTTCGGACATGGATGGTTCATTTTGCCATCAGTCCAGACAGTAAAACACCTCTCTGGCTGCCAACCAGTTGTGTTTCATAATCAGTGACTGGAAATCGATCACTTTTGCTAGCCATGCCATATATCGGCTGGCCACACCAGCTATATGAGGATCCAGTTAGTCGATATTTCCATTTTGCCGCAGGGACCAACCATGCTGTTAAAGAACAGACCATCCAGTTGACAACTAGGCCAGCCATCCAGCTGATAACCAAGTCAACCAGCCAATACATTTAGGGGCATTTCATACCATTATGACAAACTGTGGCACTTGTCCAGCCACCAATGCAACTGCTGGCTCAAGCCTTTATGGCTTATCCTTTGGGGAGATACTAAATCATACACAGGGATGATGGTACAGCCTTGTCCCTGCCCCCTAGGATGTTTTACTCTACAGAATGCCTGATGAGGACAATCCCCACAGTGAGCAAGGGGATAACCGCATTGCTTTGCTGTTTAAAGTTTTAAACCCGCTGTGGAGTTCTGCCGATTTCCGAGTGCCCAGCCCCATCAGCTGCAACCCAGGCCTATAAGGTCATGGCTTTGGTGGATTGGGAAGACTATGATCTACAGCCACTCAGTCTTCTCCACAGTCAGCAAAGGTCAAGGAAATCTCTGACTGTCTGACTGATAAAACCCAGGCAGTTCCAAGGCTTTCTTTTCTGAAACCAGCTACTAGTGTTGTTTCTTTCCATGCTGGTACAGCACACATTTGCTGACTGAGCTGCTGTCCTTGAACAAGAACATTACAGCAGTCAATATCACCAATCCGCTGTTTTATAAGATGAATAAAAATGTCTTGCACAGGACCTCCAAGTTAGTGTGAAACATGGTCATTACTTCCTTGATGCTAGATCTTTTGCTGTTTGGTAGAAAAATTGAGGAAGTACGCAAGCAGACATCACAAGAATTGCTTCTGCAACTTGCCTTGCCTCCTGAACCATACTCAGTTGAAGTGAAGAGAGACTGCCAGTAAATGGCAGAAAATCACCCAAAGGCAACAATTTCAACCTCAATCCAACTTCAGCTGGCAGCAGGCCCTTCAGTTCCAGAGGCAGTTTAATAAAGGGGAAAGAAAATAAGGTTTCTCCTTCCCCAAGCCTAACAAACAGCTGATGTTAACTTGCCACCCCAACCGCCCACAGAGAGACTTCTGGTTGGCACCTGACTCCTTCATTTTCAAACCTTGTGAATGAACCTGTTTCCTGATGATTACTGGGCTATCCAAGTTGTTTTGGTGGGGCTTTGGATTTCATTTATCAAACCACCTCCCATTTTTGACTTCCTCTTCCATGATGTACATGCTGTACATCTGAAAATGGCAGGAATTTTACAGAAGATCTTTTCATTAATCTACAACTACAAGCTGGCAATGGAGATAGTTCACAAGCTGAACTTTCTGGGGTTGTACTCGAGGCCAATGGGAATCTCAAGTACCCAAGGCCAATGGGAATCTCAAGTACCCAAGGCCAATGGGAATCTCAAACCAGCCATAGACCTCTGCCAGCTCAGTATGTACATAGCCATGCTGAGGTTCAAAATGGAGATGCAAGATCAGTCAGACTTTCTGTAAAAAGGGACGAAGTTGCAGTCAGTTTAAGTTTAACTGACATGTACGTTTACATTCCTGTACACACACCCTTGTGCAAGTTGGTTTGGTTTCCAACGAACCATTTACCAATTTCATGTGCTCTCATTCAGCCTCAATATCAGCAAATGAGTTTTCAATGAAATCATCAGCTGTGATGTCACTCTCTTCCAGTCCACCTTGTCAACAGCAACAGTGGCATATCTCAACAGTATCCTCCAAAAGCACATGGTAAGTTTATCTTTGGTCAAGGGCACAAACAATCTTTCCCTTTTGAGTCAGATAAGTTTTCTGGTCACTTGAGACAAATTAGACCTCACTCCATCCCAGCATTTTGTCCATCCGGGCATGGGATTTTGTTACCAACCTCAACCCTGTTTGCCTCAATCAGTTGCGCATGGCATGAATTATTGCTTACGGAGAAGATTTCCAACAGAGAGTTGATTTCGGTAAGTGAGTTTTTGCAACTCTTGTCTACTCAGTGTGAAGGTGGATTTGATTCTTCTCAGCTGCCTTTTCATGTACCCTTTGCAGATGACCCTGTTAGCCCAATGTTGCCCCTTTTTCGGTCATCTAAATCAACAAATCATGATCTTGAAGAAAGTGCTCTTTCCTGCATCAGTGGCACAACAAACAATGGCTCATGACAGGAATTCTGCTGGAAAAACCCCAACCGGTACTTATGATCTGCATGGACACCAGCTTGTAAGAAAAAGTGCCATGGGACTCTGCAATGCCTCTTCTGGTCAAGCTGGGAAAAGATATAACCACCCAAGCCCTGGAATCATGGCTAAAGTGGGTAATATGCATATTTTGAGTATCAAAAGATCAAGTACTCCTCATGAAAATTTCAGCTCATGAGATCAGAGTTATCTCTGCAAGCCTCATGTTCAAATGGCTTTCTGAGACATAATTGATCATGTTGGTTGACACGCACAGTCCACCTTCTCCAGCTTTCATCTGCATGATTTAACTTCATATGTCCAATGGCTGCAGCCCAAACCATCACCAGATCAGTTTGAAGTTGGCACAGCCTTACCACAGGCATAGAACAGCACTTTTGCTGGATTAACCTGGTGATTTTGGTTCCTTTTCCTCATATCCAGGCACTGTTGTCATGGCTTACGTGACCTTCAGTTGTGCTGATCTCATAATAGGAGTGTGGTTTACCTGAATAGAGGGAAGAAATCCTTATTCCCTTGAAGTTGACTTCCTATTACCAATTCTAATAACAGTAATGTGATTGGGGAATGTATTCAAAGGAGAAAGCAAACTACATGTAGTTAGTATATATTTCTCCAAGAATACTTAACCCAATCACATTACTATTAAACCCTCCCACATCTCCACACAAATGCCAGCATTCTCGTTGAAGTATTGCTTAAGCTAAAACTGAATTAACTACCATAGCCACCTAGTGGTAGTAAGAGGAGGTAAAGGGAGTTTATTCCCTTCATCTATATGGTATATTGACACAGCTGCTGGATTCAAGAGGTAGCGCAGGTTCTTCCTAACATCACTGTATTCGGGTAACATAATTTACCTTAATTCCATTATTTATATGCCTACCATAAGGTGGATCATATTGTTATGGTGTCTGTATGTCTGTCTGTGTGTTCCCTTGTTGGTTTCTGCACAATAAATTGAGTTCTCCATCATCTACCATTACCAAACTTTGGAAATAGCTTGCATTTAAGGTTAGGAAGAAGTCTATTGATTTTTGGGTCAAAAGGTCAGGGTCACTGACTGAATGAAGACAAATGAATTCTGCACAATAACTTTAGTTCTACATCACAAATCTAGACCAAACTTTTTGGATGGCTTGCATTGGGGGTAAGGTAGAAGCCTATTGATCTTGGGGTTAAAAGGTAGAAGGTCAAGGTCACTGTGGCTCAAAAATAAAAATTGTTTCTACACGAAGATTTCAATTCTCAAACATGTACTTTCAGCAAAGTTTGTGGATAGCTTACACTTTGGGTAAGTAGAAAGCCTATTGATTTGGGGGTCAAAAGGCACAAGGTCAAGGTCACTGTGGCTGAAAGAAGAAAACTGGTTTCTGGAAAGTAGATTTAGTTCTATATCACCAACTTTGACTAAACTTTGTGGATGGCTTGCACCTGGGGTACGGTTGAAGCCTACTGATTTGGGGGTCAAAATGTAGATCAACATCACTGTAGCTGGGGTCCCCATGTGACCGAGTGTTCTAAGGTACTCGCCTTTACAGATCACTCACAACTCACCTCTGTCCACATGGGCTCGAGTCTTGGGTCAACCATCATGGGTATGTAAGAAAGCTTGCCAGTAGATTCTCGTGGGTTGGTGGTTCTTCCTGGGGGTTTTCTGGGTTCTTCCTCCACCAAATATACTGCCGCCATGTACAGCCTATCATGTGCTCTAAAAAATGATTTTAAACCCCACAAAACAAACAACAGATCACTGTGGCTGAAAAATGGAAAAAAATAATTTCTGCACAAAGATTTCAGTTTTAGACCATTTGCCAAAGTTTGTGGATGCCTGTGTTTGAATTAAGAAAGAAGTCTATTAATTTGCAGTCAAAGGTCAAGGTCACTGTGACTGAAAGAACGAAGTGGTTTTTGCATAATAACTTTAGTTCTAGACCATGTACCTTCACCAGAATCCATGGACCAAAGTCCATGGAGGACATGCACTTAAGGTAAGGAAGAGGCTTATCGATTTTGGGGTCAAAAGGTGAATGGTTAAGGTCATTATTACTCAAAGAAAAATGGGTTTGTTCACAATAACATTTGTTCTAGAGTAAATTCCTTGACCAAACATTATGGATGGCTTGCACTTAGAGTAATTAGGAAACCTGTAGATTTTTGGAGTATAAAGGTCAAAGGTCATGGCCATAGTAAGTATAATAAGAAAATAATGTTTTCTGCACAGTAAGTTGAGTTAAAGAATGCATACCTTGATCAAAGGTCTAGGTCATTGAGACCATGGATGCCCTACTTGTGCCTACATAGAAGACTTATAAACACATGGTGGACGTATGTGCCATTCATGGTACTCATTTTGTGTCTAAGAGGTATGAATCAAAGATTTACATTTTACGATAGTGATTTATTCGTTTAAAAATTTTTTTAGGTTGGGTCAGTATAGTTTTACTTTAATTACAAAAGTGCAGCTTGGAGCTTATTATTTCTTAAGAATTTATCAAATCATATTTCCTTTCACAGTTATCTTCTGGCTCTCCAGCACCTTCAGTCAGAGATGTCCAGAGTGGAAGATGCCAGGAAACAGGAGCTTAGGACAACAGAAAAACTTCAGCAGAAAACCAGATCCGCACTGATCAAGTACAACTCTTTGAAAAAGTATGTTGAGTTGTAAAAATCAGTATTAAAGGTTGTTTAATCTAGAGTCATTTTATGTACAAGCGTTTATAGTTACTCAGTATAACGACAAATATATTTTACAATAGCTTAATTTTCCAGGTATAAGAAGCCATTGCTTTGATATGGGACCCAAGCTGTCAGATAGGTCCAAGAGACTGGGACCCAAGCTGACAGATAGATCCTATAGACTGGGACCCAAGCTGACAGCTAGGTCCTAGAGACTGGAACCCAAGCTGACAGATAGGTTAGGTCCTAGAGATTTAAACTTTTTAAAATAATTTGCAATCTCAAGCTTCAATAGTTATGATCTGTAGAGATTATTAAATTTAATTCTTGTTTGATAAAATATAGATTAAGGTACATATTTTCTTCGCTTAAAAGTGGAGTGGGTTTCTGTGTAGGGATTTTAGCATAATTTTCTCAAGTTCATATTGGTTACTTGATGCCAACATGCAAATAGCAGATTTTTGGACAAAGTACATGTGTCATGGAGACCTGCCAACCCTTACAATTTTACTGTAAGTCTTGCTGAAATTACCCTTTAATGACAGATTTACATAATAGCAAAATAACTATGAAATATGATTGTTGTGCTCAAATCCGGATTTTTGGTTTGTCTGGGTTTGGTCTGGATTCAGGTTTTCATATTATATTCAGTGGAATTGGTCAGGGATTCAAACTAACTTTACAGGAGTACCTCAGATGCTTAAATCTGCCTGTTTTTCATGCAAAACACCTCAATAATGAAGCTTTTTGCTTATAACATAATCTAGAAATGTCATCCAACAAATGAAAATGCATTGCAGCAGAAGGGATAATCAGCTTCTTACAAAGTTCAAACAGCACAGAAATAGAAAAAGGAATGTTCAGATTATTGGGGAAAAAAGTAGGAAAGACAACAGTTATCCCAAGTACATGTATTGGACATCATGTCATGTTGATTTGAGTAGTGGGAGAGATGATTACATTGACCTTCATGGGGTTTTGGAACTGCAGTTTCTGAAACTGAACTGTATGTTATGAAATTTTAATTATCGCATAATGTTGCCTTCACTGATCAGATCACACTTTTGAATTTTTCATTACACTTTACTGAAAGTTGTTTTAACTTATGGAAACATATTGACTGCCTTACTAAGGAGGTCCTGTTAGAGTTGGCAGGTCTGATTATGTCATATTTAGCATGCAAAGTGAGCGTATAATAAGGCAGAAAGATATTATATAGTAAATGTATTTTGTGATTCACCCTGGCTATGAGAATGACAAATGCATTTTTTTCAATCTGACTAGTAATTGTTGGTAATAGATGCCTGTATATCAGATAATTTAAAACAAAAACGTGATTGATAAAAATGGAGGAATGTGAAAAGAAAAAGAAAAGTTAAATGAGATTATTTGCCTTTATATTGTAGAAATTATGAGCCTATGACTTACTGTATATACTCACATATAAGCCAATACCAACTGCAAGCTGCATAGACCCAGACCTGCCGGATTATACGCAAGTATATAAAGTAGTTCCTAAGATGTGTTCATGCAAATGAGATGTTTTAACCATGTGTATGGGTGATACAGATTCCTAGGCTGATGTTTGATAACAGCAAGGTTCTACATCATTTTTTATCAGAGCCCTTGAACTTCTAGAGGAACAGGCAGCAGGCCAACATCCGGAGATGGAGAGTCATGTCACGCAGACCAAGTTTTTTCATGACAAGGGCAGGGATTATAGAGGACAAATCCAACAACTACAGGTCTTACAATGCTTAGGATTGTGCATCCTGATCATAGCTTTTAACTTTACTAATGCAGTCCCAGTATACATACAGTAGCTTCACCCCAGAGTAGGAGTGATATTTGTTAGCCCAAGCGAAAGGGGCTGTTGAACAGGATTTAGTGACTAGTGCCCAGTACATAAACATCAGGCACTAATCACGAAGTCCAGTTGAACGGCCATACACATGAGGGCCAACAAATATTGCTGTTGCCTAAGTGTGTAGTCAGAGCATGCTTTAGTATACCAAGTTATACAATGGGTACAGTGAAAAATAACACTGCTTCTTTATAAATTTATATGGTCATTCCTCTGACCTTGTAGATTTTTGGAAGGGTATATTGTCCCACCACTTGCAAAAATGCCATCAGCTAGGCAACTGTTATTGTACAATTTTCTGAGATTTTGTGTTTGTTTTTTCCACCCTTCTCCCAGCTTTTTTAAATTTAAAACTGAAAATTATCAACTTCACAATGACAACTTGCAATGCCCAATTCAGTTTGATCAAACCGAGAGCAGGTCTAGATGTAATTGCACTTGGGCACTAATTCATCATGCAAAGGTACTAGTCTTTTATGAGGGCTGTTCCAGTTAAATACACACAGTACCCAGGGAAGGCACTTTTTTAAAAATATATGCCAGGGTACTCTGAAAATGAAAATAAAATTGAAATTGCATCTATGGGTGACTAATCCACTTTGAAAGTGAATTCCTTCAGTCCTAAGTATGTTTTGCTGTAACAGCCCTGAACTCATTTACATCAATTTTTTTTCAATAGTATACTACATTATATGGCATAAATTCTGTATGTGCATTTGATTTATACAGTAGATAGCTCTAGAGTAACCATTTCCAAGTGTAATGAATTTAAAGACTTTTTATCCCAGAATTGTATCCAAGCTATCAATATTTCATCAAACTGGGCTGGATCGAAGTATTTATATACCCCTCTGTGAACAATGCTCAACTGTGTATTGACTGACTATATTATTATGTCCAATGTATATAGCTGTGAAATATAATAATTTCCACAGCATCGGATCATTTACCTATATTTTGCTCAATCCAGTTACAAAACAATGCACCCCCAGAGTTAATGAAAGCACAAGATATAATGGCATGGTATAAAGTTGATGAATACTCGACCCATGATTATCAAAACACACTGACATGTAACTTACAGGAAAGAATAAGTTGTGATTATGATTTCTCTTAATTTTGACTACTTCATACAGAAATTATTCCCTCTATTCTTTATTCCACTGCAATGAACAATTACGAACTTAAACTAAGTTCATAGCATCTCTGAGGGTCCGAAAACCAAGTCACTGTGTCTCTATCTGTCAAAAATGCAGCCACCAGTAAACTGACCTATTTCAACATGTTGTCACATCTTGTTTTTGTGCGAGGCAGGTCACCAATGATTTTCACTGATACATAGACAATCAGTTTGGCCTAGCCCTCCACATGGAGCTCAGTCGAAATAGTGATGAGTTCCAGCTGCTGAAACTACTTGAACTTACCTCTGACAGTCCCCTGGATGAAACTTAGCTTCACTGAATTGACATTAGTTCATTCCAGTTCATTGTTCTGATATCGAGAATATATTTTTGCTTACCTTAATTATAACACACATCTCCTAATTTCATCACAGATGACACTTTCTAGTATAGGTCATGTGCTGATGATGTGTGAACCCAACACGAGGCACTTGGAGTTATGAGCCCCACTTACAGATAAAATTTATGCTTTAAATCTTTCATTCCAGGGAAACATCCATATTACATATGGACGTAAATATGTGCATGTATATAATCCTCGTTCATATGCATGTTTATGAATTAATGTTTTGGGTTTCATCTGAGCATTTCCAGATATCTTCATATTTGCTTCATAATTCTCTAATTGTCCCATAGATATGATTGTTATTCCCTTTTACTTTACAATCATTCAAGTTAACCTTTGCATATTTGTACATTAGTTACATGTGGTTCTTTTGTCTTGTTTGTCATGTATCTGTAAATCTCCTTATGGATGCAATAAAGAATGAGTAAATGAATGGGCTACCTGAATTAGCATCTTGTAGCCCAGATGCAGCAATTAAGTAGAGCAAAAGATTGGTCAGACCATGCTGTATTAGCTAACATATGCAGAGAGGGAGCTTCTTTTTCAACACTAGTTTTTGGGATCTATAATTCATTTGAGCTTTACTTTCTGTTTCAGAATCATTTGGACAAGATCCATGCAGACCCTGCCCTGCACCATCAGACCATTGTCACACAAGCAGAGGTATGTCTTGTTGTAGCCTAGTGGCTTCTTCAAAGAACTTTTCTGGTTCCATATCATTAATATTGAGAAGGTATTCAATGAAGCACCAAAATATTAAGATTGTTCAGATGTGTCAATTGATTCAAAGTACAGACTTGATTTTTTATTGTGCTGCCACCGTAACTATAGAGGGCTCATGTAGTGATCCTGGGTCCATCCATCATGTAATGTCATTCAACAAACTTTGTTTCCTCTCAGTAACTTTAGAAGGATTGCATGGATTGAAACCAAATTTGGTACAAGTTACTACATTAAAAAGCTATAGGTCCAGTTGGATTTTCATCATTTTCTGACACATATGAACAGAGTTATTTCCCCTGTTTGACTTAGTACTTTAGCCTTCAATTGCATCATATTGTTTGGGGCATCTAAGTCATATTGACAAATTTCTACCTTTACATAGATGGGATTAACAAGTCATCACAATTTATATTAGGTACTGATGAAGGCACATTTGGAGACGGGTCAAACCCTTAAGTCAATAGAAAATGTAGAAAACCATTAATCCTGAATATATGGCTTTGTACCATCACATGTGATAACAACATGATCCAACATGAGATTGCAGTAACATTTAAAATTGCTGGCTGCCCATTAGTCCAACACTTGCAATTTTCAGAGGAGAACAGCAACTTTTAAAGTAATTTCACTATTTGTTTCAATAATTTTTGGCTGGATGTCCAGCATGTTCTGACAGTAAATTTCAAACACAGGGCTGCATGTGTGGAAAGTAAACATATCACCTGAATGATATATAGAACTCACAAACATTACACTCAGTCAATCTTGCATCACTGCATATATTTGAGGCATAATCTTTTTGCCATGTAAATCCAGTGATGCCAAAAGGCTAAAAGATCAGGAAGAGGCAGACATTCTTCCGACTTATAATGAGAAATAAAATTTATTCCAAACACAGGAATATAGGTGCAGGATCATGATATTTCAGAGTCACTGTTGTTACCAAGTAGCAGCCAGGAATACTATTAAATAGTTTGATGGGATTTTGAAAAGGGATTGACTGTGTGAAATTTACCTATCTTTGTATAGGACAGTCTTTAACTAAAAACACATAAGAAACAAACATACATAGCAATATAACATTCAAAAGGGCATATGGTTATGGAAAATTACTACCATGAATAGTATTTTTAAATGCACAATTTTTTGCAAGTCCCACTGAGGTCTAAATTATAAATTTATAGTAGGACTCTTGTCTAGAATTAAGAATTATTATTGTTTCTTACACAAAAAAATAATTTAGAGATTCAAGAGATAACAAACACTTTAATTGAAATGGTTTAAATTTTATTCTACAAGATAGGAATCATTGTGTTCACAGAATATAATCATGAAAATACTGAACACTGTCTGTTTTAGTGATAATCTCTAAGTTATTGTTTGCATTTTAGGAATTGCATGCCCTGAAGGAAGAAATAGCTCCATTGAAGGCCAAACTGGATGCTTATCACAGCTTGCCTCCAGTGAGTATTAAATTTCTCAGCAAGTATTATTTGAGTTCAAGACTTGCCAATAAAAGCCACAAAATAATTTTTACCTTAGTTTTGAATCCCCACTTTCTAAATGAGGATATATGAGATTTACAATTTTAATCTTTGCATCCCTTTCCATCCTAAATGTGTAATGTGTAGTTCCGATTCCAATACACCGCTGAGTGTGAGTTGATCTTAGGATGTGTGTTGCCAACAACACTGGGTCACTGTTACCCAAGTTCCATGGTTTATTCATTGTAGCTCTTATTCCAGTACCCCTATGACTATGAGTGGGTTAATCATAGGATGTGTGTTGTTGTAGTTACATTGTACATTTTTCCTTATCCCCATGATGTTTTCATATTTCTCAAACTAAATGTTGTGACAATAGGATATCATGCAGTAATGTGCATACATTGTCACTAGTGTATGCATAATGTGCATGTATTGTCACTAGTGTATGCAGTAATGTGCATGAATTGTCACCGGTGTATGCATAATGTGCATGCATTGTCACTAGTGTATGCAGTAATGTGCATGCATTGTCACTAGTGTATGCAGTAATATGCATGCATTGTCACTAGTGTATGCAGTAATGTGCATGAATTGTCACTGGTGTATGCATAATGTGCATGCATTGTCACTAGTGTATGCAGTAATGTGCATGCATTGTCACTAGTGTATGCAGTAATATGCATGCATTGTCACTAGTGTATGCAGTAATGTGCATGCATTGTCACAAGTGTATATATAATAGCATGCAACACCTTGTACACCATGCAAGATAAAGGCATTTAAGTTTGATTAAGTTAGTGATTGATTTTTAATGGCACTTTCAGCACTTATTGTGGCAGGAGCCCCGGGTGGCTGAGTGGTCTAAGGCACTCACCTTTACAGATCACTGACATCTCACCTCTGTCCACATGGGTTCGAGTCTTGGGCTCGGCCAACATGGGTATGTGAGAAAGCTTGCCAGTAGCTTCCCGTGGGTCGTTGGTTCTTCCTGGGGTTTTCTCGGGTTCTTCCTCCACCAAATATACTGGCCACCATGTATAGCCTATCATGTGCTGAAAAATGGCCTTAAACCCATATCAACCTACCAAAAAACTTATTGTGGCTTTATCTGAGGAAATGGGAGCAAAGTGCCTTTTCCAAGGACACCGAGGCATCTTGGATAGGCTGGCCTGGACAGGTATCAAACCTGTGACCCATGGATTATGAGTCTGATTCTCTACCAACTGAGAATGGCTTATAAATGTGCACAACAGTTTTGAGTCACTCCCATATTGAGAGCTGGAAGGATGGGGAGCTGGGACTAGTAGACTGAATGTATCAGTAAGAAAAGAATGGAGAAAAATCTATTTAGCAGCAAATTTGTAAACTTCTGTTTTTAGCTCTACTGGTCATAGACCAGAAGAGCTCATGGGATGGCCTGTTGTTCATTGTCCATCTATCCATTTGCACAAGTTTGTTATTGCTACTTCTCCTAAACTATTTGCAGGATTGCCATGAAACTTTATACACACATTCATCCCTTGGTCTAGTTGGTCCTAAATGAAAATGGTGCCATTCAGACATCCAATATGGCCATCACAGTGGCCATCTTGAAAATCTTATCGTATCACTACATGTATGTAAACATTTCTTTTTTCTTCAGCATACTTTTTTTTTTCACACAGGATATATTTAGTTGGTCCTAAATGAATGATCTTACATCCAATATGCCACCACAGTTGCTAATTTGAAAATTTTGTCATTGCACAAGAATATCAGAGATGGTTTCAGCACTCAGCAATCAAAAGGAAGAAATGGTCTTATCTTGAATTCCTGAAAATTCTTTTGGACATTTCAGCATCGCCCCTTCAGGGGACTCTTTTTAAGCTTTGCCTTCAGTTAAACCAGTTCTTTCTGGTTGTGCATCTATGTATGTAAGCATTTCTTTTTTCTTCAGCATACTTTTTTCTTCACACAGGATATATCCCTGGCCAAGGTGAAGCTGGAAGAAATAAGACAGCAAGTTGTAAGTATTATTTATTACATCCAATAGCAGTTGATATAGAGGAATCACCTTTTTTAATTATCTGTTTATCCCAACGTTCTCCCTGTTGGATGTAAGAAAAATAGTTTAAGTGTGTCACTTGGCTAAACTTAATGATGTGGGGGAAGTGGCATTTTAAAATTTTTTAAACAAATCTCCACATGCTCCAGTTACTGTCTTTTTTTCTTAAATTGCAACGTGTGAACCTCATGAGATGAAATTTTATTGCTTATCAAAACTGAGTAACTGCAGTTTTCTCTCTGTGGTTTTTAATTTTGTTTTAAAATACTGACTTGTGTGACAGAAATGGATCCATCTAGAGCGTAGGCTTACTTACCTTTATGATGACATAGAAGCTAAACATAAAATTTACATAATGATCACAAGATGTAAAGACATTGACACACTGTTACCATTAAAAAATTATCTTGTCAATGCTCTAAAGTTATGCTGTAATAGTTTATAAACAAATCATAGAATTAGGTGATAGCATCTTTTCACATCAGAAATATTCAAAATGTCATAGTCCTTTGAATAAGTTAATAGGGATATGTGTTTCAGTCTCTTATAAAGTACCGTATATACTCGTGTATAATTCTGGTCCAAATGCAAACAACATAGACCAGATCTGCCGGCGCATTATGCGCCGGCAGATCTGGGTCTATCCAGTTTACAGTTAGTATCGGCTTATACGCGAGTATATACGGTATGCTAAATGTAAATAATTATAATAGATTGATGTAAAACTTAGATACATGTCTCTATGATAATGTTTAATAATTATAAATACAAATTGTTAGTGGAATGCTGACTCAAGACAACCATTTATAGTGGATTTTCAAAACCTCTTAATTGCTGCAGGCACAAAGTTTTGGTTCAAATTTTGAATTATTCCCAGTTTTTTAGGTCAAAAGGAACATAACATTTTATGCACTCAACAAGTCGATACACGAGTTATGGATGTGTTATCGTACTAACATTCACATTTTAGCTTTAATACGAACCTGAATTGTCTTTGGATGATTGAACAGAATAAGCTGAAAAAATAAACTGACATGTCTAAAGTAATATGATATTTGAGAAAATTGAGATATGTATGTAGTATAAAATGCAGGCTAAGATAATATTATATATTACAGTAACTATACATTGACCGTTGTCCAACTGAAAATTTGCTAGCTCTAAAACTGTCAAAGATGCAATACCCAGTCAATAGCAATACCATGCAATTATGGCTGCAACAGGTACCACTTTTAGGACTCAAGTTCTCAAAGTGGCAGACTTGACATGGCCTTGAGTACTTGAAATTGCAGTCGCCAATGGCACTATCTCAAGCAATATCACAGATTATGACTACCAACCCTTTACCATACAGTTTTGAAAATTTGAATACAAAATATTAGTACAGTTACTATTGATAAGAAACACGAAGTTTGCTCATGTGTTTGGTATACACAAAATAAAACCTGTACATCAATTAGAAATATCACAATAAAAAGATTCTAATTGTCTGTCATTTTTGGCTGACCAATCAGAATGCAATATTGCATTCAGTGAATTGCATCATCTTGGCTAGCCAGCCTGACCATGGTCATGAGTCGCTTTAATATAGGAAAATGAGTTGGCAACTTGGCTGTATTCAGTGGGAGAAAAGTAAGCAGACCGCTCTGTAAAGATGAAATATTGGTATATCTTTTTTTTAGGCCACACATTTGCAAAATCATTAAATTAAAAGTAGTTAATGATGAAGTGTCCTCCCTTGTGTTTTTAAAATAGCACTGTGAATCACTTTAAATGTGTGGCTACCAAATTTTGTGGTTTGGTTAAAATATACATATTTGTGGGTGCTTAATTTCAGGGATTTTTCAATTGAAAATGATTAAAAAAAGATGAAGAGCAGCAATGTATATATCTCTATAAAAAAAAGATCATACCGACATTCACTTTCTGCTGATTTTTCATGCTACAAGGCTTAATTCCTATCGCAGTAATTAGGTTGCTGACACATAGCGTAAATGCAGAGGTCTGAATTAAAGAAGAAGATAATGTTCTTTTGCACACATGTACAAGCAAACAAGCTTAATTACACTACTATAACAAAGATTGCAATCAGGTTTTTCAGTGTTCTTAAAGACCATTATCAAAACAAAAAGCTCTATACGATTATGGATTAGACATTATTTAAAACAATATCCTTTAATGCAAACCAGGCTTTTTGAAACAAGGCTTCAATCTTTTCCATATATAAACAGTTTTGTTGAAATTGAATTTCACTCACGCAGCTATCATAATGTTGTGTACACAAAGAGCATGGAACTGGAAGTGAAATTTCCTACCATTGTGGGCCTGCCTTATGCTAAGGAATCCTCTGTTTTTGAATGGATTCTGATATCATGTTGAATCTCTATGTGAAGGGAAACAGCATCATACAACTGTTTGTGCCAGTTGCATACACAGTTAAGCTGAAACTCCAAGATTTACCTGTCAGCAAGTTCTACAAGGAGGAACTCAAATCATGCCTTCAAGAATAATAATTGGAACAGATGATTGCTCAGTTAAATGAATGGGAAGACTCTGGATATGTATTCTCAGTTAAGGTCTTGATTGACCTGAAAATTTCTACCCTTAAGCCAATTCAAGCAAAGTGGATTATCCCTACACATAACAAAGTATCACTTTGGAAAGACTTGAATAAATCGGCTCTGAGAAAGTGAGACTGGTCTGTTGATTCTTTATTCAGCAGTTATATGTATGAAATATATTTAGTAACAATAATATACTCATGTGTTCGATTGCTCAATGGAATAGTGAATAGTACTTGTGATCAGCAGATTCAAAATTGTAGTGAAACCTTTATTTAATTAATGAAATGACTAATGTTTGAATGGCAACTGCTTTTACACTAATATATCTGTTCAGTATGGAGCACTGTCTAACAGTAGATAAAATGATGTGTTCATGATCCATACATTATGTTGGATATTTTCATGGATAAATAGTGACTCACGTTATCCAAGGATATGTGTGCTTATAAAAGGTGCAAACTGTGATTGGCATTTAATTTTCTTGAACTTTAATGCTGTTGCATTTCTCAAACTTTTTCAAATTTCATTGGACTTCATAGTTTTCTTTCAAGTTCATAAAATTTTGCATGCAAATTCAATCGAAATCAATCGATTTCCATTGTTTCTCATCTATCATGAATATATATATATATATATATATATATATATATTTCTCAGCAATACCAATATAACAAGAAATGCTTCACCATTGCATACAGAATTGGGGGGAATCAGTTTGAATATCAGCTGGGTTTATATTTGTTGTGACTTTAAATTCATGGTCGAACTAAACCATGAAAAACCCAAAAAAATTGGTATGTCACAAATAATAATTGGTTTGCAGTATTATTGACCTCACATATACATGATATACAAAATGAATACGAATCCCAGTGGTTGCCATAGGGAAATTTTAATGTACATGAGAAGAAAATCATACCTAATGCATCTTTCAAATTGTCACTAGGAGTTGTTGACCCTTTTTGTTGAGTATTCATGTTTTGAAATTTGGGCTTGAGTCTAAGATATATCCGACTCATATTTGGGACTCAAGTACTCATTGCAGTACTACAGTCAATAAATGTAATGTATGAAAAGCATAGATGCATGGTCATTAGTACTGTGTTAGGATATGAAATATCCTTTATGAAATTGTGAAGGTGCTATTTTTCGTGGAGTACCAGTTTTGCCATGGATTTTGTGGTTACTAAAAACTATGAATTTTTAAGGACCCAACAAATCATGATTCATCTGTAGAAACAATAGGACCCTTCTCTAGTTCACGAATGTAAGTAACAATGAAAGTATCATTTTTACAAAACCATGAAAATTGATCCTCGCTTAAATAAATGAATTTACAGTATATGCTCTGCCAAGAAATCCTAGGATACTTTACATATGTGCCCCCCCCCCCCTCCCATTCAGTGTTTTATACATCTGCCATAAGGCAGAGTGTATTATGTTATGATGTCTGTCCCTCCATCTGTTAACAAAAACTCAAGTTATCTGCCATCTACAGTTACCATACTTTGTGGATGGCTTGCACTTGGTCTAAGGTAGAACCATACCAATTTTGAGGTCTAAATGTCAAAGGTCAGGATCACTGTGACTGAAAGAAGAAAAATGGTTTCTGCACATTAGCATTAGTTCTATATCAAAGAGCTAGACCAAACTTTGTGAATGGCTTGCACTTGGGGTAAGGAAGAAGCCTATTGATTTAGGGGTCAAAAAGTCACTGTCTGAAAAATGAAAAAATATTGTTTATGCACAAAGATGTCAGTTCTCAAACCATATACCTTCACCCAGAGTTTGTGGATGGCTTACACTTTGGGTAAGAAAGAAGCCTATTGATTTGGGGGTAAAAGGTCAGGGTCATGGGCTGAAAGAACAAAAGTGTTTATTTGCATAATAACTTTAGTTCTAGATCATTTACCATGACCAAAGTTTGTGGAGGGCTTGCACTTAAGGTATGGAAGAAGCCTATTGATTTTGGGGTCAAAGATCAAGTTAATTGTGGCTTAGAGATAAATGGCTTTTGCAGAATAACTTTTGTTCTTGAGTCCCTTGACCAAACTTTGTGGATATTTTCTCTTAGAGTAATAAAGATATCAGCGGATCCTGTGATCTAAAGGTTAGATGTCATGGTCATGGTAAGTCTTACAAGAAAATAATGGTTTCTACTCAGTAACTTTAGCTCAAGACCAAACATGGGGTGGACGAATGATGTGCTATTCACAGTACTCATGTTTTTTTTTTTTTAACAAACAGTGTAACTATTGAAATTATTCAAAACTAATGAAGTCAGTTAAACTCTAAGATGTTCATTCAAATCAAAGATACCTTTAAGGTAATTTTGCTGCTTATTCTGTTGCAGGCTGCCTTGGATACAGAAATAACCAAAAGAATTGACCTGATGCATATGTAGCATCAGTATTCAGGATACCTAAATCATTCAGTCTTCCAGTATCTGTATTTGTCAAGGAAATGATATGCTGTTCAGACATGGGAACAGGAACTTCTAGGTGTGATTTGTAGTGGATTTATTGATGCCACATGGAATATGTCTTGTATAGTGCAAATATAAATGTAAATTTGTAGTCAGTAAATGTGATGTGTTATGTATTTATTCCTTGCCTTTTTCTGTCTGAACATATCATCTTACATCATCAGCATTCACTGTGGTTCACTCATAGATCTTTACCTTGTATTTACGAGCAGAAACATCAGCTAAACATTTCTATTAAGCACTGCTAAATGGGCAACATGGAAAAAAATTATATTAAAATTTTAATTTGGTATTTCAGACACACACAAACACACAAACACACACACACACACAAACTACAAGCTATTATAAGATGCATCAATGCTGCATTGTGCAGTCTTTCAAATAAAAAATTCTGAAAGGTGTCTTGGGGATCATCCCCTCTTTTAAGTGCATTCTCCTCATTTTCTTATACTTTACTCTGCTATACTTTTTCTGTTTCATAATGTTTGAAGGTATAAAGGGAAACAACATGAATGTTGACTTTGTTGTAGTTTAGCTTTAGTGTAATTGGCTGGTGCCCATGGCTAGTCTGTTATATTGGCTTTCAATCAAGGAGTGCATGAAATCTTGCTAGCTCAACAAAATAACAAATTACAGCCATTCTTGTAAAAAGTTAAACAAATTTGTCATTATCAGCCTTTCAAAAATTCACATGCTGCAAAGATCTAAACTGCAGAAGGATTTTTAGGATCAATAATTTTACAGATGCAAAATTACATTTACTAAGTGAAAAAATATCACACTCACACAAATTATACAAATATAATATATAAATGAGCCACAGCTTCAGTGAAGAGGGATCATAGATGACAATGAATACATGCATCTATAAATATACAAGATCAACATTATATCCAAACAACTGATGAAATTAAAGTCTTGCATTTCAGAAATAGACATATCACAAATTTACATTTATTATACGAAAAATGATATACGTGAGGAAAATGTACTAAATGCACATGCCATAACAGATGCAACAATATAATAGGTAGGAAACAACAAATAAGATTGCAGGCTTTGACTCCAAAATTTTCTTAACTGTACATAAAAGAATGAGGTTTTATTTTTAAATTTACATACTTGGCCAAAGGCACACTGAATTTCCTCCAATACCAATACACAATGCTGGTATACTTGATGCTATCACAGACAGACATGGGGTCAAGTAAACAGGATGCTCATTCACCACTAAAGGATGCCTGTTAATTAGACCATGGTGGACTGATTAAAAAAAAACATGCAGAATGAAATCACTGATTACAGAGCTAGCCTGAAGAAAGCATGTAGTGGTCTTCAGCAACCCATTCAAATGTGACTTGTCATGCAGGAAATAAAATTCAGGTCAGTAACCTTGACCTTTGACCTGTTGGCCCCTACAGCAATAAGGACCTTCTCAGGGATAATCTTTCTGTGAAATTTCATGTATTTTCACCAATGCAAGCCTTAAATATTGGATATATATAAAGATTTATTCAGTTACTGACTGACTGTGACCACTCACTTTTTAGCTCTAGAAATTACTGGTCTTTTCTGTACGTCTAATTGTTTCTGCGAAATTGTGAAACATTTGAAAAATTGTAAGGTATAATCTGATATGAAATTGTCAGTGACAAAGTTCCTTCAAGGTAACTACCAACTTCTCAATAAGGTGCAATGTTTACAGAAAGAATACTACTGTTGCTTATCACTTGGGTGCCAGTATTGGTGTAACTATTTTGTTAGTAAAATGAGTATCAAGCACGACAGAGTTACCTCACTTTTACAGCGTAAATGTCACACGATTGTCTTGCAGTTTCCTGTTTTGTGGAAAGTCTCAGGAGCAGGAAAGTGAAAGTTGCCCACAACACTTTGACTGTCAGTTGGAAAATTGTTTTTAAAAACAAACAAATGGAGAGCTTAATATTTCAAATTACCTCAAATTAATATTTCCAGTTATTGTCATTGGGATTCAGGGTAGGCTGCTTCTTGATTTAGAATGTAAGCATGACATGACTAAATATATCCATGCCACATTCGGTACTGTGGAAGTCATCTTGAAATTTTGTAATTGATGGAGATAATGGTTTCTTTGAATTTTAGATACAATGTGAGAATAACATAGCTACATAGCAGGATTTATTTGTGTATTCTTTATTTTATTTATTTAGCAGGATTTATTTGTGTATTCTTTATTTTATTTATTTAGCAGGATTTATTTGTGTATTCTTTCTTTTTATACAGCATGATATATTGCATGGATTTCAGAAGCATTGTTCACATCAAGTGGTCACTACTTTGTTAGAGGAGGGATGAGTTACAGTCCTAGCATAAAGTCAGAGGTCATCAAGGTGAAAATGCTATGTGTATTCATAAAAAGCCTACATTATCTCATTTTGTAATTGCTGAAATACCTTATTATAATCATAGCTATTCCTTAAATTACCCCTGGCCCGTACATCTATTAAACTGAGAAATCGTTATTGCTCTCAGGACATGAATATTGCTTGTTTTTCTTGGATACAAAATTCATCTATTTCTTGTATGCTATATCTATAACAATAATAACAGTAATAATAATAACAACAGAAACAGAAATAATAACTAATAAATGAAATAAATAAAATTATATAAATTAAATAAATAAATCCTATTGTATTTATAGATAGATTTTTAGTCCTGGGTCACTAAAGTGTTTCTCATGCCATTTTGCAATGAATAAATTGAGACTTGCATCATACCAGTAATTTAATTAAAGGAAACTTGAGTCCTTTTATGAATTAATTTTGGATTCAGTTTTTCTTTTTTACACTATACATACTTCAACCCATAAATACATAAATAGTTTTTCTGCATCCAGTTGGCTTGCACACACGGTCCTTTGCAAAACTTCATGTGTATCCTTTTATAAGAATGTTTTCTAAACTAAGCTTGCAGTGACTTCTCGTGCCTCTGTGACTGTGCAAAGTTTGAACAGAGTGCTGATTCAATGTAATGTGGCCCAACCCCCCACCTCTACCTTCCTAACGAATACAACTGTACCATCACTACAATCTATGACTTTGTTCCTTAAACTAAAGCTTGCAGTGACTTCTCATCCCCATGTGACTGAACAGAGTGCTGTTACATGGTAATGTGCACCCCCTTCACAGAGAATACAACTTCACCATCACTTTGGTATATTTTTCATGTGCTTAATGTGTGTCTATGTTTTGGTGTTAGCTGCGCCTTATTTGTTATTATTCAGGAAGCTCAATGCTTTTAGTCCGTGACACTTAATAATCACTTGGACCTACTTTCATACTTTGTGATTATTTAAAGATTTCCATGTTCAATTTCCATGTTCTTTTTTCTATTAGGGTATGAAATATTACGTTTAAACTTTCATCTTGAAATCTACATCACACTAATTCATGCAAGTTATTTTAAATAACTTGCACTGCTCAGACTGTTGCTTTAGATCATTGAAGTTTGCATATTGATGAAACCTGAGGAGTGGATGCATCTAAATTAGCAGCAGCAAGGGGTTTGATCATACCAGTCATCCATGCCACAAAACTAAAAAATAACACTTTGTTCACAATTTCCCTGTGTTTTTCAGTATGGGCACCCCCTAACACACACATACACTGACTGACCCTAAGCATAAATAAAGCGTTCAAATTCTGTGAAGGTCCATCCTGAGTTTCGGTTTGGGAAAATAATTATTTTCATTTAAAATATTTGTGTGGCAAAAAAGACACTGGCACCCTGGAACAGGCCCAGGAAACAAAAAATTGCTTATCTTGCACCGTTTTACAGGGCTCATTGGTATACCTAACAGGTATAAATAAGCATAAATAAAGCGTTCAAATTATTATACCTAACAGGTATAGATGGCGCCTGAGGTGCCTTGGCCCACCAAAGGTAGGTTGATGGTTGGAGTATTCTCAACAGCAGTTCTACCAATAATTTTTTTTTAAAAAAGGTATGAATGACATCTGAGTCGCAGGAATTGAGCCCAACTTTTATTGCCATCTTGAGATGAAGAATCGTGCTGATGAAATGTTTTTTTTCCCTAATACAGTGCCTTCAAATCACTCACCATTTCTGCATCCTTTGCTTTTTTTTTTCTTCAAAAATTGTGACGCTATATGCAGTTTATTTTTCTTTCATGCCAACTCCATTTCTTTTGCTTTTACGTCACTTTTGACCGTTCTTAGTGATTCAAAAAAGGTATCGAGCCCTCTCACCTGACTGTGATCCACTTTGGTAAACTGTCGCATAAAACCCACACTTATGACCATTTGATATGCTTCTCAGTCAAAACGTTTCTGGAACATCAGGTTGTTGTTTAGTCAGCAATATTTTACTGTGTGGTATGATGTAACTGTAACAGGATGAGACTGGATGTGGTTGGATTTAACAAAAACAACTAAAACATCTTATTCAGCTTGTTTACTAACTTTTGCATTAATAGGACATAACAGCAAGTTTTAACCGTCTGCCTGCTATGGTATTTCTCAGGGCAGTTAAAAAAAACTAAAATAATTTTAATATGAAACTAGTTATAACAATTTTTATTGTGAAAAACTTATGTCTGGTTGATGATAAAAAGAACAAAGTTCCATACCTTTCAGTAACTAGGCCCAAGTATGATTCGACCATAGGTGTCATGTTTGGTCAAAACTGTCACAGGCGTGAAAATTCTGACCCAATAAATCTCTCTGACAGTGAGTTTAAGATGGAACATCAACATACAGCTTATCTGATTGCATCACCCGAATAGTTTAGTCGGTTATATCTTGAGCAATCAATAAAGTGTACCTTCTGATCAGACTGGATTGTGTCCATTCTACCTTGGCCAACTAACTATGGAAGCATGAACTAAATTTTGTTAAAGATTGTATGATTAAAAGCACAGTCAGTTTAATGTCTGTTGCATATGTACACAGAATACTGATAAGCCAGATATTTATTTAATGAGGATATTACCACTAGTTAAGGACACTTTACATTTGTAATGATTTAAAGATGTACCATATTTAATATTAGCCAAGAGAAATGTGTGTTGGGTGTTTTTGGGTGGACGCGATCGTCCCCTAACCAGTTTGTCACTTTTGCTACTGTAGCTGCAGATGCTGTATTTGCCACAAATGATTTTGGTAGTACTTATAGTCCATTGCCTGCTGCTGCAAAACAGATTGTACTGGGAAAGTGCAAAGGCCAGAAAGTCAGCAATATGCCTGAAGGAGGTGCTGAAAACAGTATGAGTTGACGTTAAAGTTTTACTCCATTTTTTTTTTTTTTTTGTGGGCGGGTCTAGACCTTTTTTGTGCTGCAAAGTAGCTCGATAAGGTGGACACAGTGCGTCATATGGTGGTGATGTGCTTAGGATAGGCCTAATGCTTTTCTGGTCAGCTGTTTTAGTTGTTTCAGTAGCTCCGACAGTTTCAGCGTTTTCTGTCGCTTTAACTGACACCACACAGCTAACATTTATGTGGAATTTCCAGTGAAACTTTTCATGATCTCTTCATGAGCTTCGGTCTTTACTTTGGCTATCAGCTTGTTTTTTTCTACATCATTTAAAGGGCCAAGTTTGCTTTGAATCAAATTTTTTCTTGTTCATTTTTGTACTTTTGGTACTCATCATGTATGAGCTTGAATTCATCTTCCGATATTACGTTGTCTTAAGCTGTCCTTGATAGGTGGTCTGGAATAGTGTTTAGTTTTGATTCTGCACATATATTGATGTTGTGTTTTTTTAGCTTGTTTTGTTAATGGTATAGTGATAAAATTGACAATAAGCCCACCTGTGCAACAGACTTCACCAGATACTAGGAGTAGGGTGGCAACTAAAATGCCTGGGCCAGTCAAAGAGGTAGCAATCCCAATTGCTAGGAGGCCAGTATACATGGCTTATAGTGTTCTGTCGATTCTATCAATAATGTTGACAACTCTTCGATATTTTTTTGTTGGTAATACACTAGGCCTCAATTTCAGCACGCAGCTTTGTCGCATATCCTTTTCAAGCAAAAGTTTTGTGGGTCCGCTGGAAGCTTTGAGTACAGTGGGAAAGTGGGCCATTATAATTTCTCTATAAGAAGGGTAACATGAACCTTTAATTCGCCCTGGTATTTGGCTATGTTGCAAGCTCACACCACAAACTGATCATCTTTGCTTGCAAGTCAGAGGGTGGCGAAGTCAAAGGAGTTGGTAGATTCCCTGATATCACCAGATTCTGAAATAGCTATATTGTTGTGGGTTAAAGGTACTGTGTCTTTTAGACTTGGTGGTAATACGGGCCTTTTGGTGAATACTGTGATGCGGCAGAGTACTTCTTTTTTTTAAAACAACTTTTTTTTTGTTTTTTTGCTAACGTTGAGATTAGTGATTGAGGGATATACATACTGCATCAATGTTATTAATGTCTCTTTTGTATGTTCAGTTATCATGACGTCATCATTGTAATAACAATCACGCTTGCGACCCACTGATAGTACTTTCGGATTTTTTGCCAGATCGGCCGCAATTAACAACAGTTGGATGCGGGTTGATTTAGGGTGCTCCCAGTGCTCGATGTCTATCTGCTTTGCCTTCTCGTTCCTTTCTAGTGTGAATCAGATTCAGTGCGTGTCAACCTCATATTGGCGCAGATACTCTTCCACCAGTGGTCTAAATACCTTGTCATGGTCAATTTATCAGAGCTGCCTCTTTTGTTCCAGCATCATTCCCACTAACATCATCACTGCCGTCTGATGGCCTCTGTTGTTTTCATGGTCGGCGGGGCAATTGTTAACACCCTCGCATTATCTGGCTCAAACTACGTCTTGTCTCGGATAGATAAAAGAGGGGTCGACGAAGAACGCATCTGCCACAATAAGTCTCTTGAAGAATTCCAAGCTGCGTAGGCTGAGTACCAGCGCAGGCGCAACGAGCGTCTTGACTTTCTTAGTGAAATGAAGTAAGATAAACAGCTGGCTCAACAGACCTACTAAGCCGTTGAAGAATCTGCACGCGTGTACGAAATGATAAGTAGCAGAATCGGTGGAAGGCCGAACGGTGTCGAACCCAAGCTTTTTAACTTCTATACGTCCTCGCCATCGTTGGTTGCATGGATTATAAGTATATAAGTACGTGTAAAATATTTCCAGTGTTAGCACGGTAAGTGCATGCTTTTTTGCGCTGGTATGTTCTGCTGGTAGTATATATCGCAATTGAATCGATGGCGGTATAGGTATGGAGCGCGATTCATCGTGTGGCATCAGCTGCGAAACGTGAAAAAATTACTGGCCATATCATTCACCTGGGGGACAGGGCCAGCGTTCTTATCGAGATCTGGAGTGAATCCCCATCCTCGATGCGGCAGTTCGCTGCTCGTGTTGCATGCATACATTTGTATCATCTGCTTCCTTCTCCACCCCCACCCCCCAGCATACACATAATGCCATTGTGGAGTTCGTTCGTCTCGCAAGGTACATAGCGGACGACCCCACCGGTTAGCGGATAGCAAAGGCAATTTTTGTGCTGCTAAGTTGGAGCTCCCAAAACAATAATGGCTTTCAGTGTCGCCGACGCTTTGTCGCGTATCAAAAAGCGGGGCCCCCTAAAGTGGCCCAAACTCCTTCATGTTGACCCTGGCCTTGAGTTTATGGGCGCAGTGTTGCAGCTCTTGGCTAAGAACAACGTTCAGGTGAGGGGAGGCGAGCACAGCGTCCACCGCGTGCAGGGCATTGTGAAGAGGTTTCACCGTACTGCGACTGAGCGGCTGTTTGGGCACCAGTACGCCTAGGAGATGTTGATTGCAGCCAAAACGGCGAGCGTGCATGCAAAGCGTAGCACTGAATGGGTTCGGAGGCCCCCTTGCCGTTGTTACGGCCCAGAACGGTGACGTAACGAGGCTCACAGGTAAGAAACGTATCTCGGCTGTGACGCGGCCGGTCGGTTCTGAGGAAAAACGCCTGCCCTCAGATACTTCGGTGCGATGCCTACATATGTGCACCGGGAGAGCTGAATGGAGGACAACGTCGTACTACCGACACTGTGCGGTCCTTGAAGATGTATAGGCTAGAGCGTGCGGTTGCTACGACTGGTTCGCCTGTACCATATTATCTGCTTAGCACCAGCGATACTGGGCCTTAGCGTGCTGATGATGTTTTTACTCGTTTATACTCGTATATGCCAGCATAGATGCTCTAAGGTGCGTGTACTGCGGCGGCAACCCATCGAAGTATATGATCAAACTTCCCAGCGGAGCCTTATCATAACCGACCAACGAGCCAGTACCTGAGCAGGTGCACACGAAGAAGTCCAGCTCTGCCTGGTCTGTGACTACCCTTCTTGCCATCCACTTACAATCGTTCGCACTTCCCGCGGTGAACTTTCCTATGATGACCCGGCCCACTTCCTTGTTTTCGAGCAACCAGACCTTTATCTGTTTTTTTGTAGGAGACGATAGCCTCAGCCACCTCTAGACTATCGAGCACTTTACTATCTAGCAAAAATCGCAGAGGCGCTATCGGGGCTAGGCCCTATCAATCCTCGCCTCCTCCTCCTCTATGCTTCACGTGCTGAAGTGGAGGCCAAACCAGGCATGAATAACTGGGTGATAATTTCGCGAAAATTTCTAAGACCTCACCTTAGCAAATCCTGTTAGATCTTTCTCAGGAAGGACTCCATTGATCGCCACAATCATTTCATGCTGCGGATGGCCAAATCGCTCAAAGTACTTTTTACACTCCCATTCACAGGAAGCTGTCCGGGTAACAAGTAGCCATGTCGAGGCTTACATGCCCAAACTCAATGAATGCCCGCTGAATGTCCTCCAGCATGGCTGCCGGCGTGAGCTTCCAACCATTCCGCTCTCTCGCTATTCTAGCCGCAGCAGGCTTCGTTGAAGACTTCGAACGCAAGGGCATCGGCTGCCTCACTTGTGTCTGTGTACTTACGGCACACATCAAGATTCTACTCATGCCTCTTTCTAGTCTTGTAACACCTCCCATCCTCCACCACGATCTGCTCCACACACAAACTTTGGGTTCAGTTTTTATTATCACTGTCGCCTCCAAGAACCCACAAAGCCTTGGGTTCATTTTTTGTGGCCTCGCCAATCGCCTCACAAACATCGTCCTCATAAAAAAAACTCTATATTACGCGCTGTGGAGGTCCATTGGCCAGGCGTGGCCGTTGTGGACTACCAACTCGATCTTTCTCCACCCAGAAGCGCAGTACTTTCCGCTATTGTGAATATCGCCACATGCGATGTCCTTCATAACAAGCTTCAGGAGACTTTCCAACCAAGTTACATCCTCGATCCTTGCCCTACCCCCATCCCCCACCCACAGCCCCCTCGTAGACGTGGCCTTCCCACCATATGCTGAACCTTGATTCTGTTAAGCCATCACCCCTTGGCGCTTTTTAACATATTTCCCTAGCTGCTCCGCTACTTAGTTAATTCTTCCTGCCTTCATCGGTTCTAGCTTTTCTGGGTCCGACTCTCTCACCTCGTAAACGCCTTAGACCACAGCTATTACTGGATATGCGTTTTCGTAGTATCTCTTGTCGATTCCTTCGAGAAAGTCCGGCTTAATCTCGCGCGTTATCGTCACCTTCTCTCCCTTTTCCCGCTTTACTGGCACGAACTTGCCCGTTACAGGTAATTCACCCGGACCTTATTGGTTGAGAAACTTTATTCGAATAAAGTACTCATCCAAGCAGCTCCAGAATTTTAGCCGCACGGGCCTCGCTTATCTGGCTGTTTAGCACCGAGCTCTCTTCCCCCCACAAATCGTTCTGTTAGATGTGAAACGCGTTAACCACATAATTTGTTCCATCCCTTCGAACTACGTTTGCTTCACCGAATCTTCTAAACCATTCCCTATCTAAACCCTTTCTACTTTTATAGCGCCAAGGCGTGCGGTCTCCCACTTTTCTTCTTTTTTTTTCTATTTTCTCCCTTTTGGCTCTCGTTTTCTTACTTTTTTCTTCTCCGTTGTATATGGCGGCCAGATTCCCACCAAATCTTTGTACTCCTTTCTCACCCTTGCTGTTTTGACGTGATGTGCTTCTCGCACAGGCGACATGCTCACTGGTATAACTAAGTGGAAATATTTCACTAAAAAAAAAAATATTTCCTTGCGTCACTAGTATAACTAAGTAAAAATATTTCTCTAAAAAAAAAAATATTTCCTTGCGTCACTAGTATAACTAAGTAAAATATTTCTCTAAAAAAAAACAACAATATTTCCTTGCGTCACTGGTATAACTAAGTAAATTTTCTCTCTAAAATAAAAAATATATATATTTCCCTACGGATTTGTAATAACTTCACCCACTTGCCAACAAATATCCGCAAGGCGTTGGCACTCCTCGCTGAAAATGTATTCACTTTTCTGTTTTTTTTTCTATGTACAGTTTACTTCCCAAACGTTGTCCTCTGCAATCTCTGCAATGTGCATATGATGCCTTTGCCCCTATTCCGCAGCTAGTGCATGCGTATGTTCCTACTTCGTTGCGAAGTTGTTTTAGGTGAATTTTACAAATATCTTTTCTTGCAGCGCCTTCCGCACTTTTTAGCTTTTTCTAACACAATCCATTCACACGTGTATATATCTATCGCGAATTTTTTACAAATAAAAATAATTATTTTTCCAGACTGACGCTCATGTCTAACCTTCGAGGAACTTTTTTATTTTCCATCCTCATTTTCAACGCTTGATCTATTGTTAGGGCCCGCAAAAGGGGTTGGGGGTGTTGTTAATAAATTCCCTCGTTTGTTTTTCATGTGTTCAAGTTATTTTACACTATGTGACTTTTAATTATTTTCAAAGTAATGCCCACCTGAATTTCAGTTCATGGAAATGTTATAAACCTAAAGATGTTTGTACTCTCTGTGCACTGATCTAAACAGCACGTACTAATTGGCACCATTTTCTATTATTTATCTTTATCACAGATACAATTTTATTGGCTGCCTAATATTGTATAACACTTTCTCACCTGCTGTGGTTTAGTAACAATAAAATAAATATACCGTTTTTACTCGCGTATAAGTTGGATCCAAAATGCAAACAACATAGAACCTGATCTGTCGACGCATAATGCTCCGGCAGATCATGGTCTATGTTGTTTGTTCAACTGATTAGTCCTTACAAACTGCATAGACCCAGATCTGCCGGAGCATTATGCGACGGCAGATCTGAGTCTATGCAGTTTGCAGCTGGTATTATTTTATACGCGAGTAAAGACGGTAGTCTATTTTCACTTCTTTGAAATTAGAGACTAGTGGCATTATTTCAAAAATGAAAAACCTGTGGACGCTCTAAATAGGCCGTCACCTGAAAATAGCAGCTTATGATTTTCTACGTAATTTGCAGCGCTGTCACCATCAATATAACGGAGGATGTGACATCTTCATCATCTTGTTTGATATATCTATCTGCTTCCCTGCATTAATCCAAATCTGTATCTCAAGATTCTCACCTTATTGTATGACTTGCATGAGAACTTTATCTTAAGTATGTAATTTGAAACTACTCATCTATTACGTACTGTACAGCGACATCGTGACGTTACGCTTAGCTGCCCAGAAACCGTACCATTTACTGACTAAAACGTTCATATCGAGAAAACTATCCAGATATGCAAGGACTTTTTTTTCTCTTGCATAAAGAAAAAGAAAAATTACAATTTTACACAATATCTTTCTTCTTTTTTTGATTCTGTGTAAGGATTTAAATAGAACTTAAAAGTTAACCATTTCACTAAGCAGGTTTATGTATGGGGTTGATATTTTAGATGTCGTTAGCGCTGATGTTGTTCTTGATGATAATGTAGATGATGTTGTACACGACCCTATGTTTAAACAAATCTCCAAATCTTAACATCATGTCCATTTGACCTATTTTACTATAGTCTAATAAAAGTTATGCCCTGAAACAAAATCATAATAAATATGTGTAGATCTCACGCAAAATCAAACTCATCCAAGATCTTTATGACCTAAACACATCAACAAACTTTTATCAAAATCGATTGTGAAATATCATCTCTAGAGAGGTAACAAGCTCAGCCGATCAGATGCATCTTAACTCCAATAATATGCAAAGATCTCACTTATTATAGAACCTGTCTAAGACCTAGTAATAATATTATAAATTTATTTGCCAAATTTGAGGAATATCTGATCGAAATTCGGTCATTAGAGTGGTAAAAAACTCAGCCAGTCAGGTACAAGAACCTCATAAATATGCGTAGATGTTGCTCATTATCAAACTCGTTACATTTATGGGTATCTTTTATTTGTATTATATATATATATATATATATATATATATATATATATATATATATATATATATATATATATATATATATATATATATAAATATATATATATATATATATATATTGTAGACCACATCGATATACTTCTTTTCTTCAAATACGTTTCATGTTCAGTGTGTATGAATTACAAGTAGTATTTAAATCTAGGAAGCATTAAAACATGTTTATGAGGACAGGGCCGTCGCAAGTTTGCGCTTGATGAAACGGCGCCCCGGGCAAGCGTTGCATTCGGCTCCCCCTACTAGGAAAAAAATACCGCTAGCTCCGCGAAATGACGCCTCCAGGCTTAGCGCCCCGGGAAGTCGCCCGTATCGCCCGCCCCTTGCTACGGCCCTGTATGCGGATTGTAATAAAACTCCCACATTGTATCAAGAGCTAGTGACGAGGATGACAGCAACACTGAATATAAAGAAATAATGTGAGGAAATGGGAAGGCGGTCATCGTTCTACATTTGGTTTAATTTTTTTTTGGGGGGGGATGGGGTCGATATTTTAGATGTCGTTAGTACTGTTGTTGTTGATGATGATGATGTAGATAGGGTTAGTAGTTAAAATGAACCGATAATCTCCAGTTAGAGAATGCAAGTTGTGCAGTCATCAATGATCATTCTAAAGACAACAATCACCATTCTCTGCTTAGTGTGAAAAACTTATTACCATACAAACAGTAAATTCAAAGAGCAGTGTCAACAGAGCGCGGGAAAAGAGGGCACTCCAAATATTGTATTAAAATGGGAGCACATTGAGTATTAGCTTTGTCCATGCCTATTTCTTATTTGCATCGTGTTTCATTTATTAAACCCGATTATATTTTATATACATTGATCGATGATTTTTTTTAATATCGCCATACGACTTTCTAATATCGCCATACGACTTTCCAAGGAAAACAGCATACTAATTTTTAAGACAATCAGATTTCCTATAGGAATTGGAAGCAATAGCTTCGGGAGATTTATTATAAGCAAGTGCAAGAAATTTAAACTTTCTTCAAAGCTTGGACAATAAATTAAACTTGTTTGCTTAGGATTGTTCCCCATATTCAAAGTGTGAGCCAAAAGGAGCTTTTCAGCTGCTAGAATAAAAAGTTTCATATTTTTCGAGAAAAAAATCTTTTTCCATGGTACGTCAGTAATTTTAATGAAAAGACTGCAAATGAAAACACAATAAGAATACTGTTTATGAAATGTATGAGCTCTACAAGAAAGATGCATTAAATTTTGTCTATAGATATATGTCTGTCTTTGTGAAATAGGACTAATATCCACGCCAACATCTTCATATTTTTTCTAAGTTTTTTATCTTTCAAGAATACAGTAACATGCTTCTGCTATTAATCCTTGTAAGTTACTGCTTGATATTCTTACAATATTGTATGTACAATTTTCTTTTAATATCTCTGATTGTTTATTTGTTTATTTGTCTTTTTATATTCACGTGAACCATGAGATAACAAAAGTTTCCCTCCAACGTCTCAATTATTTCCCTGTATACGGCTAATCGTTGAGCTAATTTTTATTTTTGTCCCCCACCCCCCTTTTTCAAGATAAATCACCTTACATATAAAAATTGGAAGGAAAAGCTTTGGGAAATTTAAATATAAAACGTGCAAGAAAAAGCATCGCAACATCCATAAAATAAGAGGCTGCAACGATTTATTTAAAGAAAACTTTTATTGTTGCTTATGATAAATATTCATGAAAAACACCTATACCTACGGAATGAAACGTAAATTGTTTGCTGATGGTTGTGTCCCATATTCAAATTGTGAGTCGGAAATAATTGTTTAGATGCCAGAATCAAAAGTTTTATAGTTTTAGAAAGGAAAAAATAGTAAACATAACTTTATTTAGTAATTTGAATGAAAAAACTGAAAATGAGACTGAACTAAGATTACTTCATCGTCACCTAACTCGAACCAACCATCAAACGTTCAAAAATACGCTTTGTGAAATGCATGAGCTCTCCAGGAAAAGTATTTGAATTATGTATATGGCTGCCTCTCGGTCTTGTTAGAATAGGACTAGATCACGTCTTTTTAACTGAGCTAGGTACCAGCCTCGAGGATCCGGAACATTAAATAACGTAAGTTCATGCAGTTCTTTAAAATCCGGTCATATGGGCTTACTTGCCTTATTTCCAGAATTCTACGCTTCTTTCGTTACATTTATAGATATATTTTAGTTGTAATATGTATGTTGTATACTGATCGATATTTTTTTTCTTCTTCAGATATCTTTTACCCTGATTTCATGTTCAACATGTATGAATTTCACGTGGTATTTAAATCTTGGAATCATTAAAGCGTGTTTACACCTGAGAATATTTGTAATAAAAATCTCAAATCTTTATCAACTGCTAGTGACGAAGATGACAGCAACACAGAAGATAAAATAAACAATGCGAGGAAAGGGGAAGGTGGTCATTCTTCTTCTTGCAGTTATTGTTTTGTTTGCATGTTGCAGGTTGTTTTTTTTTGGGGGGGGGGGGAGGTGAGGGGCGGGTGAGGGGAAGGGTTCATATTTTAGATGTCGTTAGAGCTGTTGTTGTTGTTGAAGAAGATGATGATAAATGACGATGAAAAGGAGAAGGAGAAGAAGTAGGATGGGATTTGTAAGCATTTTAAACGTGGTAAAGAAAATGGCAATCAAATTTGCATTATAATTTTGCCTCGTATCATTACAACTTTTTCTGCCATGGGCACATCAGTTTTCGTCCTTAAAAGTTTTAAATATTTCCGGTTTTATTCTTTCTGTTCAGATGAACCATGACATAACAAAAGTTTTCATCCAACGTCTCATTACCTCATAATACGGCTGGCTAATCGCAGTGATAAAACGGACGTTACAATTGATGAATTAGCCATATTGTTAATTTAATGTGCACTTTGTTTTCTGTATTGATGCATGGTCGATGTACTATTTATTGTCATATTAGCCATATTGTTAATTTAATGTGCACTTTGTTTTCTGTATTGATGCATGGTCGATGTACGATGAAAAAATAACCGGTTAATATTATGCATTCTAGAGGCTCGACTGCACGTTTTCGTTACTCACTTATATTAAGTTTCCAGAGCTCCTAAACTCGTTAACCAAGAGTTTGTACACTCCTCACAGTGGGTTACCTCCCTTGGTTAAGCTATATTCTTCGAGTCTGTGAGGAGCGCGCAGTTTGCTTAAACACGTCAATAATAATAGAAATATTCCGATTATAGGTAAACTGCATGTGCCAAACTAAAATTGCATTTTCTCAAGGTAGAAAAAGAAAAAAATTTACGCGACGACAAGGGAATCTTTTTCGAAAACATGTAAGAAGTTGCATTATACTATCTTTTTATTTGTAGCGCTTGCATATATGTTACAATTCGACAACTAGAACTCTTCCTCCACCCCTCATCCATAACCTGCTGTGCCAGGTCCGCTAAATTGTAGAGTGCAGCGTGCCATGAGGCAAGTCATATTCCAAAGACTTGGCACGTTCTAAAGAGTCTGGCGTGCCATTGGTTGCCGACACCTACCCTATGTCAAAGTGGTCTCGAGACCTGTTTGGTACTGGAGCAGATTCGACTCTGTTTCAAGCTGTTAATTCTTGGAATATAGGATAATTGTTACCGTATTATAAAAAATATTTGCTTAAACACCAAATATAAATAGGAAGTTACTTTGGATCTGAATCTGATATGAAAAAAGGAATAAGACAAAAGTAGGTATCCCGTCATACATATATATATATATATCCTCGAACAACCACTTTTCGTGCACGTAACGTGAATTTTAACGCGTTCGTTATAATATTGTGATAATCTATTCAAATAACCATTGAAAGTGTTCAACTTCTACTTCATTTAATCATCGTTATAAAAATTTTAGCATTCATGTACATTAGTTGAGAATTACCGTTTTTCTGAGCGTCTGTAAGTTAACTTTTTTCCGGAAGTTGCATCCATGGTTCGTGACACTGACTAAAAAGTCACGTGGCATATGAATGTGCCAGTTAAGTCAAGGTATGGATATTATTAGTTTATAGCATCTCCATGTTTTTTAAATTAAAAAAATGAAATTTAAAAATAATTTTTTTCCCCCGTTATTTCTGTATGCAGTTTGTGCAGATATATTACTGCTTGTTTGTTCTTTACCATATAAATACATGACTCGATAGACTGACAGAGAGACAGAGGGAGAGAGAAATTTAAAAATAGACACTGGTGAATGGATACACATTTTATTATAATATATTCAATGTCTTTTAATGTAGAATATATGTTCATTATGAAATAATACTGAAACGAAAAAGTCCGTACTGAATATACATTTCAAGTGTGCATTTTTCTTACATTGTAAAAGAACCCCACATGATTAAAACCAAATATTTACATTGGCTATCCAGTTGTATAAATTCCCAAAGTGGGTTATCCTGTTGAAAATGTAAACAAAATCATCATGTGATCGGCGGCGCTATCTTTATCACATAATAGAAAATTTAAGGCCAAAATGTGTGACATAAAAAAGGCATTAGTGAAAATATAGATTTTCATTATGATTTTTTTAAATTACATGAAATTACCTGTTTAAATCTCATTTTGTCTGAATTTACTGTTTAATTAATTCCGGTCATTTTTGAAGAATGCTGGTGACACAGTTGATGATGTCATTATCTGAAAACAAGCGCATTGGGTCGTGAGAAACATGGCGCACGATTGAAGGACTTGCATGACATCGGGTAGTTGGACAATATATATATTGTAACTTAGACGTCCACTTATCGCAGTATATTTGCCTATTTCTGCGGGATTTAGAAACTGCAGAACTATGAATACGTCATTGTCGTATCTTAAGTTTGCACACGATGCAGGAGATGGTGCAGGCCTAGTTGTCATCTTAGGACCTAAACTACTTCACCTTCTTTAAGATGAAACATATCCTATGGGGAGGTAGTATCTGAGACAAAAGATATTTATACAGTTAATTGTATGTATGTATGTCTTGGTATTTTATGGCACCTCAGTACAAAAGTGGCTACCGGCATGTAGTGCCAACTAAAGGTAAAGTTTGCAAAGTGCAAAAATGAATTGCAGGAAATTTAGGAAGATAAACCCTTCCAAATAAATGTAAACATTAAGTACAACAAGATAAAGTATAAAACATACAGATTTTAAAATTCTGTCAAATGTATATAAAATATCAGATACAGGTAAGATGTAAAATCATTAAAACATTAAAAAAATATGTTGTGTAAACTACATTTCCCTAAAAAGTCCAAGATTTTCTTGTGTGGTACATCATCATATAGTTTCTTCAAGCAGTTCACATCAGAATATTTCTGTCTCGCAGGGTGAAAACAGTGGCGGCACAAGGGTTTGAGGCACCCAGGGGCAATGTTCGTTAGTGGCACCCCTACTGAGGTGCCCAGAGGCAATGTTCTTGAGTGGCACCCCTACTTTGCCACAGAGAACAGTGTTTATGTCAGTTTCCAACTTCCAAATGCCCCTCCCCCCACTTCCATCTATGCCCCAGTTACAGCTGCAAAAAAAAAGAGCTCCTGATGGCACCCCCCTTGCCCAGGACCCGGGGGCAATTGCCCTCCCCCCTTACCTGACACCTCCCTTGTGCACCGTCACTGTGTGAAAATCAACACACTTGACAAGAATGTGCTCAACTGTCAGTGAACACTGGCATGGTAAGCATTCTGGTCGAGGTTCACACTTCAGGAGATATGCATGAGTCGGGTATGTGTGTCCGATACACGATCAGCACAATACCACCTCATCTCTCCGATTTGTTCTATAAGAGGGATGCCACTCTCTAATAGTGAGTTTGATGTTCTTAAGTTTGTGGAGTTTTCATTCTACATATTTTTAAAGTTTGATTAATGTGCTGATTTACACAGTATTTGAAGACAGTATATGGAATCTTCCATTTGGAGATGGGTGACTGTAGAGCATCTTTGGCTGCTTTATCTTCCCTTTCATTACCATTTATACCACTGTGACTAGGTAGCCAATGGTACAGAATACAATGTGGAAAAGGAATCCGAAAAGTAAAAATGGATGCTTTATCCAGTATCTGGCTTGAGATAGTGCCATGGAGTGTTGCATTGGCAGCTCCAACTTTGTTTCCATCTTTCAAACTCTGTATACAGGGATGTATGGCTATGATAGGAAGCTTAGATTTCATTGAATTTACTCTGAAAAAGGAGAGGAATTGTTGAGGATTTTTGAATTCACAAGGGTAAAATATTATTTTGGGAGGTTGTAATAGCCTCGTTGGTGATTTGGGAATACAGAATTTTGCAATATTTTCAGCATTTATTTTTGCTGTTTCCAAGTGAGGATGAATTTATATGCCAAAAGGTGGAATAAAGTTTGGTTTCTAAACATACAAGGTTTAGCTGTTCTCAGGAGATGGGTGTACCTCAGGGCAACATATTGTCAGCCATTCAACGTCAAAATTGACAGCATAGTGAAATGCCTTAATCCAGGAAGTGACTGCTCATTATATGTTGATGACTTTTTGATATGCTGTAGATCAAAGAATATGCATACTATTGAATGTCAAGTACAGATGAGCATAAACAAAGTTCAGGAATGGACAGAAGAAAACTAACTATGCATTTCAGCCAACTACATTGTATTAATGATGACACAAAGCTCTATCTTGATGGTTGTTTTATTCCTGTTGTGGAGGAGAGAAAATTTTTAGGACTTGTTTTCGATCGTAAACTAACTTTTGTCTAGATATTAGATACCTCGGGGACAAATGTCAGAAAGTCCTCGATTTAGTATGAGTTATGGAAAACACAGATTGGCAGCAGATCAGAATGTCTTGTTACGGTTATACAGGTCATTAGTAAGATCAAAACTTGAGTATGGTTTGATTGTGTATGGATTAGCTTGTACAAATTTGGAAACCTACATTTTACGGTATATTGATCTTTTGTTGCAGATACTACCTCCCCAGTTGATCATTTTTTGTACTTGTAATTTACACTAAACTTCTCAGCGTCTTTGTTATAGATGGTCTATTTAACAGGGCACATCATGCTGAAAGAGCAAGTCATTTGACTGAAGAAAAATAAATACTGAAATTGTGGAATTCCATAATGGTAAGATTTTAAGCTATTCAGAGTTTGTGCCAGGTAGTATCATCTTCACTTGATAAAGAAGAAGCTGTAATACTGTCTGAAATAATTTATATACAATAATTGTCCTTTGAAAATGTATATTTAACAATCAATATCATGGCCTAAAAAGTTCTAAGGACATGTCAGACACTCTGGGTAAATTAACTGTTTATCTAGTGTCTCCAAACCTGTTTACGTGTTTCAGTTGGCAAGCTCTTAATTAAGGGAAACAAAATTTGCATGCATTGGCCACAGTGAGCTACAGCTCACGACAGTTAGCTTTTCCCACCAAGCACCATATGCTGGCAGCCCATACATTAGAATTGTAAGCCTAGAGCCAGCCTATCACCATCTAATGCTAGCCTTACTGAATGCAGCACTGAGGCTGGTATCTAGCCTTAATGAATGCAGCACTGAAGCTGGTATAATTCTGCAGGGGTTACCTGCCTTTATTAATTGCCCACTAATGTCATGTGTCATAATTTGAAATCAGAATTTGTTTGTAATAAAAAATAAAAGATCCTTAAGGAGAAAAGAAAACTTCTTGTAAAACTAATGATACTCAGGACAGATTACTGAAATAGTTGTTGACAAGATATTAGCTGTGATGTTGAAGTCTGTGTATCCCAGTAAGGACACATCTGTAAGGGTGAACTGTCTGCATGAATAGAGAAAAGAACGGTATGGAATTATTAAAGTTTGTGCAAATGGAACTCTCATTGTCTGTTAGGGAATCCATTTGTATTGATACATTTTCAAATGCAACACCAGGTATCATTCATGATGCCATTTGAAACCAAGAATACCCATTCACATCAAAACCACCAACATCATTGATCAATTCTCTGCTGGTCTGGTAGATATCAAACATTTTTAATTCAACAAAATCTTGTATTTTTTCCCCAAATTTTTAATTTTATGTAAGTTACGTATTGAAATTACACTATCTCTTTGTATTTGGACTCAACTGTCCCATGACTTGCGCCTCCCAGTAATAATCAAAAGTGATACTTTGGAAGTAACAAGCAGAGTTTATTACCTGTGACTAACATACACAGTGATAGGAAATTTTTTATCTTTCCCACATTTGCAAATGAGGGCACTTAGTACTGAGATCAAAGGAACAGCAAAGATTTCATGGGCAAGAGAGTCTTGTTTATGGTACCTAGAATAATAGATTGTCTGTACCAGCTGCTGTATGGAACCCGTTACCTGTTATTACATATTTGGAAATTGTTCTAAATTAAGTGCAGTATTTTTGTTAGTTGCAGACACAAAATATATCATGCATTATTATGTTGTTAATATATTGTTCTGTGGACCTTTTTTTCTGAAATAATAAATTTTACTTTTCTGCTTCCCTCTGAATTTCAAAACATACTGCAAAGAGTAAAGACTAAGTATGTATTATGCTATAACTTGTGCAGACCATACATTTTTTAAACCAGTCTGCTTCACTATTTAATCATAGACATGGGAGATAAAAGTACCATTTTTGAAAATGATGTAAGAATGAATAGATGTAATTTATTTGCACCTTTTTAGCTCCCTCATTTTAGCTTGCCCAGATAATTGATGAACCTGCTTTTAACATGGGGGCAGGCATTGATCCCATTTTTTATTATAAAAAATACCCCCCAAATGGGTCTCTATTTATTGAATGTTAATAAAATTTGGTAAATGAAACCTTGAGAGATTGCTCATTTTATCATTGAAAATGGTATTTAGTGCCCAGAAATTTGAATCAACATCATGAAATGTGCAACTTTTAATAAGAAGTCATATATTTTGTTAAATTTTCTTCAAAAAACTTTCAGTACACTGTAAATAACAATATTTGACGAAATATCGATGAGTTAAAATGTCAGTAATGCCTACTGGTGGCAATACTTTAAAAAATAAATACCAATTAAATAAATCTTGTCAAGTGAAATTTGTGTTTCTGTTTTCTTTTAACTCCGTTTCAATGTAATCATAAATGTGATATGCTGTCTTGTATTAAAATGTGAAAAGTGTCAATTGACTGTCGGCAATGCCTGTGAGAACTTTCTTATATGCCGACTGTGTTTCAATCTCAGATATGTAGAGCAGAACCTTAAGATAGATATGAACATTTATGCAATTCTCTTTTTCATATCATCATGTATGATTTTCTCAATAAATGGTACATTAATATTGATGCTATGAATGAAAATAAAAAACTTATTATACCTATCTTGCTCTTATTGATGCAATATGCCTTGTGGTAGTATTGTATATGAAATGTCCTTAATTATGGGGAAATTAAAAGTCTTAGAATATAGAAGTAACATTAATTTAAATTTAACACTGTTGGATTAAGTGAAAGAAAAATGTAGCTAAAGTGTCCAAAATATCAGATACAGTTGGATGTAAATGGACTGGATCACAAATTGTATCTGTATTGCCAACAATCCATTTTGGGGTCCAGTAGAAGAGATGTCCATTGAACTGTGATGTTTATCCTCATGTTTTCTCAGATCTTCCTTCCTTTTGTATGTTTTCTGACACTGTTTGCAAGACACTTTTGTATGTTTTCTGACACTGTTTGCAAGACACTTTTAAACCTATATGTGTAATATTTCATGTGTCGCTCTATTTATTTGGAACAGTTTATCTTCTGAAAGTTTTTATGCAATTCATTTTTACATTTTGTTATCTTTACTTTTGGTGTATACATTCATACATACATACATATCACATGTGTATGGTCATTGTTTTATCATTGCTATTTTATTTCACTTTTAGTTCTTTAGTCATAAGAACCAATTATAATTTTGGGGCTTAATGGACTATTAGGATACACCCTTGTTTAAACATTCCTCAGTATAAAGATTCTTTATAACAAGGGTAATTTTGATGATTCCTTTGAAGAGCATTATAAAGAGGGAGAACTGTAATTTCTAATGTCATTTTAATTATTGCGATCAAAGACTTACCTGAATTACAGGTGTGTATGTGTACATTTTTGTGACCCATGATGAATGTTGGAGAAGCATATAATGTTACCTTTGCCCATCTGTCTTTCCATCACACCTTATTTGAGTTTTGCATTTAGATCCATTTCTCAGGCATTGTTAGTCCCATGCAACTTTGTATGTAGATGTGTCTTGGTGAATACAACACTATCTCACTAATAGCAGGTCACTGTGACCTACATTCCATGCTTTACTGACATCTGCTGAGATTTGCATTTAAGTCAGTTTCTCAGGCATTATTTGTTCCAGAGTCATACAGCTTGGTATATATGTGGATGTGTGTTGGTGGGTACAACACCATTACACCAAAAGTAGAGCAATGAGTGTTGGTGGGCACAAAACCATTACACCAAAAGGAGGGCAATGAGACCTACATTTCACGCTTTGTTGACTTCAGAAGAGTTTTTTGTTTAGGTCAGTTTTTTTTTAATTGTTGGTCACAGACTCGGACAACTTTGTATGTAGATGTGTCTTAGTGAGTATAACACCATCCCACCCTAAAGTAGGTCAGTGTGACCTACATATTATGCAAAATTGACTTTGGTAAAGTTTTGCACTTAGGTCAGTTTCACTGGCATTGTTGGCCACAGCATAGCACAACTTTGTATGTAAACTCTGTCAAAATATATTTTTGAAAATATTTTGGGTGATAACGTTTTTATTTGTAATCTGACGGAAAAGTGTCAGTGATGAGTTTGTTCAGTACAACTACCATCAGCTTCTAAAAAGGTTCCATCTTAATAGAATATAAACTTAAGTTATTGATCAGATAACAGTTGGCACAATTTGACATATCTTAACAGAATGTAAACTTATGTTATTGATCAGATAACAGTTGGCACAATTTGACATATCTTAACAGAATGTAAACTTATGTTATTGATCAGATAACAGTTGGCATAATTTGACATATCTTAACAGAATGTAAACTTATGTTATTGATCAGATAACAGTTGGCACAATTTGACATATCTTAACAGAATGTAAACTTATGTTATTGATCAGATAACAGTTGGCACAATTTGACATGTCTTAACAGAATGTAAACTTGTGTTATTGATCAGATAACAGTTTTCTCAGTTTGACATATCTTAATAGAATGTAAACTTATGTTATTGATCAGATAACAGTTTTCTCAGTTTGACATATCTTAATAGAATGTAAACTTATGTTATTGATCAGATAACAGTTGGCATAATTTGACATATCTTAACAGAATGTAAACTTATTTTATTGATCAGATAACAGTTGGCACAATTTGACATGTCTTAACAGAATGTAAACTTATGTTATTGATCAGATAACAGTTGGCACAATTTGACATGTCTTAACAGAATGTAAACTTATGTTATTGATCAGATAACAGTTTTCTCAGTTTGACATCTTAATAGAATGCAAACTGATGTTATTGATCAGATAACAGTTGGCACAGTTTGACATCTCTTAGAATGTAAATTGATCAGATAACAGTTGGCACAATTTGACATATCTTAATAGAATGTAAACTGATGTTATTGATCAGATAACAGTTGGCACAATTTGACATATCTTAATAGAATGTAAACTGATGTTATTGATCAGATAACAGTTGGCACAGTTTGACATATCTTAATAGAATGTAAACTGATGTTATTGATCAGATAACAGTTGGCATAATTTGATGTATCCTAATAGAATGTTAACTGATGTTATTGATCAGATAACAGTTGGCACAGTTTTACATATCTTAATAGAATGTAAACTGATGTTATTGATCAGATAACAGATGGCATAATTTGACATATCTTAATAGAATGTAAACTTATGTTATTGATAAGATAACATTTGGCACAATTTGACATATCTTAATAGAATGTAAACTGATGTTATTGATCAGATAACAGTTGGCACAATTTGACATATCTTAATAGAATGTAAACTTATGTTATTGATCAGATAACAGTTAGCACAATTTGTCATTTTTGACAATGTAAACTTATGTTATTGATCTGATAACAGTTGGCACAATTTGACATTTTTGCCAAAAAACTCAGTCCATAACCACATCCAGTACCTACATAGTTTTGAATAAATTAATACAAATTGCCCCTAATTTACCTTCATGCCTGTCCACCTGTCTTTATTATTCGGTCATTATTCATCTATTTTATTTAGGGAACTTGTTTTTAGCATTGTAAACTCATTTTAGTCTGCTATTCCTTTCACACTGATAATAAAATACAAATTCAAAATTTGTAAACATTGCAGTGAGAAGAAAAGTTGTTTGTTGTTTGCAGTTTTTCCTTAATAGATTTCTATTTCACTAACAGAAACCATCGGCAAACAAAAAAGGCAGCATGTGATATTAAAGTGGGTAAAACCTTACCCCATGCTTTCTTTGCTGTGATGATGTTCTCATATGCAGTCTTATAACAAATAATTTATTTCAAAAGACAAGGACACTTTATATTAATATATTCCACACAAGATCGGTGTTGTAGGTATTGGCTGTAGTATTGTAGCTACAGGTGTTGTAGGTATTGAGTGTTGTATTGTAGCTATAGGTGGTGTAGGTGTTGAGTATTGTATTGTAGCTATAGGTAGTGTAGGTATTGAGTGTTGTATTGTAGCTACAGGTGTTGTAGGTATTGAGTGTTGTATTGTAGCTATAGGTGGCGTAGGTATTGAGTATTGTATTGTAGCTATAGGTGGTGTAGGTATTGAGTATTGTATTGTAGCTATAGGTGGTGTAGGTATTGAGTGTTGTATTGTAGCTATAGGTGGTGTAGGTATTGAGTATTGTATTGTAGCTACAGGTGTTGTAGGTATTGAGTGTTGTATTGTAGCTATAGGTGGTGTAGGTATTGAGTATTGTATTGTAGCTATAGGTGGTGTAGGTATTGAGTATTGTATTGTAGCTACAGGTGTTGTAGGTATTGAGTGTTGTATTGTAGCTATAGGTGTTGTAGGTATTGAGTGTTGTATTGTAGCTATAGGTGGTGTAGGTATTGAGTGTTGTATTGTAGCTATAGGTGTTGTAGGTATTGAGTATTGTATTGTAGCTATAGGTGGTGTAGGTATTGAGTGTTGTATTGTAGCTATAGGTGGTGTAGGTATTGAGTATTGTATTGTAGCTATAGGTGTTGTAGGTATTGAGTGTTGTATTGTAGCTATAGGTGGTGTAGGTATTGAGTATTGTATTGTAGCTATAGGTGGTGTAGGTATTGAGTATTGTATTGTAGCTATAGGTGGTGTAGGTATTGAGTGTTGTATTGTAGCTATAGGTGGTGTAGGTATTGAGTATTGTATTGTAGCTATAGGTGGTGTAGGTATTGAGTATTGTATTGTAGCTATAGGTGGTGTAGGTATTGAGTGTTGTATTGTAGCTACAGGTGTTGTAGGTATTGAGTGTTGTATTGTAGCTATAGGTGGTGTAGGTATTGAGTGTTGTATTGTAGCTACAGGTGTTGTAGGTATTGAGTATTGTATTGTAGCTATAGGTGTTGTAGGTATTGAGTATTGTATTGTAGCTATAGGTGTTGTAGGTATTGAGTGTTGTATTGTAGCTATAGGTGGTGTAGGTGTTGAGTATTGTATTGTAGCTACAGGTGTTGTAGGTATTGAGTGTTGTATTGTAGCTATAGGTGGTGTAGGTGTTGAGTATTGTATTGTAGCTACAGGTGTTGTAGGTATTGAGTGTTGTATTGTGTGTTGTAGGTATTGGGTCTTGTAGCTACAGGTGGTGTAGGTATTGGGTCTTGTATTGTAGTGTAGGTATTGAGTGTTGTATTGTAGCTATAGGTGGTGTAGGTTTTGGGTGTTGTATTGTAGCTACAAGTGGTGTAGGCTACATGGGAAAACTAGAGGTAGAGCAAACAAACTTCTGACTACATGTTTAATTGGTACCTTTCACTGAACCAATCCCCACAAATACTGAATCATGAATTGAAACATCGCTTATACACTCGTTGTCAAATTCTGCCCAGTTTTCTAAGTTCGGCTCTCCCTATTGGCTAATTATGTGTTAACTCCATATTTTAATTGTAATAATCTATCTAGTTAAATTTTGACATATTTCATTAAAATTTAGAATTTAGTGTACAGGGTGTACTTAATGTGTCCATAAGTTTAAATATAAAAAAACTGGTGTGAGTTACCCTTCAGTAATTTAGTGATCTTACTTATTTTCCAGTTGTAGTTTTGGTTTAAATGGTGTGTCAGAAAGGTCAAATTTGTAATTATATATCATTGTAATCAAAAAGGGTCTTTGAAGCCAAATTGAAAACCCCATACAGTCAGCCATTTTAGGAGCAGCCTGTCCCTGGTGACTTCTCTTTGCGGGGGTGATTACAGGTGGGTTCTTCACCTCCATCCGCCAGGTGTCATTGCCAAATCTGCTGCTCTTACTCCAGCCTTTCAACAACCGTGTATATAGGTCATTTTTTAGGTATTGCTTAACATGGGCATAATTTTATGTGTATATGGGTCTTGGTGAATGCCAGAATTAGGTGACCTACATTTCACACACCCACTGACTGGTTTAGGTCAGTTTCTCGTTACTGCAGGGTCATACAAAAAGGCAGGGCATTTATGTTCAGTGAACACATTTCTGGTTTTAATTTAAAGACAAAGAAGCAGACTTTGCAGGAGTCTTTCTTCCTTTAAACTCCTAATTTTTAAATTTTTTTGTCTTAGCTGAGTGATGGCAACACCTGAAATTTTGGATAATATCAAGAAGAACATTCGCTCTGTCCTGCTGTCTAAGTATGATGGGAAGGGAATCCTTGTAAGTGAATTCCTGCAGGAGTACAAGAAGCTGCTGAAGGAACCCCTGCACTACAAGTCCATGGGCTTTGACACGCTACAGATGTTTATTGAGGCCATGCCAGATGTTATTAGGTTGTAACTGAAATGGATACAAATTAGGGATAATAAAGTTTATTGTTCCTAATCTTATTTCGAGACAATTCATTGATTACTTGATATTGCTTGAATGCTCATCTTTTATAGGCATATATGGGTGCATAATATCATGGAAATCTGCCTACACAGTTTATACCAGAGACTGTAAACCTTGCTAGGGGTTGCAGATGTGTTCAGCTTTTTCAGAATTTTCATTTGCCCATAACAGAGTAGTGTTTGTATGTGTTTGTGTGTGTGCATTTAGAAATGGGTGAATATTGAAAAGAGGTTGGAGCATATCATTTTCTTGCAGACTTGCTATTTTTTATTTGTTCAATAAGGGAAAGAATAATGTTTCCATTTATGTGAGGGATACAGAAATCAGTTGATAATATAGAATATGTGACCTTGCTAGATTGGTAAGACTGGGTTTAAGGCAAAATCAGCTTTATAACTTTGATGTATTTGTTTACAGCAAGACAACAGTCATGCCATTTTCGTAGTTTTTAATTTACATGCTAGTTCAGACAAAATGTTTGAGAAGATGCAGTGCTCTACATCTGCCTTCAAGTTAAAAGTCAGCATTTTGTTAATGTCGGGATGTCTTTCTATTTTGTTCCTCTCTCTTTCTTGAGACCTATGGGCTTTTTACATAGAGTAGTTTCCATTATCCATCATACTCCAATATTAAAATAAAGTCATCACCCAAAACTCCCCCAAATATAATCTCAATTGCTACAAAAGAACTTACAGTAATGGAGTTGAAAATATCTGCTTGTATTACACATGATTTCTTCAAATTTTCTTAATTGACAGTTTGGACAATGTATTTAGTTTTTTTTGTCATCTTCCAGGCTGGACTATTCAAATGAATGCATGGGATTCAAAATGTTTGCCATACAAAATCCAAATGCCTACATGTCACTGTCTGCTAAGAGGGCCATGGGTAGAAATGATGACTCAGACGGGTCAAAACAGGGAAGAGCAAGAGACCGGAGAGAAGGTACTGCCCTTAATAATGTTGTGACTGATGGGGGAGGGGTCAGAAATACTACCTAAAAGATAATTATAACGAGTTAAGACTCCTTACATTAGATGTCTATCCCTGCGATACATTAGGAGCATATCTCTGCATGGGTTTTCACTTTGTTCCTGTGTTCTGCATATATGATAATGTGACTATATGACCTATGGCTTTTGTATGGCTTGCCCAGCTTATGCGACAAATTACTAATAGGGCTCGAAATAAAAACTAATCAGCCAACCTAAGGTCAGTGATTTTGCAGACAGATCACTAGAACCCCAGCCGTCACTAATCCGTTGCAGCAGTGAAAAATTTATGCTGGTTGCTATCATAACAGTCAACAAGTGGTGTTGTGTCAGATGTATCTAATAAAATGTGAGACATCAGTCCCTTTCATGGTTAATTGATCTTTTTAATTGTGTTAATTGAATACCAACCAGAATCCTGCACTTGACAAGGTACATTAATGCCAGTGGTGGAAACTGAAAGGTCTTATTCCATGCATTAAGTAAATTCTGATGAGTATTGTCAGAACAGTCTTCACACACATGGAACTAGTCTGGTGTACTAGCCACAAACACTGATTTCAATATGGATGATAAGAAAAGATTTAGGGTACGAGTCTAGTATTGGCCAATCGGAAAAGTTCACATTGGCTGACTCAATGAATAATCCAGAATTATACTAAATAACTTGTTTTAATATTTATATCGTTGTTAACATTAAATGCATTGTATGGTGACAATTGGAAAGATGTGAAAGTTTAAGCAGTGTGTACAGCCACCACCAAAACATCACAAATTAGATGATGACAAGAGAGAGTGCAATCATAAATATGATTAAGCAAAGAGAGCAAGAACATTCCAGAAATGCTTGGAAAATGCATACAAATGGCTGAAGTATGACCCAGGAAAGACTGTGATGTTGTGCACCATCTGCACTGAGTATTTGGAGAAATACAAAAGTGCGTGTGGTACTTCATTCATTGATGGGCGTAAAAACTTGCATCAATCGTCCCTGGAATCACACTAATGATGGTGCTCCTTAACTCACCAGACATCAAGGATTATGTATCATCAAGCTATGATATGCTGCTGGACCAAGAAACAGAAGGCCAGAGACTAGTCCTTATGGACCTAGATTGGATGATGAATCAGATACAGAAAATGAACATAAACCTTCAGCTTTCAATGAGTCCTGTTTGAGAAATACAGTTATTTTCTTGATCTGATGTTAATAAATAATTAATGTTGAATTAGAAATGGAACTGGCTTCTGTTTTGATTTTTGCAGGATCACGGAAATTTAGGCGGGATCAGTAAACATTTGATTACGGTGATCCTGTGGGTTAGTGAAAAAAAAATTCCCAATTTCAAGCTCTGTACTAATATGTGCACACACTGTCTGGTAAGCACTGTTCTGTGTACTGTACTTAACCTGTGCCTTACACAACATTTGTGTAATGAGAGGGCAGTTCAATAAAAAAGGCTTTCAGGAACCCTCAGATCTATAATAATTTGTCAGTTGATATTGTTTTTACAAGAGTCAGAAGTATGAAAATTTGTAGTCTTCTCATTGTTTTACCAGCCTAAGAGTCTTCTCATTGTTTTACCAGCCTAAGAGTCTTCTCATTGTTTTACCAGCCTAAGAGTCTTCTCATTGTTTTACCAGCCTAAGAGTCTTCTCATTGTTTTACCAGCCTAAGAGTCTTCTCATTGTTTTACCAGCCTAAGAGTCTTGTCATTGTTTTACCAGCCTAAGAGTCTTCTCATTGTTTTACCAGCCTAAGAGTCTTCTCATTGTTTTACCAGCCTAAGAGTCTTCTCATTGTTTTACCAGCCTAAGAGTCTTCTCATTGTTTTACCAGCCTAAGAGTCTTCTCATTGTTTTACCAACCTAAGAGTCTTCTCATTGTTTTACCAGCCTAAGAGTCTTCTCATTGTTTTACCAGCCTAAGAGTCTTCTCATTGTTTTACCAGCCTAAGAGTCTTCTCATTGTTTTACCAGCCTAAGAGTCTTCTCATTGTTTTACCAGCCTAAGAGTCTTCTCATTGTTTTACCAGCCTAAGAGTCTTCTCATTGTTTTACCAGCCTAAGAGTCTTCTCATTGTTTTACCAGCCTAAGAGTCTTCTCATTGTTTTACCAACCTAAACAGCTAGTGAGACACAGACATCACTACTCACTGACAGCAGTGGCATTGTTGGTGTTAGTGGTGGCAACAAAGATTTTATGTAAAGAATTTTAGAGTTATATTCTTATTGGTTATTGTATATATTGACTATGGCCGACGAGCTTACAACATGCAAAAACAGTCCAATCAAAATGTCCGACAGTACACATACTGTAATCTGTTCATTATATACTTGAATTTATAATGAGCACAAGTTACCAGATCTCTAAATATTATAATAAGGTAAAAATAAAAAAATTTAAAAATCGGGTTGCTCATTTTATTTCATCATTCTTAGCATCATAATTTCATTATGTTGTGAATGAATATATTGGGTGAATTGGATGATGTCACAAGTGTAAAGAGTCTGTTGACATCATAATTTCAAAATGCACATCGTTATCAATGACATACACTGCTCCGATGATGAAATAAACGGGCAAATATTATTTATTTTTCCATCTATGTTATATCCATGACACAAAATTAGTGTATATAACAAAAAAACCATTGTTGTCTGGTTTACAGCTGAGTTCAGGTGTTTGCAGAGCCCTTGTTTTTGTACCCCATAGAAATTCAGTTGTCATAATTTTTCTTGTAATTAAGCATAGTTGATGTATTTTTACAATCAACGCTTCTCACTTTATATGGAAATTCAGATAAAGGACATTTTAGAAGAAAAGTTGTGGAAAAGTTACATGGCACTTTTTGACAGACCTAAGGTGTTTTTTTCACTCTTCCATATTCACTTTTCCTTACAGTTTCTGGAAAATTCAATACCATGTTGAAAAATATACAAATGACGTAATAATATATTTTCAGATGAAAAATTTATAATTTATAGCCAATTTGATCTTTTAGCAGATGAAAATCTAATGTTACATTTCAAGATGTCACCATTATTATTCTACTTTGTCATTGTACTCTGACTGGTTCCTCTTTTATTTTACTTTTTCCTCTACAAAGACTTGGGGAACCACCAGATTACAGCTTGTAACCAGTCATTTTTACTGATATAACAATGGTGACATCTCATACATTAGATCTTTGTGTGCTGAACTTGGTAATAAAGGCTGTAAATATATTCAGAAAGTCATTTGCTTAAGGTAGGTAATGATTATTTTTCAGTAAAATCATAAATTTTCTAGAAATTCTGGAAAACCTACATCATGATGATGTGACCCAAACTCTGCCACCCATCAAATTTAAATTGAGAATACCAAAATATGTATAAAAGACAATGCAAGTTAACCATCATACAGCTACAAAAATGTTATACGGTGCTGTCTACCATCATAATGTTGTTTTTCCAATGTCATCTAAATAGATCTTTACTTTTAGATAGCAATGAGATGGTTGAAATACAAGCCAAAATTATATGTACTGTAGTATCATTTATTTTCGTTGGGCTCAATTTTCGTGGTTTTGTAAAAAAAGACATTTTCTTGGGTACTTAAATTCGTGGTTTTGCCTGTCAAAGTTTGCATATTACTAAGTGTTTAATTTCGTGGTTTAACCTATACAAATACCCAAAATAAAGAATACAAAAGAATAAAACTGCCGACGCAAACGGCGGTCACTTGAATGTTTATAACAATACTTTCACATGTATGAGCACAAATCAAAAACCTGACAAGTTCAATACTGACACCGTGATTTTGTCCAAGTGAATAACATCAATGGAAGTCGATGAAGCCAACAACACTAAAACAATACTACCGCCTCTATGATCACAAATAACACACCTGTCAAGGTCAATCACTTACACTGTGTTTTCGTCTGAGTGCTCAATATCAAAGGAAGCCGACGCAGACTACAACACTAAGTCAATCGGTTATTAAAAAACCCTGTATGATCTCTAACTTAAAACACTATCCATAAAGGGAACAAAACACGTGACCGGCTGACCTTTGCTCACTGCAATCAGCAGACAGTGGCAATATTTGATGTGTCTAGAGCTCATCAATGTGAGAAGATGCTAACTAAATTGAAAGACAGTGGAATCACGCGTTTGTTTGTGCCTGCCTCATGTACAGACCAACTCAACCACTAGACTTGAAAATAAATAAAGAGTACAAAGAATAATTACAATCACACTTTCATAACTGGTATGCTAAACAGGTGATGGAGGCCATCAGGAAAAAAAGTAAGATGCTACTGGTGACGATCATTGAATGCAACCTCATTAATCAAGCCAATTCGGGCTGAATGGATAATTGCAGCACACGCGACAATGAGTGAAAGATGTGACCTAATTATCAGTGGTTTGGAGAAAGCTGGACTTGTTTAATTCTGCAATTTGGGGATTATTTACCTGACAAGCATTTGTGTGTACATTTAGACTTGATTGACACAATGTTGATACAGTGGCCTTGTCTGAAAATCAGTGAAGTGTGAGCTTTAATAATCTGCTGTAATTAGAGTATATACATAGTGTTTCATTAATAATAGTGCTTCAAGCAATAGTTCTAGTATTTTACAGGCTTGTTGTTCTTTTGGATTAAAAATGCATGGATAAAATGAAATGTGGTTTGAGGAGGATTTAAATTGTGTACATTGAGACTTGATTGACACGATGTTGATACAGTGGCTTTGTCTGAAAATCAGTGAAGTGTGAGCTTTAATACTCTGCTGTAATTAGTGTATATACATAGTGTTTCATTAATAATAGTGCTTCAAGCAATAGTTCTAGTATTTTACAGGCTTGTTGTTCTTTTGGATTAAAAGAGCATGGATAAAATGAAATGTGGTTTCAGGAGGATTTAAATTGTGTACATTGAGACTTGATTGACACGATGTTGATACAGTGGCCTTGTCCGAAAATCAGTGAAGTGTGAGCTTTAATACTCTGCTGTAATTAGTGTATATACGTAGTGTTTCATTAATAATAGTGCTTCAAGCAATAGTTCTAGTATTTTACAGGCTTGTTGTTCTTTTGGATTAAAAGAGCATGGATAAAATGAAATGTGGTTTCAGGAGGATTTAAATTGTGTACATTGAGACTTGATTGACACGATGTTGATACAGTGGCCTTGTCCGAAAATCAGTGAAGTGTGAGCTTTAATACTCTGCTGTAATTAGTGTATATACGTAGTGTTTCATTAATAATAGTGCTGCAAGCAATAGTTCGAGTATTTTACAGGCTTGTTGTTGTTCTGGATTAAAAATGCATGGATAAAATGAAATGTGGTTTCAGGAGGATTTAAATTGTTTAACAACATTTGTACTCGAGTGAAGGATCGATTTGAACAATTATTTAATTTAATTTTCATATACTATTATTTTTTTATTATTCTTTCTTTCATTTTCAACATTACTAGTATTTGAATAACTTAAGTTTTTTCTCGTTTCTCTCTATCCTTACCTATCTCGCATATCAATTTAAGGCAGTGAGTGGAAATTACACCTATTGGATATCTTATCGACACGTGTGCATTGAAACAATATAAAATGCTTTATAATTCTTTTTACAAAGGTTTAAAATAAAACAAACACGTGTAAAAGCTAATATTTTATTTCCAAATTACAGTGTTGACGTTGATTTATAAAATACTAGTAGGTTCCTTAATCTCTGGGAACGAAAGAAAGAAAATGAGGGGGGGGGGTACCGCCATCATTATACGTGGCTAATATTTCGTTGGGTATTTAAATTCGTGGTTCGGGGCAACAACGAAAACCATGAAAATTGGTCCCCCACGAAAATTTTTGATACTACAGTATTTGACTCCATGCTTAATGATATCAGTCCATCCATTATATAACTATATACAGCTGATGATATCAGTTCATCCATTGTATAACAGTATACAGCTAATGATATCAGTCCATTCCTTGTATAACTTTATACTACTGATATCAGTCCATCTATCGTTTACAGGTAATGATATCAGTCCATTCCTTGTATAACTGTATACAGCTGATGATATCAGTCCATTCCTTGTATAACTGTAATACAGCTGATGATATCAGTCCATCCATCATTTACAGCTAATGATATCAGTCCATTCCTTGTATAACTGTATACAGCTGATGATATCAGTCCATTCCTTGTATAACTGTAATACAGCTGATGATATCAGTCCATCCATCATTTACAGCTAATGATATCAGTCCATTCCTTGTATAACTGTATACAGCTGATGATATCAGTCTATCAATGGTATAACTTTATACAGCTGATGATATCAGTAAATCCATTGTATAACTGTATTAATTAAATTGATATCATGGACTCCTAGGATATACATATCAGTTTTGCTTAGCTGATTGACCTTTTGGAATAAGATTCCCTGTGTACAAGTCTGGAATACTTTTTTATATGAAGATTTTTGTGCATAAAGTACTGGAGCATTTTTAATTCAGATTTCTGTGTACATAATCTGTCCAGTGGTTTCTGTGGAAGTAATATAATCCATTTTTTAAAACAAAAAAGCCTTATATAAATTCCATTGGTTTTTTTATTTGATAGTTGATACACTTATGTATTTTAGATCTAAGAGATTACAATACAGCTAAGATTCTAAAGAAGGCAAACAATTCCACACACATACATACACCAAACAAATAAACATAAGATGTGATAATTAATAAAATGTGCCTACACTTTTCATCAAAGCAAGCAGCAGGGGCCACCATGTAGCCTGGACCATACAGGAGCCTTAACCAGTTAGGAGGTTCATGACTCCACTTCATTTTCAGTTAGGAGGTTTATGCCTCCACTTTGTTTTCAGTTAGGAGGTTCATGCCTCCACTTCATTTTCAGTTAGGAGGTTTATGCCTCCACTTCGTTTTCAGTTAGGAGGTTCATGCCTCCACTTCATTTTCAGTTAGGAGGTTCATGCCTCCACTTCGTTTTGACAGATAAGATATTGATTATACCTTGCACCTGTCCTATCAGGTAACTGTTTTTTTTGTATTGAGGTGTGTGTGTCTTTGACATAAGAAACAACCTGTGTCTTTAAATATATACTGAGTGCGGATGCCTAGCTATCAGTGCAGGGCATTCAGAGGACCTGGAAACTTTGACCTCTCTATTGCCACAAAAAAGTATGCATACACTCACTTGCAAAACACTCCTTCTGCTGAAACCAATCATTTTCTATGCTTTACAATCATGTTTGCTCTTAGACATTTTAGAATCTTTATTTCATACATATCTACAGAGACTTATACAGAGATTGGAAACTCCCAATCAGTATTGCAATGGTGCAATGAAATATCATGTACCTATAAAAACTGCCATGAGTTATTGATTGTGAAAACGAAGGAGTGAATGGAACATACAGAGGATTTTACTACCTTTTTTAATAATATCATTTAAATAAGTACAAGTGTTTGTCCCTTATATTTGAAAGATCTAAAAGGATAATCTGTGTTTCTTTGTAACTAATATTTACATTTTGTTTAAAATTGATAAAAAGTAAAAGAGCTTTAGAACTTGAAGACTGGTCTTTGGTTAGATATGATATCTTTCTCCATAAGGCATATTTATTACTGTATGTTATAGGACATGATTGATACTATAGTATATGATTGATGCTATAGTATATGATTGATGCTATAGTATATGATTGATGCTATAGTATATGATTGATGCTATAGTATATGATTGATGCTATAGTATATGATTGATGCTATAGTATATGATTGATGCTATAGTATATGATTGATGCTATAGTATATGATTGATGCTATAGTATATGATTGATACTATAGTATATGATTGATACTATAGTATATGATTGATGCTATAGTATATGATTGATGCTATAGTATATGATTGATGCTATAGTATATGACTGATGCTATAGCATATGATTGATGCTATAGTATGCTATATGATTTATGCTATAGTATATGATTTATGCTATAGTATATGATTGATGCTATAGTATATGATTGATGCTATAGTATATGATTGATGCTATAGTATATGATTGATGCTACAGTATATGATTGATGCTATAGTATATGATTGATACTATAGTATATGATTGATACTATAGTATATGATTGATACTATAGTATATGATTGATGCTATAGTATATGATTGATGCTATAGTATATGATTGATGCTATAGTATATGACTGATGCTATAGCATATGATTGATGCTATATTATGCTATATGATTTATGCTATAGTATATGATTTATGCTATATTATATGATTGATGCTATAGTATATGATTGATGCTATAGTATATGATTGATGCTATAGTATATGATTGATGCTATTGTATATGATTGATGCTATAGTATATGATTGATACTATAGTATATGATTGATGCTATAGTATATGATTGATGCTATAGTATATGATTGATACTATAGTACATGATTGATACTATAGTATATGATTGATGCTATAGTATATGATTTATGCTATAGTATATGACTGATGCTATAGTATATGATTTATGCTATAGTATATGATTTATGCTATAGTATATGATTGATACTATAGTACATGACTGATACTATAGTATATGATTTATGCTATAGTATATGATTGATACTATAGTACATGACTGATGCTATAGTATATGATTGATACTATAGTATATGATTGATGCTATAGTATATGATTGATGCTATAGTATATGATTGATGCTATAGTATATGATTGATACTATAGTATATGATTGATACTATAGTATATGATTGATGCTATAGTATATGATTGATGCTATAGTATATGATTGATGCTATAGTATATGATTGATGCTATAGTATATGATTGATGCTATAGTATATGACTGATGCTATAGCATATGATTGATGCTATAGTATGCTATATGATTGATGCTATAGTATATGATTGATGCTATAGTATATGATTGATGCTATAGTATATGATTGATGCTATAGTATATGATTGATGCTATAGTATATGATTGATGCTATAGTATATGATTGATGCTATAGTATATGGTTGATACTATAGCAGATGATTGATACTATAGTACATGACTGATACTATATTATATGATTGATGCTATAGTATATGATTGATGCTATAGTATATGATTGATGCTATAGTATATGATTGATGCTATAGTATATGATTGATACTATAGTATATGATTGATGCTATAGTATATGATTGATGCTAATGTATATGATTGATGCTATAGTATATGATTGATGCTATAGTATATGATTGATACTATAGTATATGATTGATGCTATAGTATATGATTGATGCTATAGTATATGATTGATGCTATAGTATATGATTGATACTATAGTATATGATTGATATCGTGTAAATCGACATAAAGATATTCTTCATTAGTTGAAAGTTTGAAAAGGATCGGAATAGTAAAATGTATGTTATTGACTTGTAAAGTTAAAGTCTCAGTGTTGTTGATAGTGTAAGAAGTACCATTGTGCTCTTTCCAGATAACTTAATGTGAAACCTCTAGCCAGTGTGATATAACATGAGAGGTGACAGAGTTTCCAAACCCAGTATGTACAAGTCCTGGATATGTATTTATATTCAATTTACTAAAAAGACAAGAAAAATAAAATATATATGCATAGAAGGACTGTTTCAATTGCTGCACAGCAACAGTTGCTGCATGATACATTGTTATTATTGATTCTTTGCATTTTGTTAGTACTCCAAATAAATAATCAAAATGTAAATAATCATTTCATTAGCTACTGTTGGGAAAAAAAACATGCGCATAATTAAGAAATAAGATTACATTGTTACAATCCGGCAAATTTGTTAAAAACTAAATTATAAAAGATGAAAAGAGTAATAATCGATGATGAAAGATCTTGTGAACTGAAACAAACTCTGACTCAATCGTTGTACTTTTGTGATGTTCTTCAGAATTTACAACAACAAAAGCATCAACAATAGCAATATAAATAAATAAATAATCATAGTAAATGCATGGTCTTGATTGAAACAAAATTGAACAAATACTGAAGCAAATGCGATTGATATGAACATATATATTTTGCCAAAAGGATTGGGCAGCAGGCTTTAAAGTTTATATACATATGTTAGTGCTGGGATGATTCATCGCTGCATTGGTGTATCACTATTTAAAATTCGCCGATTCATGTATCATTATAGTATCAATTTCCGTCAATAACCAGGCATTTGGTAGGAAGTTTAGTCTAATCCCAAAGTTAGCCTCCATTGTGAAGAGTATTCAAAGCATAATGTAACACATAAAATGATTGGAGAATTGATATTTTGCAGGTGTATATTGACCAGTCAGTAAACACCTTGCAAAAGCAACAATTCGCATGCGAGTAAACATGGGCGAGGAAGGAGAGATTGTTGATAATTCCAGTCTGACAGGGTCAAAATCTTCCATGTGGAACCATTTCGGACACCCAGTATATGTGTAGAAGTGAGCCAGAATTACAGTTTAAATGAAAACAGTATGTATAGTCTGTAGACTTGTCCTTACCCATACTGGGGACACAACAGATATGTGAACCCATCTTACTCGACATCACCCTACTATTTCCAATTTGAAAGCCTTTAGCCCATGTCGTATAATGCACGATGGTACCTCAGACACTTGGACATGTACAGCACTTGACTCTGCTGTTCCATAAGTTGATTGCATAGTAAATTTGATGACTTTGTGCATAATTTTGGTGGCCAAGTCATCGATGCTGGATTTAGCATCATTGGCAGTTTTTTGCCTAGCCAAAAAAACAGAAAGGACCATGCATGGGAGTCAACATCTGACATAGCTACAGTGAATAATACGCCAGCTCACCACTCCATGGCCAACAATCTTGCAGCTTCATCTAACTTTGATTTGATACAACATAACACTTTTCTATGTTCATTGTCACTGAAGCTGCATCGCTCTCTAGCTTTACAATCATTGCTGCTTGGTTCCCTACTTTTGTTTGGCTTCAGATAGAAGAGGTGAGGAAGCAGTCTGCTGAAGAGGTGTCCCTCCAGCTCTCCTTACCTCATCCCCTACCTTTTAGTCCCCAACAGTCTCAGCCACAACGGAGAGATGTTTGGATGCAGAGAAACGGATGGTAATATCCCCCTCAACAACAACAGGCTTGTCCGCAAAAAGGTGTCAGATGCCAACAGACTTCTTAGTCTTGGAGGCAATTTAATAAGGGTGAAATGAAGTTTCTTAATCAACAAGAGTCCCAACAACTGCCAGGGACTTGTTAACTCCACCGCTCACACAGATTCTCTTGGTTGGTGCCAGACTACTCCATTTTCATCCTGCTTGGATCAACCTTTTCCCGAGCAATGAATGAGTGACCCAAGTAGTTTCGGAGGGGCATTCAGATTTCATTTATCCAGCCCTCTCCTATTTCACATTCCTCTTAAATGACAGATTCCAACAGATCCTATAAAGGAAGAGATTTAAATGCTGGTGGTCACTTCATTACCCTCCAAATGGGCGTTGGGGAGAGTTCGTGAACTGAACTCCTTGGGGTTTTAATTGAGGTTTTTCCTTGTATCCAAATGCCAATGGAAGACTCTGAAAGGAGATAGACCATAACTGGCTAAACCAATTCATATTAGCACTAACATTAAAGATTAAAACGGCACCTTTAGTTTGCCTTTCCATCAAAAGTGATGAGTTTATAATCAGTCTCGATCTGACCAATGTATACTTTCATGTCTCTATGCATTCAACTTCACTCAAGTTCCTTTGTTTCGTGTTCCGAGGAACAGTTTACCAATTTCAAGCCCTACCTTTCAGTCTCAATATCAGCCCAAAGGTGCTTATGAAAACAGTAAACTGTTGTCTTTTTGTTCAGGACCACCTCATCAACAGCAACTTCAGTATACCTGGTTGACATTAAGAAACACATGATAAGTTCTTTTTTACTGCGGAAAATGAAGTCTTATCTCACTTTTCACCCACCGGGGCTTTCTTGTGAATTGGGAGCAGTCAAATCTTGTCCCCTTTCAACATTTCGTCCATCTTGGTATGGAATTTCAGACCCATCTCAATCTTGTTTGTCTCCCTCAAATATAATTGCATGAATTATCGAGCTCTCAGTATCTATGTCAAATAGGAACTTGGTTTCTTTGAGAGAGTTCCAGCAACTCCTCAGTTTACTAAATGCAGCAGTGGATTTTGATTCCTCTAGGCTGCCTCTATATGCATCCTCAGCAGATGGCATTGCTTGTTCAGTGGCACCCATTTTCAGGTCAGTTAGATAAGCACATCTTTAACTCGACAGAGATAAAGCAATTTCTGCTTCATTGGCAAGACAGACAATAGCTTATGGCAGGAATTTCTCTGGAGAAGCCCGAACAAGATGTCACGATTTGTATGGGTGTCAGTTAATCTGGTGGGGTCTACCCTGTTGCCTCACTTCACATTGGTAAGCGCCAACTGGAGCCCAGAGGAAGAAGCCCTTCATATAAACCTTTTGTAGATGAAGGCTATAATGAATGCTTTTCATTCTTGGTGAGAGAACATTGTGTGGGAAAGTGACTTCCATAATGTCGGACAATTCAGTAATGGTCACTTACCTCCTCAGATGGGAGGGGGGGAACAAATCACCCAACTTGTGTGTCCTGGTCAGGGAGTTTCTATGCAGGTGCTCTGGGCGCAAGATAATGGTCCAGTTCAGACACATTCCTGACAGACTCAGTGTGTTAGTTGATTCTCTGTCAAGAAGGGTTCCAACTCTGCAAACTGAGTGGTGCCTACATCCGTCAATCTTTCAGTGGATTTGCGCACTTAGGGGTCTTCTGATGATAGATCTTGTTGTGATGAGGTGGAATCACAAACTGCTCACCTTCGTCTCTCCTGTCCCAGACCAGTTTTGTCCGGTGATGCTGTGGCAGACAGTCGGGTTGGAATTTGGGGCTATGCTTTCCCTCCAGCTGTTCTGTTTCCATGAGTCATTCAGAAGATCAGGGACCAGACTTGCAAAGTAGTTTTAGTAGCCCCACACAGGTGGGATAATTCATGGGTGAATAATCTGCTTGAAATAGTTCCCAGAAAATCCCTGCGAAATTCAATCTGTTCAAACAATCCACCTCACAGGTGTTTCATCCCTGCCACAGACATGCTTCTGCTTCATACCTGACTCTTGTCAGGAGAGCATTGCATAGAAAGGAGTTTTGACCTTCACTCATGGAGAGAATCTCACAAACAAGAAGACCATCCACCCTACAAGGGGAAGTGTCGGGTATTCAGGAGCTGGAGCAGATACAAAAACATTATCCCTTTCAATGCCTCAGTCTCTTAGGTGGATGACTTCTTTATTTAGCTTTTCAAGGAGAAATAATTAGCTCAGCTTACTATCAGTGGATGTTGCTCAATGAATTCTGACTCATTCAGACATCATGTTAGAGAGAATATAGGTCATGACAAGGATCTGCTGGACTTGCTGGCCAACTTTGACCTGAATCACTCACCTTGTTTCCTAAATGGAACCTTTCATTGGATTTGACTTGGCTCAATGAAGAGAAGTTTGAACCCTTAGCCAGAAACTTTATGAAGCTGCTATCTTACAGGACTGGTTTTCTGACAGTGCTAGCCTTGTCATGCAGGGCGAATGAGTTGCATGCCCTTTTCTATGGACCCAAACTATCTCCAATTCAGATCTGATGGTTCTGTAGTCCTAATGGCACAATCAGGTTTTATAGCTAAGAGCCTGTTGCTGTCTGCAGGCAATCGAAAGATGGTTATCTAGTCTCTCTCCTTCAAAGACACATCAAGAGAGCCAGCTATGCAAGACCTGGTATGTGCTCTCAAACTTTATTTGAAACTCACAGAGGAGAACTGTGGTCCAGAAAATGTCCATTTCTTCCCATTAAGGCAGGAAAGAGGATATAACCTCCCAAGATCTGGTGTCATGGCTGAAGTGGGTAATATGTTCAGCCTATGCTGAATTATCACAGGATCAGATATGCCTCATGATAATTTCTACTCATGACATTAGAGCAATCTTGGCAAGTCTTGCTTTCCAACACAAAGATATAACAGAAGCCATTGCCTGGCATGCACAGTCAACCATCTTGAGTTTCTGTCTAAAAGATCTAGCATCACAGAGACAAGAATTTAGTCTGGTGAGTACATTGGTTACAGCCCAGAGAACCACCAAACCCGTTTGAAGTTGGCACAACCTCCTCACATGCATGAATTTAGTGCTTTCACTGGATTTGCCCAAGATTTTCTTGCTCAATAAAGAAAAGTCATTCTTTTCTCCTTATCTTATTTTCTTTTCCTGTGTCAGCATTATGATTTTATGTCAAAGTTTATTATTGAATTTTGACAATTCAGATACATGGGAGGTGCAGGCAATATACTTTGTTCTGTGGAAACCTTGTGTAGCTTTTACAAAGTAAAATGTACAGACAAAATCTGAATGTTTGATACCTTTCTGTTTAAAAATATAGTCTTAATCCTTACCTGCAAGTATTGAGTTTGAAAATGTTAATATCTATTGAGACTTAGAACCTGGTATGAAAATGAAGTGAGAACTATTTCAGCTGTATCCTGATTGATTTTGTAAAAAAAAAACAAAAAATGAACTGAAAGCTAGGTTCTTCTATATAAAGAATATTTTAGGTCCCACATATTCTTTTACTGCTGTATATACTCACTTATAAGTCATCAAACTGCAAAGACTCAGATCTGCTGTCACATAATATGCAGGCAGATCATGGTCTATCCAGTTTGTTAGGTTTAATCAGTAGAACAAACAGCATAGACCCTGATCTGCAGGTGCATTATTCAACAGCAGATCAGGGTATATATGGTATCCCAAAAATAGAATCAGATTTGTTGCTAATCTAGATTCTCGCCAGTTAAAGGTCATACAATTTTATTTCAGTTTATACTGCTTTCTCGACATAGACTGTTGACATATGTCTGTTTCTTATTCAGAGGCAGAAATAAATGGGTATGATGACGTTCCTGATTTCAAGCGAGGCAGAAAAGGTTTATACTCTGTCTGTTTCCCAAACAAGCCAACAAATGAGCTTGACACACGTGAGGTATGAACTGAAATCACATTTTTGCTGACATGCACTTTTCAGGCACCTGGTTAACTTAATATCTCTCCAACAATCTTTACGTAGTCATTTATAAACATGTTTAATCAATAGGGCTGGCCAATATCAGAGAAAGGTGATGGTCACTATCCCATGTAAATGAATATAGGGCATTTTTTATAAGATGTCAACACCACTACAAGCAAGACATGGGCTACACAAAAGCTTAAGCCCATGAATGTTCAGTCATAACAGTCTTATCTGGTTTACCTGTTACTTTGTTGGTTGGATGATTGGTTTTATCTAGTTTACCTGTTACTTTGTTGGTTGGTTGATTGGTTTTATCTGGTTTACCTGTTACTTTGTTGGTTATTTGATTGGTTTTATCTGTTTTACCTGATACTTTGTTGGTTGGATGATTGGTTTTATCTGTTTTACCTGTTACTTTGTTGGTTGGATGATTGATTTTATCTGTTTTACCTGTTACTTTGTTGGTTGGATGATTGATTTTATCTGTTTTACCTGTTACTTTGTTGGATGGTTGATTGATTTTATCTGTTTTACCTGTTACTTTCTTGGTTGGTTGATTGCTTTTATCTGTTTTACCTGTTACTTTATTGGTTGGTTGATTGGTTTTATTTGTTTTACCGGTTACTTTATTCGTTGGATGATTGATCGTATCTGTTTTACCTGTTACTTTGTTGGTTGGTGGATTGGTTTTATCTGTTTTACCTGTTACTTTATTGGTTGGTTGATTGGTTTTATCTGTTTTACCTGTTACATTATTGGTTGGATGATTGGTTTTATATGTTACTTTATTGGTTGGTTGATTGGTTTTATCTGTTTTTACCTGTTACTTTATTGGTTGGTTGATTGATTTTATCTGGTTTACCTGTTACTTTATTGGTTGGTTGATTGGTTTTATCTGTTTTACCTGTTACTTTGTTGGTTGGTTGATTGGTTTTTTAAAGTAACTTTTGACACATTATTTGCTGTATCATGCCAAGGAAATGGGAGCAAAGTGCTTTTCCCAGCAACACCGAGGCAGTGACCCAGGCTAGCCTGAGTGGGTATTGAACCTGCGACCCTTGGGTTATGAGTCCAGTGCTCTAACAACCTAGCTACTGTGGCTTCCCTACCTGTTACAAGTGGAGCAGTCCTATAGTCCTGTCTCTAGATTGTTGGAGAGCTATATCCCTGCATAATAAAGTTTACACTGTAAGTGCAGTTTAAGGTCATAAATTTAATGGGGACCTTTGCCTTTAACATTTGTAAACAAAATCATGGCAGTAGGACAGGTGGGTTTAAGATCAAATGACAGTCAGAAAATCATTCTCATTAAAAATGTGCTCTACACATGTGAGACACATACAGAAAAAAAATGTAGTTTGCTGACATGCACTTTTCAAGCACAGGATTTAATTTAAATTTTATACAGTAAGCACAGCCTGATTGTGTTAATCTGATGCAAAATGTTGCCCTGAAAAGCATAGGATAAATTTGATTGTTAACATAAGTTTAAGTTTGGATGTTTTCAAGAAGTTATATTTATTCATGACATCATGTTACAGTGATAGATAAACAAATGGTGGGGTGGGATTAAGATGACAACTTTAATATATTCACCTTTGTTTGTACAGCTGTAAATCTAGTTTATAAAATGTATATCAAATAGCTAAGTACAAAGTTAAATATACAGATGCATTTGAGCGAACAGCATTCACTGCAGTCCTGATTTATACTGATCACATACAACTGGGAGTATTTTTAACAGTCTTTTCATTTTCAGGATGTAATTGCCATATTCTCTAAAGCAGGGAAAGTAGCAGATGTCAACATCATCCAGTCGTGAGTAGAGACAATAAGAGAAAAAGAATGAGAAATTTTTCCTCTCCTGTTCTTTATCTTGGTTGGTTGGTTTTTAATGTCACTTTCAGCACTTTATTGGTTATATAATGCCAAGGAAATGGTAGCTAAATGCCTTTTCCAAACACACATTGAGGCAGCCAACCCATATTGGTCTGGATGGGTATCAAACCCATGACCCTTGGACACTCTATCAACTGAGGCTGCCCTTATCTTTACCTTGTTATGCACAATTGCAGTTGTGGAAGGGGTATATGGTGTTACCCTTGTTAGATTTCCTTTTATCTGTACCGTTTTAACCCCTATTGGTTATTTTCACAGCTCATAACTTCATCGTTTTGGTAAAGGAGAAACTGTGTAAACTTAGTTAAGAATAAAGAATCATTTGAGCTTCATGGGGAGCTTCAACCCCATAAACATGGCCACCTGGAGCCCAAACATGAAGCACAATCTCCCTACCCCTGCACCCTCCCAACTCTTTTTTTTTTCGTGTTGCATCTGAGCACATTGGGCTTCAGGGGCATACAATTTTGTGTGTGTGTGTCGGGGGGGGGGGGGGGGACTTGTTGAGTTTAGCACCCTTCCACCAAAAGTAGAATATTATGACCTATATTAAATGCTTCAGTGACACTGGTTAAGTTTGTTAACAGGGATTTGGGGAAGAGCATTTATGTTGTGAACAGATCCTTTTATCTTAAAAACTATGATAGCATGTCTTGCCACAAGCAGTTGTGTATAATTCCAGTGAAACTTCTCCAAATTATGCTTACCTTAAATACAAAACAAATCAACAGTACTGCTTTCAAATGTTCTGTATTCAAATAGCATGGGTTTTGAGTCAACAGTTCTCATATTTTGTGAGAATTGCTGTTTATTGATGAGGTTTTTATGTATATATCTGTTCTTGTGTTAGTGGCTGTCAATGTGAAACAGCTCCACCTTCACCAGATCAAATGTATGCCTTGATAGAGAAGCATTAACACAATTGCTTTGCTCTTTGTGGTTGTGGGCTCAATACCGTGTTCCTACATGTGCAAGTGTCAGCAGTCACCTATCCAAGGTCTGTGATTTTCTCAGGGCCTTTCTTTGTTTTCATTTCCACAGACATCTGAGCCAGAATACACAATACGTGTTGGTATAAATTGCAGTACAGATATTTGAGCAAACTTAAGTATATTATATAAATACATGGAACTTGCTATACAGTGTACAAATAATAAGCAAAATTTCAAATTAAACCAAGAGAAATATTATACATACAATTGTTCACAATAAAGTTTAAAATTTTGACCCTTCATCTTAGGTTTGGACTCAAAGATGGGGTGGTTAGAGTATGGAAGATATGTAATAAGTAACTTGGGAAAGCAAAGGGACATTCAGTAAATGTTCATTTAAATTTTCATACAGTTGTTTGTCTTGGAGTATTATAAACCTTATCCATCTTGTACCAATATCAATTTATACTCATCTTGTCTCTGAATGCTAGGTACACATTTGTGAGGTTCCGTGACAGGGCTGAGGCAGTCAAGGCACTGCAGCTGTTTAAAAATGAGCTTGGTGTGAGGGTGGCTGATGAGAAAGGCAAATATGAAGAACAAGGCAAAGTTAATGGTGACAGCAAACATAGAGAGGGGGAGGACAGAGGAGGGAAGGAAAACTTTGGTATTCCTAGTCACAGAGAAAAAGATGACCTGTTAATATCACCAAAAGAAGGTAAATGTATACAGTAAAACATTGATAAATCAAAAACTGTTAACTTAAATACCTGGCATCACTCAAAAAACTCACATAGTCCCACTGTAAATTTTTTTTTTTTTATCTGCAACTGAAAACAATCAGCAGTTTCAGTTTTCCAACCTAACTGTATTTTATGTTTGCTTTGATTTGAACCATCTTTGCATTGAAGCTTCATCTTTACAATACACCAGTGGAGGATAATGATCAGAAGATTGTACCATTATTTGGCAGTTATGACCCTTTATCTGTATTACAATAGCTTTTTTAACCGTTTAGCATCCACATTTTAGGTTTGATCATCAGCAGATTTTCAATATATTTTGCAAAGTTACAATCCATGTTTTTTCAACTTCGAATATCCTAGCTTGTGAAAACTTTACAATCCAATCTTTAGTTTCATTTCAATCAAACATAATTGGAATCTTATCTTAACTAAATCTTTACTTCTTTCAGTCATAGAATAGAAGAGCTTATGTGATTGCCTGTCATCCATCCATCACCTATCTGTTAGCACAAGTTATCACTACTCATCCTAAACTACTGTAAGAACTGCTATGAAACTGCACACATTCATCCCAAGGTCTAGTTGGTCCTAAATGAAAATGGTGCCCCTCGGACATCCAGATAAGCTGCTACTATGGCTCTCATTAAACTCTTTTATTGCTACTCCTCCTGAACAGATGGTTGTGTGGACATGGGGTTTTCACTAAAAGACTTCTTATAATGTCTGGTTTTCCTAAATGAAAATGGTGCTGAGCTGACATCCAACATGGCTGCTATGGTGGCCAGTCTTGTTATGGCTACTCCTAATAAAAAATGGATGGTCATATCGACATGAGGTTTTCACTAAAAGAATTCTTGTTAAGAAGGGGAGATCACTATTCAAGCCCACCACTCCTGTCTCTCAAGAAGTCAAATACCACTCCATTTGCAAAATGATTCAGCTTTTTTCATAAATAAAGGCTTGTGACTAAGTTTATATTTCTCAAGTCTGCAATTGTTCTGATATATGTAGCAATATTGAGGTTGTCTCAGATACCTGCCTACCCATTTTGGCACGGAAAAGATGGAGAAAGCTTAATGAAAAATAAAGAAAATCTCCATAAAATTCGGTTTAAATTACTTAATGAGTTATACCACTAAGGTTGTGTTTTAAGCACATAACTATTGATAACCCTTTTTTCACATTGTCGGGACTTTCTGATATATCCACCGGTTATCCTTAAACATTTGAAAATGTGAATTTTATAGTTTAGTTTTTGATGCAGTGTGCTATTTTCATCCTTTTTCGGAGTTAAGTTTTCAGAGGTATGCATCACAAAACATTTTTGAATGAACATTGATATGCCGTATTTTCTGTATGTTCTTGGATCCTGTTTTTGCACACAATGAATTATTTGCCCAAAGCATTTTTAATGCCTTGTAGTTTTCAAATCATGTTTTATAATAATTTTTTCCTGAACTTATGTTCTCTGACACAATCTAGGGAGATCTGGTGTCTTTTTGAAGTAAAACTTGGATTTCATTTGCTGGTAATTAAACTTTGCCGGTAATTAAACAGATGAAGTTTGTTTCAATCAGTCAGGTGTTACCACGTTGAATTTGTTTAAAATCAGAATTTACTTGCCATGCGGTGTTACAAATTTAGTTTCTGCACAATGACTCGAGTTGTCTACCACCTACAATTACCAAACTTTGTGGATGGCTTGCACTTGGGATAAAGTCAAAGGTCAAGATCACTGTGTCTGAAGAAAGAAAAACGGTTTCTGCACAATAACTTGAGTTTCCCACCACCTACAGTTACCAAACTTTGTTGATGGCTTGCACATGGAGTAAAGAAGATCCCTATAAATTTTGGGGTCAAAAGACTGAAGATCAAAGATCAAGGTCACTGCAAATGAAAAAAAGAAAAATGGTTTCAGCACAATAACATAAGTTCTACATCACAGACCAGGGCCAAACTTTGTGGATGGCTTGCACTTGAGCTAAGGTTGAGGCCTGTCAATTTGGGGTCAAAGGTCAAGGTTACTGTGACTCCAGGAAGAAAAGTGTTTTTTGTATAAATGACATTGGTTCTACATAACAGACCTGAAATAGTCTTTGTGGATGGCTTATGTTTGGGGTAAGGAAGAAGCGGGGGTGGTGTGTGTGTGTGTCAAAGATCAAGGTCACTGTCACTGGAAGAAATGTACCTTCACCAAAGTTTGTGGATGACTTACACTTAAGTAAGAAAGATACCTATTGATATTTGGGTCAAATAATCAAAGGTCAAGGTCACTGTGACTGAAAGAAGGAAAATTGTTTTTGCATAATGACTTTAGTTCTATACCATGTACTTTTACCAAAGTTTGTGGAGAGACTGCACTTAAGGTATGGAAGAGGCCTATTGATTTTGGGGTCAAAAGGTCAAGGTCATTGTGGTTTAATGAAAAATAGGTTTTGTAGAATGTTTGTTCAAGAGTAAGTTCCTTGACCAAACTTTGTGAATGACTTGAACTTATGATAATAAAGAAACCTGTAGATTCAGGGGTCTTAAGGTTGAGATCACATTCATGATAAGTGAAATAAGAAAATAATGGTTTCTGCACATTAAGTTTGTTGAAGACTGTACCGGGACCAAAAGCAAAGGTCATCAAGATAGATTAGTTAGTAATCTCCAGAGTCAACCGTGCCCTACTAGTGAGAGATCACTTGTTGCTTCTCTGGAAGAATACAAAGTCCTGGTTCAAATTATATGTATGGCTGTGTCTTCTGGTGGATTGAGATATATTACATACATCAACAGGGCAAGTACTATTTGCTTTTAGCTGAAATTCATATTGACATGGAGTTTTCACCAGAAGACTTAATATAATGTCTAGTTGGTCCAAAATAAAAATGGTGCTGATTTGACCTCCAATATGGCTGCCATACCTGCTATCTTGAAAATCTTGTTATTGCTACTCCTCCTGGATGGATGGTCATATTGACATGGGATTTACCACTCTATAGACTCTATTTCTGATCTAGTTTTGATCAGAATGGGTAAATTGGCTTAAATGGTCAACATCTTGGATGAGTACAATTATGAACAAGAACCATGTATAATAATTGAGTGATTTTGCATCTCATTGGTTGAGTTTGTCAACATTTTAGTGACTCTATTTCTGATCATATTTTTTACAAAACTTGCTAACTAGGTTTATATCATCAAGATATATAATGTATTTTATTATGAGCTAGATCTATGTATATTAATGAGGTGATCATGCACATAATTTGGTTGAGTTTCTGACCACTTTAGAAACTGTATTTCTGACCTGATTCTAATCAAAGTTGTTAAGTAGCCAAATTTTGTCAAGCTGTTGGTGAAATTTATTTTGACTGAGACCTTTGCATATTATGAGGTGATTTCGCATCAGACTGGCAGAGTTTTTTTTACCACTTTAGAAAATGTTTTTATATGCCCACCAAAACTGGGGCATATTATGATATAATATCTGTCGGTCCATCCATCTGTCTGTTATCAATTTTGTTTCTACTCAATGACTCAAGCTGTCCTCCATCGGCAATTACCAGCTGAAACTTTGTGAATGGTTTGCACTTTGGATAAGGAAGTACCCTGTTCATTTTGGAGTCAAAGCTCAAAGGTCAAGGTCATTGACTGAAAGAAGAAAAATGTTTTTTGCAGAATAGCTAAAATTCTCCACCATTACAGTTACTAAACTTTGTCAATGGCTTGTACATGGAGTAAGGAAGAACCCTATTGATTTCACTATCAAAAGGTCAAGGTCACTCTGATTGAATGAAACAAATGGTTACTATGCAATAACTTGAGTTCTCCACCATATGCAGTTACCAGACTTTGAGGATGGCTTGTACTTGAGGTAAGGAACAATGCTATCAATTTCAAGCTCAGAAGGTCAAAGGTCAATTTGCTGTGGCGGACAGAAGAAAAATGGTTTCTGCACAGTAACTTCATTTTTCCATATCTATGTTTACCAAACTGTGTATATGGCTTGCACTTGGGATAAAGAAGAACCCTATTGATTTTGAGTCAAAAGGTCAAAGTGCGAAGTCATTTGGACTGAAAGAATAAAAATGGTTTCTGCATAAACATTTCAGTTATCAATATAGAGGATTATTAAACATTGGTTGGGCGTATAATGAGCTGTTCACAGTACTCTTGTTTTAATATTTTAATACGATTTTTATCAAGCTTGGTAAATAGGTGAAATTTGTGCATATCAACCTTGCAATTGATTTTCAGAGTTTGTCAGCACTAGCAACTTTATTTCTGATCATATTTTGATCAACTGCTTAAACAGTCTTTATATTATCAAGATGTTCTTACAATACTATAGAGGCCTCTTTAGTGAAATGGTAAACTGTTTAGGTATTTAAGCAAGGTGAGTGATATCAAGCCCACTTGGGCCTCTTGTTATCAACCCATTATAGTACCTCTACTTTGATTTCATACTAAGGAATTTTTAAAAATGTCTTTTATGTCCAGTCACAGTGTGTAGGTAGGTGGGTAAGAAAGGTGTGTGTGTGTGTGTATATGTATATGGTTTAACAGCATGTCAGCACAATACTGGCTATATAGTGTGGATTAAAAGTTAAGCTCTGCAAATGTGGAGATAAGGCACAAAAACGTGACATAGAAAAGGGCCATGATTTCATTGTCAGTATCAGTTTAGTCAGAATTTATTTTCTGCATGATGTTTACAATGGCAACTGGAGACTGCTAAAAGCTTTGTAGATGTGAGCTCTGAAATTGTGATTCCACTATAGTTTTATTTACCCATTGGAATGTGTGTGAGGTATAGTTGACACCAGTCAAGCATATTGCAAGTACATATCCATTTCGCCATTTGAGCCTATTCAGGAACAGCATGTCCATCTTACAATGTGTGCCATCTCACTACCACAATCTCTGAGGAAAGAAATGTACAATATTTTGGAGTATAAGAAGTGGATTTCTTTTCTCACATATTCAGCATGCTCTTTGGTCTCCTCTGGTTGCACCTGAATGTAGTACACAGTTGTCATTACAAGTACACAGTTGTCATTACAAGTACACAATTGTCATTACAAGTACACAGTTGTCATTACAAGTACACAGTTGTCATTACAAGTACACAGTTGTCATTACAAGTACACAGTTGTCATTACAAGTACACAGTTGTCATTACAAGTACACAATTGTCATTACAAGTACACAGTTGTCATTACAAGTACACAGTTGTCATTACAAGTACACAGTTGTCATTACAAGTACACAGTTGTCATTACAAGTACACAGTTGTCATTACAAGTACACAGTTGTCATTACAAGTACACAGTTGTCATTACAAGTACACAGTTGTCATTACAAGTACACAGTTGTCATTACAAGTACACAGTTGTCATTACAAGTACACAGTTGTCATTACAAGTACACAGTTGTCATTACAAGTACACAATTGTCATTACAAGTACACAGTTGTCATTACAAGTACACAGTTGTCATTACAAGTACACAATTGTCATTACAAGTACACAGTTGTCATTACAAGTACACAATTGTCATTACAAGTACACAATTGTCATTACAAGTACACAGTTGTCATTACAAGTACACAATTGTCATTACAAGTACACAATTGTCATTACAAGTACACAGTTGTCATTACAAGTACACAGTTGTCATTACAAGTACACAGTTGTCATTACAAGTACACAGTTGTCATTACAAGTACACAATTGTCATTACAAGTACACAGTTGTCATTACAAGTACACAGTTGTCATTACAAGTACACAATTGTTGTTACAAATAATGTAATTGACTAGTTTCAGAAATATCTTGATAGTTTACTCAGTTGACATTCAAGAAGAAATATAAAATTAATTTGGACAGCCAAATGTAGAATAAAAAATGCTTTGACAGGTGATATTGTACAGTATATGTAGATTAAGTGGATGGGATTCTTTCATTCTACTAACACAATTGTAATTGAACTTCTGTTTTGTTCCAGAATCCAGCAGATCTGTTATTGAAGTGTATATAGGCAATATATCTTGTGAGACGTCAAAGGTAAGTCATTTTGCAGATACTGTATATACTCACTTATAAGTCTAATCCAACTGCACAGACCCAGATCTGCCCTCTCACAATGTGCCAGCAGATCTGTGTCTATTCAGTTTGCACCTTGGATAAAAAAGAAGTCTATCGATTTTGGGGTTAAAAAAAATGTAAGGTTAGGGTCATTGTGACTCATAGAAATTCGGGTTTTGCAGAATAACTTTTGATCTTGAGTAAGTTCTTTGACGAAACTTTGGATGGCTTGCACTTAAGGTAATAAAGTAACTCGAACCCATGTGGACAGAGGTGAGATGTCAGTGATCTGTAAAGGTGAGCGCCTTAGACCACTCGGTCACCCGGGGACCCCCATCCTAAGGTCTACTTGGTCCTAGTTGAATATGGTGCTCCTCAGATATCCAGTAAAGCCCCCACAGCAGCCATCTTGAAAATCTTGCTATTGCTACTACTCCTGAATGGAGGGTCATATCAATATGGGGTTTTCACTAAAAGATGTCTAGTTGGTCCTAGCTGAATATAGTGCCTCTCAGGCATGCAATATGGCCACCATGGTGGCCATCTTGAAAATCTTGCTATTGCTACTTCTCCTGAATGGATAGTCATATTGACATGGGTTTTCACTGAAAGTTTGGTTTGGTTTGGCTTTGTGGGTTTAATGCCATTTTTCAGCACATGATAGGCTGTACATGGCAGCCAGTATATTTAGTGGAGGAAGAACCGAGAAAGACCTTGAGAAGAACCACCGACCCACAGGAAGCTACTGGAAAGCTTTCTCACATACCCATGTTGGCTGAGTCAAGACTCAAACCCACGTGGACATAGGTAAGATGTGAGTGATCTGTAAAGGCGAGCGCCTTAGACCACTCGGCCACCCGGGTTCCCATCATTGAAAGACTTCTTATGATATCTAGTTGGTTCTAAATGAAACCGGTGCCGATTTGACATGAAATATTGCTAGCATGGCATCCATTGCATTTTCACTAAAAACAAGGGATTTTCACTAAAAGACTTCTTCTGATGTCTAGTTGGTTGTTAATGAAAAAGGTGCTGATCTGACATCCAATATGGCCACTATGGTGGCCCTGTTGACACTCTTATAGCTGCTTCTCCAGAATGGATAGTTGTGCTGACATGGGGTTTCACTAAAAGACTTCACATGAAGTCTAGTTGCCAATCAGACTTCCAAATATGGCTGCCATGGTGGCCATCCTGAAAATCTAATTATAACTGTATCACCTTGACAAATCATCATATTGACATTGGGTTGTGACTAAAAGATTTCTTATGATATCTAGTTGGTAATAAATGAAAAAGGTGCAAATCAGACCTCCAATATGATTCCCATGATGGCCACGTTGAAAATTTTGTTACAGCTACTTCACTAGAAGAGTGGAAAGTCATAGTAACATCAGGTTTTCACAAAAAGCTTTTTATGATATGTAATTGGTTCTAAATCAGAATGGTACAGAATGGTAGGGGAATGATGTAAAAGGGGTGGGGGAAATTGCTTACCATTCCTCAAGTTGTACTTGATGGAGCTTATGAAATTTGTTGTATTTCATTAAACAAGTTGATAGCACTCTGATATTGATTTCGAGGTCAAAGGTCTTAAGAAAAATGAACTGCTTTTGACCAGCCAGTTTTATTATATGTCAAATGCATAGAAAATTAAATATTTACTGGAGTTTTGCTTGTTAGTACTGTTGTAAGGGATAGTTTCTCACTTTCTTTTCCACAATTGATGATTTTCCTAATGCATAGGTTGCCATGATATTTGTAAGCTCTTCACCTGGGAAAGCAGTAATAGATAGTACTGTGACGTGGCTTAGTCCATTCCGGTTTTGTGACAAGTGACTCAAAGTTTTGGTAGATTTTAGTAAGTTTTGGTATAATTAGGATTTAATTTGATTTCATATTAAAAGTATATGTCTTAGCAGTATATCTCAGTATCTTGCAGTATTGCGATAAAATTTTGAGTTTACACAATGAATCAGTAATGTTTTACTGTAGTGAAAGGTGGAAGGTTCCTGGAGTAGGTTTCACAAATTTGACAGCCTTATAAAACTGTTTCCTGGTGTATCTCCATAATTGGAATTAATTTTTATTATTTATTATATAATTGAACATAATTGTTCTGTGTGGTTTTTGTTTTCAACAATTCCAAAATGTTATTGCCACAGTGAAACAGTAGACCAATGTATTGGCAATAGACTGGATTTGACTTACTGACATCTGTACTATGTCCATCATGTCAACTTTCGTAGCCTCCACTATAGATGTGAATGTTTGAAATTAATCATCCATTTCTTTCAAATGGCACAGTAGATCTGAATAAAATTTTGGTACCATATACTCGTGTATAAGCTCATACCAGCTGCAAACTGCATAGACCCAGATCTCACGGCGCATAATGCGCTGGCAGATCTGGGTCTATGCAGTTTGTAAGGACTAATCAGTAGAACAAACAACATAGACACTGATCTGCTGGCGCATTATGCGTCGGCAGATCAGGGTCTATGTAGTTTGCATTTGGACCCGTCTTATACGCAAGTATATACGATATATATATCCATTCACTTAGTGCATTCATTCAAGGCACACAAGAAAATTAGAGTTCATTTTCCTTTGACTTGAGAGTTTTATCTATGATGGCTTGTGAGCATGATAACACACATGATTATTTATGGATTTTAATCAGACCCAGCTTGTGGATATACCTGAAGATTACCCTGAATGATGCCAGTTCAATAACTTGTTTGTCTTACAAAAATATTACGTATGGATTAAACCAAACTTAGCATGTGGGTATATCATGATAGTATCTGAGACCAAACTTAGGGCTGTTCCATTTAAACATGCATGGTATCCAGGGAAGGCAGTTTGTAAAAAAACAATATATGCCAGGGTAGTCTGATTACTCAAAGAATTCATATAAAAATGATATAAAATTCTAAATTGCATCTATGGATGACTACTCCACATTGAAAGTGCCTTCCCTGGGTCCCAAGTATGTTTTACTGGAACAGCCCTTAACATGTATCTTCATACTATCTGAGCCAAGTTCACTGATGTTCTATCCATGATATCAGGTTCAAGGTTTTTGTACTGCACTTATCATGTGAACATGTTACCTCGAACATTGTAAAACATATTTTTGTAACCAAATTTGGTACGTTTGAGTTTCTCAGGAACATTTGAGATGGTTTCAGTACTCAGCAGTTATAAAACATAAAAGGAGGGAAAGAAATGGACTTCTCATTGATTCCTACACATTCTTTTCAGCCAGGATAGCATCTATTCGGTTTGTGGAACTTATGTTGTCTATGAAGGACAGTGGTCTATAAAATTCAGTATTGGGTATATAGTGTACTTCCATTGAAAGTTGTCTACCATCTCATATTCTCATATGTTACACACATTTACTTCATCCTAATGAAAACAAATTCTATCCTAACCACAGGTTGAGTTTTTGTGAGCATTGTGGGGGAGGGTTCACCCATATTCACTATGGAGTTAAATTTTCTGTTGTCATGGTTATAATACTTTCAGGCCCTGCCCTACTTTATCCAGTCTTCATTAATTGTCTATTCTGTTTGGTTGTAAGCTTTTGTTTCTCTGTTTTCTGTTTTAATATAAATTGTTTTATATAAATATTTTATGTGTTTTATTGTCTTTTCAAATTTCAGAATGAGTTGGAAAAACTCCTTTCTCCATTCCAACTAAAGGAGTTGCGAATAAAAAAGTCAAGCAATAAAATGTAAGTTTTAGATGGCTGTAAATATAGAGCTATAGAGAAGTATCCTATGTTGCATATTTTATGCAAACAAAATAACTACCGTATATACCTGTGTATAGTCCAAGGCCAAATGCAAACAACATAGAACCTGATCTGTTGTCGCATAATGCACTGGCAGATCAGGGTCTGTGTTGTTTGTTCTACTGATTAGTCCTTACAAACTGCATAGACCCAGATCTGCCGGTGCATTATGCAATGGCAGAACTGTGTCTATGCAGTTTGCAGTTGGTATTGGCTTATATCTGAGTACATATGGTACAACCAAAACAATTTAATTTTAAACATTTAGTTCCAAGTTATGAATGTACGGCTCCTGCCATATGCAATGTCCATGTTTTTTTATGGCACATTCAATTAATATAAACTGTGCTATTAGGGCAAGTTCCAGATGTTCTGTGGATGTTTGAAATCATTGTATTTTATCAGTTTGAGAACAGTCACTAAAATAGAACCATACAATCGAACTCAGCTTGAATTAGTCATAGTCACTAAGCCATTGACACATTTAAAAAAAACCTGACTAACTTTTTGATGATTAAGACTCAGTCTGATATCCCAAATTTTAACATGTGGCAATGCCTGGTTAGACTTGTGTTTCCAGTAGATGAAAAACATTTGGTTCTCAAATTCCATTATCATAGAAATTTTTGAAAATTAATTTTGGGTTGCAGGGGTCACTTTGATTATAATTATAGATCACCTTTGTGAAGAAGATGACGTCTTTTATACAATAGCCACATCATTGTTGATGTCAGTCTTAGCATCCATTCCACACATGTCAAAGCATATGCATATGTATGATTTCACTGCATCTCATCCATTCTGTGTTTGTGGGTCTTAAACAACAGTTTGGATTGATTTTTACAGCACCTACCCCCTCTCTCCCCCAATGACTGCATTCGTTGTTAAGATTTTGCTGTTAGCTCATGCCATATAGTTTTTTGTACCCAGTATACATACTGTTGTACCTAGAATAATGAAACTTGGTGAGGATGTGCATCTTGATAAGTACTACATCATTATAACCAAAGTAGGTCACTATGACCCAAAGTTTACACTTCACTATTTTATTTAAGTTTTGTGTTTGAAGTTAATTTCCCTGGGACTCTTCATGCTGAAATCATGAAACTTGATGACTATATACATCTCTATAGTATCACATCCTTGCAACAAAAGAAGGTCACTGTAACCTATATTTTCATTTTACCATCTTCACTAGCCATGGGTCGTCATTACATATTGACCTGCGGCATATGCTGTTAGCTGAATCAGATTTGAACAAGTGCACCTCTTGTGGATAAAAGATCCTGCAGCAGTGAGAGAGCTTGTTATACATATTAGGTGTTCAAACATGCCTCGACTTGAAAGAAAAACTTCCTTGTGAATGATTTAAATTGCAGAAACTGATAGGCAACATGTAACATTGTCTTCAGAGGCCACAATTATTATTCACTTATCTTCCTGTGTAAATGTAATGGTCAGTCTGATTGGATTAGTTTCTTTCAGCTGCAGCCAATCAGAAAGCAGTGTGGTAGATACTGTTTCTGCTAGCTACTTATGCCAAGGGTCAGTGTGGAACATGGTGGATCAACGACCCTTGGTTGACAAAGATGACATTTTACTGGTTTCAATTAAGTTTTTGTGTTGACTCAAAAACTACGTTGGATTTTTGCATGCTATATGTATACTATCATGTGTAGAATTATGAAACTTGGTGAGTGGATGCATCTTGACAAGTACTACACAAAAGTGTGTCACTATGACCCATATTTTACACTTCAGTAAATTTGGTTAAATTTTGGTTTTTGGTTTGGTTTGGTGTTTTATGGCACAGCAACACAAGTAGGTTATTTAATGCCGAGGCAATGGAGTAAAGTGCCTTGCCCAAGGACACATCACAGTAGGTGACCCAGGCTGGTCCGATGGTAGGATTTGAACCCACACCCTTTGGGTCGTGAGTCCGGCACGCTAACCATTGAGCCACCCTGGCTTCCGGTTAAATTTTGTGTTTGAAGTTTGTTTCTCAGTCAGCATGAAACTTCATGTTGCAACAAAAAGTTGCTGTGAATTATATTTCACATTTTATTTTTGCCTGAGTCAAGATTTTGTTTTTAGCTCCTGACCACATAGGTTTTTTGCATGCTGTATGCTTACTGTCCTGAATTAGGAAACATGGCAAGGAGATTCATCTTAATAAGTTCTAGACCAGTTTTTAAAGAAAGGGCCTCTTTGACCAGGATTTCATGCTCCAGTGACTTTGTTGAAATTGTTTAAAGTTCATTTCAAAGGCACAGTTCATGCTGGAATCATGAAACTTGATTGCACACATCAATTAGTACAACACCCTTATATATTGTCTGAATCAGCAAAATAATAATCTGTAAGTTTTGTGTTGAATATTTGATCTTACAGTTACTGTTTTGATATGAAAGTTGAAGATGGCACCTTTTGAAATTGAATTAGATCTCTGCTTTCTAGAGCTGCAACTGTGCTTAGATTTTCATGATAGCACTTGTTTTCAATTGTTTCCAAGCTTTATCTCACTTCTAGTTAAGTAAATACTCTAATACATGTGACAACCCCCCACAGGTTTGGACTATTATATTATACATCAGTTATTAACAAATATGCCATCATACTTTCTGTTGATGTTGCAGTCAATTACATTTACTTAGCATTACAAATTTGCTTTTCAGTCATTTCATAATATTTATTATATGTGGCATTTGAAATTATATATTGATAGTATCACTTGAGGTGCTAGAGGCTATGTCCACCTGTCCATCAGGCCATTCTCAATGCCTCCCATGCCTGTCTGGGTGGAAAGCATCCCAACAAACACAGTTTTGACAATGATGGACAATTCTGTAGCAGTGAATTACTTTAAGCAAGAGGGGATGAAATCACTGGACCTTTGTGTTATAGTTTGGGAATACCACTGTACCCAACACCATATAAATATACAAGACCTACACATCCTGGGAAGGCTCAGTGTCCTGGCCAACTCTTTATTGAGGAGAGGCCATCTGATTCATAAAGAGAAGTCCCCATCCATCCATTTTCCATTGAGTCTGTGCTCTATGGAGCCAACTGATGATATACCTATTTGCAACAGGGTGGAACAACAAACTGCCAACTTTCATCTTGCCATTCCCAGAGCCACAGGCATCGGTCATTGATGCCCTTTCCGTCAGCTAGGAGTGAATATGGGCATATGCCTTCCCTCCAGCAGTTCTAAAGTTAATTTAGAAAATGAGGGACAAGACCTGCAAAATAGTCCTGATTGTCCCTCTCCAAAGGGACAGATCATGGATCAGTGATCTGCTTGACTTGACTATAGACGTTCCCAGGAAAACTGTGGTAACCCTCACTCTGCACAAGCAACTGAGATTGCCACTATTCCATCCTGGTCCAGAGAAACTCCTCCTTCATGCCTGGATGCCCTCTACAGAACGGAGTTTGGCACTTCAGTTTTGGACAGAATTGTGACAGTAGACAGCCCTCCATATTTGACTGGTGTCAAGATAATGATGTCACACCACTCACGGCATCCATCCCATAACAAACTAACTTCTTTCTTTTCCTATTTGAAGACAAGTGGTTAGCCCCAATCACAATTAAAAGATACCGTTTCATGATCTCAGACAGGTTCAGAAATTGTGGAAGAGACGATATAGGCCACAACAAGGACTTTGCTGACTTGTTGGCCAATTCTGACATTTCTAGATCATGCTTGCTCCAAAATTGAATCTCCTGGGTATTGATGTAGCTCTATTTGTCAAAGAGTGAACCACTGTTGTCAATCTTGCTGAAGCAGTTATCATATGAGACCTGTTTCCTGATAGCACTAGCTTTGTCTTGTAGAGTGAATGAGCTACATGCACTGTCCGATCCGATCTGATCTAGATGCATTTCTGTTCTGATGGCTCAATTGTACTAATGACACAACCTGGTTTTGTTCCTAAAAACAGGTTACCGTCAATTGGCAACCAACAGATAACTATCTGTTCTCTCTTGTTGATCAGTCCGTTGAGATAGACAAAACTGCAGGATATGATATGTGCACTCAAATCAGTATTTTTGACTTTTTTGTCAGACTCCCTATTTTTCCCTACCTGTTTTCAATTTTATGTTGACATATAAATATTGCTGATTTGCTAACCACATAATGAAAGGTTTCAGTTTTGCCTCACAGTATATTTCCTGTCAGTATTTGTTAGCAAAAGGAAAGATTTGCTCTCCAGATCCACTTAGATTTCTGTCTTCTAATTCCATCTGACTACAAGTTACATGTGATGTGATCCATACAGTTTGGGAGTAAGGTGAGCTGAAGCTATTTAGAATCATTATATTTCTCAAAGAAGGAATCTGATGGAATATCAACTGTAATATGCATGCTAAAAATACAACATCAGCATTAAAATTGTAATGCTTTCAAATCAGTTGCATAATACATGCAAGATATGCAGTATAGCAAAATTGAATATTGTTCCTTTATTACCAATATTTATTGTTGCTAATTTTCATAGCTTTACAACTGTTTCCACATATAAAGCAGTCATATTGTTGGATGTGTATAAAAACAAGTAAATATATGATCTTTCTACATTTAAAAAAGCAACTCAAATACAATAGGTTTTTTTGGGGGGTTGGGGTTGGTATGAGAAATTTTGATCCATCCAGAAAATTAAGTTTTATATATCTTTACATGTCAATCAAAGGAACAGGATGTTAAGAAGTTAAGAGGTACAAAATGTATGAAGTGATTTGCTTTCAGGTAATTGAAATGCCATTTTCATGGAAGAAGAATGTGTAATGCCAGTTGGCTTGAAAAACAAGATAGCAGTAGACATGAACTGAAATAATGGTGTAAGAAAGACTCCTCTTCAGAATATGCAGGTGGTTGTTTTGTTTGCAGCAGAATATGCATGTTGTTTTGTTTGCAGTGAGTCAGTTTAGTGTGGAAGCACTGGGATAAAGCAGCTAATGAATCCTGCTGAAAAACATAAAGAGATTGCAACAGTGACATTCATCAAATCTCAGAAATGTTCATACAATCAGGTGAACAAAGTTGAGATACTGGACCAGCACCGGAGTCACAGCCAGTGGCTCTGCAATCCAAAACCCATCAGGAACAAGTTGCTATGGCAGAAGCTTTGTGGGCCAAGAAAGTAGCTGCTTCTGGGTATTCTTTACAGTTCCTGTGATGGAACCCCAGAACTTTTTCAGGCAATTTTTTCTGGCTCAGTTTTCAAAGATTTTATGCCGAGCAAAAGTAGAACTTTCTTACATGATTTCAGATGGATTTGGGCCGTACTTCAGGAAGGAAATCTCACAGAAAATCAATAGAAATAAAATGCCATTTACCTTTCAGTTGGACAAAATGGCTAATTCTCAGAGAAAAAAACCCACAGTGTCATGTCTGACTTGATTCTGGTCAAATGGGGCTGGATATTATAGTTGTGATTCCCTTCTTTAAAGCTGTTATGTTTGGAGTCATATGAAAGGAAGTGTAGTAGGACAGGCACCAGTTGACATCCTGACAGGGAGGGGGTACCAACTGCCTCCATCTCTGTTAATTTCATTAGGAAGTGATAGCCATAATGTTAATAAGACAGTGTGGTCCTTTGCTAACACCCATTTGAAAGGCTCAGGCTTTCCAAGGCTGGTACACATTGTTCCATGTCCACTTTATGTTGCTCACAATGCTTTAAGATCTTGGTATTTTTGGAGAATAGGCAGAGCAATTAGCTCTATATCAGTTTGACTGGTTTAAGTCATGAGAGTTTAAGTACTAGAATGGAGATTCTACCTATGTCATTGGGACACACCAGTCTGGCGCATTATACATGCATGATGGAACTCGGTAAAACTGGGTCGGGTCAGAATTTCCCTACCCCTGCAATACACTGAACCCCATAAGGGTTAAAGCTACCAAAAGTAATTATATTGCACCAAACATGCATTGCAATAATAATAATAAAGGCAGCCCAAGTGTAACAGGATGAAGCCGGGTTGGGATTGGATTAGTGAAGACACAGAAAGCAGTTGCGTTAATGAGATGTTTATTTATAAATGCAATTTAAAGATGAGTGAATCTGACACCTTTGTAACAAAAAGATATAAGGAAAATGATATAGTCCCTAACATGAAACTAACAACAACAAGTAACTCCACGGAAAAAATCAAAGATGAATAAACAAATGGAACTTAAACGTATTCGAATAACGTTTTATCACCAATCAACGAATAGAAGAGTATGATTTACACCCTAATACAAACAAGGTCTTATTCAGCAACAAGGGTGGCCAAAGCATGTGATTTATATACAACTACGAATAATGCATCATTAACCATTTATCCACAAGAAGGACACATGTATTATGCACTTATCAATATATCACTCATTTAGCGATAATTGAAATATGGATGCACGAACTTATGAATTTATCAATCTATCAATCAGTCAATTCATCAATCTACCATTCATTTAGCGATATTGAAATGTGAATGCATGCAATTTTGCTCAGATAGCAATAGTGAAATAACAAAACATGAAACACACACACACACACACATATATATATATATATATATATCGTGGCATCCAGTTGATGACCAAGATGTATTTCCGGTTCCAACAGCTCTAGTCAATGGTCAAGGAGCCACCACGCATGGCCCGCCCCTCCCAGTCTGTTGAAAGGGTCCCTCGAGATCCTTCTCATCCAACACAGACCCGCTGGTCGCGAAGCCTAGGTCCCTCACATGAGAACACCAGTACTCTCTTCCGTGCCAACGTCACCAGACAGCAGCGTACATGTCACAAGAAACCACACACAGTTCTGCTACTCCACATCACCAAACCATACAAAAGCAGCTAAAAGTATAACAACTGAACCGTGTAGTACATATGGCACGGTTAAGTACTTTTGCACTGATATATGTTGCGCATGCGCGCACATGAATTCATTTCGTTACACATTACATTATTTCGTGATTCAATGCATGCAGCTTATAATTAAATTCAATCTGTCTGTTCAGTTATAACAAATGGCTAACTTGAACCAGACTATAGTATTTCTAATAGCATGGCGTTGTATGACCTAGGTATTGACTCTCTGTACAATTTAGAATAAATTCTTAAACATATAATATATGAAACAATTCTGTCATATGAAAGGAATAGTAATAAAGAATGCAATCTTAAATTTCACATACCTCTACAGCTGAAGATTGCTCCCGTAAAGTCGTAAGCTTCCTGACAAGACTCGTGAAGAGGTTAGATTTGGAAATATGTATTTACAGGACAAAACTCAACAGGAGTCTCTCCCCGAATCTCTCAAACGCAATAATATTTATAGTAGTAAGGCACATGCCTCTGCTACCCTAACAACCACTCAAAAACCACTCGCTGCCAAAGACGCATGTCAAGCAACCAATCAGAAGGCGGCTAACATACCTCCTCAGAAATGATCAGAGATGCGGAGAACACAGCCGACGTACACAATGCAACAAATAATAAAGATTTGCAATAAAAGACGCATTGACATCACTTGAAGTGGTTTCGTAAGTTATATTTAAAACAGCATAAGTGTATATTAATCACAAAAATGAATAGCAAAATGGAAACATGTTAATTTAATGATGGAAGTGGAAACATAATTATGCTTGACACTTAGCTTCATTACCGTGTTTATTCCAGTTAAAATGAAGAATATAAAATGTAATATTTATATTATAGGAATGACTCTTAAGCTTTATTACAAAATAGCAACCTGTCAGCACATTACATTAGACAAACAATCATGCTTCTGCTGGGTGAGGTAGTGGTTGGATGCTTAAGCATTTCCATCTCCTCTTGTCTATTCTCTTAATTTATAATATGATGGGGTAATTTATTTGAAAGAGAAAGTAATTTTTTGTGTAAATTATGTTTCCCCGAAAACACTTCCTGATCACATTACTATTATACCCTCCAACCCTTCTATGCATATCCAAGCATCCAGTCACAGGTGTCGCTCAACTTTAAACTGATAACATCCAGTCTTTGGATGTCCGTCTATCGGGAATATGGGGGGGTAATCTAAGAGTTACTTCCCTTATGTCTTTGTGGGATATAGATGTAAAGCTGTTTTTCATCTTTCTGGAAAGGATGGATTCCAGAGGTAGCAGAAAATAATTCCTAATGTTAATGTGGTCAGGTAAGTGTCTTCGGAGAAACATAATTTACTAAAAAATTTCCTTTCTTTACACGGTAATAGGTATTTGTTTGCAATTATTTGCGTTTTTTTCGAATATTGATTTTACTACAATAAGAACATATTTCTTGTAAAAACTATATCCAAGTTAATACATTTATTTGCAGAGAATTATTTATAATTTTTTTTACTACATTTTAAATTTGTAAAAAAAAAAGGGAGGTAAGTTGGATATGTTTGGTGAAATATAGTTTGACTGCTGCTAGAACTGCGAGGCTAAGTGCCTGAAACATTTGCCTTTTTTTTTTATCACCTGTATTGTGCTTTATTTTGATGATATTACATATATTCAGTGCCGTTGCTAAATTTTTTGTTTACATTTATTTTTTGCATTCTTAGGTTTTTATAAAAAATACCCTGAAATGCTTTTCTCAGAAACACTTTCAAATTTATGTACGAAGAGTAAAGAATCTCATGGTCTTGACAAAAACAACATGTGTATTGTAATTTCAATTTGTGTGAAAGCCATGTGACTCTGTAGACCACAAATGGAAGCCTCATCTGTAAACTTCACTTTTAAAGATATATGATGACTTTGTTTAAGAGCAAGAAACTATGCATATTAATTATGCCTTTATCATTGCAAGAATTTTTATCGGACTATAGTAAAATAGGTAAAATTGATGTGATATCAAGTTTGGTAGATAGTTTAAATTGGTTGTGGTCTTACAATTCTACATAAGCCTGCGAAATGGTTATATAAGTTACATAAGTGAGGTGATCAATATCAGACCAACTTGGGCCTCTTGTTTATGCTTTAATGACATTGTGTTTCAAAGTTCAGTTGATATATTTATTACTGTCAGACTTATACATCTTATTCAGTTTTAAATTGCAGTACAAAAAGTAGGTCAGTGTTATGTCCTTTAGATGCTTGTTTCGACTAAAATAAATTTTCTACAATTTATTGTTATACTTCTTGTTACTCAAATTATTTGTTATTGACAGGTATGCCTTTGCAGTTTTTCTGGACATTGAGTGTGCCAAGACTTGTTGCCTAAAGATGAATGACTATATGTGGAAGGGCCGCAACCTGCAGGTCAGACTTGCTAAAGAATCAAGGGAGCGCAAGGATGATAGCTCTGATGGAGAGAAAACTCAATCTGCCAGGAATTATGTTTGTAATTATATCCATCACTTTGTAGATCACTTGAATGATGTGCTCAGTTCTGGCATACATCTATTTTCTTTCCCCGCTGCTTTAAAAAAATTCAAAACAGCTGAAAACTTGAAGAGTAAATTGGTCCAGCAGCACTTTCAGTTTTCAGAGTTCTGCTTTAGATAGATGGATAGATAGATCTGTAGATGGATAGATAGATGGATAGATAGATGGATAGATGGATAGATAGATGGATAGATGGATAGATAGATGGATAGATAGATGGATAGATAGATGGATAGATGGATAGATAGATGGATATATAGATGGATAGATAGATGGATAGATAGATGGATGGATAGATGGATAGATAGATGGATGGATAGATGGATGGATAGATGGATAGATAGATGGATAGATAGATGGATGGATAGATAGATGGATGGATAGATAGATGGATAGATAGATGGATAGATAGATGGATGGATAGATGGATGGATAGATAGATGGATAGATAGATGGATGGATAGATGGATGGATAGATGGATAGATAGATGGATAGATAGATGGATAGATAGATGGATGGATAGATGGATAGATGGATGGATAGATAGATAGATGGATAGATAGATGGATAGATAGATGGATAGATAGATGGATGGATAGATGGATAGATAGATGGATAGATAGATGGATGGATAGATGGATAGATAGATAGATAGATAGATGGATAGATAGATGGATGGATAGATAGATAGATAGATAGATAGATAGATAGATAGATAGATAGATGGATGGATGGATGGATGGATGGATGGATGGATGGATGGATAGACGGATGGATGGATGGATGGATGGATGGATGGATGGATGTGGATGGATGGATGGATGGATGGATGGATGGATGGATGGATGGATGGATGGAACATTTCCCCACTCACATTAATGTTGGTGTGCGGAGCTATATGTTGGTCCGGTTAGCTGATTCGTCTGTTTCGTGCACAGACCAACCAGGCAGTTACCGAACTGGCTGTCTAGCCGACATCCGGGCTTTCCATCCAACAGAGAGCTGACCCAGCTGCCCAGCTGATAGCAATGCCATCCATCCAGGTGATAGACGAACTGACTGGCCAGCCCACTTACAGTTGTTTCAGACTGGCAAGACAAACTGTGGCACTTGCCTGGTTGCCTTGGCAACTGCTGTCTAAAATCTTTACAGCTTATCCTTTGGGGTGATATTAAACTGTACACAGGATGATGGCATGGCCTCATCTCTGCCCTCTGGGATATTTTAGTCTGCTGTTGACAGAATATCCAATGACTAGAACCCGAACAGTGAGTGTGGGGACAATCTTGACAACTTATCATATGCCGATCCTACAATGGAGCATACTTATACAGTTTTAAAGTGGTCAGTGAGGAAATATACAGAGTTCTGCCAATTTATGAGTGCCTAGCCCTGTCGGCTGCAAGCCAGGTCTATAAGGTCAAGGCTTCAGTTGATTTGGAAGCTGAAGACAAACAGTCATCCTTCTGTCTTTTTCCACAGGACCCAGGCAATTCCTAAGCTTTCTTTTTGTAAATCCAGCTACCAGCATTGTTCTCTCCGTACTGGTATCATGCACATTCACCAACGTTAAGCACTTAGCTGCCATCCTTGGACAAAAACATTGAGGTGGTCAATATGACCAACCCTCAGTTTTATAAGATGGACAAAAATGTCTTGCACGCCACCTCCAACTTGATGCAAAACATGATTGCTACTTCCTTGATGCTAGAGTTGGAAGCACTTGTGATTTTTCGACTGGCCAAAAAAGCAGGTAGTGATTATGTTTGGGAATCCATGGCCCACATTGCCAAGGTGATTAACAGGACCACACATCACATGATGGTTAATGCCTTGACAGATTTGGCCAACCTGGCTCTCGTGAGATAAGATGCCTGCTTGCGCTTGCCTGCCCTAAAGCCGCATCATGCCTTGGCTCTGCGGTTGGCACCTTTTGGCACGCCATTGCTGTTTGGTGGGAAAAATGAGGAAGTATGTAAGCAGGCATCACAAGAACTGATCTTCAACTCGCTTTGCTGCCTGCACCTATTTTCAGGCTGAACCAGTCTCAGCCATAGTGAAGAGGTGATCACTGGCACCCATAGACAACCTTCCGGTGGGCAGCAAACTCCTTCATTTTTTGAACCACGTGGATTAACTTGTTTCTGAGAACAAATGGGTGATCCAAGTTGTTTCAGAGGGGTTTGGATTTCATTTATCCAACCCTCTCCCCCTTCAACTTCTCCTTCCATAACGGACTTTCCATCTGATCTGAAGAAGGCAGGAATTTTATAAAAAGGAGATCTGGTCACTAATCAACAAGCAGGTGGTGGAGATAGTTTGTAAGTCAAATTCACTGGGGTTTACTTGAGGCTGTTTCTGATACCCAAGGGCAATGGGGTTTTACTCCAGGCTGTTTCTGGTACCCAAGGCCAATGGGGTTTTACTCCAGGCTGTTTCTGATACCCAAGGCCACCGGGGTTTTACTCCATGCTGTTTCTGGTACCCAAGGCCAATGGGGTTTTACTCCATGCTGTTTCTGGTACCCAAGGCCACTGGGGTTTTACTCCAGGCTGTTTCTGATACCCAGGGCCAATGGGGTTTTACTCCAGGATGTTTCTGGTACCCAAGGCCAATGGGGAATATCAGACGAGTCATAGACCTCAGCCAGCTCAGCAAGTACATAGCTGCACTGAAGATCAAAATGGAGACAGCAGGATCAGTCAGATTTTACTAAAAGGGATGAATTTGTGGCCAGTTTAGACTTTACTGACACATATATTTTAACATTCCTATACATGCATCCTCATGCAAGTTCCTTCGGTTTTGTTTTCAAGGTACCATTTACCAATTTCGCTCTTTCCCATTTGACCTCAATATCAGCCCATGGGGTTTCAACTGTGTCATCTCTCTCTTCCGGTCGATCTCATCAGCAGCGATGGAAGTGTATCTGGACAACATCTTACCACAACATATGGTAAGTTTATCTGTGGTCAAGGGCAGAGACGATATTCTTTCCCTTTTGAGTCAGTTAGTGTTTCTGATCCATTGGGGCAAGTCAGACCTCACTCCATCCCATTTCGTCCACCTGGGCATGGAATTTGTGGTTTTTTTTTAGTTTGGTGCTTTATGGCACAGCAACACAAGTAGGTTATTTAGTGCTGAGGCAATTGGAGTAAAGTGCCTTGCCCAAGAACACACCACGGTAGCTGACCCAGGCTGGTCCGATGGTAGGATTCAAGCCCAATGGCATATTTTTCCGGTTGACTAGATAAAAAATCATGATCTCAAACAAAGTAGTGTCTTTACTGTGCCAGTGGCACAACAATCAGTGGCTCACGGCAGGTATTCCTCTAGAAAAACCCCAACCGGAAATTACGATATGCATGGACACTAGCTCATACGGTTGAGGAGACCATATATTGCCAGCTCAACACGGTCAGAAGAGTTGCTTTTCCGAATCAACATTCTAGAAATGAAGGCCATAGTAAAAGCGTTTCATTTCTGGAAGAACCAATTATATCAAAAGGAAGTCCTTTTTATGACGGACAATTCTGTGGTGTTGGCCTATCTCCTAAAGCAAGGGTGAACAAAATCACCAGATATATACATCCTGGCCAATTTATTGTCAAGACAAGTGGTCCATCCACCCAGTGATCTCTAAGCAAATTTGTGCACTTTGGGGCTGCCCAATGATAGATCTGTTTGCATGAGGTGGTATCGCAAACTGAACACCTCATCTCACCAGTCCTGAATCCAGAGGCAGGGCTGTGGATGCACTCGGAGTCAGTTGGGAGGCATTTTGATGCTATGCCTACCATGGTCTTGGTACCAAAATTAATTCAAGAAGTGAGGGGCCACAAATGCAAAGTGATTATGATAGCCCCTCTCAGGTGGGACAAATCCAGGGTAAATGATCTGCTCCATATAATAATAGATGTTCCCAGGAAAATTCCCCCAAACCCAGCCCACTCAAACAGCCATAGTTGCAGGTGTTTCATACATGCCCAGACAGGCTATTCCTTCATGCCTGACTCTCATCAGGAGAGTCTAGCGAGAAAAGAATTTAAGCCTTTGGTCATGGAGATAATCTCACAAGCTAGAAGGCCCTCCACTTTGAAGGTGTACAAGAGGAAGTGGCAGATTTTCAAGGACTGGTGCAACAGCAGCAGCATTGTCCCTTTGAGTGCCTCAATCCCACAATTGATAAACAGTTTTTTCTGGCTCTTCGAGGAGAAAAAGTCAGTCCCCTCTAAAGTCAAAGGCTACCACTTTTTAATCTGAGACACATTCAGACATCGCGGTAGAGCAGATATAGGTCATGATTAGGATTTATCAGACCTATTAGCCAATTTTGAATTTAATAGACCAAAATCGCTCACCCTGTTCCCAAGTGGAATTTATCGTGGGTACTGACATGGCTCAATTCAAATTAGGTTGAGCCCTTAACCTGCATCTCCTTGAAGCTGCTGTCATACAAAACATGTTTCTTGATAGCTCTAGCTTCAGCGTGCAAGGTCAGGGAGTTGCATGCCCTTTTGGTGGACCTGAACTATCTACAGTTCAGATCAGATGGTTCTGTAGTCCTGATGATGCAACCAGGCTTCATAGCCAGGAATGAGCTACCATCAATATGCAATCAAAGAATAGTCATTTGTCCCCTGTCCTACATCGATGAGTCTAGGGAGGCAGTGATGCAGAACCCAGTCCAAGCACTCAAACACTAGGTAAAGCCTATGGAGAAGTGCCGATAGACCCAGCAATGCCTCTTTCTGCCAGTCAAGTCAGGGAAAGAGGATATAACCATCCAAGTCCGGGCATCATGGCTTATGAAATTAGAGCTGTCTCTGCAAGCCTTGCATTTGATCCGAGACCTAATAGATGCATTTGGCTGGCACACACAGTTAAACCTCTTCAAGCTTCTGTCTGTTTCATCTAGCTTCACAGAGACAAGAATTGAATCTGGAAGATCTGGTGCCTGCAGTCAGACCATCACCAGACAAGCTTAAAGTCAGCACAGCCTTTTCACGGGTGTTGAACAGCAATAAATTGGATTTGCCTTGTGATTTACTTGGTAAGAAAAAGCCTATTGCTTCCTTTTCTCTAATGCTCTAATGCGGGTACTGTCATCACAGTTTAGGTGACTGTCAATTGTGCTGTTCTGATATTAGGAGTGCGGTTTACCCATGTACAGGGAAGAATCCTTATTCTCTTGAGGGTGACCATGGTAGAAGTAGGATGCTCAGCATTGCCTCCTCCTATAACCTATCTTCCTAACGTTAATGTGATTGGGGAGTGTATTCAACAGAGAAGCAAATTTTTTAGTAAAACATGTTTCTCTGAGAATACTTACCCAATCACATTAATATTAAACCCTCCCACACCTTCCCACAAATGCGAGCAATCTCACTGAGTTATCTCGCAAGAAAAACTTGTAAACAACTGTAGCCACCTAGTGGTAATGAGAGGAGGTAAGGGGTAGGGTTGGGAAGAGTTTCTTCCTTTCATCTATATGTCTATATTCATCTTTCTATGATTACTGGATTTGAGAGGTAGCGGAGAATCTTACTAATGTTAATATGATCTGGTAAATATTCTCAGTTAAACAAAATTTACTAAAATTTGCTTTTTATGAATATACTCAAATGTAGATGTGTTTAACAGGTTGCATTCTTTCAAATTTGTTATCTGTTGACTTGCACCATGAGAGCAAGATCAGGTCCCCCACAGCCTCTTGTTGGAAAAATTGACAAAATTATTCACCTTATTTTTAGAAGGAGAAGACAACAGATATTATTAGTATATAGTGTTTACATGAGCTTCTAATGACATTGAAGATATTTTTTTTAATTTCTTTAGCTGATGATGTTGTAGGCAGAAGAGATCTTACAGACAAATCGGAGAGAGTTTCTTTGAATAACAACTCAAGACCTGGCATCACAGAAAAACTGGCAAATCTCACTGTACATACTGGGCAGGGAGGAAAACGTGGAGTTACATTGAACGGTGATGATGACATGCCTCCTCTGGAACACATGTTTGATGATCATGAGACAGATGATATGCCAGAATTGGAATTAACAGAGGCAGCACAGACTCCAAACAGACACAAGGCAACAGAGAGAGGGGTTCAGATGCTAATTGGAAATTTTCCCTATGGAACATCAGAGGTAGTAGAAAAACATTTTATATGCCAATTTTAGTTCACCTGCACTAAGTGCTACACCCCTAGTGTCTTTGTCATCATTGGTACAGTATTGGTTTTAGTAAATCATCACCTTAAATGCACACCTTCTGTGCATAAGTCAGTATATGTACAGGTGAGCTTTGTGGTCTTCGTACAGCTCCATTTCTTACTCTGTGTGTGTGTGTGAGTGTGTGCAAACACACATGCACATACACCACAGATTTGATGAATTTATGCAGTTGAAACTGCATATTGCAAACCCTAATGGTGTGTGTGCCTGTCTACACATGACACGCAGCAACGTTTATGAATATATTCAGTGAAAACTGCATATTGCAAACTCAAAGGGACCAGTAAACTTTTTTATGACAGCTTTATGTGAATGTTTTGATATGAATGGGTTCCACTGTTTTGTCTATCTCAATTGCTTTTGAATAGCAGAGACATAGGGGACACTCATTTTGATAATAGGTGTGGCAGCTTTAAAATAGCAGAGATATAGGCGACACATTCTGATGATGGTGTGTCAGCTTTAAAATAGTAGAGACATAGGGGAAACTCATTATGATGAGAGGGATGTCAGCTTGAAAATAGCAGAGACATAGGGGACACTCATTTTGATAATTGGTGTGGCAGCTTTAAAATAGCAGAGACATAGGGGACACATTCTGATGATGGTGGTGGCAGCTTGAAAATAGCAGAGACATAGGGGACACATTTGGTGGTGGCAGATTTAAAATCGCAAAGACATAGGGGACACTCATTCTCTCTGGTCACAGATCCCTAACCCTTCGAATGAATCCTTTCATACTTGGACTATATAATTTGTAAGAATTTGTCTTTGATCTACACCCCCCATCCCACCCTCTCTGTATTCCTCCAGATGAGGTTATGGTCTTTTAAAAATCTTTTTAGATATTTGGTGTTTCTGTATAATTACGAGTCCGACACCCTTAGAGGGATTCTTTCTTATTTGAAAAGGTTGAATCGGTAAACATTGCCTTTCAACTCCATGCGTCCTCACCCTTCCTTTATCTCTGGAGCAGCCAGCCCAGGTCGGTTTGGATGTGTCCTTTGGAAAGGGAGTTAGCTCCCATTTCCTTGGCATGATATCAGCCATAATGTGTTAAAAGTGCCATTGATATCAGCCATAATGTGTTAAAAGTGTCATTGACCAACAATAAAACCCAAAAACTATCTTTAAAGCAAGGTCATGGTTATTTGAAAATCTTGGTTGTATTTTGGGTTACAGTTTTTTTAGTATCGTCATAAGTCCCTAACCCATATAGGGATAGCTGTCATACTTGGACTGTAGAATCAGGAAGCTCTGTCCTTTCATATTCATGCACAGCAACTATCGGGCATGGTCAAGGTTATTTTAAAATTGTAAAGATTTTGGTTGTTGTTTTTTCTCTGTGGTCATAATACCCAAACTCATTGAGGGATAGATGTCATACTTGGGCTGTAGAATTAGAAAGCTATGCACTTTCATATCCATGCCCTACAACCCTCCAGTGACCCTTATGCTAGGTTAAGGTTATTTGAAAACCTTTGTTAACATTTTTTATGAAAGTTTTTCTATATGATCATAGGTCTCAAACCTTTGGAGGAATTGAGGTCATATTTAGGAGGGCATAATCAGGAAGCTGTGCTCTTATATAGCCATTCACCCACACCCTCCATCCAGTGACCCTCAGGCAAAGTCAGGGTCATTAAAAAAAATTTGTTAAAATATTTGATGAAAGTTTTTCTGTATGGGCATAGGTTCCAAACCCTTGGAGAGATGGAGGTCACACTTGGGCTGTAGAATCGGGAATCTCTGGCCTTTCATCCTTAACCTCCCGCTGACCCCAATGAAAGGTCAGAGTAATTTGAGAATCATCGTTAAGTTTTTCTGTATGGTCACAAGTCCCAAAAACCAGAAAGAGTTAGTTACCTTACTTGGACTATAGAATTAGGGAGCTTTGCCCTTTCAAATCCATGTACTCCAACCCTCCCTCTGACCCTTAGACAAAGTCAATGTTATTTTAAATTCTAAAGTTTTCAGTTAAAGCTTTTCGTGTGGTCACAAGTCTTTAACCCTGGAAGAGATAGCTATCATGCTTGGACTAGGATCTGTAAGCACTGCCTTTTCATATTCATGCATTCCTCTACCATTTACCCTCAGTCAAGATCAAGGTCATTTGAAAGTCAAAACATGCATATATCTGTAGCAAGCTGGTGAGACATATAATTAATTGGCATTTCTTGTTATAAGAACTATAACTTAACATGCCTTATCAGGCTTAAAAGACAGAGATAAAGATCAAATGAGGAAAAAGTATTGTTCCATACTGTATCAGAAAGATTTAAATGAAAGGTGGAACTTGATTGCTCTTTGTAAGAACCTGATATCATATATTCTCGCTTATAAGTTGAATCCAACTGCAAATAACATTCTGATCTGCAGATCAGGGTCTGTGTTGTTTATTTTACTTATTACTTCTAAGAAACTGCATAGACCCTGATCTGCCAGCACATTATGTGATGGCAGATCTGGGTCTGTGCAGTTTGCAGTTGGACTTTTAAGCGAGTATTTACAGTATTAAATACCTTAAACAGCTAGTTTATGTCATTTCTCTTTTCAAACTGTTGCATGTCTCGCATCATACAGCTACTTTATATCATTTCTCTTTTCAAACTGTTGCATGTCTCGCATCATACAGCTAGTTTATGTCATTTCTCTTTTCAAACTGTTGCATGTCTCGCATCATACAGCTAGTTTATGTCATTTCTCTTTTCAAACTGTTGCATGTCTCGCATCATACAGCTAGTTTATGTCATTTCTCTTTTCAAACTGTTGCATGTCTCGCATCATACAGCTAGTTTATGTCATTTCTCTTTTCAAACTGTTGCATGTCTCGCATCATACAGCTAGTTTATGTCATTTCTCTTTTTAAACTGTTGCATATCTCGCATCATACAGCTAGTTTATGTCATTTCTCTTTTCAAACTGTTGCATGTCTCGCATCATACAGCTAGTTTATGTCATTTCTCTTTTCAAACTGTTGCATGTCTCGCATCATACAGCTAGTTTATGTCATTTCTCTTTTCAAACTGTTGCATGTCTCGCATCATACAGCTAGTTTATGTCATTTCTCTTTTTAAACTGTTGCATGTCTCGCATCATACAGAGTATATACTTTAATTGTCTGAATTGAAATTTCTTGCAGCATAGAGTTAAATTTGATTACTGGAATATGTGATAACTCTACATACATCTTTTGACATCATATACAGCAACATTAATTGATTTGTATTTCTGTCTACAGCTACACTGATTGATTGATATTCCTGTCTACAGCAACATTAATTGATAGATATTCCTGTCTACAGCTACACTGGATTGATTGATATTCCTGTCTATAGCTACACAGATTGATTGATATTCCTGTCTACAGCTACACTGATTGATTGATATTCCTGTCTACAGCAACATTAATTGATTGATATTCCTGTCTACAGCAACATTGATTGATTGATATTCCTGTCTAAAGCTACACAGATTGATTGATATTCCTGTCTACAACTACACTGATTGATTGATATTCCTGTCTACAGCAACATTGATTGATATTCCTGTCTACAGCAACATTAATTAATTGATATTCCTGTCTGTAGCTACACTGATTGATAGATATTCCTGTCTACCGCAACATTGATTGATTTATATTCCTGTCTATAGCTACACAGATTGATTGATATTCCTGTCTACAGTTACACTGATTGATATTCCTGTCTACAACTACACTGATATATTGATATTCCTGTCTACAGCTACACTGATTGATTGATATTCCTCATTTCTCACTGAATACACGTTGAGCCAAATACATTCACACACATGAATGCACACACGAAAGTATTTCCTCTTTCAACATACATTCCACATTTTTTCAAACCATAACTTTTTCTGTGCCAAATGCCATGATATTCACAAACATTTATGTCTGATCTCTGTTCCATCTGTCTCAAATCTCAAAATGTAAGTCTGTGCCATGTTATTTCTTATTTTGATGAATGTTGATTACAACTTAATTTTCAGAATGAGCTGATGCTGCTGTTTAAAAAATATGGTGCAGAGAAAATGTCTATCATGAACACAACTACTACAAACAGAAGGTAACATGACTTAGATTTCTTTGCTAACTTTTCATAGATTTATTCCTTTGTTACATTATACTCAATGGAAGATATTACATGAGTGCTCATTTCAAATGAAATGAGTCAAATAATTTATATTTTTTGTGAGCCTAGGCAAGCAAATGAGTGAAAAAATTATTCAACAAGCTTCTTAAAATTTGTTTGAATTACCACAAATGTAAGGTAAGATTCTATTTATCGCATGATGAAAGTACTGATTTTATTTTACCAAACCGCAGAATAATGTGGTGAAATACATCCTGGCGTGGATGGCTTTCAGTAGAATACAAATTAATCTGAACTGTGATCATATATGGCTGCCATTACAAAAAAAAATAGAAAAACCTAACAACTACTACTTCTAATACTTCTCAACAGAATTAGAACAAATTTGACAGAAAGCATCCCGACATGAAGGTCTTTCAAATTTAACAGAAAGCATCTAGACATGAAGGTCTTTCAAATTTAACAGAAAGCATCCAGACATGAAGGTCTTTCAAATTTAACAGAAAGCATCCAGACATGAAGGTCTTTCAAATTTAACAGAAAGCATCCAGACATGAAGGTCTTTCAAATTTGTTCAAATAATGACAGTATGCCATGAAGGTCTTTCAAATTTGTTCAAATGATGACAATCTACAATAAAATATGGCAGCTGTTACTAAGAATAGAAAAACTTTAAATGACTTCTTCTCAAAACCCACTTAACAAAATGTTACCAATGCTGACAGAAAGCATCCTGGCATCAAGGCCTTTTAATATTTGACAAAAGATGTTGATGTGTTATCAAATATGGATGAAGGCATAAAGCATGAGAAACCTTGAAATTTTTGTTTTCATAAAATGTGCAATAAGATGCATTGGAAGAAATTTTAACAAAGTATCCTTCAGACCCAGATTTTTTGGCCAACTGCTCAATAATTTGGCTATTAGGCACATGTCAGCCAAGTGAGTCATATTACTTGGTATGTGGATATATCTTGGTGTGTACAATACTACACATCCTTGTGGGAGTAAGCTGGACATGAAGACCATAGCCATCTTCTTGTTTTTGATACAAATTTAAAATGTGAGATTGATTAAACTGAAACCTTTTTACTTCAGCACTTATGCATTTACACGAGTAGCTGATCTCGTGCAAGCAAAACTCGCAGTAGCAGAGTTGGATCAGACCATCTTCTGTGGGAGGCGACTTATGGTAGGTATAGCAGATAGTACCTACCAGGAGAAAACCACCACTAAGCCAGCCTTACTGCCAACCCCAAATATCCCATTTGTGCCTCTGTTTCCTCAGACCCAGACACCAGTCCACACTTACCACACTCAGCAGTTGCCACAGCACAGTAAGTCTTGTTTATTGAATGAAGAATTTCTCGATAGAATAAGTCAAAATATTGTGAGATTTGTAAGCGATAAGAGGTTAAAGTTAAAACTGCAATTAAATTAATAATCTTGGATACATAAAATATGGTTGATTTATGAAGTTGAATGCTACTTATTTTCTCCACAGTGATGGATCTGCAGACACTTCCTTTTCACCATATATGCATGTGTGTAAAGCTAAAACACCATCTTTGCCTGTGTCTGTTTTGCTACACTCATTCATACATTTAGATTGCCTTTTAGATATTTAAAATTGGAGATTATTGCATGCTTATATTTTTGTACATTCAGCATATTTTAACTTATTTGAAATTTTAGGATTTAAACAACATGCACTCATTATAGATATTGCTTTCAAGTAACTGAAAGACACAAAGAAACAAAAAAAGAAAATAATATGCAAATTTTCCAAAAGTAATATATTTTTTAGATTTGTAATTGCTCATTAATATTATTTATATCATTGATAGATAGGTCGATAGACAGACAGAAAATACACAGATGCACACAAAAGCAAGCAAACATATATACATTCATGCAGAGATGCTCTTTCATATATAAATATTCATCTTGTGTATTCTATGAATATTTTATGAGGAAAATCTATAATGATTGGTCTTTACATTTCATGTAAATAGTGCTGGTGTAACAAAAGTTTGAATAGTGAAGCCAGTTTTCACTTTGTTGAGGGCTATGATCACACTTGCTGTTTATTAAGTACAGGATCTTATTGTGTTCACATGTTTGCAGCCGATAGACTATTTTCTTGATCATTATTGCATGACATGAGTCATAACCTCTTATTTACATTTTGCCAGATGTTCATTGCTATTAGTCAGTTGGAACTCTTGGGGTTTTCATCTTAAAATACCTCAGATATACTACAGTGCATTGCTGTAGCATAAAGTAGGGATAAATTGCCTACAGTGCATTGCTGTAGCATAAAGTCAGGATAAATTGCCTACAGTGCATTGCTGTAGCTTAAAGTAGGGATAAATTGCCTACAGTGCATTGCTGTAGCATAAAGAAGGGATAAATTGCCTACAGTGCATTGCTGTAGCTTAAAGTAGGGATAAATTGCCTACAGTGCATTGCTGTAGCATAAAGTCAGGATAAATTGCCTACAGTGCATTGCTGTAGCTTAAAGTAGGGATAAATTGCCTACAGTGCATTGCTGTAGCATAAAGTAGGGATAAATTGCCGACAGTGCATTGCTGTAGCATAAAGTAGGGATAAATTGCCTACAGTACATTGCTGTAGCATAAAGTAGGGATAAATTGCCGACAGTGCATTGCTGTAGCATAAAGTAGGGATAAATTGCCTACAGTGCATTGCTGTAGCATAAAGAAGGGATAAATTGCCTACAGTGCATTGCTGTAGCATAAAGTAGGGATAAATTGCCTACAGTGCATTGCTGTAGCATAAAGTAGGGATAAATTGCCTACAGTGCTTTGCTGTAGCATAAAGTAGGGATAAATTGCCGACAGTGCATTGCTGTAGCATAAAGTAGGGATAAATTGCCTACAGTGCATTGCTGTAGCATAAAGTAGGGATAAATTGCCTACAGTGCATTGCTGTAGCATAAAGTAGGGATAAATTGCCTACAGTGCATTGCTGTAGCATAAAGTAGGGATAAATTGCCTACAGTGCATTGCTGTAGCATAAAGTAGGGATAAATTGCCTACAGTGCATTGCTGTAGCTTAAAGTAGGGATAAATTGCCTACAGTGCATTGCTGTAGCATAAAGTAGGGATAAATTGCCAGAAAACATTAGAGAGCTCGACAGTGTTGCATCCAGACTGTGTGAGAGCAGGATCCCCGCCCCCCACATTATGTGAGCAACTCTAAGAATACAAATTTAAAAATAGAAAAGTCATGCAAACAAACAAACAAAATCCTGTTTTATATAATGATGTATGATAATTATAATAAAACTGTACTAAATTCAAATAGTTTTAACTTTTACATTGAAACATACCACATTCTCTTTTCCGTCAGCAAGTACTTTTCAGCACATTTTAAATTTAGAAATGGGATTTCCCATAAATTAGCCTATGAGCATGCATGAGTAATTGTGCCTAGAGGGATATTGAAATTGTTGCCACATGGCAGGGACAAAAGTTTCCATACTTGGCATTTATTAAGTGTTATAACTCATTAAATGAAGCAGATAATGGATTTTGTTCTGGCTAAGTACTGAGAGTGGGGAGAATATAAATGTCTTTCTGACAATGTTGGCACCCTGTTGCAAATGCATTATCTGGAAATGCTATGATAAATTAGGAAAAATGGTAGCAATTTGATGATTACCCTACTCCCCCTTTGCAGTAAGATGTGGCAGTTCCCCTTTCTTGTAAATTCCTGGATGCAACACTGACACAGTTATACACGAGCTAAAATTTGATAGTACTGGAATAACTATGATCTGTTACTATTCTATAGTACTGGAAGCACTATGATCTGTTACTATTCTATAGTACTGGAAGCACTATGATCTGTTACTATTCTATAGTACTGGAAGCACTATGATCTGTTACTATTCTATAGTACTGGAAGCACTTTGATCTGTTACAATTCTATAGTACTGGAAGCACTATGATCTGTTACTATTCTATATCACTGGAAGCACTATGATCTGTTACAATTTTATAGTACTGGAAGCACTATGATCTGTTACTATTCTATAGCACTGAAAGCACTATGATCTGTTACAATTCTATAGTACTGGAAGCACTATGATCTGTTACTATTCTATAGTACTGGAAGCACTATGATCTGTTACTATTCTATAGTACTGGAAGCACTATGATCTGTTACTATTCTACAGTACTGGAAGCACTGATCTGTTACTATTCAATTGTACTGGAAGCACTATGATCTGTTACTATTCTACAGTACTGGAAGCACTATGATCTGTTACTATTCAATTGTACTGGAAGCACTATGATCTGTTACTATTCTATAGTACTGGAAGCACTATGATCTGTTACATATAGATAACTGCCTAATTTAAGAGAAGATACTGTTAATTCATTTATTTTTGTGGGTATCAATTTTAGTAGTTTTTCCAAAAATGACATGTTTACCAGTACTTAAATTTATGGATGGTTGTCCTCTTGATTCCACAGAAGCATGATTATTGTCCTCCTGTGTCCACAGAAGCATGATTGTTTATTGGGTCCTTTAATTTGTGGTTTGTAGCAATCACAAAATCCATAAAAATGGGCACCCAATAAAAAGTTGTGAAATCACAATATACAAGGCTTTACCTGTGGGTATATGCTAACAAGTCCTCAGATAGGGACGAATTCACTATAAACATTGTGTAGCTGCAATTAACCTTTTCTTCTTCAAATGTGTTACCTGATCATAATACATTAGTAGAACTACTACTTTCTTGCAAATCAAGCCCTCTCAGGCTAAACTTCTTAGCTAAGAAAGCTGAAAGTTACTATAGTTACTGCTTCTGCTGCTACTGAATAGCACTCTCTCTCCTGACAAAAGGCATCACAATCCATCTACAAGAATTTTTGAAGTTATTCTACCATAAAGCAAGTTGGAGGAGTTTTCTCTTCAAAAGGAAGTATACTCCATCTATGTAATTTTCCAACTTTTTCTTGCTCCTTTCTTTGACATAGTAACACACATAGGCACCTATTGTATGTACCTGCACAAATCGCTTTGGTGAAATGGTGCAGCTTTATTTTAAGTGCAGGTATTATGTGTGCTATAGTAAATTGCTGTAGAATTTCTGCTACAGTCATACATACAGGTAAGTTTTCTATACATAGTCTTTAGTCATAGCGTCCACTTCATAGTTAAAAGTGACGTTTCAATGACTTTACCTGTATAGGCAGTCTATTTGGCCTTTCCTACAGGTAAGTTTATATAAGAATTTATTTTATAGCATCCACTTAGTAAGTATTAACAGTGACACTTCAATACTTTTACCTGTATAGGCTGCCACATGGGCCCTTCTTACAGGTAAATGCTGACCACTTCAGTGAATGATTTACTTTTTGAAGGGTATCTCACTCCAGAAGGTTTTGCAGCCATGGAGCAACCCAAGTTATCCCTGTCAGCAACAGCTCCAGCTCCACCCTCACCACCTCATCATAACAAACCTTTTCAGTGGAACCAGTAGGCCTGATACCGCATGGGTTTGATGGCCAGTTGCATTATCGGCTACATTTGATCGAGATTGAGATCAAATCAAGCTAACTCAGATACTGTCTTGCACATCAGAAAAATGTACCAGTTCTGTGGATCAAATATCCCTTAACCTGTCCCAACATAAAGAACTGGACAATGTCATGCAAGATAATATGGCACTGTTCCATTACAACCAGACTGTGTCATATGTCTCAGATCGCTACAGATCATCACCACAGTAAATCTTACCCTATAAGCCAAAAGACCAAAGGTCTTGGTTCAGTTTGCCTACCCCACATCACAGAGGCACTTTCATGGATCAGCATTCCCAGCATAGTGCCACAAGTCACTCAATGAATCCAGTGCCCAGTTCTGGGCCCCAGTACACACATAATGTGGGTTCGCTTCATTCTCATGCCTTTGCCACTGAAAGGGAGCACTTACTTAGTGATCATTTGGAAGTTCCCGTATCCCAATCATTATGTTATGGAAGCATTGTGGGCTGCCCTTTTAGACAGTCTTCACCACCTACATTTCAGATTGCACAGGTGTCACGTTGCCACATTCACCTAGAGACAACAAAGTATACTCACAAACTCCATCATCTTTGCTAGATCTCACCATGACAAGAAAAGATTCTGCCTTTCAGGCATCAATCAAGGAAGTCTTTTACTTGTTGGCACTGGAGTTTTGTCCTCCTCCTCCTTTTCTTGCAACAGCCTGGTCTAAAGTTCTGGCATCTGTTGATTTACTAATCAAAAAGGACACTGGCATTGAAAGTGCTACCACAGTCTGGTTGAGTTTCTGACCTTTTGGGTTGCTTACACAGACAATTACAAGACCCAAGTATCAACAGACTCCTCTTTTCACAGAGATGCCTTCAATCAAATTTTAGGAGGTTCAACAATACCCACACTCCAGTTTTTCACATGGACACCCCAGCAGTATACAGAGACACTGCAGCCTTGGGGATGTCAAAACCCTACTTTGTATGCATGGACTGAAAGTCTTTTAATGACAGACAACAGTTGGTGCGGAATGTTGTGGCAGTGGGATCTATGTTGGACTTAGTCTCAAATGCAGTCTTCCAACAAGCAGAGAACAGTTTATCATCTCCCACCTCAAATCCCACTGGACACATGAGAGTCTGCTTTTTGAATTGTGCACATCCTAAACAGAGCTGCTCAGCACACTGAGGTTTTTGCTGTAACAGCAGCGACAAAACTACAACTGGCAGAAAGAGATGCAGTGCTCTCTGCTTCCACCTTTCTGAAAGACCACCACAAAGCCAAGCTAAGATCACAGCCATTCTCATCTAACCTCCTTTTCAATGGCTAGGTTGAGGAAATATGTAAACAAGCCACCAGAGAGACAAATTCCCTCCCCCCCCCTCTACAACCTCAGGCACCGAAGAGAGATTTTCATGGAAGTAAACTAAACGATAGAAAGGACGCTCCTAGGACACAGCAGACAGGGAAGCAGTCCTACCAACCCTGTACCTGTAGAAGGCCACAGTTCTCAAGAACAGAAGTGGACAAGAGGCAGAGAGAAGATCATTTCTGTCCTAGTTTCTCTCCACACCAGCCTCCCTATAACAAGAAATGACACCATTTTCATGCCACCCTTATCGGGGAAGGCTTCTATTCTTCGCTGTCATATGGGAAATTATTTGCCATGATGATCAATGGAGCAAGTGGTTTCATAGGGCCTCAGTATCATGTTCAATGCACCTCCTCCATTGTCCAGGGTCCCTTCAGCTACAGATGTCCCTAAAGATCTTGTTCAAGGCTGATGCTTTGCAGTGAGAAATCACTCCAGAAAGGGTGGTAGAGATCATTCACAATGTAAAGTTACTGGGGGTGGGGGTGGGGGGGTTGGGACTGTTCCTGGTCCCCAAGGCCAATGGCAACCTTTGACTAGTCATAGACCTAAGCACCCTCAATCATTTCCTTTGCTCCCCATGGTTCAAAATGGAAACATCAAGGTGGATTTTAAATGCCATTCAGGAGTAAGACTTTGCTCTCAGTGTAGACCTGCAAGATGCATATCTACATGACCCAACTTACAAAGCTTCCAGGAAGTCTCTGCAGTTCACTTTCAGGGAGATAGTTTACCAGTTGAGGGCACTCCCTTTTGGACCCGACATCAGTCTGTGGGTCTTTACATGTCTTATGGACAGAGTAATTGGCACATTTCAGGATAACCACATTGGTGACATCCAACTACATGGACGACATTCGTCAAAAACACCAGTTGAGCTATATTTTTGGAGCAAGACATGATATCCCTTTTTACTCTCCTCAGCTTTGGATTCCTTGTAAACAATGAAAAATCTGAGATCATACCAACTCATCATTAAATCCATCTGGGTATGTAGTTAAAAACATGTAAATAGAGTATGTCTTCCTCAGGAACATGGATTGAAAATCAGTTCAATGGTGGCTTCAATTCTAACACAACAGTCTCTAAGCCCAAGAGTTCCTTAGCTTACATGGTTTGCTCAGTATGGCAGTGGACCTCATTGTCCTTGGTTGTCTCATTTATGAGACCATTGCAAATGATTTGTTGTTTCAGTGGAGGCCAAGACTTTTCCCTTGGACCAACCAATACCAGTCTCAGTGTATATGAGATTCCATCTCAGAAAATGTGAGAACCTCATTTGGCTCATGTCAGATGTTCCCTTGCAGGTACAACCTCTGGAGATGACAGTTTGTATGGATGCAAGCACAGACGTCTGGGGTGCACATCTTCTTACATCATTCCATCGGGCCAGTGGAGTGTGGCCCACTCAGGATTGTCTTTTGCATATCAATATCCTTGAGATGAAAGCAATACTGAAAGCATTTCATTGGTAGCAGGAGAAGCTACATGGAAAGTGTGTTCTCATTCTGTCCGACAACTCCATTGTGGTGAATTATCTCAGAAGGCAAAGGTGAACCAAGTCCCCAGACCTTTGTGTTTTTGTTTGGGATTTTTCTAAGGTGGTGTCTTCAACGAGAAATCCATGTACAAGTTCATCATATTCCAGGACAACTAAATGTATTAGTGGATTCACTGTCCTTGAAGAATCAACTAACACAAACAGAATGGTCTCTTTATCCCATGGTTTTCACTTGCATATGTGCCCATTGGGATCGACCACTGGTGGATCTTTTTGCAACAAGGAGGAATGCAAAACTCCTGACCTTTGGATTCGAAGGCCTGGGCAGTTGATAGATTGGAACGGTTTGGATGCATATGCTTACCCTCCAAGACCTCTGATTCTGTATTACTCATGACGGCCCCTGCTTTCATTGCCAAAAACAGGCTCCCACTCATGGGAAATCAGTCTTTTGTGGTGAAACCTCTTTCTAACCTGGACCCTTCATCTCAAGTTTGTCCACAGGAGCTCTGAAGTCGTACCTGAAAAGAAACAAGCTGTTGCTGGAAGGGAGACCCCATCTATTCTTACCTCTAAAAGAGAGAAAGGAAGACATATCAGCACAAGCACTCTCCACCTGGATAAAATGGGTGATCCTCTTTGCATATTGAGAATTAACTCTAGATCCTGGCTCATGAAGTTAGGGCAGTCACAACAAGCATTGATTTTGAGCGAAACGGTTCCCTAACTGACATTATAAAAGCCATGGGATGGAGGTCAGAGTCAACTTTCTTGAGCTTCTGCCTTGGAGATCTTTCCTCCCAAAAGACTCGGTTAGATCTGGTGGGCCTATCACTACAGTACAACAGGTTACCTTGCCAGGTCGTTCGGCAACTTCTGCTGGATTTGTGGGAGGGAAATTTTTCCCTTTCATAAAAGCCATGCCTTGGCTTAAGGAGTCAATGCTTCAGCCTGGTTATCTATCTATACGCTGCCTCACATACCTTTGGGCACCGGAGATGACCACTCCAGGGTAAGTATATGTAACTCCCTCCACCTCTTACTTATTCTCCGAAGGTGTTATGATCAGGTAAAATATTTTTTAAAAAAAATAACAATTTTTTCTAGTAAATATGTTTTTTTGATAATACTTGCTGAATCATAATACGGATACACCCTCCCAGCCTCTGTACAGTTACATCCTTTCTGCTCCAGTGGTAATTGAAGTATTCACTGGATTTGGCACCAATTCATTTATCAAAGGGAGATTACTCTATCTGCCACCTATGTGGGCAGGTAATTTGTAGCTTTCTTAGCTAAAATATTTAGCCTGGGAGAGCTGGATTTGCGAGGTAGTAGTAGTTCTCTGAAGGTATTATGATCAGGTAAGTATTATCAAAGAAATTATTTTACTAGAAAAATTGGTTTCTTAACAAGTGATTTCATATGACATTATTTGGTATCCAATTTGTTCACAAGTGAATACTTTTTCATATACATTACCTGATCATAATATGTTAGGGTCCATCCACTACCTTGAAAATCCAGTCCACCAAAGCTAAAAAAGTCATTCAATGGGTCTTTTGGCTTATTTGAACAATACAAGTGCTTAAAGGTCATATGCTTCTCTTGGCATAAGTCAGACTAGAATGGTTTCCCCTTGCATAGAGGGCTTGGCACCAAATCCCATCAATCACAAGTTACTGCTTCCACTTGTGCCTGGTAAGCACATTCTTTATGAAGATTCACATAAACTGATCTACTTTATGTCTTGATTCCTTGCAGTTTTCTTGTATTAGGGAAGCATATTCCATCTATTTTTGTCTAATCTTGCTCTATCTTCATTGTAGATGAATATTTTGTGTTTCAGTTGTCCAACTTTAACATACAATAAGTGAACCAATGCCATCTTAATTGTCTGCCTGATGATCTATATTACTTAAATTTCAACTCAGTACTTGGCCTTTTTGCAAGTTATATCAGTAAATGTCAAGAACATGATTATTTATTCTATGCAATAAGATCATTTCTTCATTTGCTGCTGGCATTTATCTTAATTTATGGCATCCACTTAACAGTAAGTTCAGCATGACACTGGACTTGTTTCACCGGATTATGCCATTGTATGCTTTTGCTTATTATAGGTAAAAAGCCAAACAATAGGCATTAAGTGTGTGGGTTGCAAGCGTTTAAATTAGCTAGTACAATTACCCCACCTGTATTAAATGTATGGGATGCAATTCAAACCATACATGTTGTTGTGCTCACACTGGACCAGGGAAAGATGGGTGACCCATCATAGCCGAGCATTTGACCCAAGTGAATAAGAAAGCCAAGAAACACATGCACAAGGATATGGAATCCATCAGTATTGCCACCAGTGCTGCCTCGGTTGCCAATTTTCTGATATGTGATTCTCTGTAGGTGGAAAGATTACCCTTTCAAAACAAAAAATTTGGCAATCTCTGCCATCACAGGTTTTTCACACTGCTGCAGCCCTGCCACAACCAGAACATATCATGGCACAACTTGTCGTGTAAATACCGATATGATATGTTGACCAAATTGGACCAGCAGTGGATATTCTGTCATCACAGGCAGACCCAAATAGGGGCTACGTTGATTTTCATGATATAGCTGGTACCGGACTTAGGCTCTAGATACCAGTCAACCTTGGAATACATCCACTCCATCTCTGGCACAGCCTCAACCTACACCTCTAACTTCCAAGACTGTATGATAATCTATGTTCCCATTATACACTTAACTCATTACCAGAACATTCCATCTTGGTATAGACTACCAGGCCAGTACTGACATGCTACAGTGGCCCACCTTGACCAGTCCCAGGTGATCGGAATAGATCATAATGGACTTGGGTACCAGTAGTCAGTTCACCCCAGACTAAAACCCCAGCTCTGGCACAGCCTCAACCTATGTCATCTACTACTGGGACTGGATATAATATTCTGTCTTCCTGGTATACCCAGTCCTAGATCAAAAACTCGGACAGCATTCAGCACCCAGTCATCCCAGATCCAGCCCCAGGTCTGTCATGGAAGCCCAGCATAACCGCACCAAATTTGGTGAACCGTTGTCCCACATTATCTAGTATTGGACCCATAGAAGTATTGCAGATCAAGACTGGACATGTCTGTCACTGGCCCTGGCTATGTTGTGACCCAGTACAGGTTATGGTGACTCCCCATTCCCGGACACACTGTACCCACATCAGACCTTTGGCAGCACTCAAAGTGAATTCCAGGAAAACACCATGTCCCAGCATTGTTGAACTCCCAGCCCTGTTCACTGACATGCACTTCACCAGGTTTCCTTGCCACTCACTATTTTGACTGCACGGACATGCTCACAAGCACCATTTTCCTTCCTCAGTTTGATGTTGCACAGAAACCATTTTTTGACATGCAATGGCCGGTTTACAACATTGTAGTGATTGGCTTCTTGCTTAACTTGGTCTTGATGACTATATTTCAGCAATCTGAACATAGCCTAGACCCTTCTGATGGACGTATTTGGGAGTCAGTCTTTTTTGTGTATGACTTGTGTACTCAGTAGGGCATGGGAGTCAGTCTTGTGTATGACTTGTGTACTCAATAGGGCAGTTCAACACCCACTTTTTAATGCCATATATACACATCTGTTAGTCTCCAGCTTGTGGAAAGAAAGGTATTTTTATCCATGTCTATTTCTATTCCAAACCTTTTCCACACATATATTTTAAGTACTTTACAGATCATTAAATTTCCTTTTTTATGCAAAGTTTCTCTGTTGCTTTGTGTTGTGTCAACTCTGATCCAGTTTCGGGGTATACTCTTCTGGTGTACCATGCAGTTAGTAAGCTACTTTCAGTTCTGATTGGTTGTAAGAGTTGATACTAATTTATTCCAGTCTAGAGTAAACAATAACTACTAGTCAGAAAGTGGTTCCAAATGAAAATTGTTTAGATCTGACATCTGACAAGATAGCTATGGAGGCCTTCTTGAAAATCTTGTTATTGCTACATCTCCTGAATGGATGGTTGTCTAGACATCATGTTTTGACTAGAAACTTTTTATGACATGTAGATAATCCTAAATGAAGATGGTGCCAATCTGATGTCCAACATGCAACTCCTCCCACACAGATGGTTAGATCGACATGAACTTTTCACTGAAAGACTTCTTATGACATGTGAATGGTTTGAAATTAAAATGGTGCTGATCTGACATCCAGCATGGCCACTATGATGATTACCTTGAAAATCTGGTTATTGCTACTTTTCCTGCACAGACGGTCACACCAACATGATGTTTTCACTAAAAGACTTCTTATGATCTATATTTGGTCCTGAATGACAATGGTGTTGAGATGACCTCCCAATATGGTTTCCAGAACAGTTATCATGAAAATCTTTTCATAACTGCTAGTTATATAGGCATGGGGTTTACACTTAAACTCTTCTTTCAGTATGTAATTGATCCTGTATTAAATCGATGCTAATCTAACCTTCAAAATGGCTGCCTTTGTGGCCTTCTTGAAAATCTTGGGATACTTCTCCTGAATTGATGGTTGTATTGACATGAGCTTTTCACTAAAACACTATAACAAATATGTAGCAAGGTCAAAGGTTTTGACTCTGACTTTTTTTTGTATCTGTGATGGCTTGTGAACATGGTAACACAAACATATACGAATTGATTTTTATCAAACCCATTTTGTGGATATATTTGAAGAATACCTTAAGTTCAATAACTTGCATTGTATCAAATTCAAGTTCATGTTCAGGTAATATTTATTTAAAGTCTGCCATGATAGAACAGCTAAGATATAAAACTCTGCAGAATTTGCAATTACTTAAAGTTGTGGAAGAATGACAACCTTTGTCAATGTTGTAATGTAAGAGATTAAAGGTTCCGCCAGAATATGTTGTCTCATAAGGGAACTCCTTTAAATTATGACAAATGTGTTAGATTTTGATTAACATCTTTAAAATGGAATAATATTTTGTTACAATTGTTGGTTTATATAAGTCAGATTGCTTTATTTCCTCAAATCAACATATATATCTATGCTGTTATATCTCCTGAATATTTACATTATTGTAAGCAAAAAAATATTTTTTAAAAATCACAAATTACAAAAATTCTATTTAACCAAAAGCGGGCTCTCTCTGTGAGTGTTGTGAGTTTGAATTCTTAAAGTGAACAGTTTACATTTATTTGCATGAACCTAGAAAATATCTACACTATCTACTATTGTTGATGAATTGAAGAAATTATTGGAAAAACTTGCAGATATCTCTGGTTACATAATTTGTAGTTATTCTCTTAGTTTTCTTTCTTTTAACCTGATAGCTCATGATGAAATGATCTAGAAATTCCAGAGTGAATTGAGTTGACATCTATTATATATTGACTAAAATTCAGTGCAGTCTTTTTTGAAAATGTCCAGTGTTACTTTTTACTATGTTATGATGTCTGTCCATCATTCTGTTACCAATTTGGTTTCTGCACAATGACGTGATCTGTTCACCATCAACTGTTACCAAACTTTGTGGATGGCTTGCACTTGGGCTAAGGAAGAACCCTATCCTTTTTGGGATCAGCTCAAAGGTGAAGGTCACTGACACTAAGAGTAGAAAAATGGTTTCTGCACAATAACTTGAGCTGTTCACCATACAGTTACCAAACTTCATGGATGGCTTGCACTTGGGGTAAGGAAGAATCCTGTGGATATTGGATCAAAAGGTCAAGGTCACTGACTGAAGAAGCAAATGGTTTCTGCACAATAACCAGGGTCTATTCTATGATGCAGAATTGTGAGATTCATGCTAACTTCTTAAACGTTTTGCTGAAAAATCAACAAAATGTGTGAAAAGCATCATTTTTACAGGCCCTACATTTGTTTCTTCATTTAATATCACCTGTAATTAGTAAAATTTTCCCTCATTTTCAAATACAGGGGGAAATTCTCCCTAAATGTTTAGTTCTAAAATAGACCCTGAATTACTGGAGTTCTTTACCATCTACAGTTACAAAAACTGGTGGATGGCTTGCACTTGGATAAGGGAGAACCCTTTTGATTTTGGGGTCAAAAGTTAAGGTCACTGGGACTGAAAGAAGAAAAAAAGTTTCTGCACAATAACTTGAGTTCTACATCACATACCTGGACCAAACTTTGTGGATGGCTTGCACATCGGGTAAGAAAGAAGCATATTGATTTTTGCATCAAAAGGTCAAAGGTCAAGATCACCACGACTGACAAAAGAAAAATAGTTTATGCACAATAACATTAGTTCTACACCACAGACCTGGATAAAACTTTGTGGATAGCTTACACTTGGTAAGGAAGAAACCTATCGATTTTGTGGTCAGAAGGTCAAAGGTCAAAGTCACTGTGACTGAAAGAAGAAAGGTAGTTCTGCACAGTTTCATTTATCTACATCAAGGACTATTAAACATGGGGCATGTGTGTAATGGTTATCTCAGTGTTGTTGTTGGTTATAATCATTTGACTGAATATCAGTTGGATTAACAACATTTATTATGTAATTATTGAGTAATCTAAATGCTGTTGTCTCCCTTTAAGAGCTTAAAGGTACTTGTATATCTATAATTTAATTTTTTTTACCATTTATATTTTATATATCATGAAATGCAGATTATCAGTAATGAATTTTGCTCACCAATTACATACTGTGAATTTTAAAAAATTCATGGGTACCAATTCTCATTGATTTTCCTTCTTGGAAACAATTGGTTATAAAATCAACAAATTTAAGTACCAATGAAACTCATTTTTCACAAAACCATGAACCATGATGCCCGTAAAAGAATTCACAGCATATGCCGTAGTCATGTTAATAAACTTCATAATTATACATTTAATTAATTTCTGTTGTCATGTTAATAAATTTCATTATAAAAGCTTAATTTCTATAATCATGTTAATGAACTTTATAAATATACACTTAATTAATTTCTATAGTCATTTTAATAAACTTGAAAACTATACACTTAATTCATTTATATTTTCATGTTAATGAACTTTATAATTATAGACTTAATTAATTTCTGTAGTCAAGGTAATAAACTTCATAATTATACACTTAATTAATATCGCTATTTTGTCATCTCTAGGGAGCACAGTGGGAAGCATATCAGGGATTTCCCCTATACACAGTCCTGGCAGATTCTCAACACCAAATGCCATGGGGGCTGCAGGGGCTGGGCCCAAGCAGGGAGAACAGAAGATAATCATTGGTTGTTTGAATCCTAGTAGCTGGGATGAAATTCTGCACACCTACATGGTCGTGGTCCACAAGTTGAGAGGAAATCCTAGAGACTATTTCTTCCCCCCAAACAGCCAAATTCTTGTCCAGATTACATCAGTGTATGACAACTGCCACTTTTGGGCACATGTGGTAAAAGATGTAAGTTGGGAACACTGCATTAGGTTAAAAAAACTTTATATATATTTAAAGGTCAGCTGCACAACAGGTTATAGTTACATGTAATTCCATATTGGCTTAACATGGCCTTTTAGTTGGAGGAACCGGACAAACTGGAGTAAACCACCAATCTTGACTGGGCGTACACTTACCCTTCTGTTTAGCTAAGGTCACCTTAGTGCTGAACTTCTATATTGGACTTATTGATTTTGAAGTTTGGCATTGGGAATAAGGTCCATTTTGTTATAGAATCTTACAGGATTCCAAGAATGTACAGGCCAGAAAGTTTCCGATACAATTGAATCGTTAAAATAACACATTATCACAAAGATTTCACAGCTAGGTTCCAGAACTATTTCCCAAAATATCTGTGGTATGGAAACATCTTGATTCCATATTCAGTGTTGTATCTAGAATGCAAAATTTTGTAATCTGTGTGGCATATTCACGGGGAAAAAAAGGGTTAGGAGAACATTTTCATGAATCGTGCACTTTATTTCCTAGAAATGTAGAAATTACCTGTTTTGCTCCTGTACAGTGTTGCTATTGTGGACTGCCATTTCAGTTGATTGAATGGTAATGGTAGCAGAGGTGTGCCAAAGTTGGTTGAATTTCCAGTTAAGTTTCTTTAACAAAACGAATATGTCTAATCACATTGGACATTCGTTTCGTTAAAAAATTGCACCCCTTGTTTAACCAACTTCAGCATTCCTTGGATACCATCACTCTTCAAAGAACAGAAATGGTGGTCAACAGAGATTGAAAAATACAACTATTAAATTGTGCCTGGATTTACTCGATAAGGAAAGACACATCAGAGTAAATATAGTATGAATACAATAATTAGACTCTAAGATGTGCAACATTGTCAATATGGACTGCCAACCATGTGAGATATTCTTGAAAATTTGGCCTCCAGTATTACTGCCGACGCTGTTGGAAGAAAACTCCATCATCACTCAGAATTGGTCGACATAGTCATTGACAAATACCAACTGCATGGGTTTGCAGAAATATGTGAAGGCAAGTATGCTGTCATCTGTCAGCTTCATTTCTTGTTATACAACTATCAACTATTAAATTGTGCCTGAATTTACTCGATAAGGAAAGACACATCAGAGTAAATATAGTATGAATAAAATAATTAGATTCTAAGATGTGCAACATTGTCAATATGGAATGCCAACCATGTGAAATATTCTTGAAAATTTGGCCTCCAGTATTACTGCCGACGCTGTTGGAAGAAAACTCCACAGTACTGATTGTTATAGCAGTAAATGATTGTCACACACACACACACACACACACACACACACCGCCGACATCATACATATACTTTCCTAACACTATTAATATATTCTGTTTTTAGCAGATGTATCTGATATATTTCCAAGAAAATAGGGGTTTCTTCGATTTGAAAACATGTCTTGCAGATTCATTATATTAACAAAGAGAATTGGGTAGAGGACCAGTCTTTACTGTAAATAATGGCAGAGATGTTAAGTAAAGCAGGCTTTATTGATGTGACTTGTGAATGTTAAATGACTGAAAAATGTTAAAGGCCATCAGATCAAAAAGGACAGATTAGTAGTGCTTTAGAAATTTAAAGAAAAGAACATGCGAGTGATATAATACAACATTCAAGTTTAGCACATCACCATGGAGTGGACTTTACAATCACTCTGTAGAAAGTTAGACATGTAGACTAGTTACAGTGTGTGTTGTATATATAATTTCTCAGCATGTTTTTTGTTTTTATTCTGGTACTAATCCACATGGATTTTGCACAGCTGCAGATCCAGGTTAGTAGCAAAAATAAATGTACATTTTTCATATAGTTTTTTATAATTAAATAAATGTACATTTTCATACAGTTTATTATAATTAAAATATGTAATATATAGATTATTCCTTTTTGCCACTTAAATTATGCTTATACCTCTCTAGAGGTTGGCAGATATGCTTATACCTCTCTAGGGTTGGCAGATATACTTATACCTCTCTAGAGGTTGGCAGATATGATTATACCTCTCTAGGGGTTGGCAGATATGCTTTTACCTCTCTAGGGGTTGGCAGATATACTTATACCTCTCTAGGGGTTGGCAGATATACTTTTACCTCTCTAGGGGTTGGCAGATATACTTATACCTCTCTAGGGGTTGGCAGATATACTTTTACCTCTCTAGGGGTTGGCAGATATGCTTTTACCTCTCTAGGGGTTGGCAGATATGCTTTTACCTCTCTAGGGGTTGGCAGATATGCTTATACCTCTCTAGGGGTTGGCAGATATGCTTTTACCTCTCTAGGGGTTGGCAGATATGCTTTTACCTCTCTAGGGGTTGGCAGATATGCTTTTACCTCTCTAGGGGTTGGCAGATATGCTTTTACCTCTCTAGGGGTTGGCAGATATTCTTTTACCTCTCTAGGGGTTGGCAGATATGCTTATTTTTAGTAAAAACATCCTGTGTTTTAGTGCATTATCAGATGTCTAAAATTTGGGTTGGAACTTGAATGTTCAAGGTCAGTCCTAAGATGGAAGCTGATTTGATTATAAAAGTCCATGCTTGTGCCAAAATGTTGTTGATTATAAAAGTCCATACTTGTGCCAAAATGTTGTTGATTCTGTTGATTTAGGGCTATGGATGATCATTGCAAAAATCATTTCATCCTGGAAAAGACCTGGAATATTTTGTTTCAAAATGTGAGAACCCGATAAAAAACCTTGTACGTTTTGTTTTCTTTGGTAAGTGTGCTAAGAAATGAGAACATAGTCCCTTTTTTTTGGTAGTATTTGTAATTTTAACAATTCTATCATATCTGAAACCTCCAGATCTGAGCAATCTGGGAATCCTGTAAAATTTTATAACATCGTGGTCCTTAGCATTAATTCGAAAAGTCCTAACCAAGAAGCCACAAGTCCCAACCAAGAAGCCACAAGTCCCAAAAAAGAAGCCACAAGTCCTAACCAAGAAGCCACAAGTCCCAACCAAGAAGCCACAGATTGATGTTGAATGCTAGGCATTGAAGCTAGGCAAAATTATAGAGTGAGAATTCTGGCAATGCTATCCTGACCCCAGTGTCACTAAATTTCTCAAAATATTTCTCCGAGTTAGATTGTGCATTAGTCTGCTTAGGTGTTTTCTAGGACGTGCAATTGTGGAATTCATGCTAATATTTAACAAGTCATGCTCGAAAATCAACTGAATGCATGAAAATTGTGCATCATATTTGGAAGCCCTAACTTTGTTTTTGGAATCAAGGTCTCAGTCATTCGTCATAAATTTGCATTCAAGTTTTGGTTCAAGTTTTTTTATTTGCTGATATTATCTAAATCCCTTGATGGATTTTCGTCATGCTTGGGTTGATTCATTATAAAGCAAAGACAATTCATTCCTTTACATGCTCATTGGTGTCAAGGTCATAGTCATAGAAATTGTGCATTAAGGTCTTGGTTAAAAAATTGTCATTGGCTTTTATTTCCCAAAGCCCATGATGGATTTTCTTAATACTTGGGATCAATTAATATAAGACTAAGACAATTAATTCTGTGACACTTGTCCCTTTGACTTTAGGATGTGACGAACCCACATTAGTCATATTTCTAGTGGTGTTGGCATCTATATTTTGTTATGGTTTGGTTAAAGTTGTTCATTTGCATATATTTCCTAAACTCCTTGATAGATTCTCATCATACTTGGCACGAATCATTATAAAGCTAAGACAACTTATTCATGATGTACTTGCTTGCCCCTATGACCTTGGGGTCAAAGTCACAGTCATAGAACGGTTAAAGGTTTTTAATATGCTTATATTTCTGAAACTACTTGATGGATTGTCTTCATGCTTGGGGTGAATCAAGATGAAGCTAAGACAATTTATTTTGTAACACATGCACTTGCCTCTTTGGCCTTGGAATCAAGGTTACAGTCATAAAAAATTTGCATTAAAGTTTTGGCTATAAACCATATGATGGATTTTCTTCTTTGGACTTAAATAACTACATACACCTTTGATGTTTAGAAGAGTTTCTTGGACACTGATGCTTGTACAGTTGTGAAACTTGATATGTGATGCATCCTGGTGAGAACTACACCACCATACCAAAGAAAATGGGTACTGTAACCTGTTTTTCATACTTTAGTGACTGTATACACCTTTATATTTCATTAAGTTTCTCAGACATTGTTGCTGGTATATTCATGAAACTTGGTACTTGGTATCAGAATTCTTCTTGAGGAGGGTTATGCAAAAGAAGAAGGCCACTTAACTAACATTTATCACTTGTTTTGTTTTCATCATCACTCAGAATTGGTCGGCATAGTCATTGACAAATACCAACTACATGGGTTTGCAGAAATATGTGAAGGCAAGTATGCTGTCATCTGTAAGCTCCATTTCTTGTTATACAAGCTTGTAATCATCCTGCAAAATTTATAGCAGGTGATACATTTAATTCAAGGTTGTTGTCTTTAATAATCTTGTGATTTAAGTAAATAATTTATTTTATAAATAAGGGCCATTACATTAATGTGTCATAGTTTGAAGAAAAAAAATACTATTTTTTTTTCTTCAGAACAATGGTATAGTTAGTGACAACCTGAACACATTGGAAAGAATCATGGATGAGCTGCAGGGTAATCATTCCCGTCCCGCAGAAACATCAAACCTTGGCCGGTGTGCTGCTCTGTATGATGGTGCCTTCTACAGGTATGTAACTTTGTGTATTAAGCACATAGGATAACCACTCCCTCCACACATAGACCTCCAATCTTGGCTGGTATGCTGCTGTGTATGATGGTGCCTTCTACAGGTATGTAAATTTGTGTATTAAGCACATATGACGACCACTCCTTCCCCACACAGACCTCCAACCTTGCCTAGTATTTTGCTTATTATTATAATGCCTTCTACAGGTATGTAACTTGTTCTGTGTATTAAGCACATACGATAATCACTCTTTCCCCACACAGACCTCCAACCTTGGTTGGTGTGCTGCTTTGTGCGAGGGAGACTTCTACAGGTATGTAACTTTGTGTGTGTATTAAGCAGACAGGATAACTGCTTCCACCCCATACAGACATCCAACTTTGGCCAGTGTTCTGTTCTGTATGAGGGAGACTTCTACAGGTTTGTAACTTAATCTGCATATTAAGCACACAGGATAATTGGTCCTGCCTCACAGAGACCTTCAACCTTGGCCAGAGTGCTGCTTTCTATGAAGAGGTTTTCTGCAGGTGGGTAACTTGAAGTATGCATTAAGCAAATCGGCTAAATGCCTCTGCCCAACACATACCTCTCCAATCTCGGTTGATGTGTGGCTTTTCACATGTGGTATTTCTATAGGTAGGGAACTTGGAGATAAAAGTAAGAATTTATTTAACGTGGAAAAATGATATAGTGTTGGAAAGACGAATGCTTTTGCATAGAGAAAAGAAAATGTCAGAAGTGGTTCAGAATACAACTCGGGTCACATTTGCAAAGCTCGGGTTTCTGTCTCACCAGGATACAATGCAAGAAGATAGGTTGTTGACCCTGTGTATATTCTTCATTTGTGGTAATTTACCATGATCATATTCCAAAGGAATTCCTTTGTGGCTGGAGAAGATGGGGCTGTAGTGGTTCAGAATTCACTGGATTTTTGTAACCATATCATTTTATGAAATCAGTGTATTCCTAGGTAAAGAAATGAATATCACCATACAGTTAATATCCCACAGTTTTCTCTTTAAAACCATTTGCCATCAAGTACTGTACTTGCCAGCATATAAGTTGATTCGCTTATTGTATACATTTTCCATGCTTCATTGATATATACATTCATGTGGAGTATAAGAAAAAGCCAGATCAACACCTTGACTTCGTCTTTTTTGGTTTCATGAATATTAATGGTATCACTGTATGCTATTCCAGATTAATTTGGAAAATGGTTAAGATGGTCTGTTCATGTATTATTTATTGGAACATTGTACGCAACAATATGAACCCTTGTTGTCAAAACGTTAATTGTATTCTTGCAGCAACAGTAACCTCATTATCAAATTACATGTACAATAAAAAATAAATGAACTCGATAAAGACTTATTGTTTTTAGTGTATGTGAGTATGTATTTGTGTGTGTGTGACAGAGAGAGAGAGAGAGAGAGAGAGAGAGAGAGAGAAAAACAACACTGCTGTTAGTGTGTAAGAATGTATGCCTTCAAAGCAGTTTTTATTTGTAGCTTTTGGAGAGAGAGAGAGGTTACAGGGTGATTGTAATTTGTATTGTTCAGTTACCTTACGATTGTGATCTTACTATATCAAATTACATGTACAATAAAAAATAAATGAACTTGATAAAGACTTATTGTTTTTAGTGAATGCGAGTGTGTGTTTGTCTGTGTGAGAGAGAGAGAGAAGACAACACTGCTGTCAGTGTGTAAGAACGTATACCTTCAGAGCAGTTTTTATTCGTAGCTTTTGGAGAGAGAGTGAGAGAGGGGGGGGGGAAGAGAGAGGTTACAGGGCGATTGTAATCTGTATTGTTCAGTTACCTGATGAGTGTGATCTTACTCATGTACAGGGGCACTACTATATTCCATTATCAATTATTACCTCTGAATAAACAGTTCATTCTTGTTTAAATATGATATCCATTGTCACAAGAACCACATGACTTTGCAGTTATTTACATGCTAATTAAATATGTCTTCAGCTTTGGCCAGGTCATTCTAGTTGACACATGTTTGAGGGCAAGATTCGGCAGACAAGATTAAATTAGTGAGGCTACCGATAGGGAAATGAGGCTACCCATAGGGTATTGTAATCGATCCTGTAAAGCATGTTAATGTATACAGTTCTGTGTAATAGCAGGTATTGCCAGGTGCTTACTACTCATGTAAGTTTCTCAATCAGTGACACCTTTTGTTCAAACCAACAGAAATGTCAGAGCTTTGAATTAAAAGTAACATCTAGCATGAGCAAAGATCAAACCAAATGCTGCCTAACTACCGATAAAGGGTAATCTTATTTGGTGGGAATGGAAAGGTCATTATACTTGTAAAAAATAAAAAACACAGCATGCTAAATGGTCATTCTTGGGATTGAAACTAAATGGAGTCTATATTGATATAAATATTGTGAATATTTAAATATAAATTATATATTTTTGAAACTTAAGGAGTATGGTATGTATTTTCATAATTTGCATTTACTATTTTATTACTATTTTTTCTCTTTGACAAAAGTTTCAGCTAAATGGGGGCAGTAAGGTACATAAAGCAAAGTAGCACGAAGAAGAGCTGAAATCTCTCTCTCTCTCTCTCTGTCATATTGGGGCATATTTTATTTCGATCATGAGGTGCAAGAAGAAAAATGTGCGATGGAATACCTATGTCCATGTCATGGTTATTCGTTTTCGAACTTGTCTATTCTAATACACACGTATGTAAGCAAATTTAAACAACATATACAGAGATGCTGCCAGGGTGCGCGACTGCACGAATCGCGCAAAATTTGTACAAATTAGTGCAATTGGAAAGCAGTGATGTGCGAGAACTCCCACAAATTAGTTTAAGTCGCTCATATAAAAATGTATTCTGCGCAATATATAGTTTTTATTTAACTGTTAACCCTTAAAGTGCTTGTTGGGGCATAAGTCATGCCACCAGTAGAAGTCGCGTTGTGTTTGTCTCATTATCGGTCTTTTTTTTAAAGTAGGCAACTGTTTACGCATCGTTCAGCTTGATATGAACGGCTGTTAAACTAAATTTGATTGGCATATTGGGCCCTGGAACAAGCATTGTTGAGTTTTAACCTTGCATTCATGAAGGAAGTTTTACAAATGCATGTTTAAAGTAAAAGCCCTTAGAAAATCCAAAATGGCCGACTCCCAAAATGGTTCATCTTCAGATGATGATTTAATTTGGCAAATACTGGCCGATGAGGGTGATGATGACGATGATTTTTAAAGTTTTGAAGTATATGAGATTATTGGAGCCCAGAAAGTGTTACTGGAAATACCATTGAGTAATTTTGAACCAGAAAATGATGAATATGAGTCCGATGTACATGCTGGATGGACAAAAACAGACGGTCAACCCTTTATTAAGCAGTCCTTTGAAATTAAATGTCAAAAAGGCAGATTAAAGTACAAGCAATTTAAAAGTAGAGTGCAATTTTTCATTTCTTTTCTCAAACAATTCTGGCTTGAGGGATTTTGTGGTACAAAACTATATAGCACTCTAAGGGTTAAGATAAATTGTATAAATAAAAATCTAAAAAGAAATTAAAAGTAAGGATACTTATTTTTAATCAGAATAAGTCTGTGTGAACAAGCTGACTATGGCATTGATGGACTTAAAATCCTAATACAAAATTGTGGAACAGATCAGAAATTTGGCATACATGTAGTAGTCAGCAAAGCACTGATTCAAGAAAGTGAAACTTTGGCAGAGCTCTTGTTAGTGAAAAATATTATTTTGGAGCAGAGATATCCAAGAGACAAAACCTCGGAGCTGCTGAAAATTGCACATAACAACCATAAAGAATATTTTTCCAACTTGTTCAAGCTGGCTTAGCTAGCTATGCATATGTGAAAGAGGGTTATCAGCACAGAACAATATTCATACGGCACAAATTAAGCTCAGAAATGATCAGCAGATTAATGCTTATACAACTAGAAGAGACATCTTTTGAGGATTTAGATTTCAATAGAGCATGAAGAAAGAAAGAGATGGATAATTATGTGTTAGGTAAATACTGAACTATGGCCATTTCCTCCTCCCCCTCATTTTTTTCTACTTTCCCCTTATTTTGGTGTCAAGGGGGGAGCTCCCCCCATTATATAAAATACTGGCAGCATCTCTGCATATATTACTAATGCATGCTGCTTTAGCGGAATTACATCTGAAGCACATGAATTTAATACTGACAATCATATAAATATTTTGGAATCCTTCTCAATGTCAGATCCTATATTTTTTCGTACACTCTCTTACCCAACATGAGAATTATTTTTTTTTTACACATTTCTTTTCGTACTTTGAAAAAATATTATTTTTTCATGTACGAAAAATTACATTAAATTTCAATGACATAATCCATATTTAAGTCAATTTGGAGTATAAGATGAAGTCCAGACTTCCAGGTAAAAAAGTATCAACTTGTAGGCCAGCAAATATGGTAAATGGTGTCAATGGGCAAATCATTTCCCAGAGCCTTATTTAATACAATGTCCATAAATAGATTGTTGATATGTAATGGTACAAAAAATAATAGCACCTGCACAATGCCGGTAGCTTAGTATTTCAGCAACTTGTCAATTTCATTTTACCGTCATACTCCCGTATAATCTGAGTCCAAATGCAAACAACATAGACTCTGATCTGCCGTCGTATTATGCTCTGGGTCTATGTTGTTTGTTCTACTGATTAGTCCTTACAAACTGCATAGACCCAGATCTGGGTTTATGCAGTTTGTAGTTGGTATCGGCTTATACGTGAGTATATTCAGTATTATACTCTGCTTTTTTAGAGGCAGGGGTATATAGGAATCCTTGTGACTATCCATCTGTCTTTCAATCCATCACAATCTTGTGAACACAACTAGGCCCACAGTATTTAATGGATTGCGTCTAACTTGGTAAATATTATAGTCATCACTTGAAGATGTGCATACTGACAAATCCCTTTTCTCTCACTATTTGTATACAAATTATAATCAAAAGATATGCTTTCTTACAAATCATTGTCTGCACACCGTTTGTGGAAGAGTTGTGAACTTTTGTGACTATATACTCATCTCTATCGTGGGGCTTGGGGTAGGATATGGGAGGTATAAATGTGTGTATGTATGTATGTATGTATGTATGTGTGTGTGTGTGTGTGTGTGTATGTATGTGTGTGTATGTATGTATGTGTGTGTGTCTGTGTGTATGTGTGTGTGTATGTATGTATGTATGTGTGTGTAGGGTTTAATAGCACATCAGCATAATCCAGACTATATAGTGCAGAGTAGGTATAGGTATCCCCAAAAAAGCAGAACAAAAAAAGGTTAAATACTTAAAATACAGTAAAATTTTGGATACAAACCGCACACTTTTAAAAAGTCCAAGACCCTCTCAGCTAGAACATCATCACAGGATGCGTCACAGGGTGAAAAGGTTGCCTCCATTATAGGGTGCAGGAGGCCTATTGTACTTTCCTGATCCTGCAAAAGGAGGATACAGTAGATGCATGGGTATATTTAAGTGAGCAAATTGCTCACAATTCCAATAAGAAAAATATTTTATTAACATCTTGATAGTTTGCAAGTTTAGAGTATACAAAGCATTCCAGTATGACTGTTGCTATTACTGTTACTGTGCCCTCTGTGGGCTTTCATGCATTGAATAGGCCTGATGTACTGTGGGCTTACATGCATTGAATAGGCCTGATGTACTGTGGGCTTGCATGCATTGAATCTGCTGGCCTATAAGTCAATACCTTTTGACCAGGAAGTTGATACGTAAACAAAATGGGTTTTTTTCTTGAAAGTACAAAAAATAATGTGTAAAAAAAATTAATTATCATTTTAAGTGCATGTAGTTAAGCGGCATTTCGTTTGATCTTTGCTTATGCTAGTTGTCAGTTTTGAATCGCTCGGACACTTCTGTCAGGGAGATTAAAGAACGTGTCACTGGTTGAGAAACTTACACGAGTAAGCACCTGGCATTTCATATCATTAGTTAAATCATTACGCAGTACCGTATTCAGAGAGGAGAGTGCAGCAATTTAAAATTAATTACTTCAGGTTTGTAAACATTTACTGTACTACAATTTTGATCGGGTACCTTGGTAACCGATCATTAGGATTGACAGGTACCCGGTAGATGTTTACTAAAATTTTGACAGCTTTACTGTTGATGCTGCTTCTGTAAATATCTCAACTAATACATGTAATACTGCTACTACTACAGCAGCAACATGATAAACAACAAGAGTGGTCCTTCACTATAAAAAACGCCTCATGCTGCTGTTGCTCTTAAAACATGGGTATGGTCATGCATCCTGTGGAATTGGGAATTTTTTTCTTCAAATTCAATGCTTAAATCTTTCACTTCTTGGCTAGTTAGAACCAGCTTTAATGTGATTTCAAATCATTAAATACCTTATTTTTGTGGTTTATGAACTATTATGAGTTCACATAATGAAATACCTTATTGTAAATTCACATCATGTAATACATTTTGTGAATTCACATCATTAAATACCTTACTTTTGTGGTTTTATGTGATTTCTCATTAAATATTTTATTGTGATTTCACATCATTAAGTACCTTATTGTGAATTCACATCATTAAATACCTTATTGTGAATTCACATTAAATACCTTATTGTGAATTCACATCATTAAATATCTTATTGTGAATTCACATAATTAAATACCTTATTGTGATTTAAGATCATTAAATACCAAATTGTGATTTCACATAAATAAAAACCTTGTTGTGAATTTGCATAATTAAATACCTTGTTGTGAATCCACATCATTAAATACCTTATTGTGATTTCACATCATTAAATACCTTGTTGTGATTTCACATCATTAAATACCTTTTTTTTTGTGGTTTTATGAACTATTATGAAACAGTCTTGTTAGAACATACATCAGAATAAAGTGTTCCCACTTATAAAGCAGATCACTTCCATGAAAAACATTCAGATGAGGACAGATACTACTGTACTACTACTACAGTGACAAAGTTTGTCAGCTATTTCTAAATTTTATCCTTTTCTGGAGAGTTTTGATAAAAAAATTAAGCTCGATTTGCCATATGTTCAGCCAAAGGTCAAAGCTTAATCTTTTTGCAGTACCAAGCAATGTGTTTGTGTGGATATCACGATTTTCCTTTGCAGTACCAAGCAATGTGTTTGTGTGGATATCACGATTTTCCTTTGCAGTTCCAAGCAATGTGTTTGTGTGGATATCACGATTTTCCTTTGCAGTACCAAGCAATGTGTTTGTGTGGATATCACGATTTTCCTTTGCAGTACCAAGCAATGTGTTTGTGTGGATATCATGATTTTCCTTGAGAATGGATCACAGTTAATACTAAAAATATTTTATTTTGGCAGAGGATGGATCATGGGCAGTAAGGAAGACATGGTGACTGTGTTCTACGTGGATTATGGCAATGTGGAGACAATGTGCAGAGTCCAGACTTCCACGACTACAGCTCCCATCTGGTCCCTTCCACCTGTAGCTAAACCCTTCAAACTGACAAGTAAGTACTAGCCATCGTACACGTCACACACTGGTAGACTCTCAAGTCTCAGGCAGTTTATGCTACCTGTAGGATAAATAGCTGAATGATGCACCTGCCTCCATTCCCATGCTCCCTGCTGCCCACATTTTAGCATTGGATACTGTGATGCCCAACATTTGTTCATCGCTCTGTCCAAAACCACATCTCCTCAACTGATGGGACGAAAATCACGAACTTTGTAATATGTTGCTCGTGGAGTAACCATCAGCAAGAAGGGTATCTTCCTTGGCTCCAGTCATTTGTATCCCTGGGACAGGTTAAAGATCAGATGTACAACAATTTCAGATATAACAATGACATTTCAAAATATATTCTGACCAGGCTTTAGAAATGGAGTCATAGTAGTAATATGTGTAATATGTGATGGAGTTAGCATTATGACCCTTGTGTCACTGACTGGGGGCGGTGGTGAATAACTGGGATGGGGGTTGGGTTGGGTTGGAATATGCAATAAAGAGCATGGAGATTTGCAATGGTAACCCACTGAAGTTGCTTTAGTTGGCTTTGTATGCCCCCTCATCCACCCCTACCCCACCCACACATATATATAAGTAGGGGCATATGATGTTACCCTTTTTCATAGATCTGTCCATCACCGCCGTCCATCCATATGTCCCATAGATCTGTCCATCAGCACCGCCATCCATCCATATGTCCCATAGATCTGTCCATCAGCACCGCCATCCATCCATATGTCCCATAGATCTGTCCATCAGCACCGCCATCCATATGTCCCATAGATCTGTCCATCAGCACCGCCATTCATCCATATGTCCCATAGATCTGTCCATCAGCACCGCCATCCATCCACATGTCCCAGTTAAGTTCAGCATTTAGGTCAGTTTCCTAGGCACTGTGATGGGATATTTGTGTTCCATGAACACATTTCTAATTTTTCAAGATTTTTTTTCATTCACCAATTTGGCAGAGTATTTGTTACTTATTTGAAGACAGGGATTTTTGATGTAGAATATGACTTCAGTGTGAATTTAGCTGTCCCCTAGCCCCCTGGTATTATTCTGGAGTCCTTGGTTTTTGACGTACTTAAGCACTTACTTTCACTTTTTTCAGAAATATATTCCTTTCATAGTGAGACCTCTCATTTCATTTAAAACATTAGTTATTTTAGCAAAGCATGCATATCAAATGACAATGATATATTCCTTCATACACCTCTTGGCTTGCTTTCAACCAGAGGACCCCTTGTCGGAAAACTTGTGTATTATGTCACTTTTAATGCACTTCACAGGAGTCTAACTTGGCCTGTGACACTGTTGTACACTGGTGAAAAATATATTGCAGAGTTATATAGCGTTCAATAGCACATAAAAAATGCAAATTTATAGAAAAAATCACATAAAGAAACTTAATTTAGCATTCCTAAAGCTTCTTATATTTATCATAATTTTGGTTTTGGAAGAGATTTTGTCTCAAAAGCTAAAAGAATAATAATATAATAATAATTTTTCTGTCTGTATGAATCTGTTGATCGGTGTAAATAAATATTGTGGTAATGACATCATTGAGAGAAGCGTTCTCTCAAAAACTGGGAGTTTATGACACTGCATCAAAAGAGGGTAGCATCAAAAACAGGATGGGATGATATACAGTTTTTGTTTTGTCGGTTTTAACGGCACTTTAAACACACTAGTGGCTATATCATACCAAGGAAATGGGAGCTAAGTGTCTTTCCCAAAGACACACCAAGGCAGCCACCATGGACTGGCCTGAGCAGATATTGAACCCATGACCTTTGAATTATGAGTCCAATGCTCTACCAACCGAGCTACCATGATACAGAAGTATCTTGCCTTGAAAAACTTTCACTGCATGCCCTTCCAATTGTTGGGATCATAAGGGGGAGTGGTGAGAGTCAGAGCCAATACCACTCACTTTTTAAATCATTGTCATTTCAAGGAGAATAATTGATTTATGCCACCCATTTCATATCAGACGTTATAGCTTTGACATGAACCAGGTATAACAAAATTGTATGTTACGGATTCACACATCTTATTCATTCAGTCTTGAATTGTTGTCTCTCCAGTGGAGCTTAGTTGAGCAATAGGTGTCACTTTTCTGATGGTGTTGTCATTGTTGTTGTTCTTCTTGTTGGTGTCACAGTTAAGTTTTTTGCCCCATTTCTCTGAAACTCTTGTATGTAGAGTCATAAAACTTGATGGGATTATTCATCTTGAGGGGTACTGCTCCACATGAGCAAATGGAGGTCACAGTGACCAACTTCTGGCTCTGGTGACTTAGCTAGGTTTATGGATTATGTCAAAGCTGAGCAGGTGAGACAACATTCTGTGGAATTCTTGTGCTAATTTTATGTACTTTGTACAACAGCTCCTTCACATTTGTACAGCAGCTCCTTCACTTTTGTTCAGCTCCTTCACATTTGTAGTGCCAAAAATACTTCAGATAATACAACAACCTATTTTCTTTTAGAGTACTAAAAGTTCAAAAGAAGGTAAGTATTCATCTTTGGTTTTGGAGCTTAATGGTCATGTGACAGCGAAATGCAGCCCATGGCCAGCTTCTTGTTTTGAGGTAAAAATTTTGCATTTTCAAATATGGAAACTCCAGTTCCACTAAGTCTTTTAACTCGAATTCACCAAATTATGCATCCCTGACCTTGATTTCATAAATTTTAGAAGTAAGAGACAAAACTTGTACTCAGAACTCATTAGAAATCTTGCAAATTTTGAAGTGTGGAAAAATGAGTGAAAGCTGAAAAATCCAAGCGACTGTGATGGTCCAGCACTGTTATGCTGTTCAGGGGAGATATAAAAGTGTACTGTGATATAGGCAGTCACCTTATACTGGGGTACTGTGATATAGGCAATGCCACCTTATACTGGGGTACTGTGATATAGGCAATGCCACCTTATATACTGGGGTACTGTGATATAGGCAATGTCACCTTATACTGAGGTACTGTGATATAGGCAATGCCACCTTATACTGGGGTACTGTGATATAGGCAATGTCACCTTATACTATGGTACTGTGATATAGGCAATGCCACCTTATACTGGGGTAGTGTGATATAGGCAATGTCACCTTATACTGGGTACTGTGATATAAGCAATGTCAACTTGTACTGGGGTACATTATATGGAAAAATATAATTCAACCATTATAATGGGATCCATGACTAAAACCGTGTTATATCAGGGATCGTGTTATATCAGGGACTATGTTGTAATGAGGCATGTTATGGTGAGGTCAATTCTCAGTCTTGGTCTTGAAAGATTTTATGAATTTATACATTAGTTCCAAGTTTCTCACTGCAACATTTTTGTTGTTATACATGCTCTTTTTGGTAGTTCTAACTTGGCGCTTCAGGACTTGGAGTTAGAATAATTATGAAAGCAGTTGACTTATGTAGATATTTCTTGATAAAGAGCCTTCACCAAGTATGTACTACAAGATCAGTCTCATTTTTTTCAGAATCAATTTCAGACTTTAAGAATCACTTGGAGTCACATCTGGTGAAGTTAGAAGTTGTCCAGTCAGGTTGTGAAAGCACAGTAAGTGAAATTCTTATTTCTAGTTTTCTTGGGTTATTGACATTGAGATACTGGGGAGCTTTTCCAGGAACTTAACTGTTCCTTTTTGCGTATGTCAACAAGTAAGCATTTGTATTTGTATGCATATGTGCGAGAGAGAGAGATAGGGAGCATATGTGCTTACTACTGTTTTTACTCGTGTTTAAGCCGATACAAATGCATAATGCGCCAGCAGATCTGCAGTTTGTAAGGACTAATCAGTAGAACAAACAACATAGACCCTGATCTGCTGGTGCATTATGCGACAGCTGATCAGGGTCTATGTTGTTTGCATTTGGACCCGGCTTATATGCGAGTATATGCGGTACTTCTTGAATGGGAATACAATCTATAAAGTGAGCATTTGTCCTTGTCATTAGAGCTGATCTTGAAGTAGCACTTAAAGTATTGTCAAATTTCTCTGCATGAGGTATATGAAAGGTAAAAAAATTCCAAACAGTGTCCCCTTTTTTAAGAACACCCTAAAGAGATGCTACTCAGTAAAATGAGAGGGGGAGAGGACCTGCACCAAAGTATTTAGTTTTATTGTTTCTGTTCACTCAGAAGAGGCCATTTTCAGTGAGGTTGTTTTTCATGCTTGATGGGATGGCTTAACTTGAAAGGCAGCAATAATGTTTGATACAGATAAACTGTTGATTCACTATTTTACATGGGGTAACATTTTTGGGGATTTTTTATGTTGGCACAAACCTCAAAATTAAAGACACAATGAACAGTAATTCTTATGTTGAAACCACTAGGACTTCTTAACCAATCCATGAAATTAAAGACACAATAATTCCACTTGTTATGAATTGACATAGTTTTCTGCAATGTGATTGGATATACATGGTCACACGATACTGATCTGGAATTTGTTACACCTTGGTAAATTCTGGGGATGACTACAATCAGTTTCCAGGTCACTTTAGGCGAAGCTTAGTTTATACCAACTCCTTACACCATAATAATAACAACAAGAAGCCCCCCACCCCAGTTGTTTCCAATCAAAATTTGCAACCCCAGATTAAAATTGACTATTAGGAGCTCAGTGTCATTACACAGTGCTTCCTGCACTCCAGCACTCACCCCTTTAGCCAAGCAAAGCATATGGCAGGCTTTACAAGCCACTCTTCATTCATAAATTATTGTGTTTGCTTTGACAGTATGTTCCACCAGCTGTTATTAAAGGTCATGGTCATGATGAGCAGGGGATCTCACTAAAAATGGACATGATTTTGGTTTTGGAAAGATTTAAATGCGTAGAAAGCAAGAACAATGAATGCTAAAACAACATGTTCCTTACACAAACTTAACGATGCAAAGAAGCAATAGCCTGGATAAAAAAAAAATCATAGAGAGTGACAAAAGTTGCTCAGATCACTGTCATGACCCTCTCTTGCATTCTACCCTATAATACTATATAAGAGTCAATGACCCTTGGCTATCGAGGATGGGGCTAGGTATTTTGGCGCAATGTGAAGAGGCTAATGAAAGAAAACTACAAGCTACATTAAATAGAATGCTTTTTGATGAAATCCACCGATTTGATGACAGGAAGAAAATTGGAATCAAAAGAATTAAATGATCATGGTTGGGTATTTATCAAAGTGTAAATTATTACCTAATCACTCACAAAGTTAACATAAAGTAATTGGGACTTTATTTACTTTTTGAGTCATTAGGTAAAATTTACATGTCGATAAATACCCAATCATGATCATTTAATCCTATAATGAACAGTAATTCTTCTGTGGAAACACTATGGCTTCTTATTAAATCTATGAAAATAAAGACACAATGAACAGTAATTCTTCTGTGGAATCACAAGGGCTTAACAAATCCATGAAAGTAGAGACACAATGAACAGTAATTCTTCTGTGGAAACACTAGGGCTTCTTTATCTATAAAATTAAGTGCTGACGAATACTTGATGTCCATGAAAAAAAATGAATTAACACTATTTTCTTTGCTTTTGTCAAATGCCACTAAGGTGAGGGGACATAGAAATGGTGTCAATTCATCCTTCCATCCATGCTTCTGTTTGTCCATCTGCCTTGTAACCCTCTAGCATCCAAATTTAGTATTAGATTTGAACCAGATTTGCTGTGAAGCTTTATTTCAACAACAGCTCTGAAGAGTCCACTAATAAACACATGCTGCTCATATTTCTTAGAGTTGTGGGTCCCTTTATTATCTTAGCATAAGCCTTGTTCATTTACAACCTTGTGAAGACTCATGCTTCCACATTTATTATTAGATTTAAACCACAAGGATGATTTAAATAATGAGTACATTTTGTGCATATTTCTTAGAGTTATGATTCTTTATCATCCTAGCATAGGCATTGCTAAAATCCTAGCATAGGCATTGCTAATGCACAACCTTGTGAACACTCAAGTTTCAACATTTATGATAAGATTTTAACCAAATTTGCTTTAAATTCATCTCAACAAGACCTTGGATGAGTTCATTGAAAAAGAGCATGTTCTGCAAATATTTAGAGTTTTGGTTCTTCATTGTCTTCGTATTGGCATTACTAATGCACAACCTTGTGAACACTCTAACTTCCATATTTATTATTAAATTGAACCACATTTTTTTGAAGCTTTATCTCAAAACAAGAGTTCAGATGACATTGATGATGAGGACATTTCATCTTAGCATTGAGGTTGCAAATGCACAAGCTTGTGAACAATCTGTCATCCACAGTTTTCATTTGACTTAAACCAGATTTGCTTTGAAGCTTCATCTCAGTAAGAGCTCAGATAAGTTCACTGATTATCAGACTTGACTTGTGTTTCTAAGAGTTATTGCCTTTGATCATCTTAGAATGGCATCCCAATAACTTGTGAACACTCTAGTATTTACACTCTTTGTTTGATTTCAATCAAATTCACAGCTTGCTGTGTACATATGTCAGCAGTTCTTTATTCTGATCCTATTGCTCTGCCACGCATCAATGCACCAGTCATTGTACTGGTGGAACATTTCTGGTGCCCAGAAGACTGGTTCTGGCTGGTTTCTCTAATGTGTTGATGGAACGCGTAAAAATACCGTATTTGTTTTTTTTTTATATAATTTTTTTAAAATAAATTTTTTTTATTCTTTACATTTTTTAAAGCGGTAGATTTGAACTACTAAACTGTATGTGCAGTAGACGGCCTTTAAAACTGTATTTTTGGCCTACCGCCAGTAGAATCACATGTATATATACTGTATAAAACATGCACAATACCATCCGCTATAAAATTAAAATAAAGGCTACGAAACTTCAGTGAAAAAAATTATCTGAATCATAAAAATGTAATGTAATTATATATACTTTATCATTTCTTTTTTAATTATATGCAACACGTTTCAAAATAATTCAGTCTGAATAAAAATGGCATTATATAATTGAGAACGAAATTATAAAGTCTATATTCTACTTACAATACATTTTTATGATTAAGATATTGTTTTTCGCTGTAGTTTCGTAGCCTTTATTTTATTTTAATGATTATAGTGGATGGTATTGTGGTAGTTTTAATCAGTATAAATGTACCGACTTTTTTTTTTCCTGCGCGAGGATCCGCGTCACAACCATGCACCTTACAACATGTATTAGGCTCTGCTTGTACTATAAATAGCATTTCTTTAACATTGCACTTGCCGTTAACAACTTTATTTTTCCAAATTAAAAAAGTTTTGGCAGACGGAACAAGGTTTGGTTTGAAATTTTTTAAGGTATAAAGGCATTAAATAATCCTCAGCTAGATAGTAACTGGCCCAGGTAAATGTTTTTGAAGACCGAAGGTGGTGTACGATTCAGAATGGAACAGACCCATACTATAGTCATATTTTTTTCCAACATACATTAATTTTGCTGTGAATTTCTCCAACTCGGAGTTCACGCCAGAACACCATCTCTGCCATGTTATTGGAAGTATTTAGTACAACATATGGCAAAAGAAATCAGTGTTATGACAGTTAATAGGAACAGCTTGTACAAGTTTTATTATTTATCATTTTAATTTTCATCACTTACTACTATACCATTAAAGCTGAGTTACCAGAATCACAGGAGATGCAGAAATGGACTGGTCAGTCTTTGCATTATACAGAATATTTTTGTTTTCCAATACGTAAGAAATACATTTCAAATATGAATACTTCATATGTGTTTGTCTGTGATCAACGAATTTTCTACCAAATTTCACTTTACAGCATGTCACCATGTATATGACATAGCATCCTCTTTTGATCTTTTTCCAATTTGACATTTGTTCATGGACAGGTTTAATGTGTACAGTACTAAAACTAGTACCCCTGTCGGCTTCGTTGATCTATCCAATGTCAGTTGAGGCTATGATGTCATATATAGGATAGGTAATGATGAGACCCATTTGATCTGCTATTGATAGGCAATGAAACACAGGATAAGCCCAACTTTTGATGTTTGAACATCAAATGAGTAAACTTTGCTGCAGAACAGTTGTCTGACCAAAGAACTAAGATAACCTGAGTAGTCAGACCCATCACATGATACTCCCAGTTTTAACTGGTTTGCTAAATCATACCAGAGAATACATCTATGTAGTAGCAAACACTGGGTAACCAGTCTATGTTATTTATCTTGCTGCTGTGAGTGACAGCCAGGCTGTTAAGTGGCATATATCAGTTGTTCATAAAGGATAAACTCAACATAGTCCTTTTGTAAATTTCCCCGTTGCCCTTCTTCAGATGTAGGATAAATAAACAAGTGTTCTTTATGAGTAATGAGTGAATTTATTACTTTTAAAACAGCACATGCCCAATTTTCATTTTTGAAAAGAATGCACTTGCCTGGGGCTAAATTCTTGTTGTAAGTCACTTGCCAGATTGAGACATGGAACTAGTCCGAGATGTTTGGTGATCCAATGTGTACAGCCCAGAGTTATGGCCCTTTAACAACTTAACCATACCGAAGCATTCACGTTTTTTTTTTTTTTTTTTTTTTTTAAATTTCAACCATATTTGCTATTAAAATTATCCTCAGCAAGGTAACAAATGAATATGATGTGGACCAGAGTTTTATTGCATTTTACATAGTTATGGCCCTTGATGACTTAGAATACTGATGCATGCTGACATATCTTTAACCTTAGGTAGGCATTAGAATCTTTTGTTTGATATTAACCATATTTCCTTAAATGCTTTGTCTTGACAGGTCACAGATGAGTTTGATGATCAGCAGATTGGGACCATATTTTACCAAGTTCTATCCCTAGATTGAAATAGAATTTTGTAATAGCTCGTAAAAACCAGTGTTCTTATTTGATATGTTTTGCAGTCATATTAGCTGTGAAGCTTCATAGTTAGCAAGATATTTGATGATACCAATTTCAAGAATGATTTTGACTGAGTTACTGTATATGATTGACTCAGAACTACACCTAGTTCCCAGTCCTCCAGCATTTTAGTGGAGGGTGGCAAGGGACAATGACAATATTAATGACAGCTTCTTTACATTTTTTTTTTCTTTAAAAATGTTAGTTTAAAAGGTTAAAGACGTAATAGATAAAGTTTTCTTTAATTAATTTTTTTTCTTTTTGCAGGCTTACACATCTGAAGTGAGAATTGTTGAAATCGTGTCAAACCCACAGGGTTAAGTCTGCAGGAAGATTGACAGTTCTTAAAAAAAGAAAAGATATCTCAGCCTTAAAGCACAGGAGCAGAAAGTATTCTTAAGAGGGGGGTTTTAAACATGTTTTTGATCGTTTTGGACTTCTTTTTTTGTAATGAAAACCTTGTTACGGAGATTAATCAACAACCACTTGAAGTAGACAAATGAAAGGACTCCTGTATTTGCTGTATGTCTGTTGACACTGTTTGTTTATGGACACCATATGTTTTTGGCCAAAATCATATTTTCTTGCCTTGCAATGTTTGCACATCATTTTAACAGAATTGTATTTATGTACTTATGTTTTTGGACACTAATGCAGCTCTACAGGATTGAGACAAAATAGTCAAATACTTTTTTCAGAAAGTTGGGAAAAGGGATGCTCATAATCGTAAATAACTTTGACAAGTTACATGTATGATGCATATTGTTGAAAAATAGGAAGAACCTTGTTTCACTATTCATTAGCTCACCAACACTGATATAACAAATAACATTTTAAAAAATTAAATTACTCACTTGTAGATTAAAAAACTCTCAGTTGTAAAGGCATTAAAAGACTATGTCATCCTTTATTAAAAGAGACAAGTGTTTGAGTGAAAGTCTTCATCTCAAAGAATTAGTTTAATACCTCCATTGTGGATAATACTAAAATCTACACCGGGTTATGTTCTGTTCACATATATAGGAATTTATTTCAGTAGATAATAATATTTTTTTTTTTTAAATTATAAATTAGCAAATACAAAAACAGATTCATTTCTCATGTATTTCATATATTATGAATATTTAAGTATTTGAATGTAATTTAGTTTGCTATTGGTCTTGGTACAGTACGGGATTGCAGACTGGAATCAGTTCATTGGCATGTACTGGACAGGGTGGAAGTTTAAGTCTTATCCACAATCAAGATGATGACTTTCACTTTAACAACTTCTGCCTTTTATAAATAGTGGCATATTCTTCTATTTTTACTATTCAGATTTTTTATCTCTAGGTGAGTAATATAGGTTTTAAAAAATGTTATCATTCTATCATTCAGTGATGATTTTTTTCCATTTTAAAGCGAAATTCTGCATTCTCCTGGCCTCAATCCGATTTTCCTCAATATGGTCCATTTTTTCTATCATCTCCAATCCAGTTTTTAAACAACTGTCTGTCCAGCCCCATTCCGCAATAATTTACCCATATAAAGATGATTTTTGTAATAGTATTCATTCCATATGTTATTTAACAGACGATCATTGTAAAGATCATTCTGTTTGGTCAAAAGTTTATACTCATCCAATTAATCCTCATGTTATGGAAACTGACAGAAATAAGCATGCTTGCCAAACATAGCATCTCAAACATTGATAGAGACACAGACACAAAAAATTTGGATAAAGGTTTGAAAAATGTGTGGAAATGGGAATGGCTTGAACACAAAGTTGATTCGAACGTAGTTGGTCAATTTGTAAGAAAACTGAACACCAGAGGACTAGCATTTTGCAATCTTTGCCAGAAAGATTTGAAATACTATTACCAACTCTACAGTAGCGTCTATTGTGTTAAATGAGAAGGAGTTGGACCAGTATGATTTGGAAGTTAGAAGATTCCAAACTGAATCCTTTCCAGAATTTAAGGAGGGACAGCATATAGATCACTGGTATGGAAGTGATGATATTGTTGCCATATACCTTTGTCTATCAAAGATGGTCATGTCTTTACTGAGTTGTTTTCATGGTCCGCAAGTAGAGTCATCCTTCAATGTCATGAACGATATTATTGATTCCAAATCAGGGAGGATAAACATGCAAACCGACAACTCTGTACAGAACATCAAATATGGTCTGAGGGTATCAGGAAAGTGCAACACAGTATTTTAAGAAAGATTTTTTTTGCATGAGAGGGCAGATGCAACCCTGTGTTAGAATATGTGAACTGCATGTATACAATACAAAGAGGAGCTTAAAAGAAATAAACTCTTGTTGAGAATAAAAAGAAAAAATTGAACATTGACTTACATGCCAACCATTACACTTTTAGCATAATCATTGTACTTTTTTTCACCTTATGCTCACCTGTATATGGATTACAGTTTTTTGGTACATTACAAAAAAAAAAAAAAGCATTAAAAAGAAGACTGCTGCATGCGAATATTGTAAGAGTATGTTTGTCCATCGTAGACCTACATGTACTTTCCTTATTTTCTATTTATAGCAGCTATATATGACACATTTCCAAGAAAACAGACGGGTTTCTTCAATATTAAAACTTATCTCACAGATTCATTATAATTTGATAATATAATCAGGTAGTGGACCAGTCAATACTTTTAAAAAATGGTGCCAGGTGTTAGGCAAAACAGGTTTTAACAATGTGACTTCTGATGTTATATGACTGAAAAATGTTAGAGGAGAGGGATCTTTTTAAACTTCAAAACATGTCAGTTCATAAAAAAGATAAATCAATAGTGCTTTACAAATTTAAAAAGAAGAATACGAGAGTGATGTAATACAGTACTCAGGTTGAGCACATCGTCATGCTCATTGCAGAATATGTGGACTTGACTTTATGATCATTCAGCAAAAGTTCAACATGTCGACTAGTTAAAGTGAGTATTGTGTATAAATAATTTGTCAATATGTTTTGCGTTTGTATTCTGTTACTAATCCACACGGATTTTGCCTATTTGTGATCAGAATTTTAACCAACTGCAGATCCGGGTTAGTAGCAAAACTAAATGTACATTTTTCATACAGTTTATTGTAATCATGACGTAATATATATTATGCTTTTTCGCCATGTAGTTACACTTATACTGCTCCAGGGGTTGGCATGTATGCATTGTGCTCACAAATTGAATGGTTACAAAAAGGATAGCAAAAGAAATCTTTGCCAAGGCTGCAAAAAAAGCAAGACTAGCACATCAGTATCAACAGGTTGTGTCCAATAGGGGGAAAGACAATTAAATTTATGCAAATATTTTTATATAGTTGATGTACATAATGAAAAACTTTTAAATTTATGCAAATATTTTTATATAGTTGATGTACATAATGAAAAACTTTTACCATGAAAGAAAAAAAACATTTGTTATGAGAAGAGAAAAGTCTGATATACATGTAATATGTGCTGCAAAAATTAACAAATTATTGTGACTGAATTATTGTGTGAACACTGACTTGCACATGTAATGACTTAAGCACTAATATTTTTGGAGAACAAGTTGATGTGACAATGAACATTGTGAAATTCTTCAAGTATTGTTTAAAGTTGGGTAAGTTTCTTATTTTTCAAATTATTTTTTTTTTGGTTGGAATGAAGTAACAACTTGGCAAAATATTATGATAATAAGGGCCACCAAGAGCAGTATTGTATGCTCTCAGAGTCTAAAATGCATTTTTGGCCGGGGGCCTTTGGCACCCTGGACCCCTTGATCAGAGGCACTGCCTCTTGAGACCCTGCTGAGGGGGGACCTCCAAGCCCCCCCCCTTCACAATTTCAGTTTTTTTTCTTCTAAAAAACCAAAATCATATCTAGTCATTGGTAGTGAGCTGATGAATAGTTAATTGTATATTTAACTTGATCTTTTTTATTTTCAGTCACAAAATGTAATATTTTAAAATGTTTTCAGACACGGAAAAAGTAATAATTTTTTGCCATCCGAAGACATGCAAAAAAAGCAGTATATTAAATACAGGCTGTTTTTTTACCCCCCCCCCTCCTTTCCAATTTTCTTCATAATAAGTTCTTTAATATAATCTCTAATTTTATTTCTTATTGATACAGTCTATCTATAAACTATTCACACAATTTTGTTGGATAAAGCTGCATATAATAAGGTTTTATTTTTTTATAAAATGATACCAGAAGGCCCTTAGAAGCCAATGATGAATAAATCTAACTTACAAGTGAACTTGAAACTGTTTTAAGTTCTGTTGCAAAAATAAGAAAGTCATTCATAAAATCAAAAACTGAATCGGTTTGAAATATTGTTTAATATTGTTGGCTGATATGATTTTTAATGAGGCCTTTCTAAGAGTTTCAAAAGTTTTTTTTTTTCACCAACAATATGGATTCTCCTCCTGAAAAATGAATATGCCTTGCCTAAAGCTTGACCTTGATCTGGTATCATTCTGTGGATTGGCTTACTGGCAAACTAATATGCCTTGCCTAAAGCTTGACCATGATCTGGTAGCATTCTGTGGATTGGCTTACTGGCAAAAGATTATGCCTTGCCTAAAGCTTGACTATGATCTGGTAGCATTCTGTGGATTGGCTTACTGGCAAACGAATATGCCTTGCCTAAAGCTTGACCATGATCTGGTAGCATTCTGTGGATTGGCTTACTGGCAAACGATTATGCCTTGCCTAAAGCTTGACCATGATCTGGTAGCATTCTGTGGATTGGCTTACTGGCAAATGAATATGCCTTGCCTAAAGCTTGACCTTGATCTGGTATCATTCTGTGGATTGGCTTACTGGCAAATGAATATGCCTTGCCTAAAGCTTGACCTTGATCTGGTAGCATTCTGTGGATTGACTTACTGGCAAATAAATATGCCTTGCCTAAAGCTTGACCTTGATCTGGTAGCATGATTTGGATTGGCTTACTGCAAATGAATATGCCTTGCCTAAAGCTTGACCTTGATCTGGTAGCATGATTTGGATTGGCTTACTGGAAAATTAATATGCCTTGCCTAAAGCTTGACCTTGATTTGGTAGCATGATTTGGATTGGCTTACTGGCAGATGAATATGCCTTGCCTAAAGCTTGACCAAGATCTGGTAGCATGATTTGGATTCCCTGCTGGGAAATGAAGGATATCCCATAGGGCTGTTCCATTTTAACATACATGGTACCCAGGGAAGGCAACTGTACCTTCATAATTTACAACATTTTTGCTTCAACATGTTCCAATCAGCAGCTATTTGGGGTTGTTCAGTAAACAATTATGGTGACCATCTTTAACTTGTGTATTGGGATTTTGTACAGGCTACATCACCTTTGCTTGCCAAGGGTAGTTGATACACTTAGTTCCACATCAACGAAAGGATTAAATGATCATGGTGGGGTATTTATTAAAGTGTAAATTTTACCTAATCACTCATAAAGTTGACATAAAAGTCCTTTTGGACTTTATTTACTTTGTGAGTGATTAGGTAAAATTTACACATCAATAAATACCCAACCATGATCGTTTAATCCAATAATATATGTAGCAGCAGGTGACTGTTTTAACCTACATCTTTCCTGTTATCGAACAAAATAAGTCTTGAAATTGTTCATGGTGGTTTTTCTTTCTTGTATGTACATATTGTGTCCTTTCTCCTTAATTTTCCAGATGTTTGCCAGATTGGCCATATTTACTTTCCACATATTGTAGTACTTAATGTTTGTGTATATTTGGAACGGTTAATCTTCCTTAAGTTTGTTGTGCAGTTCTTTATATTTACATTTATAAAACTTTACTTTTAATTGGCCATTATTATATGGCCATATAGCCTTTATTGTGCTAGAATAACATTTTTGTAACAAAAAGAAAGTGCGGTCTTGCCTGCCTTCAAGAGCATTTTTAAGGGCATTTATAGTCAAATTGAACAGGCAAAGGTGTCCACCACTTGAATTCTTTTACCATGTATACATACATTTCCTTTTCCAGCTTGAAAAGTACATCAGTAAAACATTTCATATGAATTTTATTATACTAAAAATAATGATATATAGATATTTAAAAAAAAAATAAAGATAAAAGATAACATAAGCATAAAGAAACAAACAAAAAAAGAAACTTGTACATACAAATAGTCCCAAGAGATTTTCAGTTAAGCTTTCCTGTGCATTTTCTGGATTTCTATTTCTTGTGTATTTCTTGTCTGTCTGATAATCATTAATCACAAAGAGGTATGGCACTTCATCATTTCTAATCTCTTTTTTACAGTTATCATTTCTTTATTGTTCAGAAGACTGATAAAAATACATTTTGCTTATGAAAACTTTGCATTTCATTACAAGTTTATAACACTTACTTTTGATTAACCCTTTTCATACTGAAGCCCAATCAGTCAGGCAGTTTTGTAGAACTGGACATTTTTTCAGTCAGTGGTGTATAAGCATGATAGAATGCATTGACATTGGTCAATCAGGCTTTACTGGACAAGTTTTCAAATAATTTTTCAAAATTCTGTACAATTTTAAAAAGGATAATTGTTTTTTTTTTAAGTCACATTTTTTCATTGAAAATTTTCAGATGTAAAAAATTAAGTTGAAAATAAAGTAAACTAAAAAACATTCTTTACATTTCTTTTTATTACTTTCAATGCAGTTTTTCTATCTGCAATATTCATTTTACCTCCTATATGTAAGTGTATGAAATGTGAGGAATGTAACATCATTTATTATGGTGGCAAAATAATAAAAATCCATCAAAAATGTTGAAATTTATTTCAATTTTTTTAAATTTACTTGAATGAGAATTGGAGAGCAAGCAGAACAGATCCTGACTGGAAAGTCGGCAAAGCTGTTAATTTTGTTTCAGTATTTTTATTCCATATTAAATTCAAATGTAAAAATATCTTGGGTTTATTTTGGTCCATTTCCAGGAATGCAGTAAAATTTCATAATATTATGCACACATCCAACCTAGGTATGAGGGCGGACTTTATGAGAAGTGAAGTTCACAAAATGTCCAGCTAGCTTGAAAAACATCAAGGTCTTCATTATTGTCAATATCTGAGTCAAAAATACCAATGAACTAGTTATTATCCACTCAGTTCATTTTAGTGTAGTCAAGATCACAATTCCCACTGCCTAAAATATAAATTTCTCCCACAGAATTGTCTATATTTTCATCAAAATCGGCATCCACATCACTGTCATCACTTGCCGCTTCAGTACTGTCCGCTATTTTGATCTCTGCACATTAAAATTCATTTTTTATATAAAATTGTCTACTAATCAGTTATCATCATTTCTGTTTATTTCGTCGAAGTCAAGATCACTCTGCACTGCATAAAACATCAATTTTCCCCACAAAATTGTCTCTATTTTCATCAAAATCGACATCGATATCACTGCCGTTATTTGCTGCTTCAGTGCTGTCCGCCATGTTGATCTCTGCACATTAAAACTCTTGTTTGAAATCAAATTTTCAAATAACCAGTTATCATCAACTCCATTCATTTTGGTGAAGTAAAGATAATGATTCCCTCTGCCTAAAATGTCAATTTTCCACACGAAATTGTCTTCATTGTCAACTAATTCAGCAAGCACATAACTGCAATCACTTGCCTCTTACTAATGACTGCCATTTGATCTCTACACGTTAAAACGCGAGTTTTAAATAAAATTTTTACCAGTTTGCGTGGTCATTTAAACACATTCTGTGACCGCATTTGTGTACCTTCTACCTCTATTTCCTTCTTTTTAAAAGAGTACAAGTAAAATGATGACATATAGCACGGTTAAATGCACACTTCTGCAAAGTGGTAGACAGAATGTAGCGAACATATGACCGGAATCATATCCCGTCTGAAAAGGTAAAATACAACTGGAATTGTATCCAGTTGGAAAAGGGTTAAAACATAAATTTGCTATTGTGACATTTGAAATCAGTGTGGTTAAATGGAATTTTGATGCTTTTTAATATAATCTTTGGCTTGATGGGATTTCATTCCCTCCATTTTTAATGTAATCTTTGGCTTGATGGGATTTCATTCCCTCCATGCCTATGTAATCTTTGGCTTGATGGGATTTCATTCCCTCCATGCCTATAGCATAGTTTCCATCATCTCTTTTACCAAATATAGTTTGTATTAATAATACTAATAACAAACTTTATAGTCTTACTAAAATTAGTAACAAAGTGGAGATCCACTGGCCTTCAAGGTCAAATTTTTTGTCAAAGGAGGAAACTAAAATTTAGGCAAATGATTAGACCTAATAGTAGTTATCTCCTTTGGATATTGTTTCACTGAAAGTAGAAAAATGCTTTTAAAAGGAAATCACCACAATAATACCTCTAATAATGTTTCAGATTTTAATATAAATTCTCAAGTGACATACATAAAAAAGAAAAGAATACTTTTAAAAATATTATAATTATTTAGAACAGTATATATATGATAGTATAAAGTACTATGAATAGTAATATCTCTAGAATTATGTTCTTTTATCTATCTTGTGTAAATTGTATCACTTCAACCATATGATCCATCAGTATTCTCAATACTTTGATTACTGTCTATACTCGCATATAGGCCACGTCCAAATGCAAACAACATAGACCCTGATCTGCCATCACATAATGCGCCAGCAGATCAGGGTCTATGTTGTTTGTTCTACTGATTAGTCCTTACAAACTGCATAGACCCAGATCTGCTGGTGCATTATGCGACAGCAGATCTGGGTCTATGCAGTTTGCAGTTGGTATAAGCTTATACGCAAGTAAATACGGTATGTCATTAGTGTTTGTATAGCTCTTCTAATACTTGCTTTGTCTTGTATTTGAATTTTTCCAGAACTTTTAGCATAAGAATATTCTTGTATACATACGGGAATATACATGTATGATTTCTTATTGGTCTTGAAAATAATGTTTCCAGTTTCCATGGTGATGTGACATTCAGGTTGGTTGGTTAGAATAACATTTTACTTTTGGTTATTCTTCATCTCCATTCCCCCACCCCCCAATCACTGAATGATAATCCTTGTCAGAAAAAATAGGTTTGTGTAACTAACTGTAGACTTACCACTGTATATCACTTTGACAGTGGTTGGTCATCTTTGAGAGAATTATATTGTAGTTTAGTATGTTTGGTGCAAAGCTAATCAAATATTTTGTTTCTTTTGTGTTGTATTTGCTCATACTTCTAGTAAAGGCTTTGCAGACAATATCATGTAAGGAAGGCATCAGAATTATTATGATGCCAAACATCACTAACCAGCTCTTACGACTGAAACCAAATTATTGGTCGTAAGATCCATACAAAATCTACGGTTGATAGGTAAGCAGTTAGGTTGGTTGGAAAGTGGCACCACACATTTTGTTTGGCCATATAAGATACTACTACCTGTCTTTTATTTATTTTTGTGAAAATGTGCAGGTTAAATTAATCTGATGGTTCAGGTTTGCAAACTGAAATGCTAACAATTTCAGAGTTCCACACCTTTCCTAATATATACCATATATACTCGCTTGTAAGTTGAGTCCAACTACAAACTCACAGTGCACTGGCAGATCTGGGTCTATGCAGTTTGTTAAGAGTAATCAGTAGAACAAACAACATAGACCCTGATCTGTCAGTGCATTATATGTTGCTTGCAGTTGGACTCATCTTATAAATGAGTATATACGGTACACACTTATTGCATTTGATCTCAAACTACAAAAACCTGAAAGAAAAGGTCATTATTCTGTGAAAAGTACAGGTGTTACTAGCATAAACTGTCACATACAGTTTGAATCTCGTCTCAGATAGTTTTAGTGATTTCTTTTAAAACATTTTGATCTCTTAGTCTGTTTTTAAAATGTTACTCCTGTCATCAGTATATTTTCCCCATCATTTTAGGAAGCTATACTAAACATTAAATCAAAGCGTTATTGGGGTTCTTATGCCTACAATAAAATTTTGTTCATCTCTTTCACCAGTTGTAGAGTTTTTCATTTTAATTTTTTTTTATGACATACCAAAACTGTGGCACGTGTTCAATCCTCGGTTTTGTCAAAACTGTCATTGAAATATCACTGGTTTAATTGTTGTGATAGTACAGAAGATAAAGGAAGTAATTGTATGATACTTTATGTTTAAAAATGTGCAGTACTGTGTATATTCTACTACAAGTTGTTCAGGTCAGGATGTCCAGTTTTGTTACTTTTCTAAATGCTTTTTTTAAAAAGCTTTTTCATTAAAAGGAGTAAGAAGTCGGATATTATATATGTTACGCATCGTGGACCTTTGTGGTCGATAGAAAGAAAATAATCTTAGCCACGATATTTATTTCCATCAGAACTTCCTAAAAAGCCAATGTGCACATTACAGCTGTTTAAATATTATCCCCCGTTGTCATCAATTGTCCACTATTGCATAGTTTTGCATGTACACCTTCAGTAACGTACATACTTACCACTATATGTGGCCAGAATCAACAAGCAGTTTTATGTAATTGTGTAACATATTTTGTACAGGTGTTGGAAATACATTTATATTAATTTTGGGTTTGGTATGTAGATCATGCTTTTTTTATAGGTCTTTCAATACCAACTTTAGATATGATACTAATAAAACTAGAGATAGTCTTGTCAAATACAAGTCAGCATCTTTTGAAATATTTGTTCCCAATCTGTTTTAGTTGTATCCAGGTATTTGTATGCACATGTAGTATGTACATGCAGAAAGAAAATCGAGGCTTTATATGACAATTTCTTCTTGTTCCAGTCGAAAGAAAAGAGAAGTGGTCATTTTGTTTTGTAGAAAATGTTTTTCTCCTTATTTTATATCACATGCAAGTTACCATTCTCAAAAATATTTGTTCCAATCTTTGACAAGTTTGTCAAGATAATTGTGTGCACACGTAGTGTACATATCTGGAGGGAAAATTTGGATCCATGTGTCTTTGGTGATTTTTCTTTATTGCTCCACAGAAAGGGGAGAAATGAGTCATTCTTTTTTTGCCATATGTTTGTCTCCTTATATTACATAAATAATGCTTTCTTACCATGTTTGTCTTGTTATATTACATAAATAATGCTTTCTTACCATGTTTGTCTTGTTATATTACATAAATAATGCTTTCTTATCAGGTTTGTCTTGTTATATTACATAAATAATGCTTTCTTATCAGGTTTGTCTCCTTATATTACATAAACAATGCTTTCTTACCATGTTTGTCACCTTATATTACATAAACAATGCTTTCTTACTAGGTTTGTCACCTTATATTACATAAACAAAGCATAAAACAAATAATGCACTTAAATCTTAAGGAAACTTGGAAAAGCTGTTATTGTGTGTTCCTATTGTTGTCCATCCTTGTCTTCAAATTCCTTTTAAACCACATACAAGAGTTATGAAAATTTTCCAAAGAAAAAATACAAGAAATAAAGCAGTGATCTTACATTTGTGTCCAAGTTTTTTTTCTCATATGAAGGTAATATGAAAAGTAATTTTACAGAACACGTTTTAAATTGTAAATGGTCTAAAATAAAGTCCGTACTAGTTCTGCTTAATCAGCAGATATTTTTTCTTGTTTTGTTGATGTCATTTTGATGATCTTGTTCCCAAATTCATTCTCATCTTGTATTGAATAAAGATATTTAATTTATCGAATAAATGGCAGATTTCCTTACTGTAAGTGGATGTGGATCAAAAGAATGGTTTTCCAATACACATTTATCTTTTGATTTTCAAGTTCCATTTATTTGAAAATAATAATATGAAAAGACAACATCGTATTTATTTGTTAAAGATTTATTGTCCTAGAGAATGATAATGTACTTGGTCATTCACTTTTCAAGAGATGAAAAAAAAGCAATTTGTCACTTGTTCTGAATCCAAAAATAAATTGATATCTTGTCAGTATTGTATCTTTTTCTGTTATTATTTCATTCTTCTCTTGGGGTAGGAGTTTAGTTACTGTGCTATTCATTTGGGTAATGGGTAAGACCTTGTGTTTGTCTAGCTTATAGTAGTGAAGAGTGTTTCAACATCATCATCATCATCAGGTCCGAATTTTATCAGCGGTTCTACAGCTAGTGTACCTTGAAACATCAGACTGTGAATTGACCATTTGTCATGGGGTACCCAGGGTGGTGATTCAGGCAAAATAGTAGCCCTTGAGGCTTTTATTTCGACTAAACACGCCTAAAAAGCAAAGTTCATTTTGCATTGGATTGATTTCATGCCATTCGTCCACCACCTTTTGTTCCAATACAGTGAATTAATAATCAAAGTAAACATCAACTTTTGTGCCAATTTTCTCTTCAAAGAGGAAGGTGGAAAGTTAGAAAAAGAAGTTTTATGCAGTGTAATCATTTCTTAATTTTTGCAGGGGGGGCTCAAAATCATGAAAATTGGTACCCCGGAAAATAAATAAATTCCCAGTACTCTATATAAGGTTAAGTAGTCACAGTCTCTAATTGGTTGCTCTTGCAAATTATCCTTGTATAGGCTTAAATGACACATCAGCACAATTCTGGCTACTTATTGGAGTAAGTTGGCGCATCCCACAATGGCATAAAAATAAACTCAAAAAATGGTTAAATCCTCAAAATATAAAGTTAGATTTTTCATATAAACTGCACACATTAAAAAAGTCAAATACCTTTCCAAATGAAACAGCATCACGAGATGTATCCCAGTGCAAAAAGATTGCAGGCATTAGTCTCTTGCTACATGCAGGAGGGAGTATCAGACCTGTTATTTTCTAGGTACAATAAAACCCTATTTATTCTGATACTTTTGATTATGAAATCTGGATTAAAGAGACCATTTCAAGAATAATGGAAGAAGTATGTTTGTAGAAATAACCATTCAGATGTCAAGGCAGCTGGATTTCTTTTAAAATTGATATTGACAGGGACTTTATGTGAAAACAATAGTTGTACATGGTTTGCTAAGGGCTGTTCCAGAATTACTGGGAGGTGTGTTTGATGGAAGGCACTTAATTTATTTAAATATACATGGTGTAAGCAATCCAGACAGTTCTAAGGATTTTATGTTGATTGGTTTTGATGGATGGTAGTGGTGGTCTTTGAAAAAATGTCTTCTGACCAAACAACCAACCCCAAACCCCCCATTTAATTCTAAAAACAGCCTACATTCAGACATATTTTGAAATACTTAAAAAAGAAGTAGAACAATCAGGCTTTACATTAAAAATCTTCCATTGTTTTATTGAAAATGTTCAGTCCACAACTGTACAGATGAAATTCCTATTCTCTGTCTTCTTCCAGGCTGAATACTTTTGTTAATAAAAAGTGGTTTTTTATACACCTGCCAAAGGCAAGCTGTATATTATTATGACATTTGGCCATTCAACTTTTTCGTCTCCACAAAATAACCTAAAGTTTCACACCATCTACCTTTACCAAACATTGTGGATGGCTTGCATTTGGGCTAGGGAAGAGGCCTGTTGATTTGGGGGTTAAAAGATCCAAGGTCACTGTGACTGAAAGAAGAATAATGGTTTCTGCACAATAACATTAGTTCTTCATCACAGACCTGGACCAAACGTTAGGAATGGCTTACACTTGGGGTAATAAAAAAGTCAGTTGGTTTGGGGGTCATAAGATCCAAGGTCATGGTCAATATGATTGATAGAAGAAAAAAGGTTTCCACACCATACAATTAGACTAAAGCTTGTGAATGGCTTGCACTTGGAGTGAGGAAGAAACCTATTTATTTTGGGGTTAAAAGGTCAAAGGTAAAGTTCAATTGACTGAAAAATAAAAAATAGTTTCTGCACAAAAACTTGAGTTCTCAACCTTACCCTTACCAAAGTGTGTGGATGGCTTACATTTTGGGAAGAAAGAATTCTATTGATTTTTGGATCAAAGGTCACTGATTGAAAGAAGAAAAAGTTTTTTGCATAATTTTTCTTTTTAGTTCTCAACCATGTATCTTGACCAAAATTTATGGACGGCTTACACTTAAGATTAGAAAGATGTCTATTTATTTGGGAGTCAAAAGGTCAAAGGTCAAGGTCATTGCAACTTAAAGAAATATCGGGTTAGCACAATAATTTCTGTTCTAGAGTAAGTACCTTAAAACTTCATGGCTAACTTGCACCTAGGGTAAGAAAGAAACCTATATATTTTGGGGTAAAAGTCAAAGGTTAGAGTCATGGTAAGTTTAATAAAATAATTTTGGTTTTTGCACAGCAAATTTAGTTTAAGACTACATACCTTGGCCAATGGTCAAGGCCACTGAGACCTCTTGGTCAATAACCTAGAGTCAACCATGACCTACTAGTGTCGACACAGGATTTCTAAATGCAAGGCAGACATATAATGTACTATTCACGTTTTGTTTTAATGGATTTGATTCTTGGCACCATTAACATGACAGTGAATAATGCTTAAACAAAACAGTTGTTTTATTGCTTGAAAGTTTTGTCAAGTAAAAGATACAAGAAGAACATAAGTAAATATTGGCAGGATAAGGTTGTCTATCTGCTGTGTGAAGGCTTCAAGACATGACACTGACAGAATGGTGAGGATAATCCTTATATCAAGTACTGCATCAGATGCTCCTGTAAAAACAAAAGGTATGAATTACAACAGGAATTTATGTGCAGGAATGAAAAAGTAGCAACAAACCTTGGTTATGCAAGCAGTTTCAAATGATATCCATACCTTCTGAAGGGAGACCCTTGTCTGGAATGCATACCATGCCAGTGTCCACTGACAGTGGAACACATTCTTGTCAAGTATGTTGATTTACACCCTGTGAGACAGGAGTATTTTGATATAATCTGCTGTAAGAAACTGTAGGAGGAGGTACCACCTGATAAAATCTTGAACTTTTTATGGGAATGCAGTTTATACAAAAACTGTAGTCATGTTTTATAGATTTTACATGTGTTACCTTTATCTGTTATTTTATATACATTTTACAGAATTGTAACATCTTGAGGCTTAATTTTTTATTCTGTTGTACTTAATGTTAATATTTATTTAGAAGGGTGTATCTTCCTAAATTTTTTGTGCAATTCAATTTTACATTTTTTTGAACCTTTAGTTGGCACTATATACCACTGAGGGTAACTAAAGTGGGTACGCTTCATCGATGATATAGAAATGAAGTGGTAACATGCAAGAGAAAATCTGGATGACTTCATATCAAAAGCAAACAACTTCCATCCTTCAATAAAATTCACAGCAGAAGTCTCGAACTCGAACCACGTTTTTCTGGACACAACAACCAGACTGGTAGAAAACAAACTCCATATAGACATCTACTCAAAACCAACTGATAAACACCAGTATCTTCTCCCATCCAGTTGTCATCCAAAACACTGCATTCAAAACATCCCATATAGCCAAGCACTGAGGATATGCAGAATTTGCTCCGATGATGAAATATTCCAAAAAAGATCGGAAGAGTTATCTGAATATTTGCTGAACCAAGGCTATGACAAAGACCTGATAGCAGATGCAGCACAAAGGGCTAAACAAACAAACTGCAATGACATACTAAGATACAGAGAGATGGACAAGGTTGATTGGATACCATTTATCCTGACCTACCATCCAGAAAACCCCAAAGTAGGCAAAATCATCCAGAAACACTGGCCCATTGTGAAGCCTACCACTATTCTCTAGCACAATGACGAGCAAAAAATTGAACATACATGGTCCAAGCAGAATGTGCAAAAGAGAGAATATAATTTATCTCATCACATGTAAGATCTGCGACCTTCAGTATGTCATAGAAACTGAAAAGCTACACAAAAGGATCAATCTTCACAGATCTGATTGGATGACAAAGAAGCTGGACAGAAGTCCAGTTGCAGAACACTTCTCTTCCCCTGGCCACACAGTGATGTAACACTGACTGCAATTGCTCTCAACCCCAACTGGAATTCCAAAACCAGGAAAGAAAAAGAATCATACTGGATATGCCACCTTAGAACACTGAAACCAAGCAGCTTAAACCATCAAGACTAGAAAAAAGACAACCACACGCAAATAAAACCGTCATCTGTTTACAGCCACCATATTTTCAGTTAAATAATTCATTAATTTTGCTCATTAGTCACTCGCTCACCTAAAATTATTACTGTTTTTTGTAGTTCTTCCTGGTATTATTATTGCTATTACTTGCCTTATGGAAACAATGAAATGTCTGGGATATAATCTGCGGTTACACCAATTTACATTAAATAACAGATGGTGATATGGCTCATCTCTTTGTAGGTCAAAACTAACTAATTTACAGCATCAGCATTCGAGTTGAAACCAACCAGATGACACATCAAACATTTTCAAGCTGTAATTCCCGTACAAACAGTTATGTAAACATTTCTAATTTCAACGCTTTTTTGTATTTATTGTTTGTCTTGTCTCTGTTTTGTGTTTGCATTTTAAAAAGACTCAATGAGAGTCGAAAGTGTTTAGGCTAGTTAAAAATTAGTTTTGCACTGTTCATTGTCAGTATATATATATATATATATATATATATAGGGGCTGGTGCTTACATGCAAGGCAATGGGTGCCATAACCTACAGATCCAGATTGGAATCGCCGTATAGTACGAATTAAAATTCTCCAACCTGTATGACAATATTTGTTGTACTTATAAATTCTGTTAATGTTATCAAGCATTCTCCTGTAGAATCCAGGGATAGCACTTTCTGCTCGGTTTGTAACTTTATTTGTAACTGTTATTTGTTACTCACTCTCTCTCTCTCTCTCTCTCTCTCTCTATATTATATATATATATATATATATATATATATATATATATATATATATATATATATATATATATATATATATATATATTATTTTCTTTATATGGATAGATAACATATAAAGTGATGAAACTGACCCATTTTGGTGCATTTGTTTAGTATCCCACCCCCACCCACTTGCAGTCACATACATGTATTTGGGTGTTTTGCATGTATTTTGTCAAATTCTTTCACAGAAATAGGTCAGTACTGTCTTTACCTTATATTTTTGGATGCTAAAAAGTAATTATCTTTTTTTGATGTTCCAAAATTTAGGGAAAAAGAAAAACTTCCCCACAAAACTGTATCTTTGTAGTAAGCTGGCCAATTAATATTTGTGTTGCAATCTACATATGACAAAAATCAAAATCTTTGTAGTCTATGTGTCAGATGCTTTTGAAATCTTAAATGTAAAAATCTGTTGTTTTCAAACTAGAAAATACTTGCATTGAAACTGCAGTTTGTCAACATCAGTGAAGTTCCAGTTGTCAGAACTGCCACGCCTGATAATCTCACTATGTACAAGATCAAATGGTTTCAGTTTAATCGATAGACTGAACAGAGACTGTCAAAGACTACTGAAGCCTACATGCAAATAAATCATAAATATTTGCTTACTTTATTCCACATTTTCATATTTTCATTCAGACTGAACAAATAGCCAATCAGTGTTTGTGATGTAATGGACCATTGATAAAGTGGCATGCAGAGTAAACATAAGGTGCAAGTATTATTGCTATGTTGTTATTACAATTCAAAATCTTCATGTTGACATGTGAATGAGTTGGTTTGTATTCAAAAGGGTGAACAGTAATCGTGTTTGAGCATCGTGGAGAGAAGCTCTCCCTCTCTTGCTTTAACACTGAAGAAGAAAGAGCTGTTAAGGACACATATATTGTTATGACTAGGGGTAATGTAACAAAAGAAAAGACTCAAACAAGTTTTCAAGATTTAAAATACAAATATTTAATTTCCTAAAATATTAAAATATTTCAACAAACAATCAAAGTGAAAGAATTAAAAATAACTTTGAGTATAGAATATCCTTAAAAGTCCTAAATTGTTCTAAAGTTCACTGATCCAGAAGTTAATCAAAATATTCTGAATGGAGATATTCCAAATGAAACCACTAAAGTGTTGATGTGTCTACAAGAATCAGTTATATCCAAATATAATTAATTCCAAGTAATCCTTGTGAATATGGAATATCACACAAGTTCTAGAAATGTTTCCGCTAATTCCAATGGAGCTGAATAATACTTAAATTTGAAGTATCAGTACTAAATCCAGATTGTACTGTATAATAATCTCTGAAGCAGAATAATCACACAAAATGAACCAATCTCATTTATGACCTCTCAGGCTGACGAACTATGACAGAATCACGAACGCTGCGATTACATCTTATTTATAGTCTCTGACAGTGCAAATCAAATTAAAACCCAATTATTCTACATCTCAAACAAACACATCAGAATTGTGATCTTAAACTCTAATTTCTGGTCAACAAAATGAATCATTCTCTGTAATTGTGACTTAAAAACAATTTAATCCTTCTAGAAAAAAACCTTCTCCGAACCAATCAGAAACTAGGTTATATGTGACACCGCTAAAGTACCTATGCACTGATGTTATTACCAGTCAACAAAGTGTTGACTTTTTATTGAACATAGAATCCAGGTCAAAACATTGAATGCAGGTCAAAAGGACAAATTTCACACACTGAATCACATGATATAACTCGTGCATCAACCGACAATATTTTCCCAGGACTAATGTACTGAGTCACATTGAAATACCGTATATGTACTTTCTGTAAGACGACAGTTGTTAGACTATTATGCAGAGATCATAAAACTATATCATATTTAAAAACAAAATGATACATAATTCCGTAACAATATTGTTACGACTCTATGGTCTAAGAAAAATGTAACAGAAAGAAAGTGAAACCAACAAATCAAGTAAAAAATCAACAAGCAATTTATTACTAGATAATTAAAATGAAAAATCAAAAAGTCACTTACAGTAATGTGTTTTGAAATCCTAATAATCCAATAAGAATGATTGTTCTAATCACAAGTCCTAAATATAGAATGTTCCGAATTCACGGCTGTGTCCTTGAATGTTATGATGTACTAATGGTCTCCAAAGTCCTGATGTACTAGAAATCTTGATGTGCTGATGTCAAAATGAAGTATTCCAATATCTCTGAATAAGTTCAGTTAAATTCCAAAATCATTAATTAAAAATCCAAAATCCAAAAGTTTATGAGCACTGTTATAATCCAATGAATATTTAAAATAATTCCTCTCTTAGAATTTGTAATGAATTTTCACAACTGTAATAGCTCTTTACAAGACTGATGGTAATGTCAAAACTGAATAAATGTCCACCAAACATGGCATATATAAAGATTGGTCACATGACAGAATGTTCTAGAATGTGTGTCATCTTAATGGAATTTTACTTGTAAACAAAATCAACCTTGACCTTCAAATTGAGAAAACATATTGATCAAAACAACCTAATTCAAGGACACTAGTTAAACATGTTTTTCCTGATAACATTAAGATTTAAGCAAATATTAAAGTGAAGAAACATTTATAATTTCCTAAAATATTTATAATATTATATAAACATCATACATAACACCTCCCCTCATAAAGAAAAAGAAAGATTTATATAATAAAGCTTTCTTTTGAATATACATCTAACACTATAATAACCAAAATTACATAAGAACATGTTTTATGATACTGGACTTAATTACATCAAGCAATATTACATTTCTATGCACGTGAAAGTGCATCTGCAATCACATTGTCTTTTCCCCTGATGTGTTTGATGTCAATGTTATATTCCTGCAATATCAAACTCCATCTCAACAATCTCCGATTTGTATCTTTCATTTTGTTGATGAAAGTAAGGGGATTGTGATCACTGTACACAATAATTGGAGAAAGAGCTGAGGTAACATACACTTCAAAATGCTGTAAAGCCAATATCAAAGCCAAACATTCCTTCTCAATTGTGGAATAATTTTTCTGGTGCTTGTTTAGTTTTTTAGAAAAATAACACACAGGGTGATCCACACCACTTTTGTCTTCCTGAATCAATACTCCACCAACCCCTACATCACTTCCATCAACAGATAATTTAAATGATTGGCTAAAATTTGGTGCAGAAAGAACTGGTGCATTCTTAAGCATGGCCTTTAACTTGTCAAAAGATTCCTGACACTTGTCAGACCAATGAAATTTGGTTTTCTTACTCAATAAACTTGTCAAAGGTTCAGCAATTTTGGAAAAATTGGAACAAAATTTCCGATAATATCCAGCCATACCTAGAAATCGCATCAGTTGCTTTTTACAAATTGGAACTTGAAATTCAGAGATAGCTTTGACCTTAGCTTCTATAGGTTTAACTTGACCTTGTCCCACAATATGTCCTAAAAATGTGACACAAGCATGGCAAAACTCACTTTTGCTCAAATTAATTGTCAGATTCGCACCGCTGAGTCGATCAAAGAATTTTCGAATGGTTTCCAAATGATCTTCCCAGGTGTTGTTGTAGATAATGACGTCATCGATATAAGCGTCACAATTATCAAGACCAAATGTTATCATGTTCATAAGACGTTGAAACGTTGCAGGCGAATTTTTCATTCCAAACGGCATGACTTTATATTGATAAAGTCCATCTGGAGTTACAAATGCTGAAATTTCTTTTGCCCTTTCCGTCAGTGGAATTTGCCAGAATCCTTTTAAAAGGTCAAACTTGGTGACATATTCCGCATTTCCAATTTTATCAATGCAATCGTCCATTCTTGGGATTGGAAATGAATCAGTTTTGGTGACACTGTTGACTTTTCGTTAGTCAGTACACATACGGAATGTATTATCTGGCTTGGGAACAAGAATACATGGTGAACTCCAGTTACTTTTACTTGGTTCTATGAAATCATTCTCCAGTAAATACTGAATTTCTTTCTTCAGATAGTTCTGTTTGAGAGGATTCATCCTATAAGGATGCTGTTTCACAGGCGTAGAATCTACAATGTCAACGTCATGATAAATTTTACTTGTTCGTGTTGGAACATCAGGAAACAAGTGCTCATATTCATGTAATAGCTGTTTTAGTTCATTTCTTTCCTGTTGTTGTAGATGTGAAAGTTTCTGGTTTAGGTTGTTCAATATTTCTGAATTCCGAAGATTGGTTATACCAGAGTCACTATAGTCTGATTGTATTCCATCGTTGATATCTTCACTGTGTGGGACAGGTACAACTAAATTAACTGAATAATTAGCTGGGCTATCTCTGTCAAAATATTCCTTTAACATATTTATATGACAAAGTTGTTTCTGTTTCCGTCTCCCAGGAGTGTTAATGATATAATTTAAGTCATTTACTTTCTTTTCAACGGTATAAGGACCATAAAATTTAGCCTGAAGAGGATTTTGAGGTATGGGAAAGAGAGCCAGAACTTTGTCACCAGGTTTAAAACTCCTTTCCTGTGAATTTCTGTCATACCTTAATTTCATTTTTGACTGGGTATTGTGAAGATTAGTTCTTGCTACTTCACAGGCCTTTGACAACTTGTATTTGAAATCAGAGACATAATCAAGAAGATTAATCTTTGAATCTTCATTTGAAAGAAGTTTCTCTTTCAATAATTTCAATGGTCCACGGACAGTATGACCAAAAACTAGTTCAAAGGGACTAAAACCCAACGACTCTTGAACTGATTCCCTAACAGCAAACAACAACAAATGAACACCCTCATCCCAATCCCCTTCTGTATCAAAGCAATATGATCGAATCATATTCTTCAAAGTTTGATGAAATCTTTCCAAAGCACCTTGACTTTCAGGGTGATAGGCAGAAGATTTAAACTGTTGGATGCCTAATTCATGCATAACTTGTTGGAAAATTCCAGACATAAAATTTGACCCTTGATCCGACTGGACAGATTTGGGAAGGCCAACAAGTGTAAAAAACTTCACCAAAGCTTTCACAATAGTTTTAGTTTTTATGTTTCTCAGAGGAATTGCCTCTGGAAATCTTGTAGATGTACACATGATGGTCAACAAGTATTGGTTGCCTGACTTGGTTTTAGGTAAAGGACCAACACAGTCTACTATTATTCTACTAAATGGTTCATCAAATGCAGGAATAGGTTGCAAATGAGCCTTAGGTATCTTCTGATTGGGTTTTCCTACCATTTGACAAGTGTGACAAGATCTGCAGTATTTAGAAACATCACTTTTGAGTTTCGGCCAATAAAAATGATTCAAGATCTTGTGATAAGTCTTACGGACTCCTAAATGACCAGCCAAAGGAGTTTCATGGGCTAAATTAAGAATTTCCTGTCGATATGACTTAGGAACAACAATTTGATAGCTCACTGACCACTCGTCACCAGCGGGTACATCAGGTGGTCTCCATTTCCTCATAAGGACCCCATTTTTCACAAAGTAACACACTGGAACTTGTGTGGCTTCAGTTTCACTAATAGCCCTCTGAAACAAACAAGATATCTCGGGATCTTGCTCCTGTTCAACGACAAGGGATTGTCGTTTGTCATCCTGATTAGAACAAAGAGAATGAGTTGCCAAAAGAGGATCACTGTGATCAATACCATTTGATTGATCAATACCTGAGGAAAAAATGACCTCATCAAAAGACTGACCAATACATGTGTCAGCTAAAGGAATAATATCCTGATCAACATCACTCTCAAGAGCTCTTTTTGCCATAGCTCTAGTAACTGCACAAGCAGGGTACAAATCAGGGATTTCAGTTTCGACAGGATCAACTTTCTGATCCAAACAAGGCTTGTCAGTTACAAGTGGATTAACCACAACCTTATCTCCAGCTAGGTCATTGCCTAGTAATAAATGAACACCCTCTATGGGTAAAGAAGTCACTGCCCCAACAGTCACAGGTCCAGAAACTAAGTCCGATGCCAAATTTACACAATGAAGAGGAACATTTACAAAGCCGCACTCTACTCCCTGAACAAGAACACTTTCACTTGAAGAAGATTCCTCAGACAAAGGCAAAGTACCTGATAATAAAAGACTCTGAGAAGCTCCAGTGTCCCTTAATATTTTAATTGGGATAGGCTTGGCAGAATCACCAATAAGTGATATAGAACCTTCTGACATGAATGGTTTATAAGCCTCAAAAATAGAATCAGACTGGGGTTTGTTTGACCCAACAAATGTATTGCTTTCAATACAAGACCGTGACCTCGTAGAAATAAGAGCATTTGGAAAAGCTCGGTCTTTACTCTGTTGCTTATTTTTCAACTTGAAGCAATCAGAAATAATGTGCCCTTTCTTTTTACAATAAGTGCACGTAGCAAGAGATAAGGATTTCTGATCAGTCTTATCAGATGTTTGATTCCTAACAGTTGTGCTGTTGTGAAATTTGGAAGTACTCGAATGAGATTGAAATGGTTTTTTACCAGAAAACTGCTGAGAGGACGACTTATTGCCAAATGAAATTTTGTGAGTCAAGGAATAATCATCAGCCATACGAGCAGCATTTTCCAAAGTTTCCACATTCTGCTCGTCAAGATAGGTTTTAACATCACTATGGATGTACCTCTTGAACTCTTCAATTAACTTTCTCATGCACTCTATCCCCTCCTGGATAGGTTTTGAAATGAAATTCTGAACATTAGATGCCATTGTAAATGCTTGTTGGTTTCACACAAAAAAAAATTATCTATTAAAAATCTTTGCCAAAGACAAAAAAAATTCCAAGACAAAATCAATATGAATTTCAAAGATAAATTTAATATCTCTAATATGCTTTAAAGAAATTCAAATCCCAGAAGACGAGCCCCCAATTTCTGTTACGACTCTATGGTCTAAGAAAAATGTAACAGAAAGAAAGTGAAACCAACAAATCAAGTAAAAAATCAACAAGCAATTTATTACTAGATAATTAAAATGAAAAATCAAAAAGTCACTTACAGTAATGTGTTTTGAAATCCTAATAATCCAATAAGAATGATTGTTCTAATCACAAGTCCTAAATATAGAATGTTCCGAATTCACGGCTGTGTCCTTGAATGTTATGATGTGCTAATGGTCTCCAAAGTCCTGATGTACTAGAAATCTTGATGTGCTGATGTCAAAATGAAGTATTCCAAAATCTCTGAATAAGTTCAGTTAAATTCCAAAATCATTAATTAAAAATCCAAAATCCAAAAGTTTATGAGCACTGTTATAATCCAATGAATATTTAAAATAATTCCTCTCTTAGAATTTGTAATGAATTTTCACAACTGTAATAGCTCTTTACAAGACTGATGGTAATGTCAAAACTGAATAAATGTCCACCAAACATGGTATATATAAAGATTGGTCACATGACAGAATGTTCTAGAATGTGTGTCATCTTAATGGAATTTTACTTGTAAACAAAATCAACCTTGACCTTCAAATTTAGAAAACATATTGATCAAAACAACCTAATTCAAGGACACTAGTTAAACATGTTTTTCCTGATAACATTAAGATTTAAGCAAATATTAAAGTGAAGAAACATTTATAATTTCCTAAAATATTTATAATATTATATAAACATCATACATAACAATATAAATATATACAACTACTATCATTGACCTACATGGAGAAGTAATATATTCATTTGACCAATTACAATGGAATTTAAAAATTCCAAATGGCAGGTGTATCAGGGCATGAAAAATTAACCTGCCTGAAGCCTGGGACAACCTCTAATTTGGCTTGGGCAAACCCAAGTTTGCAAGGTACTTGCCCACATGCAAATCCAAAATACTGAGAGAGAGAGATAGAGAGAGGCTGTGTTCAGTTCGTAATGCTTTATGTTCTGCAAATTTTATGCTCTGCAATCTCACCATAGTACATATATTGGCACCTTTAATTAGCATTTATATGTAATGTATGCTTCTATTACATAAATGCCTGCAGTTTCATTCACCTCTCAATATTTTATTTCACATGATACACGAAGTCTGTCACTTCCATCTTGTAGTCAAGGTCAGTATCGCATTCAGACATTGTTGACGAATAGGGAATCAATTTTAACTTACCAGCTACATTTTAATCGTAATACTTTTAAGAATATGAGATTCACCGACTTTCAAGTCCCAACATAGCCATGGGCAGTTTCTGAATAGGCTCCTAAATGTGCCAACTCTCAAAAGTAGGCTGGTCAAAGATTGTTTTAATGCATAATGCGCCAGCAGATCAGGGTCTATGTTGTTTGTTCTACTGATTATTCCTTACAAACTGCATAGACTCAGATCTGCCGGCGCAATATGCGATGGCAGATCTGGGTCAATACAGATAGCAGTTGGCACTGGCTTATATGATATATACGGTAAGGTCTTAGTTTTTTAAATGGTCATGTAGCATCCACCAGGATGCACCAGTAAAGTTTTGAAAAGTGTTGTGACATTTTTGGAAAGTATGTGAGACAGGTAGACTGTAAAAAATTAAAATTGTGACTAAACATCATTGTCGCTAATTAGCAGATAGAGTGGATTATAATTACCCACATCCTTACAGATGTTTTCATACCTTGTGATGCATGGCAACATCAAATTTTAAGTAGCACTGGCAGTCTGCAGGAGTGATGGACCTAAACAAACAAATAACCTGATGACTGTCCCCGGAGCAGGATTGACTGATTAACTGAATGGTTGGTGCTAAATGGTACATCAGCACATGAAAGGCTATTTAGTGCTGAGGCAATGGGACTAAAGTACCTGCCCAGAGACACAACACGGAAGACAACTCGAATTTGTCTGGGCAGGATGTGAACCTACAACCCACTGATTTTGAGTCAGACATGCACTAACTGCTGTGCCTCTGCATCTCCCTCCCTGGAGTATGAAAAGTTGAATATGTTAACTGACATCAGAGATGTGTGACGCTTTGGTTGCATGAACATATGAAATACTGAGTGAGGGGAAATATGGACCTAAATAGTAAGAAGATAATTGAGGAGGAGGGAGGGGGAGAAAGGTAAGTTTGACTAACTAATACTGCTATATTTATGTCAGACATGTTAGAATGCAAGCACATTTCAAACTCCCTTACAGTATTGTAATACCCAGACTTGAAAGACCACTGTTTTGGAAGACCACATTTCATGAAAGACTGCATTTTTCATGCACAGACCAACTGCACTATATAATGACCAAAACACATCAAATTTACAATTTTAACCCAAATGACTACCAGAAGTATGGCATGGGCCAATCTATATTTTCATGCTGGTAAGAAACACAGGAAATATTCTTGTAAATAATTTTTATAAAGTTCAACTGACCTAAGCAATGAAGAATTGGAATGGTCACTAATTGGGCTAGAATGGCACATAACGTTCCCTCTACTGTCTTCTTAATACCTGGAATTTGTAAAAAAAAATCTGGAACAACATTACAAATGCTCATATTAATATTTACTATTTTATTTTACATACCAGTTAAACATGCATTTTTAAAAAAGTGATTTTAAAAGTGTGTATTTATTACATTTTGTGTTGTAAATGGGAAATGAGAAATTAAGAAAATACAAAACCCATTGCTCGGAGTATGAAGCTGTTTTTGTTTGGGTTATTAAGTAACAGTATTGTATACTATTGACTTTTGATAAATTCTTGACTGCATTAAATAAGGCTGGCGTTAGATTAGCATTATGCTAATAAACCTGCAGCATGGGTTGCCACTGAATGGTGCTAGGTGACAACAACTAACAATCGAGACAAGCACAGCATGTATATTTTACTTCACTCGGAGAAGAGCTTGCCAATTAACACAAATAAAAACAGACTGGGATAACCAAGATATGCCATCAATTTACCTAAAATGTTGTACTCCTGACATGTATTCAGACCAATTTTTTTCATGATGGGTTTGAATATACATTTTCAAAGGGTGAATAATGCTTACGTGTTAATCTTTGAAGACAATGGTTTAAAATCAGAAAATTCAGTGCTATGCCAACTCGATGTAAACATCTGTCCACCATGTTGAAACCAAATTTTAGAATAAAATGTTTCACCAGTAATACTTACTCAATTGAAATATGTTAGAAGTACATTTGCTACCTCACCAATCCAGCCATCCCAAACTAAAAAAGGTATTTGCCATGTATTTTGTGGTCTCCCCTTGGATAGAGGGATTGGTGCCAAATCCTGTCAATTATCACTTATTACTGGAGTGAATGTGCATGCTCTTCCAGAGATGTAACTGCAGGGCGAGCTTGAGAGGGTGTGCCCATATTATGATAGGGTAAATACTATTGTGGTGATAAATTTTACTTTAAAACTGGTTTCTTCCTCAAGTATGTTACCCCATAATAATACATTAGGGGAATTGGTAAGATGAGGAAGGAGTTACATCCTCTTATTCAGGATCTATTCTAAAACTGAAAATTTAGAGAAGCAATTCACATTTGATAAAAAATGGGACTTTTCTGAATATATGAGGGATTTAAGAAATAAAGGTAGGCTTCAAAATATAATCAAGGATTTTCATGCATTAGGTGTATTTTTCAGTGCAACTGTTGAGAAATTAGTGTGAATCCTGCAGTTGCACATCCTAGAATAGACTCTACTTACTCTGGAGTTGTCCCTGTCACCAGTCTCCTAATGTATTTGAAGCAGGTTCATTTTGTGTCCGATATGGGCTAGGGCATTTTGTGACCGATATGGGCCAGGGTTGTGTCCGATATGGGCTAGGGTTGTGTCCGATATGGGCTAGGGCATTTTGTGTTTGATATGGGCTAGGGTTTGCATCTGGTTTATGTATGGATGCAGTTTAAAGAAAAAATTGTCACTCTGGCTAATCCAGCAGAAGTAGAGTAACTTGTGTCAGCTGAAGCTGCTGAATGACTGGGGAAGGTAGCCTTTTGCCCTGCTGGAATATTTCACACCAGATCAAACTGGGCCATTCAACAGCATTAAACAGTTGTGTGTGATTGTCCATGGAGTACATTTTTAATACTAGAGGTGTGATCCCTAAGGGACATTCTAGGGGGCAACAAACTTAACACCAAAGGTGGGTTTTGGACCCTGTGCGCAGATGAATGAAGACCTGGGACCAAATGCGACAGGATTTGTAATTGTTGACAGGGAATACAAGCTGAAGGAAGAGAGAAACAAAGGATTTCATGTCTTTGCTACAAAAGGATGCTCACTGGATGCTTTTGACCTGTAAGGTCTCTTATGATAGGCATCAGGAACTGATATTGGGGTGCCCATGCTGAACTCTGATGGTAGAAGGTGTTAGTTGAGGGAGCCTACAATCTTAAATGGGCCTCGAGAAAGTTCCTGGTAGGCTTGTGCTGTTCAGGAACTCTACTGCACTTTCTTGAGGAGAGTGTATTCTAGAGAGAGCTACAGGTCATCAGAGCAGGATGTCTCCCATAGTGTGGTGAAGAGTAAAGACTCCTCCTCACACACACACCAGGTTATTAGAAAAAGGACAACACATGCATGGTGTTGTTTTTTATGAGAAGACTGCCATAAAGAGCAGCTGGGTTGAAACTGAATGTTATCTCCCCATATTATTCCTCCTCTGCCTGACCATGAAATAAGAGGTTGAAAGAGAGAGGATGCAATCTGAGAATGGCCTTGTGATGATCTTTAAGCAGCAGGAATCTGGATAAGAATGCATCTCTTTTTCTGCAAGCTAGAGTTTTATGGATGCAGCTTTGGGATTTGAGAGTGAGTGCTGAGCTGCCCTACAAAGTATACAAGCCATATGGGAGACTGATTCCTGAATGAGGAGGGGGCCTATGCTATGTTCATGTTGCTGAAATATATCCATCAAGACCAAATCATGCCTGGAGCCAATCACAACAATGCTGTGGACCAGTTGTTGCACATTAAAAAGATTTTCCAGTCCTGTGCAAAGATGAAAGTGTTGACATTCCCAGGCTATTGATGCCCATGTCAATAGCAGGGACTTCTGAGGAAAAAACTGGTGTGTGTATCTTGTAATAAACTGGGTTAAAGTTCAAAGGAGTCATCATTGCAAAAGAAAGGTCTCTTGACACTGCAAAGCAGTACAAAATGTAAAGGATTTGACCAGGCTGTATTTTAAAAAAGGCTGGTCTGTTTCATTTTTTAAAGAGATTTGCAAATGTGGAAATACTGTAAGAGGCCATTGACGGAGCAGGAGGAAATGGAGGCTGGAAGAGTATTTCAGCTGATGTACAGAAGGCTGGGCATTCCCAAGACAATGCTGGCTCAAGGAAGGAAGATGTTGCTTATGAGCATGTCCTCACACTTGTTTGAGAGGGGTGGTAAGGAAACTCCTGTGAGGGTAGAGATGACTTCACTGGCGAAGTGGGGTGTTAGGGACACATTAATCTCCAGGTGTTCATTCATTTGTCCCCAAAAAGATATGTGAATGTGATTCATGACAGAGCCAAGATTGGTGATGGACCTGTATAGTGCAAGTCCACAATGATTCCATGGGTCTGGTACTTGATAGTATGGGAGAAAGGTTCACCAAATCTGGTGCCAGTTAAGCCAGGTGTCTGTGACAGAGCTGGAGCTGGACAAGGCATGACAGGGTGGCAGGCACTGTCTATATTCTGGGACTTGGACTGGGTATACCAGGAAGATAGATCAACATCTAGTCTCAGTGGAAGACGGCATTGATTGAGGCTGTGCTGAAGCTGGAGACTTTGTCCTGGGCCGACTTTTTTTTGGCGCCTACATCCAGTACAGGCTATCAAGGAAATAATCACCATAACCAGTATTGGGGTTTGTTTGAGATGATGGAATGTCCAGGAATGGCTAAAGTGGGTCACCATACCATGTACTTGCCCGGTTGTCTCTATCTACTGACTTCTGGTGCCTAAATCCACTACTGGCTATTGAAGAATGATCACCATAGTCTGAAGCAGGGTCTATATGAGGTGATGGAATGTCCAGGAATGGTTTCAGTGGGTTGTCATACCATGATGGTGCTGATCGGGCGCCAGGCAATATATTTTGTCTTGAAGTCAGGACTGGGTGTACCAGGAAAACAAGAGTCCCTCAAAAGGACTGATGCTCTACTGGCCAAAAAGAATTTCCAGGGATTCGGGATAAGACCATTTCTTCCTTTTAACTGCTGAGTGTTGAATCCATCACTGATATTCTTCAACAAAAACAAGATTTTAAAATTAGCTGCTGTGGTGGACATACTGAATGTCAGATTGGCACCATTTTCATTTAGGACCAAGTACACATCTTTAGAAGTCTTTTGGCGAAAACATGGCAGCCATATTGGATGTATGATTGGCACCCTTTTCATTTAGGACCAACTATAAGAAGTCTACTGGTGAAAACCCCATGTTGATATGACCATTCATTCAGCAGAAGTAGTGATATCAAGATTTTCAAGATGGTCACTGTGGTGGCCATACTGGATGTCTGAGTGGCACCATTTTCATTTATGCCCAGCTAGACGTCATGTGGTGGCCATATTGGATGTGCAAGTGGAACTTTTTCATTTAGGACCAACTAGACATCATAATAAGTCTTCTGGTGAAAACCCCATGTCAATATGACTTTCATTCAGGATGAGTAGCAACAACAAGATTTTCAAGATGGCTGTCATGGTAGCCATATTGGACATCATATTGGCACCATTTTTATTTAGGACCAAATCTTCATTATACGAAGTCTTATAGTGAAAACGCCATGTTTATATGACCACAGGAGGAGACATAATAAAAAAATTTTCAAGATGGCTGCTGTGGTGGCCATATTGGACATCAGATCAGCACCATTTTCATTTAGGACCAACTTGACATTATTAGAGGTCTTATGGTGAAAACCCCATGTCAATATGACTTTCCGTGCTGGAGAAGTAGTGATAACAAGATTTTCAATATTGGATGTCACATTAGCACCATTTTCATTTAGGCCCAACTAGACATTATAAGAAGTAATTTAGTTCAACTCCATGTTGATACAACCATCCATTCAGAAGAAGTAGCGATAACAAGATTTTCAAGATGGACACTGTGGCACCATCTTCATTTTGGACAAACTAGACCATGGAATGAATGTGTGTGTTAAGTTTCATGGTAATGCTCCAAGTAGTTTAGGAGGAGTAGCAATAACAAATGTGCTAATGGATGGATGGATGATAGACAATAAACCATCCCATTAGCTCTTCTGGCCTATGACTAGTAGAGCTAAAAATCACTTTACTAAGTTCCAGAAGTCAAAGGCATAGGTCTAGGCTGTGCCGTAAATTGGTGTGGTCTGCAGCTGGTTGGTGCCAGGTGCTTAAGTACAGTGTTGGCTATCCCATGAAAGATCACCATAGCCAGAACTGGGATTTTTCTGTTTTGATGGTACATCTACTACTGGTCCAGATGGGCCACTGTACCATGTTGGTGCTGGCCCAGTAGGTAGTCCTGAGATGTTTGCAGTGATGATAGCAACAGTGGGGCTGGTGCTGTTTGAGAAGTTTGTGATGGCCAGGATTGCTGAAAAGACTGATAGCATCTGCATCTTTCCTAGCTCTCTCTCATTTGCCCAGGTTGGTTATCTGGCAATGACGGTCAGCCATATATCCTCAAACCAGCAAAAACACACATTGCATGTATGGTCTGAATTGTACCCCATACAATTTATACTGGTAAAATAAGTGTCTTCAGCCAGCTTCAACTGCTTGCACCCCATGCACCTAATTCTGCCCACTGTGTTGACACATGAAAATAGAGCAGAACAATAACCTACAAAGATCAATTACTTGGCAAAATTCATTAACAAGGTAGAGCACTGAGTTGATTTTAAAGTACTACAGGCCATGGGGCAGGTAATTAAGATAGCATCAATAAGCTTATTGTATGAATAAGTTAGACCACTGAAGTGCAAAATATTCATCTACAATGAAGACTGAGTTAGAAATTGACAGCAAAATAGCCGGAGTATGCTTTTATAAGGTGAGAAACTCAAAAAGAATCACTCAACTGACGAAAAAGCACAAGTGACTTCAGTATTTGCAAGACCTTGATCAAAAGCATGCTCCCAACCATGAGCAGAAGTAGTAACTGACAATTGTTGGGATTTGGTGCCAATCATTTTATCCAAGGGGAGATCATTCCAGTCTGAATTCTACCTTGGCAAGCAGATGACCTTTTAACACTTCTATTGCAAGAAAACCAAAAGATGTGGCAAATGTCCAAGTTAGCTTGGGCAGGACTGGATTTCCAAATTAGTCAATGTACTCCTAACATATTATAATCAAGCAACATATCTGAAGAAGAAAATTCCCACAAGAGAACAGGCCATTCAGAAGAGACAAATTGACTTCTAGGCTAACGATGCATAATGCTAGCCCACTCTCGAGTACATCTTCACAGGAGAAATGCTTGCCATAGGTGTAAGCTGGGATGAATATGACATTGCTTGGGTTAAGAAATCCTTTTATCAACAAGAACAATTTTTTTTTTAATTATGTAACTGGAAGGTTTTAAAAAATTTTTATAGACAAATTCATATATAAGTCTCATGAAAGCAAGAGACCCAAGTGGACCTAATATCATTCACCTGGCTTACATAACTTAACAATTGCCTATCTCACTATGCTGGCTCCCAACTTTATATCATATTGATTTTACCTATTTTACTCTATCCCGATAAAAATTATTCAAAAGATAATGATATAATTAATATGCACAGTCTCTTGCTTATAAATAATGTCATCCAAGATCTTGATGATATAAACCCATATATCAAGTTTTACAGAAACTGGATGAGATATATAGTCAAAAGGTCTAGAGAGGTAACAAGCTCAGACAATTAGATGCAAGGTATCCTATTAATATAGCATGAATTTGAAGTTTGATCAAAATCTGATACAAAATATGGCTTCAATATTGCAACAAGCTCGGCCAATCTGATGCTATATCACCTCATTAATATGCGTGTGATCCTGTTCACTTTCGACATCGTTCAAGCTCTTGATGATATAAACCCTTATTACAATTTTGAATGGTAATAAGCTCAACCAATCAGAGCAAGATCACCTCATTAACATGCATGCATCTTGCTCACTATCAAAATTATTCAAGATCTTAATGATCTAACCATATATTCAAAGTCTGATCAAAATTCTATCAAAATTCTATCAGAAATGCGACTTCCAGAAGGGTAAAAAGCTCTGCCAATCTGATGCAAGTCATCTAATTAGTGTGGATCCAGAGTGGTCACACACTCAGTCAATCAGATGCAAGATTACCTCATTAATATGCATGGCTCTCATTCATCATCAGATCCATAAAAATCTTCATGATATAAACCTATATTTTATCAAAATCAGATCAGAACTGTGGCTTCCAGATGCGTAACAAGCTCAGCCAATTATATCTAAGATCATCTAGTTACTATACATGGATCGTGCTCATTATCTAACACATCTGAGATCTTAATGATATAAGCATATATTCCAAATTCTGATCAAAATTCAATCAGAAATACCACCTCCAGAAGGGTAACAAGCTCCACCAACTCATGCTAGTCACCTAATTAGTGGATCTCACTCATTATCGAACTTGTCCAATATATCACCTCATTATAATCAGATCAGAAATATGGCCTCCAGGGTGGTAACAAGGTTAACTGATGCAAGATCACCTCGTTTATATGCATGGATCTCGCTCATTATCAAACTCATCAAGATTTTTATTATATAAACCTATATTCCAAGTTTAATTAAAATCGGATTATAAATATGGACTCCAGAGTGGTAGCAAGCAATTGTTGATGGACGGACGCACAATGCATGATTCATAGAAGACCCAGTATCATACCATGAGCTCGCTTGGCCTTATGGTCAGGTAAGCTAAACAAGTTTTAAATGATATGCATATGATTGGAATACAGGAATTGAACTGTTTTATGTTATTTTAATATTTTTATCTCAATGATTTGTTTTTGTGTCCTTAATTCTTTAATGTATCAAGTCAAATAAAAAAATAATTCATTTTATATGATTTCTTTTAAATGGATTTAAACAATAACTCTCTCACCTGGCCACTTGTGTTGTCCAAACATTTTCCCACCAATAGATGCTGCCATGTCACCTACACCAAGGGAAATAATTCCAGCAAATGGAGGCAGAATTTTACTGTCTAAAACTGGAGAAAAGACAAAGTAAATTTACTCCTTTTGAATATTTTTATATTTCTTCAAGTCAGCTGGAAATTGCAATCATTGTTTATTTTAAATGTCAGTACAAAGAGCTGTAGGAATCATTCTCAAAATTATATTTGTTACAAATCTCTCAATTTATTTCAAGGAGAGATCACACAAAATTGATTGATACTGAATAGGCAGAGAAATTTTCATTAACTGATTCTTTTGTGAAAGAAAGATAACCCATTTATATATGTAAACAAATGCATGTGAATTATACATGGACATTTTAGAACAAAATCTGTAAAAGTGTACATGTTTCTTAGGCTGAATTGTATATATTACAATGATCTGTTACATTCAAATGTATAAGATTTAATGAAATCTGTAACTCTTCATTTCAAATGACTAAATCTTGTTTCCTGTTTAGGCAATGCTCAGAAAGATACTCACCATGCCTACTGTATGTGGTCAGCCACAAGGGTAAGAATGAGCCAATCAAAAGACAGATTAGGGTCAATATCATTTGAGATATACTCACTATACCCACTGCATGGGGTCAGCCACAGGGTAAGAATGAGCCAATCAAAAGACAGACTGGGGTCAATGTCAGATCTCTGCAATGCTGAGAAAGATACTCACTGTGCCCACTGCATAGGATCAGCCACAGGGGCAAGGATGAGCCAATCAAAAGACAGATTAAGATATATATTGTCAGAGAAATACTTACTCACCATGACTACAGCATGGGGTCAGCCACAGGGGTAAGGATGAGCCAATCAAAAGATAGTTTGGGGTCAATATCAGATCCCCACAATGCTCAGAGAGATACTCAATATGCCCACTGCACGGGGTCAGCCACAAGGGTAAAGATGAGCCAATCAAAAAATAGTTTGAGGTCAATATCAGATCCCCACAATGCTTAGAAAGATACTCACCATGACCACTGCATGGGGTCAGGCACAAGGGTAAGGATGAGCCAATCAAAAGATAGACTGGGGTTAATATCAGATCCCCACAATGCTCAGAGAGATACTCACGCTGCCCACTGCACGGGGTCAGCCACAAGGGTAACGATGAGCCAATCAAAGATAGATTGGGGTCAATATCAGATCCCCACAATGCTCAGAGAGATACTCATGCTGCCCACTGCACGGGGTCAGCCACAAGGGTAAGGATGAGCCAATCAAAAGATAGATTGGGGTCAATATCAGATCCCCACAATGCTCAGAGAGATACTCATGCTGCCCACTGCACGGGGTCAGCCACAAGGGTAAGGATGAGCCAATCAAAAGATAGATTGGGGTCAATATCAGATCCCCACAATGCTCAGAGAGATACTCACCATACCCACTGCACGGGGTCAGCCACAAGGGTAAGGATGAGCCAATCAAAAGATAGATTGGGGTTAATATCAGATCCCCACTGTCTTGTTTGTCAACAAACACTTGGTATTGCTGGTGTAAAGGAGCACCAAAAGGAGGCACCCTGTACAGTCTTATTACCTGGAAAAATGAAAGCAGACTGGATTAGGCTCCCAGTTTAACCTAAAAAAAATTGTTTTAGTTTGAAGATTTTTATGTTTCTGGGGTATGACTTACAATGTTATATTTCTGCTTAAGTTATTTGATAAAAATGTAAATCTATCTCGATTTCAATGGAGAGAGATTCATGTTGCATTCAACACATAGGAATGTTTTAAATAAATAGATTAGATTCATATTAAATTTAATTTTAGATCTTTTTTTACAAAAACATGTTTGGTGACTCCTACCTTATTTGCCTGCAAATCTTTGATATAAGGCAAAAGTAGAGTACCATTGTAAATTACATTTTGCATGAAAACTTTAAATAATACTGTAGAATCATGCAGGATAACTACATATTAATGTAACATGCAGGGATATTATATGGTGCAGATTTACAAAAGTCACAAGAGAGAGATTGTATCTAGACTGAGGCTTGAGCCAGGGACTTCTTGAACTCCAACTTGGTACTCTACCATCTGACCTATATGATCTGATGACTCCACTAGTGGCATATATTTAGTAAAAGCCTGAAAGAATCATACTGGTATGTAAAACAATACAGTTAAGCCACTAAACAAAGGTCACAAAAATGTGCTCTTGTTTTAGTCTTCTTTGTATAGAAGCTGAATTATAAACCCATTAAGAAAATGTCCACTAAGGCAGGTTTCACTGATTGAACTTACCTCAAAAATTATCAATACTCCTGTGGCTATCACAGATGACAAGTACAGGAACTCTGGGTCCAGCAGGATTCCTGGCACAAACACAGCAATTACAATGACATGGAATAACTTTCTAGTCACTGTAGAGACAGATTTATCATTGGATGACAGGTTTCTCTTTCCATAATGATTCACTAGGAGAACACTGACAAGAGTACAAAAGCACCACCATAGGAATAAGGCTATCTGCAAAAGATTTGTTAGTATGTTGTTAATACATTTTTATGACATCATGGGAAAAATCAGCTGTAATGAAGATTTGTTAGTATGTTGTTAATACATTTTTATGACATCATGGGGAAAAATCAGCTGTAATGAAGCAATTTATACTAGTTCCTTTCAATCCAAGCAATAACAAAGACACTCATTTAGCTTTCCAATTAATCTGTGGATAACTTAACAGGAGTCTCAAGTGGATCACTCACCTTGCTGACATCTGCCTAATAACCAAATGCAAGAGAAAGAGAAGTTGCTAAGAAATCTGGGTCAGTAGGATGCTTTTTTCCAATGCTGTTGACTGCATATATTACAAAAAAAAAACTGTTTCAAGGTTTTGATACTTTTTGATGGCACATCAGTGTCATTTGCTCAAAACAGAAAGGCCTCAATGCCAGGATGTTCTCTATTAAAGTTGCTGAAAATCTGTTAAGTGGTTTTTTGAGATAAAGTTGTTTATATGTTTTTCTGTTTTTAGTAACAGTGGCCATATTTGATGATGGTTTGGTATCATTGGTATAAATTTTAAGCTAGGATGCTCTAGAATCTGGTCATATTCTCTTAAGAGGTTTTTTTGAAGAAGTTATTAAAGGTTTCTCTACTTTTAACAGCAGCAGCCATATGATGCTGGATCAACATCATTTGTACAGACTTAAAGCCCTTCATGCCATGATACTTTTTGTCAAATTTGGTCAAGTTTTGTTGAGTGGCTTTTGAGAAGTTGTTTATAGGATTTTATAATTTTCAGCAATGGTAGTCATATTTGATGGCAAATCAGTATCATTTGTTTAATTTGCAAGGCCTGCATGCCTGAATGCTTTCTGTCAAATCGTTTCTAAGAAGCTGTTCAAAGGTTTTTCTATTTTTAGTAATGACAGCCATTTTTGATGGCAGGCCTGCATCATTTGTAAAAATGTTAAAGACCTTTATGCCAGGATGCTTTAGGAAAAATCCTGTTAGGCAGATTTTGAGAAGTTAGAGTTTTTCTATTTTTGGTAAAGGTACCCATATTTGACAGTGGATCATCATCATTTGTACACATTTGAAACCCCTCTATGCCAGGATGTTTTCTGTCAAATGTGGTCAAATTCTGTTTGCGCAGTTTCTGAGAAGTCCTTTAAAGATGCTTTCTATTTTAAGTAATGGTGGCCATATCTGATGGTGGATTGGCATCATCTCATACAAACTTGACATCACTCTATACCAGGATGTTTTAAGTCAAACTTAGTAAAATTTTGTTGAGTGATTTTTGAGAAGTTGTTTGAAGGATTTTTTTTAAAAAAAATTGACATTGCTGCAATATTTAATTATGGATCGGCATTATTTGTTTTAAATTTGAAACCCTCTATGCCAAAATCCTTTTCTGTCAAATTTGGTCAAATGCTGTCAAGTGGCATTATTGAAATCAAAACCATAACAAACTGATGACAATGACAATAATGGCATAATGTTGGCTGCTATGTCTCACTTTCCCACTAAAGTGGGCTCAACAATAAATCCTGTATCCTTCTTCCATGTTGTCTTGGATTTGACAACTGGTAATATTCAACAAAAGTATTAAGTTAATACATGATTGTTTTGGGTCTTAATTTATTTTGTGTAAAGAAACATGGGGAACTTGAAGATAAAATCATCTTTTTGATAGCCAGTCTGATGTCAAGCTTGTGATGAAGCTCCATACCGGCATAAAATAAGGGCAGAAACATCGTCAAGACAAAATCGTAATGATCTGTAATCTGAATACATAAACCTTGTGAATCAGGAGTTGTTAACCTTTTGTGTCATCTATCCACTTACCGTATATACTCGCGTATAAGCTAATACCAACTCCAAACTGCATAGACCCAGATCTGCCATTGCATAATGCATTGGCAGATCTGGGTCTATGCAGTTTGTAAGGACTAATCAGTAGAACAAACAACATAGACCCTGATCTGCCAGCACATTATGCGACGACAGATCAGGGTCTATGTTGTTTGCATTTGGATCGGATTTATACGTGAGTATAGACGGTAGTATATAATAGTTATCGTTATTTCTAGTCTGACATACTGCAGGCTTCTGACAACATGTGAGTAATATGTATTTTTGAGTTGAATGGCTACCAAGCTTATCAAGATAACAAATTATTTACCAATATATCAGTAATTAATTAATAATTTCAATGCTGTATAATTAGCTCCCTTAAATGGGAACATGTTATGACCCAATGCAACAAAGTCAATTTTAAATATGATAAATGCTGAATATGAAAATTATGATGGAAATTCTATACCATATACAAACAAAATTGGTAAAATTAATATATCCAATAATATGGTAGAGTATATACCATGAGTGAACAAGGTAGTTTGAGGTATACTCTAACTCTCCTTTTAGATAAAGAGGAAAGACCAAGTATGGCCATTGCTAGGAACGGGTATTCATTTCCTCACATGCTTTGGTATTTAAGTGTAATAATTACACTGGTAATTATACTTCCAATTTGAATTCTAAAAATACAATATTACACAGCTTTTTCCAGAGGGAGGAGGAGCAGTTCTTTTGGAGTCTGAAGTTGATGACAGCTGACCAAGAATGGAAAGGACCCATACTATAGTCTGGCATGCTAACCACTGAGGTCCCATAGCTCCATGATGGGCTTGAAGGGTCTAAATATTTTAGTATTCATATCCATAATAGCTCTAGGTTTATTATCATAATTATTATTGGTATAATAGCAACAATAATATAAGTCAATATTATTATTATTATTATTATTATTATTATTATAGTTTGAGAAATTTAAAACTCTAAAAGTCACATTAAATTTTTTTTAAAATTGTATGTACTCATTCTGCATAGTAAAAGTGCAATGCCAGATGATACAAAATGACACTAAGGAGAAAAAGTTAAACTTCTTGGTAACTGCTGCAAGATAATTTTTTTCACTGTAGTTTCGTTTATTTTAATTTTACTGATTCTAACGGATGGTATTGTGCACGTTTAAAACAGTATAAATGTACCATCTTTTAGTTTTACCTGCGCGAGGATCCATGTCGCAACCATGCACCTTACGACGTGTATTAGGCAGTGCTTGTACTATACATAGCATTTTCTTTAATATTGCACTCGCCGTTAACAACTTTATTTTTCCAACTTAAAAACGTATGCGTAGATGGAACAAGGTTTGGTTTGAAATTTTGTAAGGTATAAAGAGATTAAATAATCCTCAGCTAGATAGTAACTGGCCCAGGTAAATGCTTTCGAAGACCGAAGGTGGTGTACGATTCAGAATGAAACAGGCCCATACTATAGTGACCAAAAGGGTGCAGGTTCGAATCCTATTATCAGATCAGCCCAGTTCGGCTACCATGGTGTGTCCTTGGACAAAACACTTTTCTCCAATTGCCTCTTCTCCAAATAACCTACTTGTGTTGCTGTTCCATAAAAGACCCAACCAACCAAACCAAACAGTTCAAGCCCATGATAAATGGCTTCTAAAGCACCTAGAAAAGTGTTATGCTGAATATGAATACAAGTAGGGCAAAACTATGTAACTATTCTTGAGTATCTTCAACAGAAAAATGAGGGCTAAAATTCCTTTGTCGATTCTATGTCAAAGGGTCTTTGAAATATTAGCTTTGTCCATCTGTTCACACTATATGTATCCTATATTAAAAAAGAACAGGAAACCCTTCTCACTCCCACCTGCTTATTTTACAATATTAAATAAATGAGTTCTATCCCATCTTTTGTAACTTTCCTCTTTAAGCCTTTTTGTTTCTAGTCAAAAAGAAGGAATACAAAAAGAGGAAATGGGATATAATACAAATTAACTAAAATTATATATTATGAAGAGAAATTTGTGGAAGTCATTCTATGTACAAAGACAGACAAAGGTATTAAATGATTAATATACTAATCTGATAATAAAAACAGAAGAAAATAATAAATCTAAATGTAACTATAAAAGAGGACAGGGAGGTTATGTCTTTATGTAGGGGTGAAGACAGTGTGGACCTATACTATCGAGGTGCTACATGAGGTATTGACTCTCACAGGAATCCCTGAAAATAGGGACATAACTATATAAACGCGACACGACACAACACAGCCAAAGGGGATAAAACAAATACTAATAAAAATATGTGATTCTAAACTGCACATACTATGCAGAGACACAGTACAAAAAGATTCAATATGTTTTCAAAGTATTACATTATTTGTCTTTTTTTTTACATTTTGATGAACAAATTCAACCAAAAGAAATACCAGTCCCTAAAACCATGAGGGATAAAAAACACATACAACAAAAGCAAAACAAAATACACACAAAAGAGACAAGAAATACTGATATATGCCAAGGATCATGATTAAATTTGTAACACCGAAAGGCAAGGAAACCTGGCTAAGGTTTTAAATGAGAAGAGAGGAGAACAAGCACAAATTTGATATACTAGGCTCCAGGGAAGGAAAGAAAAGAAACCTGGCAACATGAATCTAAACCAGTATGTCCCTTCCAAATTAAAAAGATTAACCCCATTAAAAATCATATTTTCCAAATTGCCTTATTTTTGCAAAAATATGCACACTAATTACACTCTGGGGGGACCACACATATATATATAAAAGCCTTTGATTTGTGGACCATGCGAGGGGGGGGGAGGTCACCTAATAGGCCTGCTTGTTTCATCACAGTTTGAGCTCTGCATGTGTCCACAAACAAAAAAAAATAATAGTTTGAATACAACAATGCAAAACATGGCAAGAACTTATTCTAGGTTAGACAGTTTTATACACACACCCCATAAAAAACAAAGTTTGGGGTTGTAATGAAGTCAGCTTATCCCTCTGTCCATCTGTCCCACTTTTGTTTATGTAATAACTCCCCCTAATAACCCTCTGAGGTATCTTCATGAAACTTGGTATGCTTTTTTTTTTATAATGATTAGATACTATGTACTGAAGAAAACAGAGTCTGTCTGATCAGCATTTTAAGTTATCTCCACTTTTATTACTGTGTCTGTCCATCCATCACACTCCTGTCCAGTTAATATCTCCAGAACTGTTTAAGGTATGTTTTTGAAATTTAGTATGCAGTTCTATCATGACAAGTTTGTATTCCACATAAGACTCAGCTTTGTCAAATAAGTAGTTTAGAGCTAACTCCACATTTTTTAGAAAATTGTATGTACACTTCACATCTTGTGGGCGGACATGGGGGAGGGCATTCAGTAAGCACTCGCTGACTGATAGATCTAATGCTACAATGGGAATGACTGGAAATCATCAATGTTTGTATGCATGATTGTTGCTATATCTGCAAAAATAACTAAATAAAAAATTAACTACAGTATTGCATTTATAATTATCCATTTTGCACGGGTGTATCAGTCTGTTTCTTTTATATCTGTTTCTCTGTCTTTCTGTCTATCTGTCTGTCTGTTTAGCTCTAGCTTACAGTATATGTGGACTGTGTGACTCTGGAGATGATCCAGTAGATTGGGTTTTGCCTGAGTGACATGCAAAGACAAGGAAGCACCAGGAAAAAGCCTGTCACTGCATATGAAATGTAGAACCATTCTGGCCGGAATTTCCTTCTGTCCAGTACAACGAAAGCAGCAGTGGCAGCCACAATTCCTATACAGACTATCTGAAACATGATGAAAATGGCAATCACATGAGGTATTCAACAAATTTCTGAAATTAATACTGTATAGTTTTCCACCATCATTTACTTATTGCACCCAAGATTTCATCATTTTAATAGGGTAGTATCAATTGATAAGTTTTGCTGTCAGTAGTTAGGTTAAATAAAGTATTTATAAAAATGAATGATTTTGTTGCTCAAAACCCTACAACCTTCTTAACTTGGGTCAGTATTTGAATAACTTATAAAATGACTATGTTTCTCAAAACATGAACACCCTTTAAAACAAATATAGAAATAGTATTTATGTAGTGACACAAAAGACATTAAGGTAGTGTAAAAAATAATACTTATGTATTTTGATATAATGTTTTCTGCTTGAAAATGATTATTTATTGTATCTTTGTTCCAGATTTGTAAAATATCATTGAATGTATTCAAGTCATGTAACTTTCTCCAGCATTTAACTTACCACTGATATTTTGGAGATATCATTAGTAAAAACCAGGTCCTGTCCCTGAAAAGTAAAAAAGCAATATCTCAACTATTGATTTTAAACAGCATTACAATTTGTAACATGTGAAGCATTACAAATAAAATACATACTATGGCAATGAGCTTTTTTTAACACATCTATTTTCATCTTAGTGATAAATACATTCTGATGAATACATAAATATTGTATAATTTCAAAAGGCCATACACATTTTGCTTACCAAAATGCTTTATTTGTCAAAGCCCATACACTTTTTGCTTACCAAAATGCTTTAATTGCCAAAGGCCATAAACTTTTTGCTTACTAAAATGCCTAAATTGCCAAAAGCCATACACTTTTTGCTTACTAAAATGCTTTAATTGCTGAAGACCGTACAAATTTTGCTTACTAAAATGCCTAAATTGCCAAAGGCCATACACATTTTGCTTACCAAAATTCTTTAATTGCCAAAAGCAATACACTTTTTGCTTACTAAAATACTTAAATTGCCCAAAGCAATACACTTTTTGCTTACTAAAATGTTTAAATTGCCAAAGGTCAAACACATGTTGCTTATCAAAATGCTTAAATTGCCAAAGGCCATACACTTTTTGCTTACTAAAATGCTCTAACTGCTGAAGACCATACACATTTTGCTTAACAAAATACTTACAATTGCCAAAGGCCATACACTTTTTGCTTACTGCTTACTAAAATGCTTTAATTACCAAAGGTCATACACTTTTGCTTACCAAAATGCTTTAATTGCCAAAGGTCATACACTTTTTGCTTACCAAAATGCTTTAACTGCCAGAGGCAATACACTTTTTGTTTACCGAAATGCTTATATTGCCAAAGGCTATACGCTTTTTGCTTACCATAATGCTTTATTTGCCAAAGGCCATACATTCTTTGCTCACCAAAATGCTTTAATTGCCAAAGGCCATACATTTTTTGCTCACCAAAATGCTTTAATTGCTGAAGGCCATACATTTTTTGCTTACCACAATGCTTTAATTGCAGAAGGTCATACACTTTTTGCTTACCAAAATGCTTTAATTGCAGAAGGCCATACACTTTTTGCTTACCACAATGCTTTAATTGCAGAAGGCCATACACTTTTTGCTTACCAAAATGCTTTAATTGCAGAAGGTCATACACTTTTTGCTTACTAAAATGCTTTAACTGCAGAAGGTCATACATTTTTTGCTTACCAAAATGCTTTAATTGCAGAAGGTCATACATTTTTTGCTTACCAAAATGCTTTAATTGCAGAAGGCCATATATTTTTTGCTTACCAAAATGCTTTAACTGCAGAAGGTCATACATTTTTTGCTTACCAAAATGCTTTAACTGCAGAAGGCCATACATTTTTTGCTTACCAAAATGCTTTAATTGCCAAAGGTCATACATTTTTTGCTCACCAAATTGCTGCTAATGTAGTTTAACATGATATATAATTTATGTTGAAGCTATTCAGCATTATGGGATAGATATTAGCACAACTGATTAAAATCAGAACAAAAAATGCCTTATGGAACCTGCTGTGTATATATCAGTATCTGAAATGAAACTAGTTGACATGAAAAAGATAATTAATTCAATGATATCTTGCAGCAACATGCTTACCTTGCACCTCTGCAGTCACTGGTTTGATACCAGGTTCTGGAATTGTGCAAAGGTAAGTGGCATCTCATTGAAGGTTGGTAGTCTCGTTTAACCAGACATCTCATAAGTCTTTATGAGATCTCAATCATACAAGGGTCTGTTAAATGCTTAAATGATCACCGTTTCCAACAGAAGGTGCTTCTATCAAACTTGGTTGAAATGAAATTGCAAAGACATAGCTCACTAACTAAAAGTTTATATAGACAAACTAATGTATTATGCCACCTCATCTTGGCCAATAAAATAACTTCTTCAAATTTTGGGAAAGCCTCATTCTCATATTATAAGGAAAACTCTTTTTTTAAAAGACCTGGAGATCTCATGGAGCTACATGTGGGTCTGGCTCAATAAGACTATCAAGGTTGGTGTTTTCCTACTGGTTTATCAGTATCCTCTGCTTCAAAGACTAGCTCAACTATACAGCTGGCAAGAGTAACTTTTATAAGCTGTTACAACTTGTATTACCATCAATGTATTAAGATGATGTGGACAACCATATGGCTTGAACAAACATAACAAAAAGAAAGTGAAGCCAACAATGTTTGCGAAAATCAACAAACAATTTATTTAAAATAATTAATGTGAAAATCAAAATACACTTAGTTTCGTGTATTACAATCCAAATAATCCAACAATTATTAGTGTCCTAATCACAAGTCCTGTATATACAGAAACTATAAAATGTTCCAAGTGACTGAATGTTCCAAGTTAATGAATGTTCCAAATGAATCTTCGTAATGAACGAATGTTCCGAAAAAATGAGTCTTCGTAATGAACGAATGTTCTAAATGAATGTGTCTTTGTAATTAATGAATATTCTGAATAGATGATGGTTCCGAATGAATTAGTCTGGATTGTCATGATGTTCCAATGATAATATGATCCAGGTAGCTCTGTTGAATGGTCCAATAAATAATTCCTTTCAAATCATCTATACAGCATAGCATCACATTATGATTCCAGCTCGGCTATTATTTCAAACGATCTGAAGATTCCAAAAAGCTGATCATAAAAAAAAGTTTTTTTCAACTCAAGATCTAAAATGGAATGAAATTAATTCGTATTTCTAGGTCTTTTATACAACTTGCAAATGGTACATTTCATAACAGGAAATGTGTCATATTATGACCCAGAATGCAATACTAAATGCATATATTTCATCAGATACAGTAAATAACTCTGACCTTGAACAAAAGGTCAGTAAACATATTATTTTGATTTAATAGTACAACTAAACCCAGCTTAAATATGACTCACTATTTGACACAACTTTAAAGTAGAGTCATAGGCAAAAAGTTTAAGCACACTATAGATTCCATATACATAATTCCGCACACTATAGATTCCATATACATAATTCCGTAACACCATCAATGTATTAAGACAATATGACTCACATACCATCAATGTATAAAGACAATATGGACTCACATACCAGAACCAATGCCATATATGCAACATGGAGGGGAAGAGTCAGGAGCTGACTGGTAACTGCTGCCTCACCAAAAGTGAAAGATTTAGGGAACCAGTCTGGCAACTTGTATAACAACAAGGAATACACTAAACTTGCTGGCACAATATAGAGGACTGAAAAGGAACAGCATAGCTTATGTTAATCTGGGAGTAGTCAGGATACTATTGGATACCACATACTACTATAAAGCTATTAAAGTCATACTCTATATAGTTTGGTATGTTATTATTTCAGTTTTTCTCTAAGAGCCATCAAATGGTTATGGATGCTGATTGTTAACCATTTTTCACAGCTTTTTGAAGCAATGTATAATCATTATGAATTTTACCTAATCTGTAATGTCTAACATACAACATACAAAGGTACTATATGTACATAATGATGATGTACTTACATATGCATAATGTGAAAGAATTTAATCTAAATTATTATATAAAGTAGAATCCAAGGTCATACAATAGTTTCTTTGCTATTCCTATTAAACTTGTCATCAGGTGAACTCCAAAAGAAAAAAAGTAACCTAGTAAACATATTTATAAAGGAAAGCAGTATACATGTAACTTAGTCATACATGCTAAAAACCATATAGATGTATGGAGTGATATTTGTCAGAATAATTGGTTAGAACTAAACATACATTTGGCATTTTCTTACCTGTAAACCTGTACCTTAGCAGCACCACCAATAGTACCATTATAGCCACATATTGCCCAAGCAATGTTCTCCTGGTGCTAGAAATCATTGCTTTTCTAATAGCTATTCCTGCTGACAATATTGCAAAGCTTTCTGTTGCCTTAACAAGGACTGAATCTGCATGAAAACATGGTTTATAATGATGAGATAAAGAGGAAGGTACATTTAGTGATAAAACAAATCCATATTTAGATACAATGTCTTGTGTAAGCAGCAAACAAAGAGAACCTGTGAATATTTGTATATACAGGTTGCATGCATAAATCTTTGATTTGTTAAGAAAAAACTACAGTTGTTCCTTACCATAATACCCCTCAATATGCTGATGCTCCTCTTATAATGATGGCATGGTCATGGATCCCAGTAAATGGGTCAAATTTTGTTTTAATATTGATACATAATTTATGTCAGATTCATGAGAAGCAATTATAATGTTATTTTACATCATTATAACCATGAGCCATATTACAAAGTGGAAGGACTGTACTTTCTACAGTCTTCCCACTGACCATGCAGCTTAGCAAAATATTTTACTCTCAAAACTTTAAACAAGTATTCCTCAATGGGACTAAAGCTCTGTTGTCCAAAAAGAATTTCCAAGAATTCAAGATAAGGCAATTGCTTCTTTTTAACTGCTGAGTGTTGAAACCATCTCTGATATTCTTGAGCAATAAGATTTTTCCATAGTGGCCATACTGGAGGCCAGATTGGCACCATTTTCATTTAGGACCAACTAAACATCATAAGAAGTCTTTTAGTGAAAACCCCACTATGATATGACCATACATTCAAAAGAAATAGCGATAAGATTTTCAAGATGGCTGTTGTGGTGGCCATATTGGATGTCTGAGCAGCACCATTTTCATTTAGGATCAAATAGACCTTGGCATGAATATGTGTGTAAAGTTTCATGGCAATCCTCCAAGTAGTTCAGGAGGAGTAGCAATAACAAACTTGTGTTAATGGACAGACTGACCTTGGACTACAGATGACAGGCAACAGGTCATCCTATAAACTCTTCTGGTCTATGACCAGTAGAGCTCAAAACTCTCCATACAACAGTTACATGAGAGCTAAATCAACATCAGTACTGTGCATGCAAATTATCAAGTTAGTTCAATAAGAGGGAGCATGGAAGCCCAGGCAGCCAAATCTTGGTCATGAAGTCATGATGCACTGTAGGACTTCCCACCATTCTTTGGAAACAAGATAATCTATCACCTGACAGCGCAATTGTCATTAGCTGCATGCAGCCCCATCTAAATCATCCAGTGCTCCAGACAGAAGCACCAAAACATGAGGCAAGGAAATGTAGGACCTACCTTCCATATTCTAGACAGTGATGGTGAATATTTCAGACTCAACAGGAGTGGAGGTAGGGTGGTGTGTGGGTTTTGCACATGATACAAGAAACTGATTTTTCATAATGAGCTAATAAAAACCTGTTCTGTTCTTGGTAATGCCTTGCTGATGGTAAAAATAAAAACTTTTCAAATTTAAAAGCAGAGTAGTCTTGAGAAGGAAACCTTTGTATCAGTGCTGGACCAGAGCTCTTGTAGGTCTTTGACAGTGGCAATCCTTAATCCTCAGTCTCCAGGAATAGAGGGTCCTGGTAGAAAAACTGAGACATCACTGGACATTAAATCATTATATTTAGGAAAATCAATAAACAATAACAAACCTCCTTCTTCACTTTTAAATATGAAAATTCTTTATTTTTCTGTTCCGGCAATTACCTTTCGTGCCAATTTGGTCTTTTTTTTAACCTCTTGGGGAAAAGTACATCCACTGCATTCACAGTATTAAAAACTGAGCATCCAGGGCTAGTTATTGAGAGTGCATAATCTGAGAAAATTAGGGGTCCAAGACAAGCATTTGATGATTCAGGATGTGCTGAAAGTGCTTAGAGTTCTGAGGACAATAAGTACTCTCTGATTTCATCATAGATGCAATCTAGCTAGTTTGTATGTGGGGAAATGCCAATCATGTCCAGGGGATTGGGTGTCCAAAATAAGTGCTTTTTTCTTTTGACACAATGTGACATTTTTGATATGCTATAGCATGTTGTTCTCTCCCCATATTAGCCTATAGCAAGACATGGATATTACATTTCTGGTGACGTAGTTCATCAATATCAACAATCTTAATTTTTTACAAAATTAAAATAAAACATACACCACAGTCATGTTTTAATTAAAATATACATCATAGTTGTGTTTTAATTAAAATATAACATACATCCCAAACATGTTTTAATTAAAATATACATCATAGTTGTGTTTTAATTAAAATATAATGTTCATTACCAGACATGTTTTAATTAAAATATACATCATAGTCAATTTATAATTTAAATCTAACATACATCCCAGTTGTGTTTTAATTAAAACATAACATACACCAGTCATGTTTTAATTAAAATAAACATCATAGTTGTGTTTTAATTCAAATATAACATACATCCCAGTCATGTTTTAATTAAAATATAACATACACCAGTCATGTTTTAATTAAAATAAATATCATAGTTGTTGTGTTTTAATCCAAATATAACATACATCCCAGTCATGTTTTAATTAAAATATAACATACACCTGTCATGTTTTAATTAAAATATAACATACACCAGTTATGTTTTAATTAAAATAAACATCATAGTTGTGTTTTAATCCAAATATAACATACATCCAAGTAATGTTTTAATTAAAATATAATATACATCCCAGTCATGTTTTTAAAAAAATATACACCACCATCGTGTTTTAATTAATATATAATATTCATCACAGCCAGTGGTCTAAATATTTTTTTTTTTTTAATATTTCTTTAATAGTATTAAAGGTGCTCATTAAAAAAGTCAAACAAAGAAAACTCAGACATGTGAGATGCAAATTCACAAATTGCTGTTAAATTTAAGCCAAAGAATGGTAGAGTTATAATTTAAAACATGTCTGACATAATGCACACATTGAGATTTGCTCTTTCACAACTGAGGTAAGATGAAAACTAGGAAAAAGAAGCATACTCTACCTCTAATAGCTGGAGATGTCCGGACCTGCTGCAGTATGAAGGCAAATGGAAGCATAAGACAGCACCAAAAACCACCATTATCCTCCTGCCTGAATCCAGTATTTATAAGGTGAATATAATTTTACATCACCAGGCTTCTTTTTTAACAAAATAAATAAGATTATATGGTATATTCAGAATTGATTTCTCCCATGTACGATGAAAACAAGAGGCCTAAGTGAGCTTGATTTTAATCACCTGGCTAACATAAGCCTAAAACAACCACATGTTAAAAAAAAGTTAGCAAAGTAAAATGGGTTAGTAACTACAGCCATATTTTATGGCAGATTGGCATAATTTGTTTGACAGGGTTTGACTTTATGCAAAATGTGGTCAAATTTTTTTTTTTAGAAGTCATCAGTCTAGACTGTTGCCACTGAGAGTTCTTGACCTCCTGTGTTCAGAAATTGGAGGCCTAGATAGAAAAGAGAGTCCCAGTGAGAAAAAAAAGAGTACCAGGAACAGTCGATTATACACCTACCCCATGTTTGATAGTCCTCAATGTGGAAAACTTAAATTTTCATGCAGAAATAATTTTCTTATTTTGATCAAGGTGACCTTGACTGTTGACCTTTTGGGCCCAAAATCGATAGGGTTCTTCCTTACTCCAAGTGCAAGCCATTCACAAAGTTTGGTAAATGTAGATGGTGGACAACTAATGATATTATGTGGAAACAAAATTTGTAACAGATGGATGGAAAGACATACAGACTGATGCAGAGACTATCCTAATGTAATATGCTCTGCCTTATGGCAGGTGTACAAACCAGAGTCCCTCAAAGGGACTGATGCTCTACTGGGTGAAAAGAATCTCCAGGAATTCAAGATAAAACCATTTCTTCCTTTTAACTGTCAAGTGTTAAAACCATCTATGATATTCTTCAGCAACAACAAGATTTTCAAATTATCTGCTGTGGTATACATACTGGATGTTAGCTTGGTACCATTTTCATTTAGGACAAATTAGACATCATTAGAAGTCTTCTGGTAAAAACCCAATATCATAATGATCATCCATTCAGGGGGAGTAGTGACGATAAGATTTTCTGGACAGTCGTCATGGCAGCCATACTGGATGCATGACTGGTGCTATTTTCCTTTAGGACCAACTAGGTATCATAAGACGTCTATTGGTGAAAGCCCCATGTTGATATAGCCATTCAACTGGAGAGGAGTAGAGATAATATTTTCAAGATATTCCTTTTTATTCAGGAGAAGTAGCAATAACAAAATTTTGAAGATGTGGTGGCCATATTGGACGTCAGACTGGCACCATTTTCATTTTAAGACAGACTGGACATCATAAAAAGTCTTCTGGTGAAAACCGCACATCTATATGTCTTTCTGTTCAAGTAGAGTTGTACATGTATATTAAGATTTTTGTGATAACAAGATTTTTAAGATGGCTGCCATGGTGGCCATACTGGATGTCAGATCGGCACCAGTTTCATTTAGGACCAACAAGACATCATGAAAAGTCTTTTAGTAAAAAACCCATGTTGATATGACTATCCATTCAGGAGAACTAGCGATAACAAGATTTTCAAGATGGCTGCCACAGCAGCCATATTGGATATCAGATCAGCACCATTTTCATTCAGGACCAACTAGACATCATAAGAAGTCTTTTAGTGAAAACCCCATGTTGATATGACCATCCATTCAGGTAGAGATAAGAAGACTTTCAAGATGGCTGCTATGGCGGCCATATTGGACGTCAGATTGGCACCATTTTCATTTAGGACCAACTAGACCATGGGATGAATGTGTGTATAAAGTTTCATGGCAATCCTCCAAGTAGTTTAGGAGGAGTAGCAATAACAAACTTGTGCTAAATGACGGACGACAGATGATGGACAACAGACCATCCAATAAACTCTTCTGGTCTATGACCAGTAGAGCTAAAAACGAGTCTATCAGTGCTTGGAAAATCATTACTTTCAAAGAAAATCAACAAATCTTTATTATGAGGAATCTTATTGCCTTTGAATATTATTATCTGCTGGTGTCATTTCAATTTTCACTTCACCTTCCAACACCGTTTAAATATGATGATGTTTTTTTTCTATTCATTTTGCTAAGTATTCTGACAAAAAGTACTTTATTTGTATGACCTGTTGAACAATGTAAGGAGTTTGAGAAAATTGAGGGTTCAGGATTTGCTGTTGCGGATCAAGAGGATGCAGAGTCTTGGAACATACGGGTCTTGGATGCACATGAAGGGCCTACACAGACCTTTGGTCATCTGAAGTTTTTTTTTTCATATTGTTTGTAAAGACAGTCATATTTGATAGACAATCAGTATTATTCATAAAAACTAGAAGACCTTGATGCCAAGATGCTGTCAAATGTGATCACATTCTGTTGGGAATTTTTTTATAATAAGTCATTTAAAGCTATTTCTGTTTTTAGTAATGATGTCCATATTTAATGGCAGATTGGCAACATTTGTATAAACTTAAAAGACACTGATATCAAAATGCTTGTTATTACATTTGTCAAAATCCACTCAGTATTGTTTTTACAAAAGAAAACTAAATTTGTTTCTACTTTTAGTATTAGAGTCACTTCTGATGGCAGATCCATATATATATATATTTTTTTTTAAAGTAAAGAATCATGAAGGAAAAGGTTTTTGTCAGGAGAAAGATTTCAAAACAACAGCATAAATTGAATAATTTTTGTATATATAAAAGTGAGATTTCCTAGATGGAAGTGTACAAGTCTGCTGTACTTACCTAAACTTTCCTGTTTTCAATTTCTGTGTACCTGACAGCTCTAAAGCAGCAGATATGAGGAGAAAAGCCAAGATACAAACTGGAACCAAGAAACTGTGTATTATCTTTCTGGTTTAAATGCATATTGCATCCAAAGAAACAAAAACAATGGCATCAGTGTTGCTTCAAGGAATTTTCAAAAAGGGGCCAACTCCCCCACTGAAACTTTAAAAGAAGGCCAAAGCTGCAAATAAGTTGGCCAAATAGTTTCACGACTTAGGGTTAAAAAAAAGTCAAATAAAATTCAGCAATATTCAATGCCCATCTGTGTGATATTATGTTATTCAATGTCCATCTGTGATATTATGTTATTCAATGTCCATCTGTGTGATATTATGTTATGTCACACACTTACTTAAAAACATGACATTATTTAAATTGTTACTAACTTATTTTTCAACAGTATTGGTTTGATCATTTGTACATCTTGTCATGAATGCTTTATTCTTGTTTTGCTTGATAGATACATACATAACAAATCATTCTTTTACCATTTTTCAATAAGAATGGCCATTTCTCAGTCCACTTTATTTGCTGACAATAAAATAGGCTGAAAATAATTTACAAACAAAACTGATCATATGAATTGTCTTTATATATCTTAAATCATTTTCCCCCTGAGATTATTTTCATTTTCATCTGAAATGGTGGTAGAAAACTAATTCTTGTTTTTGTTACTTCCAATTGCATTCAACCACATCATTTTCAGAGAGGTTTTTGCGTTTGATTGATGCTTAGATGTATGAAAGTCATATTTGATTAGCCATTTCACCAACACATGAGCAGATGGGTGAAAATGTGACTTTTTCTTGCTTATTGAACCCACAATTTTCATGTCCTGACCCCTTTTACTCCAAATCTCAAAATGCACCCTACTTTTTTCAAAAGGTTCATCTGTCTGAGTGCTGTTTGGACCAGTCTGCTTTAGATTTAATGGCAGGAAGTATACAATATGGACACAAATCCAATTCTAGAACTGGTAATTATTTGTATAACAAAAATCTGGTCCAAAAAATTAAGTTTTTTAGGCTGTATTTTTTAATGTGAGTAGAAAGTCAACATTACTTGGTATCACTGTAGAGCTATATCATTCCCATTTTCTGTAATACCACCTGCTTTGGTGTATCATCAATTATAATGATGCCACAGAGCTTGGAACAAAGGTACTACCTCATGATGCAAAAACGTGACATGCTGGGATAATGAGTTAAAGGTCAAATATGGAGGTTCCGTTTTAACTTTTTTTGAATCTTCCATATCTGGAAACACGTATTCATTGTAATTATAAAATTTATAAAAGCATTGTGTATGAACAATTTTGTTTAAAAGTATGACCCTCATAAAAGTTCTCACAGGTATTACTGGTACATGTCACTGATATGTATTTGAAAGTGACATATCACTAGAGCAAAGAACTACCTAATGCAGAGATTATAGCATAGGAATTTATGACATGTTATAGAATAAACAGTGATCATGTCGTAATTTTAAGAAACTGAAATTTTCTACAGAATGGTCAATATGGTCATCATGGGAAACAAAGCAAACAAATGATGACAAATATTGGAAAGAATTCTATAAATACTGTGCATTCAAATGCAGAAGCATAATCTCTGTGTATTTTGTAACTTTTATATTATGTAAGTCACATTGAAAAAAATATATACCATATTTACTCACGTATATACCGGCTCCAAATGCAAAAAAACACAGACCCTGATCTGACGTCACATAACGTAATGGCAGATCAGGGTCTGTGTTGTTTGTTCTACTGATTAGTCCATACAAACTGCATAGACCCAGATCTACTGGCGCATAATGCGAAGGCAGATCTGGGTATATGCAGTTTGCAGTTGGTCTTAGCTTATACACAAGTACAAACGGTATAGCTGATCCCTAATTTTAGTAAAAACTATTGACGATATCTCTTAAAAAATAAACCACAATTCCTTTAGATGGTACATGTTGGACCCATCCCTTTTTAAATATAACCCCTTTTCACCTGACATCATATTTTGTCATGTTCTACTGAATATTTGCCCTTATGTTTTCTCCATCATAATTCTACAAAGCAAAGATTTCATGAAGATATGTGCTTGCAGTTCAAATTTCTGTACCCTACAAATGGGGACAACTTATTTTTCAATATCCTGCTCTCCCTCCCTCTAGCTTGCCCATTTTCCTAACAATGATTGACTAAACTATATGTCTAAATCCTGTTTTTATTGTTTAAAAGGACCTGTGATGATCTAATTGCTGCACTATGCTTAGAAAAGAATTACCGTATGTACTCGCCTATAAGCCAATACCAACTGCAAACTGCATAGACCCAGATCTGACAGCGCATAATGCGCCGGCAGATCTGGGTCTATGCAGTTTGTAAGGAGAAATCAGTAGAACAAACAACATAGACCCTGATCTGCCAGCGCAGGGCCTATGTTGTTTGCATTTGACTCGGTTTATACGCGAGTAAATACAGTAGAATGAAGAGTGGGTCTACTTGGAATGCTCTTCAAAATACTTCCCTGTGTGACACAGTAGCCCTATTTTCTGAATCTTTCTTCATTTAGAAGAAGAATAAAAAGGTAAACAATAGCCCTTTTTCTGTTTTTGATCACAATTTGTGCCCATATATGGTACAAAAAACAACATCAATTATACATGAAATGACCATGCAATCAATACGCATCTACATTAATGGCTGGTTGGCTCATTCTAAAAATACATCACACATAACAGCACACCAAGCCTTAATCAATGGATGTAATGCAGTGAGTAATTATGAACAATCAAACTCTCAGTTATTTTAAGTGTAAATTTTGGTAATTTGGTTGGAGTAAATTTTACTAGAGAAACGAACTTTTAATATACATATAATGTTCTCTGAAAAGCATACAAATTTACATTTTGAAGAATTTCTCCATAATTATACCTCACACAACTGGTCTTCATTTTTTGAGTTTTAATATGAATATGATCTTGTCTTGGATGACAGTAAATTGTTAAACTAACAATGTGAACAATGCCTATTATGTCCTTTGTTCTTTTTTTACCTTAGCTGATCTTCAGGATGCCTATGAAGGAATCAAACTTGACAGAGATTTCAAGTACAAACTATGTGAAATGAAGAATACTACTATGATTTTACTGTTTTGTTAAATCTGGATACTATAATAATCAATCTGATTTTAATCATGAAAGAAATGTTCATGTGTTAAGAGAGCTTGGTGCATACAATACATATTTGTTCATATTAAGGGCAGTGAACTTGTCTAGAGATTACTGTTTCTATTGTGAAGATAATCTGTGTAAACTCTTCTCTGCTATAATAGGTCCATGTACTAAAGGGGACATGTTTAGAGATTACTGTTCCTATTGTGAAGATATTTTCATACCTGCCAGATGTATAAGCGTAACCTAAGTGGCAAAATAGCGTAATGTGAGCATAAGATGTGTAATCTATATATTACATGCCATAATTACAATAAACTGTATGAAAAATGTACATTAGTTTTGCTATTAACCGGGATATGCAGCTGGTTAAAGTTCTTGTCACAAATGGGCAAAATATATGTGAATTAGTACCAGAATACAAACACAAAATATATTGATAAATTATATATACACAACACACTTCAACTAGTCTACATGTCTTACTTTTGTTGAGTGATTGTAAAGTCAACTCCTCAAGTTCTGCAACAATCATTACAATGTGCTCAACCTGAGTGCTGTATTACCCCTCTCATGTTCTTCTTTCTAAATTTAAAAAGCATTATTGATTCATCTTTTTTCTAAACTAAACAGGACTTGTTTGTTTACAGATTATTGTACCTATTGTGAAGATATTCTGAGTAGACTCCTCTGTGCTGTAATAGGTCCACACTAGACAGGATATCAGAGAAATGGTCACAGTAAGGATCTCCAAATATTGCCTCATCATACATGTTCATGGGCCTTTTATCAAGTTTAAATTAAGGTACTCTCTGAAAAAAAAAAATATAAAAACATTTATGGTACATTCCTGATCTCATTTCAAATAAAATGGATATGATTTATTATCCTCTTGCCTTAACACTGGGATATTGTGATATCCTCCTTCTGTCCATCTGTCATTAAACCAATATATATCTTCATCTGTCCAACTGTCATTAGGTCCATATCTGTCTCCATCCGTCCAACTGTCATTAGGTCCATATCTGTCTCCATCTGTCATTAAGCCGATATCTGTCTCCATATGTCCATCTGTCATTAGGTCCATATCTGTCTACATCTGTCCATCTGTCATTAAGCCGATATCTGTCTCCATATGTCCAGCATTCTGCACTTCTCATGGCCTTGTCACTTGGACATCTTTCCTGTCTCTTCTCCTGATGATGATGTAGTGAGATGCCAGTGCTTGAATTGCAGGCACATACAAGATATCTTGTTGCAGTTTGGCAGGTGGAAGACTGTGTTGGTGATTGGAAGGTTATGTTCAGTACATTCCCTCAGTAGGAGGAGTCCATTGTTGTTGCATTTGCCAAAGCCATTTTTGCTGATTATGCTTGGCCATGGTCTTTGTCACTCAGACATCCTGCCTATCGTCTTCTCCTGACGATGACACAGTCAATGAGATGCCAGTGATTGGAGTGTGGGTGCATCCAAGACGTCTTGTTCAGTTTGGCAGGTGGAAGACTGGGTTGGTGATTAGGAGGGTGTGTCCAGCGCATTTGCTCAGTAGGAGTTTCTTGTTGTTGCATTTGCCAAAGCCATTTTTGCAAATGACACCTGGCCATGTCTGGTGATCTGTGCCAACTCTAGCATTCAAGTCACCAAGGATGATAAGTCTGTCTGCCTTCGGTACTTCTGCGATGAGACTCCAGGTCTTCATAAAATTTGTCCTTGATCTCATCTGGGTTGGTCATGGTGGGTGCATAGGTCCTGATGATAGTTGCATGTCTTTTTCAAGACAGTGGGTCTCATCTGCATTAGTCTGTCATTCACGCCCTTTGGGAGATTTGTGAGCTTGATGACTAGCTGTGATTTTATGGCAAACCCAATACCAGCTTCACGTAACTCTTCTTTACTTCGGTCACTCCAAAAGAAGGTGTAGCCGGCTCCTATTTCAGTGAGTTGTCCTTCCACAGCTATGCAACTTTCACTCAGGGCTGCTATCTGAATGTTGAATCTGGCCAGTTCTCTACCAATTAGAGCTGTTCTTCTCTCTGGTCTATCTGCTGATGTACTGTCCATTAGTGTGTTCACATTCCAAGCATTGATGGTGAGTTGCATCACCTTTGTCTTCTTGTTAGATTTTATACTACTAAGTTGGGATCCCCATCAGCCGCGGTATGCTGACCAGGGTTAAGGTGAAGCATGCAATGTTTAGGGCACCTTTTCTAGGTCCTTCCTCATGTTATTTTACAAAGATGAGCAGTATGATCTTAAAAAGGACTGCTCAGTCACCCAGGGGGCTGCCAAGTTCCACTGCTGCTTTGGTCCAGTGAAAAGTGACCCTTTGCCCCGAGCCGCCTGTGTACAGGTCTGAAGCTACAGCTCCTAGTGTATCCACACCTACTGCTTTGCTGCTTGCCCATCATCACAGGACCTGAAGTTATCTGGTGGGGGAAGGGGAATGATGTCATGACTTGCGCACAAGTTGGATTTAAGTGAGGGAAAGTTGCACAGAGTCACCCACACTCTCTAGTCCAGACCTATTTGAATCCAGTGACACAACAATGTTGAGACATCTGGAGATGAGTCCATATGCAGTCCATGGCAATCAGGTCCTACTGCACCTGAGCTTATGCCATGCAGTGTCCACACAGCTCTTGCCATCTGCCTTCACAGCCATGAGGATGTACATATCTGCCCAACTGCCTGATCCACCAGAGAGGATTTTCCACAGGGAGCCAGGTGTAACTGTCCACTCTGGGTCAACAGTCACAGGTAGTACTGTCTACTGCTACTGAAGGTGGCAGGTGTAGCCCAACCTGACAATAACTGACAAAATACGTTTTGTACACACATGGCACAACTCGTGCATGTCTTCCTTGGCCTTGAACTTGCTGCATTTATTACACTTCATCAACAGGTTTCACTGAAATGACAAGACAAAACAAAACACAACAAAAATGTATAAATTAACGATGTGTGGTAATAAGTTGCTAAAATAACACCTGTTACTAACTTGGTGAGTGAGCTAGGCAGCGTGAGCAAAATCATGAATAACATAATTCATCAATAATAGCATGTTGTACCATGTGTTTTCAAATTGACCAAGTCTGAGAAAGTGAAAACTTTCACAAAATATTCGCAAAATTCAAGCAATATTTACCACCTGTTTAGAAATTAATATTAATCCAAACAAATCCAAACTCCTGTATGGATGGTTCAAATTTAACGCAAATCTGGCTTGGATTGACAGGAGGTGTCTTGTACATGTCGTCATACAGAAGTAAAGGTTAAAAACTGGCAACACCTAGTGGTGGCAAGGGGAGGTAATGGGCAAGAGTTATTGCCCTTTGCCTATATGATATAGACAGAAAAAACAAATTTCCGTATTTTAGTAGGGCTGGAATCGGGAGGTAGCAGGCTGATATCCCTAATGTTAATGCAATCGGGGAATGTATTATTCCCCTTCTAATCTCCTGATGATGACGTAGTGAGATGCCAGTGCTTGAAGACATCTTGCTGCAGTGTGGCAGGTGGAAGACTGTGTTGGTGATTGGAAGGTTATGTTCAGTGCATTCCCTCAGTAGGATTCGATTGTTGTTGCATTTGCCAAAGCCATTTTTGCTGATTACGCTTCTATTCTTTCAGTGACACCATTGTACATATGCACTGGGAAAAAACTATATTGCAGAGGAACATCAATAGGACATAGAAAACTCAAGTTTATGGGAAAAATTACAGAAAGAAATTTAACTTGGATTCCTAAAGCTTTTTTTTACATTTATCATTAATTTGGTTTTGGTACCAATTTTGTCTTGAAAGCAAAAATAATCAAATTGGGAAAAATCTTGATGGTATTATTATAAAATTGTTAGTTATAATTATAAAATTATTAGATTTTAGCATGTGACCTTTTTCCCAATACTTAATTGGCATTGTGAACATGCAGAACCTCAATCCTTGAATGTACTGTTTTTGAAACATCACAACTGTTTTGTATCCTTCACAACTTATTTATCCAGAATGCAAATAATCACAGACAGAAGACATAAAGTTACAGGCGAAGGTTTTATTTTCCTTTATTATCATTCGTGTCATTATCAAACAAATCTTTAAAAAATAAATTAGTCAAAATAAGTTAAATATCAAGAACATCTTAAAAGATTATTGAAAATTTACTGTTAAAGTAAAATTGCTTAATTATCAGATAAAAAAATCCTAATACTTTGATTTAAATAAGCAAAAATGTAAAGGATACCAATTTAATTATGAAATATATCATAAAAGTTTATGTTTCTTGTAAATTTCCACAAATTATAATAACATAGAACCACCTCTGAAAATCAGTTATGACAGATCCACATCAAACTGTATAACACTGTACACCTTTCTAAACAGTGTTACTGGTGCAGTTATCAGCTTTGAGTCACGTTTCTAACACATGTTGAGTAGCAGACTGGATGCCTATTATAGCGGGAAGTTTATTTGCCCGGTCAGAATAGTTAGTAATGATTTTTATGAGGACTTACTGATTGAAAAATGAGAATTAGTGAAATGGCGGTTTTTTCATGGTATGTATTTTTGTTTCATTTCACAACCAATAAGGATAGGATTTTCAACGAATTTTTCTGTCTGCGTGACTTGATGTTTATCAGTGTAAATCAATGTTGTGGTTGTGACGTAATTGTAAGAAGATGCGTTCTCTCGAGATCCGGGAGTTTATGACTGTGTCAAAATAGAGGAGTGTCAAAATAGGGTGTGGGACGATATATATATATATATATATATATATATATATATATATATATATATATATATATATATATATATATATATATTACAACTTCGAAAATTATAGTTTTCTCGCTTGAGCAGTACGAACTGTTGGTATTATACCACTTGCTCGTCGACATCGTAAACTTGGAACTCGAAAATACGTTGCACAAATAACATTTTTCTATCATTATATAATATGGCAGTGAAACGTCAACTAAATGTGGTATGAGTATCTTGAAACATAAAACGTGTTAATTCAAAGCTACTATAGGTCCATATTCCGCGGACAATGTTCGAAATAATCTGCAAACCGCGTCGGATTGAAATCTTTCGAGTACCTGCAGCTTTACGCTCCATATCATTAACATGTTTGATAGTCCCACTTGATTTAATGATTTAAATTAAGCGTCTTGGTGATAGGGATTGCTTTAGTCCACTACTAATAGTTGTCTGTCCCTTGTTTAGCGGCTGACCCAATGATGGTTCAAGAGACATTACTGATCTTTGATGTTGTTCTTAGATAATCAATGTATAAACTTTAAAGTCTTCTACAACATTATCGCTTAAGCACCTACGCAAAAAACTGAACATGTTTTTAGTCCTATTTCAACACTTGAAAAAGTTGCAGAATTAATTATCGCAGTGAATTGACTTTGAACGACGTCAATCCTGGAGTCATCGGTTTTGACGCACGTAAGCTCGTACTGGCAGCTTTTCAAAAATATACTCCATTTAGATTGATACCCCTCATTTCATTTGTACATATGATCCATGACAACCAGACCCCTTGTCTGACAGTTCGTGTATTATGACACTTCACATTTATCTAATTCTGTCCATTACACTGTTGTACATATGATCCATGACAACCAGACCCCTTGTCTGACAGTTTGTGTATTATGACACTTCACATGAATCTAATTCTGTCCATTACACTGTTGTACATATGATCCGTGACAAAAATATATGGCAGAACAACATCAATAGTACATAGAAAACAGAGTTTATAAGGAAAATCACATATTAAAAAAAATAATTATTTTGCATTCCAAAAGCATTTCTTATTTCTATCATAGTTTTCACTGTTTTGATTTTGGGAGAGTTTTATTCACGAGAGCTAAAAGAAATAAATTGGGGAAAAATCATGATGATATAAGAAATTTGTTTACTTGTGCGGAAAAAAATATTAAAACTATTTTTAAAAAAAAAAGTTAATTAGTAATGTGGGTATGCAGAACATCAATCTCTTGAATGTACAGTTTTGGAACTTCAGCTGGCATTCTTCGTAACTCATTTCTCTAGTATTGCAAACAATCAGGGACAGAAGAGATGTTTATTTTAATTTCTTATCATTCTTACCACTACCTGCAAATTAAAAATAAGTCAGAATAAGCTAAATATCAAGATTCAATTAATTAAGAAAAAGATATGGATACAAAAATTATTTGTCACCTGAGAGAAAAGACTAATACTTTGATATAAATAAGAAAAAAGGTCAAGGACACTCATTTTTTTTTATAAATATGCACAAATTATAATTACAAAAGAATCTCCTTTGAACATAAGTGACAATAGCTTGACAGGAAACTTTATAATACAATATACCATTATAGACAGTGTTAATGATGCAGTTATCCACTGTGAGTCATATTGCTCTTGTATATTGAGTAACTGATTTAATGCCTATTATGGCAGAAAGTAGAGTAGTTAGTAAGGATTTTTATGAAGACTTGTTGGAATAAAGAGAATTAGTGAAATTGATTTTTTTTCCTCATGGTATGTATCTTTGTTTCAATTCACAACTAATAATAATAGGATTTTTGACCAAATTTTTTGTCTGTATGAATCACTGTTGACCAGTGTAAACAGATGTTGTGGTCATGACATTATTGAGAGATGCATTCTCTTGAGAACTGTGAGTTTTTGAAATTGAATTTACTCTTCATCATTTTAATGTAAGGATTTTAGAGTTTTATATTATACAAGTATATGGGTCTTTAAACATAGATTTAAAAGTCTGTGTCAACCTTTCTTTTAAGTACGTAGTTCTGTGTCAACCTTTTTTTAAGAACGTAGTTCTGTGTCAACCTTTCTTTTAAGTACGTAGTTGTGTGTCAACCTTTCTTTTAAGTACGTAGTTCTGTGTCAACCTTTCTTTTAAGTACGTAGTTCTGTGTCAACCTTTCTTTTAAGTACGTAGTTCTGTGTGGTAATTGATGGGTATGCATCTTTATATAGTACTCTTGTTCATCTGTTTGCATCTAGTTTAGTTGATTATGAAATTAACATTTATGTGGATTACCTCCTTTGCATATCATAAGGGCATGGGTGATATCTGGCAGCTGTCTATAGTTTCCAATCCCTGTGTTATATACTGTCCCTGGTTGATTGGTTGTTGGAATCATAGTTACATAGAGCTAATGTTATTTGTTTTAGCATCAGTATTAAACAAAATGTCTGATTCTGTGTTGTGTCTTATGTCCTTTTGTTACTTCAGAGGAGGCTAGAAATGGCAGAAGCAAATTGGTGCATCTCACAGAACAATCAGCTTGATATTTTCAGTTTATCTCTCAATTGGCTGGGGTGAAAACTTGGTCCTTATCCATAAAACAATTATAAAGTGTATGACCTTATAATTTGTAAAATTTTAAGTAATCATGTTTTAAAAGTAATGCAAAAAGTAATTTCTTAAATAAACGTTGACAACACACAAATAGTGAAGTAAATATGCATTGAGCATTAAAGTAAGTGCAACAGACATGAATTTTGTACAGTGCTAAAGGTGGCAGTCTTTGGGAAGGAAATAACAATCAGTGATGCATTATATCATGAAAAACTGAAATCAATACCATGCAAAATGTACATTAGACTATCTTTCTCAGGGAGGGTTGCCATTGGTGACAAGTAGGGAATAATGAAATAATGCACAGTGTGTTGTAATACAAATACTTTTATACTGATCTTTTCATGGAGGCCTTACTGTAGATTATTAATACCATTTATACTCACTTAAAGGTCGAGTCCAGCTGCAAACAACATAGACCCTGATGTGCCATTGCATAATGGGCTGGCAGATCAGGGCCTATGTCGTATGTTCTACTGATAACTCCTAACAAACTGCATAGACCCAGATATGCTGGCACATTATGCGACAGCAGATCTGGTTCTGTGCAGTTTGCAGTTGGACTTGACTTATAAGTGAGTATATACGGTATTTGTTGCTGTCAACTTCAGGGTGTTTTGGCCAAAAAAAATGTCCTTTTCATTGGTACTTGAATTTGTGGATGAGCCTTTTTTTAAAAGGCAGAAAATTGTTTGTCTTATCTTGTCTCACTGTTTGTCTTATGTTGTCTCACTGTTTTTTTATTGAAATTTGCTGTTTGATGCAAGCATGAAATCCACCAAATTCATACACAGTAAATAATAGTAAATTGATAGTATTTTGTTCATCTCTTTTTCATCTTGTTCTCTGATAGCATTATTTTGTTGTCCTTTTTGCACGGTGAATGTTTGTAAAGTTGTTTTTCTTTTTTCATACATTTGGTTTCATCCTCTTATAGGAGCCTTATTATTTTTTGTATTGAATCACAGCAAAAACATACATACAATCTAAGATAAACATACTTGTAAACATAAATACATGAATCTATGTATCTGTGTATTTATATATACTAAATATTGCATTGTAAATGGGCATAAATTCTTAGTATAAGTACATACATGATTCTTTTGGTTTTTGTGGAGTTGAATGCCAATTTTCAGCAAATGATAAACTATACATGACAGCCAGTATATTTGGTGGAGGAAGAACCTGGGAAGACCCCGGTAAGAACCACCTACCCACAGGAAGCTACTGGCAAGCTTTGTCACATACCCACATTGATCAAGCCGAGACTCCATCTCACGCGGACAGAGGTGAGATGTGTGAGTGATCTGTAAAGGTGAGCGCCTTAGACCACTTGACCACCCGGGGCCCCAAACATACATGAACAACAATAATGAAAATGTTGTTATGTTGTTGATATCAATGTGTCGAGATTTAGACATCTAAAAAATAAAGAAATAACTAATAAGCCAGGTATATTTACATACATTCACCTATTATTTTCTATCAAACGTGTGAAGATATATTGTTAACAAGTATAATATTAGATTCTATGCAGCACGAATAAGGTTACTGATGAGAGCAACCTTTCTAATAATTTTTGTTAGTATGAGTTCCTGATGGGTTCCATAGAGCAGAATTCGTTCTGTAGTCATGAGGAAAAATTCTGCTCAGTTTCTTCCATTTCTCATGAAATTTTGAAACAAAATTGTTTGCCATATAAGAACTCAATGAGACCTTGTAAAAGTTATTAATTTTATGAAGAATTTGTTTTTTAAATAATAAAATATTTCTTCTGTAGCTTCTATTTTCTAAGTTTTATTTATAAAATTTATAGTTTCTAATGCACAACATTTTTGTGATGGTTTTTAACCAGTTTCAGTACATTGGGTTCTACTTCTAATGACATATTCTTTTAGTTTATCATTTCTTAAATTTTGGAGCTGGTTTAATTTTTCTTCCTTTTCTCTACAATTATATGAATATCTTGTTCAATTTCATTCACTAGATCTTTTTTTTCCATTTTCTGTCTTTCTTTTTTATGTGTAGCAAATGAACTAGTTTTTGTACCCTTATTTCAATTAATAAGACTTCTAAAAGTTGACTGTTATTAATTATAAACTTGATTTTTCTGCCTTGTGTGTAGCATTTAATTGATCAAACTTGTTAACAGGTAGAACATATAGTTTTTGTTTTACTATATTAATTTTATCTTTCACTTTTGTACTATAGTCTGGATTCTTTAAAAGAATTTTATTAAATTTCCAAAAGTCTTTTCCTTGTGTAAAGTTATTAAGTTGTAATTCATGCATAATAATTAAGTGATCTAACTTGTATCCTGATGTAATTTCATGTCATTTACTACATTTTGTTAGACATTGAGAAATAATTAACAAATCAAATCTAGTGTTTTATTGGTTTTTTCTTTGTCAAGCATATCTTCTTAAATCAGGAATAATTATTATGTAATAATCAAGTATGTTATGATCTTGAATAAATTTTTTCAATCAGTGTCTAGCTTTTGGGTTATTAACATTGTACATGGCCTTCCAAATCCATATTTGGATCCAATACTACATTCAAATCACATACAATAATAATAGGAACCTTCAGTTCTTAATCATGTGATTCTTTTAGTTTTTATTTCAGTTTGATGAAAGAGAATGAACAGGAAATGAGTGTTCATAAGAAATTGAAACTTTCAAAAATGTCACCAGCATCAAAGAAAAGCCCCAGAGAGGAAGGTAACTGCAAAGGGGGAGGTAACTTTGGAAATGGCACCACCATTGCAGCTTTATTTGAAAGGCAGAAAATTCAAGCTGAAATGAGAGTTAAAGATGCAGAAAAGAAAGCTGGTGATGAGAGTGACAGTGATATAGAAGTTGTGTATGTTGAGATGAACAAAAACAATAAGCTTTTGAATGTAGAAACAAAACCAGGAAAGAGTTTTCAAAAGTTGCCAATTAAATCTAAATTGTCTCTTCACAGACGTGGAAAAAAAGAGGTAAAAACTGATGAAGATCCTTCATCTGGCTTGACACCAAATAAATCCCCTAGGTCCTATAAACTGCGGAAAAAAAATTCAGAGGGTATGTCTAAAGAGAAAGAAACACATAATTTAAGTGAGGTGAACTGTAATAGTAATAATTACTTTCAACAAGATTTATTGTCTTATCAGAAAGATAACAGTGAAATTATTGATTCAAAAGTGATTGCAAAAGAACTAGTTGAAGAAAGGAAACCAGTTGAAGTAAGGAAACCAGTTGAAGATAGGAAACCTAAACGAAGTTTGTCACTCAGAAAGAGACTTTCACCTGAACAGATTTCTTGTACAAAAATAAAATTATCAGAACCAAGTAATGCTGATTTGAAAGAAAGCACATTATTCCAGGATTTAAACCTCCTCAAAAGAGGAAAGTATGATACTCGTGCTGAACTTCAAGGGTCTAGTCCAATGAAAATATCAAAATCTACCTCAGATTCCCTTTCTGCAGACTTCAAACAAAATAGCTCAGTGGATGTTATTATTTTAGATGACTCATCTGTGGAAAATAAATCTTCAGAAGGTCATAAAGAACATTCCAAAGAAGGTGAACCCCAATTCCCTGAGAAAGATAAAATTTTAACAAATGGATCAATGAAGAAAATTAAATATTCACCCCCAAAGAATAGAACTTCAGTGAACAGATTAACTAGCAATAGAATAAATTTTAAATCAGATCCTTCTTGTAATCAAAGTAATGAAGATGTCAGTGAAGATCATATGAAAAAGAGTTCAGTTTCTCTCCCTGCAAGGACAAATTTATCTGAACATGAAACCACGAAGGATGGTGATCAGTCAGCTGATTCTGGTGAAGTCTGTACAGATCTGAAGATTTTATATAAAGTGCCATACTATTTGGAGAACTTCAAGACAATTCTTCACCATGTCCTCAAAGACGAAGACAATACCAGATTGTTTAATGAAGATGACCTGCAACATGTAAATGTTTTCAACAATCTCACAGGTAATAAAGATAAAAACAGTACATGTATTTGATTATCTATGATCCTGTCTGCTTCCAGGATGAAGATGATGATCTTTTTGTCACTGTCTCCTTTCATGCTTTTGTCCAACTTACAAGCTTCTTTTGTTTTATAACCAGTTTTTTATATGTTGGTGCTGTTATGCATTGCTGTCTGTCAGTCTTGCTGTTTTTTGTGTGGGAATGTCAATTATTTCAGCATTTTAATTTTGTTAATCCACTCCAATGGCATCCAGTGATCCAGTCATGTAACATATTATTCAGGAATAATTCATTTTAAAATTTATTGCTGAATTTGTTTATCTGCCCCTGTTTAGTGGTTCTCTTTATCCAGTGATCCAGTGTTTTTCATGGAGCCTTTTACATATAATCAACAAAAAAAGCTAACACATTTTTTTTACATATGTTGTTTCTGCAACAAATGACAAAATCCAATCTTAATAGATATGGTGAATTGATGCTGTGGGAGCAGCCTTTTTTTCCTATTTTCAGAAAGTTCCCAAAAGTTGTATGTAAGGTTATTTTCACGGAAGCTTGCGTGGTTGCAGTTGTCCAAACTAAATTACCCTGAGATAGCAGATGATCTCACAGATCAGATACAGGAACTGGTTGCTGCACAGCTGCTCATATCAGGTGAGCACATTGGGACAAGAGAGACTGATAGAATTCAGATCTTCATTCTATCACTGTCTGATCTGTTCAATATATTTTTATAACCTAAAATGGGGAGTCTAAAACCCAGAGGTTCTGTGCTAATCTGGAGTAAGTGTGAAAGTCTACTGACAGAAGTGAAGAAATTAACACTGCATGTAAGCCATATATGTTTTTATTTTGAACAAAAGTATCCTGAAAAATACATTGAGTGCCAATTCAATGAAATAAATAATCACGATTTATTTTAATGGTTTCTTTTACAGATACTTCTCTGCATGACCTTGAGACAACCCTAAATGTTTTGTCTGCCCCTGATCTCAAAGCTCTTACTAAGACGTTTCATCTGTCCGTCTCTGGAGAGAATAAAGCCCAGCTTGTAGAGAAGCTACTTAAGAAGAGTCGTCAGAGGTCTATAGGGGCACTGTTCCAAGGGATGAATTCCAAAGTCAGCATGGAGAAGACCGTGCTTCAGAGGTAATACCAAACTCCCCTTATTTATGAAACTGTTCTCAAGAGAGGCCCCATTAACCTGCACCAAAGTAGTATAATTTCACCAATTTGTCCCCCTCATTACATGCCTCTTTTCTAACAAGGTCCCCTCTTATCATTGCAGACATATTTATATATATATATATATATATATATATATATATATATATATATATATATATATATATATATATATATATTGTTACAACTAGGGGTTATGTAACAAAAGAAAAGACTCAAACAAGCTTTCAAGATTTAAAATATAAATCTTTAATTTCCTAAAATATTAAAATATTTTAACAATCAATTAAAGTGAAAGAATTAAAATTTACTTACAGTATAGAATATCCTTAAAAGTACTAAATTGTTTTAAAGTTCACTGTTCCAGAAGTTAATCCAAATATTCCGAATGTAGTATTCCGAATGAAACAGCCTTCACTGTGCTAATATGTTGATAAGTTTAAGTGATTTTATGGTGCATTAAAAATTCTGTTGCTTATTTGTTCATCCATTTACATTGTTGCACCTTGGTTAAGCTGTCAAGGGGCCATTTTATGCACCTCTGTCTCCCTTAATGATCAAGATATGGAGATTTGTTACATTTAGGGGACAATGTCAGTTTGGAGTGGGAAAATGTCCTCTGGGCTCATTCAAGGTGCAATGCTAAAAAGAAATTTTCAGAGATAGGCATTGACGCATTATTGTCTGTTCATTTTCATCAGCTTTGCAAATACATTAGTTGATGAACTGTTAAAGAGTTGTTGCTATCGTTTTCTTTTCCATGCATCAGTTGCTGCCTTTGGGTCAACTCATAGAAGGTCCATTCGGGGAAATCCTCATAAGCTGATCAAACTTGTCAACGTGTAATGACCATCTTAGTCTGGTTTTAATTAAGTTCTGGTGTGAAAATCCATGCTCACACTCAGCACTTGAAAGTGGCAATACACATCTGATCTGCATAAGCCTTGTCACATTTGGAAACTGCATATGCAGTGAAATACTATGAAAGTGCTGCAGTAAATCCTTCTTCGTCAATCCCATAAAGCTTTTAAACACCGTGTGTTTAACAGTTACCCACTCATGCCAAACAGCATCCACAGTAACTGGTGACTCATTGTCAGCATCCACAGTAACTGGTGACTCATTGTCAGCATCCACAGTAACTGGTGACTCAGTGTTAGCATCGTCTTTCTTTTCTCCATAGTGATTGAGCAATTTTTCTTTTTTATTGTTTCCACATCTTGCTGTTTGGAAAACATCCCTTTAATATTGATATGGAGAATACTTGCACATTACACTGCTTTTGTTTTCAGATGTCCATCACATATATTTTTTTAAAGTCAAATCCATTGAACTTGTAATTTTCAAAAACTGCCTCTAGAAATTTGGATAAGTGGGGTCCATAACATGGATTCTCTTTCAAGTATTGTGCTTGGATTGTCTTCAGAAATGCATCAACTGTATCATGCATTTGAGAATAACTAAAATTTGAATCTAAATAAACAAGTAATTGTGTAGGGAAATCCTATTTGAATCTAAATAAGCAAGCAGTTGTGTAGGGAAATTCTATTTGAATGTAAATAAACAAGCAATTGTGTAGGGAAATCCTATTTGAATCTAAATAAGCAAGCAGTTGTGTAGGGAAATCCTATTTGAATCTAAATAAACAAGCAGTTGTGTAGGGAAATCCTATTTGAATCTAAATAAGCAAGCAGTTGTGTAGGGAAATCCTATTTGAATCTAAATAAACAAGCAATTGTGTAGGGAAATCCTATTTGAATCTAAATAAGCAAGCAGTTGTGCATCAACTACAGATAGATTGATTAGTTTCCTGAAACCAGTCTTCAATTCACCATCCTTCAGATGTGATATGCAGAGAATCAAATGTTTCAGTGTTGATAAATCAGCAGACATCTAGCATAATCCGAATAGCTGGACTCGCCTTCAGTTCCAATATCATGCTTTCCTTGAACAGACCCAATATCACAGTTAGAAATTCAGTCATGGAATTGTGATTTTGGTACAGTTTTGACTTAATAACAGTTCCGTTCAGCTGGCTCAATTCATTCAAAGACTGGAACTTGTCTATGGGTAATTTCTCCTTGACAATTTAGTGAATTTTCCTTACAAGGGTACTTATAGCTTCATCAGCCTTTTCTGTAGCAATGTTGAAAAAAGTTTCCAGCATATTTCCATCTGCAATGTAGTTACCCTTCACAGTATGCATATTGTCCATGCTAGTGGCATGGGTTACTAGGGCTGATTTTCTTAAATGCACTGATCCAGGGTTACTAAATTGTTCTTAAATCCATGATTTTGGCATAAAGTGCAGAAGATGGCACATAGTTTACTGCCATAGTGGGGCCAGGAAAACTCTTCCAGACATTTTTTTTAGAACATTTATCTTTTCTTACTATGGTTAGCATTTTCATCACCTATGGCCAGTCCACATTTTTTGTTGTTGACATTAAACAAATTGCACTGTTATCACTGCAGTGACTACCTAAAGCATGAATGACACATATGAGAGAAAGGGTACATATAAAATGTTTTTTCGATGAAGTAATTATATCTTATCATTACCAAAGTGATTTAGCTGATTGGTTTCTGAGCAGCAACCACATGCGCCCTTTATGTCACATATATCAGCTCAGCAGGGAGATATTGAAGGATGTAGGTATCACCGTTAGACAATTTGGGTGGATTGTAGTCTTTATTGAGTCTTTGTTGCATTGTACTAGTATTGTCTTAACATGAACTTTACAAAATAAATAAATTGCTACTCAATAAAGGATTAAAATGACTGATGTCCAGCTCAGGTATTCTGAAAATGGACATTTCATTACTTCAAATTATAATTATCGGCAAAAATTGGCATTTTAAAATCCCTGATATATACAATTTCTTTTTGCCTGTTTTTTGTGCCTATTGCTTGATTTTGGGATATACATGTCAGTCATCAATAACACATATGAAACATTATCCATACAAGGTAATGTAAAAAAAAACGTTTTAACAATACATATATATCAATAACAGTTTAATGTGCCATGGGAAAAGCTAATTAATAAGATGCATTGGGAAAGACACATTTCATGTACTGTATGTAGTACCCAATTTAACACTGGATGATAATGCAGTAATGCATTTGATCGGCATCTCTGGGATCTCAAGTTCAAAAATCAGTCCAGCAAGTGCAGTGGTATGTGTGGTTGCCCATGGAAGGGTTGATGGTTTCCTCTGGATTCTTTAATTTCCTTCAACTCAGAGGCCACTTCATGCTGATATCTGAGGGCATGTCAAGTATAAAGGTGTAAGATACTAATTGACATACTAATTGACATAAAATAAGATATGTAATACTAATTGACATAAAATAAGATCTGTAATACTAATTGACATAAAATAAGATATGTAATACTAATTGACATACTAATTGACATAAAATAAGATATGTAATACTAATTGACATACTAATTGACATAAAACCACATAGTTTTATTTGAATTCTGCACCTTATGTATGTGGCATGAGGATGGTTAGTGGTTAGGAGAAGGTACTTAAGTATAGATTAAAGGATGTAACATCACTCTGGGGAAAACAACTGCTCCCCCCCTCCCCACAGTTTTAAATTTATAAAAGGATAATGAAATACAATTATATTACATGCCTTTATTTCCTTGCACACCCAAATTCTGGACAAGTGGAAGGTCTTTGTACAAAAGCTAGACAGTCATATATTGACTATCAGTTACAAAAATTATTGTTCATTCATTCATTGGTTCATCAGATACATTACCCGATCATAATGTTAAGAGAATATCCACTACCTCGCAAATCAGTCCTTCCCAAGGTAAGAAAGATGTTCACCAACGTCTTTTGGCTTATTTTGGTAACAAATGCTAAAAGGTCATCTGATTACTGAGATGTAAGTCAAACAAGATTTGTCTTCTATTGGATAGAAGGATTAGGCCAAAAACTGATTTGTCAGTTACTACTTCTGCGTTGATAGCATGCTCTTACAAGAGGTCTCGCAAAGTACCTTCCATTTCATGCCCTTTCACCAGTTTGAGCAATCTTTTGGAGCTTTCTCACCACAGGGAAGTATACTCCATCTGTTTTATTACTAAAGCACACTCTGTCTTCATTGTAGATGAATATTTTGCACTTGAGCTATCTAACTTCGTCATATGATAATCTAATCAGTACCATCTTAATTGCTTGTGATATACTAGCAATTCATTTCAGTACTTGACCTCTTTTGTAAGTGTGCCTTGAAAATCATCTTTAAAGTGTCTTTCATCTGCTTGGAGAGTTGAATTTCAGCATGGAAATTTCTTTGCCTCATGGGTTCTCAGTGTGCCTGCAGATAGTTTTGTTTTGGGCCACTTTTTTATGAGACCCCTGCAGATGATTTTCTTTTTGCATTTCTGGTCGAAACTTTGCCCTCTAGATCAAACGATCAAAGTTTCAGACTACATCAGCATATGTGAGGACCTCTCCTTGCTTATGGTGGGCATCCAGCTGCAGAATCAACTGGTGTATATCATGATCAACACAGATGCTCACCTCCTGCCATCCTTTCAGAGCTTGAACATGGTTTGGCCCCATCAGGAGTGTTCAATGCCCATCAGTCTCCTGGAGATGGAGGCCATAGTGAAGACCTCATGGCAGGAGATGTTATATAGAAAGAACATTCTTATTCTGTCTGACAACTTGACTCTTGTCAGTTACATCAGAAGGCAGGCGGAAACCAAGCTCCCACACCTCTGCTTTCTTGTTACAGATTTTCTCAGGTGGTGTCATGGTCAACAGATCCATATACAAGGCTGCCACATCCCAGGTAGGTTTAGTGTCCTAGCAGATTCACTGTCCCAACAGAATCAGCCAATCCACATGAATTTACTGATCTGTCTTCAGTCGAATCTGCACAAGCTGGGGTCAACCTCTTGTGGGCCTCTTTGCAATGAGGTGGAATGCCGAGCTCACAACTTTTGTCTTGCCAGTTTCAAATCTGAAAGCCCTGGCAGTCAGTGCTCTTTCTCTGAACTGGAATGGTCTCAATGCATACACCTTAACCCCCAATCCCTCTGATTCCCAAAATAATGCAGACAGCAAGAGAATCTGAGTACAGTGTAATCCTGACTGCTCCCCTCCCACAAAAATTCTGCCTTCTAAAAAGGCCCACCACTTTGAAAACCTATGAGGGGAAATGCAGAGTTTTCTCCCAGTGGTGCAAGCTGAGACACATTTCTCCCTTTAATGTCTAAGTACCACAAATAACTAACTTCCTTCGATGACTATTAGAGGAGAAGTTAGCTCTGATCAAAATTTTTTGCCATCATAGAAGGGAGGACAAAGGCCAGCACAAAGACCTCACCTTCCTTTTTTCCAATTTGTCTTGACCAAATGCCTTGGCTCTTTGTCAGAAGTGGAACCTACTGTGGGTTCTGACATGGTTGAACAAAGCATCCATCGAACCAGTGTCTAGAGCCTCTCTGACTCACTTTTCTAACAAGATCGCTTCTTATGTATCTCTCTAGCTATAACAGGCAGAATCAGTGAGTTTCACGCCTTATCTGCCAACCTGAACTCTCAGCAGTTCAGCCATGATGGTTCAGTTTCCCTCATGATGGCCCCTGCTTTCATCACTAACAACAAGTTCCTGCTCATGGGAAATGAGTCCTTTGTGTTGAAACCACTGTCTTCTTTGGACCCTTCTTCCTAAGGGCACTGCAGGATCCTGTCATGCCATTGAAGTGGTACCTGAGGTAGATATTACTTGCTCTTACTACTCAAAGAAGTAAGGGACAATATTCCCACCAGGCTCTGTCATCTTGGATCCATTGGGTTATCCACTTAGTCTACAAGGATCTAACTCATGACCAGATGAATTTTGTATGCATTTCAGCTCATGAGGTTAAGGCAGTTGCCACCAGCATAGTATTTTTGAATGCTGCTGTTCCCTGACAGATGTAATCCAAGCCATGGGATGGAGGTCATGGACAACATTCTCCAGCTTTTATCCCAAAGGCCTCAGTTCAACTTGGTGGGATTTATATCAGCAGTGCAACAGGCTTGCTTCCCAGTCATTCAGCAGCTTCATAACAACATAAGTTACCTGTGCTAACCCACGAAACTAGAGCGAGTGCCAGCTGAGGGGTAAGGGGATGTAACTCCCTCTGCCTCTTACTTTTTCTCCTAATCTATTATGATTGGGTAATGTGTTTGAGGAAGAAACAAATTTTTGGTGTAAAGTATGTTTCTTCGATAATACTTGCCCAATCATACTTTAGACACACCCTCCCAAGCCTTCTCTACAGTTACATCCCTTTGCCCAATCATACTTTAGACACACCCTCCCAAGCCTTCTCTACAGTTACATCCCTGAAGAGCAAATATGTAAGCTTCAATAGTAACTGATGAATGACTCCATTTGGTGCCAGTCCAAGGGGAAACCACTCTTGTTTGACTTACATCTTGGCAAGCAGGTGACTTTTTAGCATTTTGTTACTAACACAAGCAAAAAGATGCGGTGAACATCTTTATTAACTTGGGAAAGTAGGTTTTGTGAGGTAATGGATGTTTTCCTAACATATCATGATTGGGTAAGTATTATCAGCTAAACATATTTTAGTCCAAAAATTGCATTCTAACAAATAGAACCATGCAATTAAATTTGTGGAATGAAATGTAAATTTAGAATTATTACTTTCACTTAATTGAGAGAGTGGTTCATTAGTTCACATAAGAAAAATTTTAGTATTTAAATCACACTTGTTTATCCAAAGTTACAGTTAAACCTTGGTAATAAGATCACTAACTGGTCTTGAGAAGTGGTCTTATTACAGTGAGATCTTAGTGATAAGGGCTAATATATACAGATGGAACAATTTGGTTCTTTGAATTTTCAATCATTTTACTGGAGTGTTCTTAAAGCAAGATTTTCATTTGGTATTTTATACTTCATTCTATGACATATACCTTCTTTGAGAAAGACGATTCATTTTATGTTTTATTCATATTTTATAGGATCACTTTTACTGTTTTAAAAAGTTTTGTCATCATTTGATCAAACTTTATGCACAAAGTCTCTGTTTAACTATGATGACTGTTTTTCCAGAGCGAAGGGTTACCTAGGTAAGAGTTGTCGTCTAGTGGAGGAGCCCAGGGCAGTGTTTGTCAGAGCGCTGATGTTGTTCTCACTGGTTAACACAAACTTTGATGAAGACAGTGGAAGTGGAGGACAGAATCAGATGTAAGTCACTCAATGACTGTCTTGTCCGCAGTATCAGAAAGCAAGACATATGTACGGTATATCCCTTTTCGGGAAGCAGAAGCAACATCTTCAAAAATGTGAAGATTTTGTGTGAAGATATACCATACACAGTATCACTGTTAATATGCAAGACATAGTGTTCCATGGAATCCTTGTCTTGATATTTGATAATATTTTACGTGCATAGTTATAGATTTAATTTCATTTTTATATACATATATATTGATAATTGACCATCATGAAATACCTTCTTTTTAAAAATATTGATCTGAGTGTATGAGTTAATACGTCAAGAAACTAATCTTTACATCTCATCATTTGCTCATCATTGTAAGGGAAAGAGGTACCATATGTGTTTGTGATGGAAATTTCTTTTATTACAATGCCACAATATTTGCTACACATGAGTGTGACCAATGTTTTATTGAGAACTATCAATTTTAGTGTCCACTTTCCTGTTTATTGCTTTTATTATTTTTTTAAAAATAACATTATTTTGAAGATTTCAGATGCTGATGGTGAATGCTGGGAAAGTTGTGTATCCAAGCTACAATGTCAACAAACAGACCCATGTATTCAAAGACAGAGACATGTTAGTCAGGTGAGAGGATGAAACTTAAAACTTGCATGTAACTACTTGGCATATGGTACTACATGATATGTAATGTAGTTTGCCGAATCAAAAAGCCCCATCAGATTTATGCCAAATATTATGGACTTTATTCATCAAAAATATCTTAAGACAGAAATTGATAGTTTCCTATTTTGTCATAATAAAGTGAGTATTATAAACCTGAATGCATTAAAGCTGAATGTACTTACTAAGCAACTGTCTTACAAGCATACATAAAAAATATGTCACAAATCGGCTGAGTATTTGTTGATTTATTTATCCAAACATTTCAGTAGTTAATTCTCTGCAGTAGTCCTCATCTTATAAGACCACCCCTTCTGCAGCAGGAAATGGCCTTATAAGAGGGGTGGTCTTTCAGATGTGAGTAATAATTACATATAAATTAATAACGACATAACTAATTTTGAAATATTATTTATTTTCATTTAAAAATCACATGCATGTTATGAAATCAATGTGATAGAAACTTCTATTAATAATTATTAATATTCATCAATATGTTCTCACAACAGTCTTAATAATAATCACTTGTCACAAGTGGGATTTAAATACAATAGTTTTTAAGAGTCCTTTAACATGAAAAATTATACAAGTTTGTCTGTCTTGTTCTTTCCACAGCTTTAATTTTGTCTTGCTTGAGAATGTCTTGAGTGTCTATACAATTGCTTGAAAATGTCTTGAATGTCTATACCATTGCTTGAGAATGTCTTGAGTGTCTATACCATTGCTTGAGAATGTCTTGAGTGTCTATACCATTGCATCTAGGATGAACGATTGTGAAAATCCTGCTAGAATTGAAAATTTCATACAAATTTTTGAATCTTTGCAGACATACCGAATATACTTATGTATAAGTCAATACCAACTGCAAACTGCATAGACCCAGATCTGCCATTGCATAATGCGCTGGCAGATCTGGTTCTATGCAGTTTGTAAGGAGTAATCAGTAGAACAAACAACATAGACCCTGTTTGCCTGTGCAGAATGCAATGGCAGATCAGGGCCTATGTTGTTTGCATTTGGACCCGGTTTATACCCAAGTACAAACAGTAATTATGTAAAAAAATAAGGACTGCGTGCAAATTTTTATGAATCATGCATGCTTTTTTTCCAAGAAATGTAGAAATTACCTGTTTTGCTCCTGTACAGTGTTGCTATTGTGGACCGCCTTTTCAGTTGGTTGAAGAGTGATGGTGCAGTGTGGTCCCCCTCTTATAAGGCCATCCCTTCTGCAGCAGGAAAGTGGCATTAAAAGAGGGGTGGCCTTTCTGGAGGGGGATCACACAGATTTGAGTAATGACTGCATATAAAGTACGAAAGGCATAACTAATTTTTATATATTTTATATTTTCATTTATAAATCACAGGAATGTTATCAGGTTATGGACTTAATGTGATAAAACTTATATAAATGTTATTTTAAATAATTATGAATAATCATCAATCATGATGCAAAACCTTGTCAGCAGAATCTGGGCACAAAACGTCTGGTTGTAATTATTCCTGTCTGTCGATTCCGTTTTCCCACTCACTGCACTAGAATGTATATTGACGATGTTTACTGTTTATTGACCATCTTTCTAATATTAGTTTTCTCAGTAGTGATCAAGGGACTCTCCCTCTCTTCATTTAGTCACATTGCTTATACTTTTCATTCTAAAGTGAGAATGTCTGACAACATTTTGCACTTTTTGCAACAACTTATTCCTTCATTGTCAATTCTTAGTTATTACATGAGATGCTCTGTGTTTACAAAGGAAGTAAGCTTGTCACATAATCAATTTTTTTTTATAGTGTGGTACCCTTGCAGGTACATTTTGTAATCTATGAGAGAGGAGCCACAGTGGCTAACATACCATTTTACTGTCTGGTGACTGGATGTCACCCTGACTTGAGCTGAATAATACTGTGCTTTTCAGCAGTTAGCTTTTGTCATCTTGATAATTATCAATGGTAAAAAATAGCCAGTAATTATCAAAGTAACAAAACCTAACATCTATGGAACACACAGCAGCAAGGATAATCAGATTACTTACCTCTTTGTATGGATTAAAGTTACTTTATCAGCATATTGGAACAAATGTCAGTGTGTTTAATTTAGAAATCGACAAATTTAGTGAGATTTCTATCTGTAAACACCATTATGTGACCACTTGCAAGGGGTAAATTTGACAGTTTTTTTACACAAATATGCTGCTCACATTAGAGGGGTGGCCATCCTTGATGGGTACTTTTGAACAAAAACTCATCAGTGCAATGGGATTCTGGCCTAATGAAGTGGGTGGCTGCTGGTTAGGGGGGCCGTTCAAGAGGGGGGACCACTGTAGTCAAGGAATGCCAAATTTGGTTGAACTACCAGTTAAGTTTCTTTAATGAAACTTATATGGCTAATCATGTTTGGCTGAATGTGAATAGACAAATTTGTTTCATTCAAATGACAGTCAACCGAGTTTGAAAAACGAAACCATTATATTGTGCCTGGATTTACTTTCTTAAGGTAATTGGCATCAGAGTAAGTATAGTACAAATAAAGCAATTAGACTCTAAACTGTGCTATAATATCAATATGGGCTGCCAACCATGTGAGATATTCTTGAAAATTTGGTGTCCAGTTTTCCTTTCGATGCTGTTAGAACAGAGCTCCACAGCACTGATTGTTATGGTGTGGCCACACCCCCTACCTTACATATCAGGGTTGACATTTTATATTGTCGGACTACCATCATATAATGTGCCAATAGATTTTAATCTATGCCATTTTGTTCTATTAATGAGTTTCAATGATCAATGTTGACACTAATGATAGTAATGTTGGTGCATCATAAGTGATGTTCAGCTTCAAAGAATAAGTCTGTACTGGATGCATTATTGGAGATTTGTCATTTCAGTTGTACTATAATGTGACAGCAAAGTTCAAACATTTAGTACTGTTTCAGAACTTAAGGATGGGTGATTGACTGATAGTGGAAATACATCCTGGTTATTGTGTTTTTACAGGCAAGTGTAAAAAAAAAAAAAATGAGCTAAAGAAAGAAAATATGGATTTTCATTTTCATATTTTAACACCAGTTACAAAAGGGGCACATTATAACACCCACTCTTGTTCTGCTTTCATTTTTAGTTACTTTTTTATGTCTGTTGAGAGGCCCCATCTATGACCAGATTGGACCCATTTCAACTTTAAGGGGGGAGGACAGTGTCCAGATTTACTAAATCCTAGATGTAACCCTGCACTGTCAAACTAATTTGAAGCTGTTACATGAAATGTACTGTGTTTGCAAAAGAAGTGAGCAAGAAGGCAATCATACCATTTATACTATCAAGTGATGCTAACATGAGCTGAAATACACTGTGCTTCACAGCTGTTATCTTTTTGTTATCTTGATAATTATTGGTAACAATATTAGCCAGTAATTATCAAAGTGACAAAACCTGAAAACTTAGGAACTCATAGCAGTTAGGATAATCAGATTAATCACTTGCCTCTTTGCATGGATTAGTTAGGTACTTCATCTGAATGCTGGAACCAATGTCATTGTCAGTTTAAAAATAAAAAAATAACCATGAGATTTCCAACTGTAAACCCCAGTATGTGTACACTGATGAGGAGTAAATTGGATATTTTCTGTACTTCCGGTAATATGCTGGCTGCTGGCCATGTTAAAAGGTTGGCATCCAAGAGGAATCGTTTTGAATATAGAATCACCGACACAAACAGGTTTGGACTATAATAGCACATGGTTGTTGAAGGGGAGGGGGGGCATTCGAGAGGGAAACCTCTGTTATTTGTTAGTTTATTGATCAGAGGGAGTGGACATTAGTAAATTTAAACAAGAGCTTCACTGCAAAAATCAGCTTTGTATGTGTAAGTAGAAAATTAGACTACTAATGAGGCAGTTAGACATTTTTTAAATTTCATCTGTAGGTTTGAGGAGGCCCTACAGTGTGAGACTGAAGTGTTAATGAGGCTTGAGCAGAAGGATTACCCCAGGGCCTATGAGATTTGTTTGGAGGCAGAAAAGAGGAGCAAAGAACTGTTGAAGAAGGAAGAGAACATAGAGTAGGTTTTACTGTCTCACCTGTGTGTTAGCAGTTAGCAAGAAAATAATTATCATATCCACATACAGTATGACATCCCTTCAAGACTTGCATGTCATATCCACATACAGTATGACAGCCCTTCATGACTTGCATATCATATCTGTATACAGTGTGACAGCCCTTCAAGACTTGCATATTGTATCCACATACAATGTGACAGCCGATCAAGAAGACTTGTGTATTGTATCTACATACAATGTGACAGCCCTACAAGACATACATATCATATCCACATACAGAATGACAGCCCAGAAAGTTTAAATCAGGAGATTTACCAAATTTGAGGACTTTCATCCACCCATTTTTATGGCATGGACAAGGAAAAACATAAATGAATTTCCACATTTATATGTAAGAACAATTAGATAACAAACAACCAAACTTGCACATCATGCAAGAGCACAACAAAATCATCACAACTGCCCATGCACCATAAAGCTCATAATACCTTTACTTTTTATTTACATACAAGACATTAGCATTATTTCTGTTTCACAGTAAAGCACATGATCACATCTTTCTCAGTAAAAGTACTGCATATTAATTTGCTTCTTTGATATTGACAGGGCATCTCTTCTGTCCACTCAAGCAATAAAGGCATTACAGGTGCCAAATATTTCCTCTTCTGAACTCCCATTTTTGGTGCTGAATCAGTCCATACAGGTGTTTGATTTTTTGGAATTTAAAGTTTTATGGTGGGCGGTAACATGTAGGCCTAGAACTGAAGGTTTTAAAATGGTAAACTGAATTATTGTCTGAAAAAAGGTATTTTTAAATACCTAAATTACATTAAAGTACATTGAACAAACAATTACATACAACAGTAGTGACTAATAATAGTGAACCGTTTACTTGCTGTCTCATTTTTCCAAAACCAAGAGGCACAAAGCCAGTTAGTCAGCAAATTTATGTTTCAATGCAAGTCACTGAATGGTCAAACATTTTACCAAATATGTAGCATCTGCCATTCATAATTTCTATGACTTCTAGATTTGGTAAGTTCTGAAGTAATCAGCTAATTATCTAGTCATCAAAGTGTCTTTGCACCTGTCATATTTTGGAATTGCCAAGATCAATTAGGCACTTTAAACAGATTTCTGCCCTGTGCTACATTGGAAGCATGCAAGTGTCAGGTTGACTGAATTGTACTAATAGTCAAACAGAACAGTGATTTGAATTACCAGTATAAATATGGATATTATATTCTGGCTGATGGGGAAATTTTATATCATATTTTTTTAGGGTTCCACATTGAGATGAGGTAACCCTTTAATAATCACCTTTTCTGTCCATCAGTCTCTCTGTCCACACGTCATGTAACCAGTATAGTTCTGCAACCTTTACACATATTTTGATGTTGTTTGGTAGGTGAATTGCCAGTTACATGTAGATGTGACTTGTAAATATTTAATCTTTTCAGGTTCAATTTTAATGTAGTTATTGTCCTTTTTTCATCAATTTTACATCTCCAGTACAGCAGATCTTTGTAACAAGCGTAGCTCAAGAACCATTCAGTATATTCTGATACAATTTTGTGGTAGAGTTAAGGCCTTTGACAGTTAACTTTGTATTTTCACATGTACCTTATAATGGTTTTGTCTTTTCAGGTACATTTTTTTGGAGTTATTGCACTTTTTCCATCAATTTTGCATCTCCACTACAGCAGGTTCTTGTAACCAGCATTACTCAGAAACCATTCAACACATTCTGATGCAGTTTGGTGTATAAATTGTCTCACAGACCTAGATCTGCCTTTTATGGATTTTGTCTCATTGACTCCATTTTGGATAGAGTTATGGCCCTTAACAGTTAACTTACTGTATTCACAGAAGAAGTTGCTTGTAACTAGCATAGCTCAAGAACCATTCAATATATTCTGATGCAATTTATTATGAACATTGTCTCAGAGATTTGCATACTTAGAAGAGTTATGATCCCCTGATTGTTCATCGTTCTGACTTTGGTTTCTGCAAGATAACTTCACCAAAATTAGTTGGATTTCAACCAGATTTGGCATATAGCTACAGATTAATGAAATATTAGTGAGTTTGATTTTCAGCATTCCATGACATACTTTACAGGAGTTATGACCCCTGATTGCCTTGCCTCCTGACTTTGGTTTCTGAAACATAACTTTACTGGATTTTAGCCAAATTTGCCAAGCAGCTTTATATTGTTGAGACCTTGAATGAGTTTAATTTCAAGTGTTCCACATTATCATTTTTATTTTAAGTCCAAGGGAGCATATGGTATGGTCCTACATCCTGGGTTTGATATAATGAGTGACATTAATTCATATTAATGAGGTGATCTTGCATCTGATTGACTGAGCTTGTTACCACTCTTTAGGCCATATTTCTGATCCGATTGTGATCAAACTTGGTATATATGCTTATATTATCAAGATCTTGTAATGAGTAGTATGCATAAATATTAATGAATTGTTCTTGCATCTGATTAGCTGAACTTGTTACCACTCTGAAAGCCATATTTCTGATCTGATATTGATATAAAAAAAATATTAGATTATATCATCTTGATTTTGGATATGTTTGATAATGAGCAAGATTCACACATATTAATGATGCAGTCCTGCATCTGATTGGCTGAGCTTGTTACCACTCTAGAAGCCATATTTGCGATCTGATTTTGGTAAAACTTGAAATACATGCTTCTATCATAGACTGTTTCAGTAATGAGCAAGATCGATGCATATTAATGAGTGATTTTGCATCTGATTGACTGGACTTCTTACCAATTTTAAAGCCATGTTTTGTATGTTTTGTATCTGTTGGGTTTATTATCGTCAAGATTTTGGATGACTTCGATTATGAGCAAGAAAGACAGTTCATATTAATTATACCTTCATCTTTAGAAAGAATTGTTATAAGGATATAGTAAAATAGATAAAATCAACATGATATAAAGTTTGGGAGATAGTTTACATTGGATGTGTTCTTGCACTACTACATAAGACTGCTTAGTGAAATGGTCAACAGTTAAGTTATGTTAGCAGATTGAACAATTTTAGGTCCACTTGGGTCTCTTGATTATAAGAGTTATGACCCCTGATTGTCTGTCCTCCTAACTTTGCTTTCAGCAGCATAACATTACTTTGGAATATCGTATTTCAGCCAAAGTTATTATGCACCTTTGCTGTATATTGATGAGATATTGAATGAGTTGGATTTCCAGCATTCCATGTCATCATTTAGAAGAGTTATGACCCCTGAATGCCCATCTTCTTCAAACTTTTGTTTTGCAACAGGAAGTTCTTCAGTTTAAAGCCCTGCCAAGTGAATGGTAGAGGGCGTGGACCTTTGTGATGTAGCTATTGCTACTAGCTCTGGTTTTATTTATTAATGGGATTTTTCAAACATTTATGGCAGAATGATAAGCATTGCTAATAACAGGAGAATTATTGGACTTGTTTGGGTTCATTCTACAGGTAAATCAATAAAAAAATCCCCACAGTAACCTCTGTTCAAATGGCATTCACTAAAAAAGGACATTTTTAGGAATTCCTATTGATAACCTTGTAAAATTGTCCTAACAGTAAGGTGCTCCAGTCTAATGTGGACAGATAACATTTTGTCTTGTGCATTCTTAGAACATAGAAAACATAAAAAGATGTAAAATTTACATATATATATATATATATATATATATATATATATATATATATATATATATATATATATATATATATATATATATATATATATATATATATATATATATACTTTCAGATGGGACAAGAGGCTGCCCTTATTTCTGAGATCATGTACCCCATTGTATGTGTACTACAGAGTGAGAAGTCAGGCAGTGGATATTTTGCAGAGAAGTAAGAAGTATGTGGAGGCTGTACAGTTGCTGCAGGAACTGCTGTCTCAAACTGTTTACTGTCCCAACTCCAGGGGTTGGTGGTGGGACAGATTGGCGCTTAACTTAGATGTTCATCTCAAGTCAGCAAAACAGGTAGGAAAAATGAAGCTCTTTTCATTTCAGTTTCAGCTCTTGTAGTTAGTAAAATTTTGATTTTTTTTGTTGTCTTACTAGTGTTAGCATATAGCCTGACTTAGACATATCCAGTGTTAGCATATAGCCTGACTTAGGCATATCCAGTGTTAGCATTTAGCCTGACTTAGGCATATCCAGTGTTAGCATATAGCCTGACTTAGGCATATCCAGTGTTAGCATATAGCCTGACTTAGGCAGTGTTAGCATATAGCCTGACTTAGGCATATCCAGTATTAGCATATAGCCTGACTTAGGCATATCCAGTGTTAGCATATAGCCTGACTCAGGCATATCCAGTATTAGCATATAGCCTGACTTAGGCATATCCAGTGTTAGCATATAGCCTGACTTAGGCATATCCAGTGTTAGCATATAGCCTGACTTAGGCATATCCAGTGTTAGCATATAGCCTGACTTAGGCATATCCAGTGTTAGCATATAGCCTGACTTAGGCATATCCAGTGTTAGCATATAGCCTGACTTAGGCATATCCAGTGTTAGCATATAGCCTGACTTAGGCATATCCAGTGTTAGCATATAGCCTGACTTAGGCATATCCTTTATGGTGACAGTGGTGATGGTAGTGTCATCAATGTTAGGAAAAAGGAAGGGGTCATTATAGTGCATTTGACCAGTGAGACTCAACATTCTGTAGTATCATTGTGTTTATATACAACTTTATTATGACAAAATCTGTGTCATGAGGCTTGAGTCACAGTCCTGGGGAGGGTCAGGGTTGTGTGTGTGTGTGTGTGTGTACATGCATGTGTAATATGTAATGAAAAGCATGTGGATTTGGCATGGCAAGCCATTAGATTAGCTTTAGTTATCCCCACAGTTTGTAATACATGGGGGAATAGGGGATATATAGCTATTGCTGTGTATTTCTGTTGGTAAACATTTTTACCTAGAACATAACTCTCAAACTGTTCAGGGCATCTCTATGAAACTTGAAATATATATTGGCCTTTTGCATTTCACAACTCTTCAGTTTAAATATTTGTAATATTTGTGTGTCTTAACAGCTATCCAGTTATTATCCACACTTTCATTTCTGGAGTAAAACTCTAAAATCATTTTAGATATCTCCATGAAGTTTGGTGCACTTATATTATTATTATATATAAGACTAGTGGTGTAGATGTGCCTTTTGCTATTCACAATTCTTCAGTTTGAATATTTTTAATTCTTTTGTCCATTCGTCTGTCCATCCATCCATTATCCACACTTTAGTTTCAGGGTCAACAGTCCAAAACCATTTAAGGTTTGATTACTAGGAATTTCCTTTACTCAGAGCATATAGCTCTGAGTCTTCGAGTTCTAAATTTTCGGCAATATCACACTGCCTTCATCAGCGACTACTGTTGATCACATGACTTGTAATGGTCACGTGATACGAGGAGACTGGAGTAGATAGGTGATAGTTCAAGCCACTTGTCCCTGTTTAGTGTTGGCCTCCGCTTTCGTATTTCGATTGTCTCCTTCACCTTCCTTTTCCATAGGTTGTCTTCAGCTGTAATGACCTTGGTCTGATTGGGAATGATGGAATGTCCCATATTGCTGCAGTGTTCATATATTGCAGATGACTCTCTACTGATGTGTTCTTTAATCCTTGTTTCTAACACTCTGCCTGTTTCACCAGTATAGTCATTCTCACAATCACTACATTTGATATGATAAACCACACCACATTTCTTCAAATTTTCTGTTTTGTCCTTCACGTGTGTGATTTGTTGTCTTAAAGAATTGTATGGTTTGTGGTATATATTGACCCCATGTTGTTTGAATATTCTGGCTAGGGCTTTTGACATACCGCGGATGTAAGGCATACCGATGTTGGTTCTATTTGGACCACTATTGTTTTTGTCAGGTGTTCTCTTCTTCTTATTTGTTAGTTTGAAAATCCACTCTGGGTAGCCATTTGCTCGTAGTGCAGTTTTTACGTGCTCTACTTTTTTATTCCGATCTGTCTCATCAGTGACTAGGGAGTTAGCTCCGTGAAGTAAAGATCTCACTACTGAACTCTTGTGTTCCAGATGATGATTGGAAGAAAAGTTAAGGTACTGGTCAGTGTGGGTAGGTTTCCTATACACAGTGACTTTGGTTGATCCGTCCTCATTTAAGTGTACACATGTGTCTAAGAATGGTAATTTGCCATTTTCTTCTTGTTCTGAGGTGAACTGAATATGTGGGTCAGTGTAGTTGAGATGATCTGAGAACTCCTGCACATGGTACTCATGTAGTTCAGTCAAGGCATCGTCCACATATCATATGAACTACCACCTATCTACTCCAGTCTCCTTGTATCACCTGACCATTACAAGTCACGTGATCAACAGTAGTCGCTGCTGAAGGCAGTGTGATATTGCCGAAAATTTCGAACTTGAACACATTTATGCTCTGAGTAAAGGAACTTCTAGTAATCATGAATTATCCAGAGCAAGGAAGCAACCTTTTCAGTTGCATTTAAGGTACATCTATGAAATTTGGTACACTTATTGGACTAGTGGGGTGGATGTGTCTTTTCATATTCACAATTCTTCATTTTCAGTATTTTATTTACATTTTCATGTATTTGTCTGTTCATCCATCCATCATCATTCACACTTTTGTTTCTGGAGCATGACTCCAATCCAAAACTTTTAAAGATATCTCTATGAATCTTAGTACAGATATTGGACTAGTGGTCCAGATTTCCCTTTTGCTAATCACAGTTCTTCAGTTTAAATATTTTTAATGTTTTTGTCTGTTTGTGCATCCATCCATCCATTATCCACACTTTTGTTTCCAAGGCAAAACTCCATCATTGTTCAAGATATCTCTGTGAAGTTTGGTGCATATGTTCAACTAGTGATGCAAGTGTTCCTTTTGCCATTCATGATATTTAAGTGTCAGAATTTTTTATTGTTTTTGTCCATTTGTCTGTTCAATCAACCACTCATCATTCATACTTCAGTTTCATGAGCATAACTCATGATGTCTGTCACTTCCCTGTATACTTGGTAAGTACAAATTTTTTGTGTATGAAATCTTAGACAAATCATTCTGCCTTCCAGCAGACATTTTGGCAGGGAATGTAAATAACTCCATCTTCTTGGACTTTTTTTTATCCCCCACCCCTCACCCTGCATACAGTTATAACTGTGTCTGCCTGTAAATATTTTCACTTAATGACCATAACTCCCAAACTATTCAACATCTAAAGCAAGTAGCATAGAGGTGCCTCCTGATACATGTACTTGGAATTTTCATAATTCAATATTTTTTCTGTTACCATGGAAACAAAGTATAACATAAGTAGTATATATATTGCAAGTACAGAACCATAGGGTACTAGCATAAGATGTATACAATTGAGAGTGCTGGAATATAGGGTACTTTTCAGTAGGAGTCTTTACATAAGTGAGGGACCCTGGGGTGGGTGGGGGGAGCAGTATGTCATCTCTAAATGATTCTTGTTTACATCAACATAATGGGGAAATAATTTTCAGCAAAAGCATGAGAAGAGGCCTTTCATAATTACTTAATACAATTTTGTTTTAATTCTTCCATTACACTTGACAGTGCACTCAATACTGTATGTTTTATTTTACCAATAGATTCTGTGCATTGTCTCTGTGCTAGTAATAGGCACACTTAGAAAAACAGAAGCATTATTTTGCACTTCGATTTAGTTAAAGCTTTGAAATATTACATAACTTGTAGCTGTTCTTACATTATTAATTGATACAATGGCTAATAGAATAGTTATACCGATTGAGTCTCATTTAGAAATGCATTGGTTTTCAGCTAATGCTATCAGTTTATTTTGAATGATGATAATTTGCAATCTTGAATTTCAAAAGAGCCTTGAAGTGATCAAGGAGGGTTTGGCAGATCTCTGTGTGAAGACTGGTCACCGTCTGTCCCTGTACCAGAGAGCTGAGAAAATTTGTAATGCTCCTAAATCACCATATCTTACCTGCCTTGCAGATTTACAACATGATGATGTACTTGAAGCTCCCAGGGTAAGGCATTTTTATCTTATGCATGTTAGTTGATTTGGTAACATAGGTATCATTTTGGTGGTAGTGATGGTGGTGGCATTGGTATTGTTGTCAACAATGCAAAGATTGTGTCTTAATGGTTTTGTCTTAAATTGATTAAAGTCATATATTATACATTATATAATATACTCATAGCACAATTTGCTGATAAGACAGTGGTTGGCAAATCTTTCCTTTTCTAAATGCACGAAATACAGAATTACAATCACAACTAGACCTACTTCCATGGCTCGCTATGGCAAATCTCAATCCTTTCTATTGCATGCTCTTCCCACCCACCCAGAAACCAACCCAAAATACACACATCTTCTGGAACATGACCCAAAGCTTGCAACACATAATGTGTCCTCCACCCACGAATGCAAAAAAAACAAAATCCCATTGTAATTGCAATTTTTGCATATTAAACCTATGAGCCCCATCCTTGGACCCCAGGGATATCATACATCTGTCTCATTTGGTCACCACATGAGCAACCTATGTACTAAGTTTGGTGAATTTTCACACTGTAATTTAGAAGGAGATTTGGTTAAGGACAGACAGTCTGCTCAATGGATGGACAGATTTAGGGCATCACAATATCCCCCCACTCCTCCCCCTTCCCTCCAATCCTCCACTGCATTAAATTGTGAGGATGATTAGTGCATGACTTAAAAACCATCATAGGAAGTAAGGGATGGATGCCTAGAGCATATAGCCACTACTGAAGTAATATCAACATACATGACATTCAGGCATATTAAATATTTTAGTATGTACACTTTACTCAGACTTTGCATAAGTTTACAGACAGAGCATATTTCATAATCCAGGTGATCTGGGCAGTTGTCTACAGGATGTATTCAAAGTCAGGGTGGTGAGAATGGTTATGACATGCTTCTCTAATAAAGGCATATATTTTCTTGATGTAGAAAACATGCTGAATTAACCAACAAATTAGGAGATACTATAATCTACAGTAAAACAGAATTTGAAAATGAAGGCATGTTTTTCAAAAGTGCCTAATCTGACATATTGGAAATAAATGAGGCATTGGCTACAGAGAAGTCATGTGATGTGAAGCAAGCTGATATATTATGTTTTTGCAATGTGATATAACAAACATACAGGTGATATCTTGCACTTTATTTGCAGGTGTACATAGATGGACCAGTGATGCCAGATGCCACAGCATTGGGGATGAAGTACAAGTTCATCATGAAGAGCCGGGAAGAGGAAGAGTCTAGTGAATGTATTACACTTTGTGCTGTGGAGGAACTAGCCCTTCAACACTACAAGCAGAATGGATACACAGAGGGTACTTGTCTTATTTTTATATGCATGTCATAAGGCAGAGCATATCATGTTATGATGTTTTCTATCTGTACATCCTTTCCATCTGTTCCCTATTTCATTTCTGTACAATAACTTGAGTTCTCCCCCATTTACCATTACCAGACTTTATAAGTATCTTGTATTTGGGGCTAGAAAGAAACCTATCGATTTTGGGCTAAATAGGTCATGGTCAAGGTCACATGGACTGAAAGAAGGGAAACTTTTCCACACTATAACTTGACTTGTATAACATATACCTTGACAAAGCTTTGTAAATGGCTTGCATTTGAGATAAGACAGATACCTATTGATTTTGTGATCAAAAGGTCAAAGGTCAGGGTCACAGTGACTCAAAGAAGAAAAATGGTTTCAGCATAATATCTTGTGTCTTGTGTTCTTTATAACCTACGTTGACAAAGCTTTGTGGATGGTTTGTATTTGAGATGAGGAAGATACCTATTCCTTTTGGAATTCAAAGGTCCAAGGTCAAGGCTACAGAGACTGAAAGAATGAAAAATGATTTCTGCACACTACATAAGTTCTGTACCACATGCCTTGATTTAACTATGTAGATGACTTGCATTTGAGACAAGGGAGACACCTGATAGGTCAATGGTCAAGGTCAGAGGGCTCTAAGAAGTCTCCACAAAATAACTCAAGTCCAGTGCAACAAACTATGACCAAACTTTGTGGATGGCTTGCACTTGAGACAAGAAAGACACCTATCGATTTTGGGATTAATAGGTCAGAGGTCAGGTCAAATAAGAATAAAAGAAGAAAAATGATTTCTGCAAAACAATTAGAGTTGTTTTTGTGGATGGCATATATTGAGACAAGGATGACACCTATTGATTTCAGATTCAAAAGTTCAAAGGTTAAGGTCAAAATTACTCCAAGAACAGTCATTTCTATGTTATATACCTAGTCCAAAATTCATTAATAGCTTTCATTTTTGTCAGCCTTTTTTCTGGCTTGTATATGATGCAATGAAGAAACCAATCAATTTTTGGGGGCAGGGCTCAAAGGTTAGGGTCACAGTGACAGTGGCAAATTACACAAGTTAAATGGGTGTGCATCATGTAGCAGAGTAACTGACCAGTGAAAGAAGCTTTTACATAAATGAAGTATAATGCTATTTACTAAATGATAGGAGTATAATGTTCTGGTACTCTTGTTCTTTTGCATGAATTATGGTAATCATTTATGCAAACATAGCTGAGACAGGTGTATCACTTCTCCATTGGTGGTGTTTTTGGTGGTGGTGGTGGTAGTGGCATAAACATTAATATTAAGTTTTGCATTTTAATCCAACACTTAGAAACTATTACATGTACAATAAAAAAATGGATTTACTACTACTGGTTGCTAGAAGGAGTAGGTCACAGAGATCTTTTAGGATTATAGCAGCTAGGGTAAGGGTTAAGTTTAGGTACATGCAGTGGCATAGCAAGTGCAATATAGCATTCAACAGAATTCTTTACCATTTAAATCAGCACACTTTTGTGTCAAGTGAATAGAGTATTCAGATCTTACAATAAGTATATTCACAATTATCTTCATAATGTTCTCATGTTTAGAAGACCATCAGACTTCAAATTTGAGTCCTACTTGTTTAGTGCCATGAAGGATAGATTTTATTAGAGTTAATAATTACATGTTTCTGTGCTGTTGTTTGTTGAGAATTTATATTGGCAGCATCTTCTTACCAGCACTGAAAGGTCACATCAGACCTATAGGTTCAAATAATGAACTTGGTCACCAGTAGTTTGAAGAATGATCTATTTATTCTGGTATCTGTTCTTTGACTATTATTACACAGTACTCCCCATTTCAGGTGTCCATGCTGAGGGGTCAATAGTCAGCAACCTATTTACGCTGCTGTTTTGGGATGTGATTTTTATGGACATTCCAGATGCATTTCACAGCCCCTTCCAAACACATCCAATGGATCTGGAGACGGAAGATTTTTACCTGAGGAGAAAGCAGCAGATTAATGACAAGCTTACCTGGATTAGATCTTGCACTGAGGAGGTGGGTCCTCAATCAGCAGAATATCACAAAATCTATATGATCATTAAGTTTTCACAGATTTCACATGAAAATTGAATTTGCATAAATTTTACTGATGTTTATGGCAGATTATATTATTATAATATAGATAAGCTAATTGTGAACATTTTACTTTGCAAATATGCCTATTTGAATCAGGAAGATTAATTATGCTAAAATTTCATAAGTTTTTTTTTATTAAAATGGGCATTTATTACTTGGGTCTTACAAAAATCTACATGGACAGTCCCTCCTGTAAATATTCACCCAACTAGAAGCATTTGACATTATTTTACCTATTATAATGACTCAGTAGAAATGTTCATAAACTAACTCATAGTGTAAGAGTGAGAGTGCTACCTTCAAAAGAAAGATGTATGTGAGATTACAACTTAAATTTACACTGGTAGTGTTAGTTGTAGTGTAGGTTATGAAATTCTGAGTGAAGTAAATATGTTTCCTTTAACAATTTTTTATCAGAAAAGATATTTCAAACAGAAAGAACTCTAATTAGTTGAACTTAAGAGTGATTGCAGTTCACATATGCCTTTACCTTCTAAATTGTAAGGGATCCTACAGAACCCCTTGTAGACACCAACGTAACATTATATTATTAATATTCTTAATATAGCAACCTGGGTGTAAAGATAATGGTTAAGACATCAAAGTAGACCAGCGTTTTGAAACTATTTTTTCAAGCTGGAGATGTGGAAATTTTTCAATTAATCATAGTGTGGCTTTTAATAATGCTCCCATTGTAAAAATAAAAAGGAGCATATTGTTTTGTTGCTGTGACAAATCTATTTTAGCGCAAAAGCACAAAACTATTCAATTTAGAGTCATGAAATGTTACACACTTTATCTTGGTCATGAACAGATAACCTGTTTAAATATTCAGCATGTAAGAGCAATTTTTCAATTTGTACACATTTTTACATTTTTGGACTTGAACATATGTGACAAAAATCTTCTTAGCGTGATTAAGAATAAAAACCACTTCAGGTAGACAAATGAAATTTGGTAGGCATATTTGACTTCATATGTAAAAGATCTGATTAGATTTTCAGGTCATCACAGCAATTTCTCCATTTTTTTAAAACATGTATTTGAACTTTTGGAGTTGGACTCTTTTGACAAAAACCATGTTAGCAAAATAAAGCAAAAACCACTTGAGGTGGACAAATGAATATAAGATGACCTGATTAGAGTTTCATGCCATTATAACAATTTTTTTAATTTTTCAAAATGTTATAATGTTTTGTTTTTTCATATGTAAAAGATCTGATTAGATTTTCAGGCCAGCACAGCAATTTCTCCATATTTTTAACACATATTTGAAATTTTGGACCTGGATTTTTTGACAAAAACCTTGTTAGCATAATAAAGCAAAAACCACTTGAGGTAGAAAAATGAATATAAGATGACCTGATTAGATTTTCATGTCCTTATAGCAATTATTAAAATTGTTTTAATGTTTGAATTTTTTTTTTTCTGCAGTGGGGGCATCCATTTTTACCAACACAAATCTAGTTATGAATATATATTGTTATAGTGTAAGGGCAGCATGTTAGACAGGTCAGACCATACATTTTGCTTATGTTCTCCTATATATTCTTATTTTGTCTTCATTATCTCACTGCTAAAGACAGTGAAACAGAAGTATCACTTCAAAATTGATGTTCTCATTGCCATAGTCATCATGATAAAATTACAGACTTTTGCTTTCAGTTGATAAATGTTTATATCAGCTGAAAAAAATAAAAAGTCAGTAATTGTTTTGTCATATGACTTTTAATTTCCTAAATTTTTTTCTGCTTTTTTGGTATTAAGTTTTAAATGTATCCTGAATAAAATTGCATAACAAAAGTTCAATATAAAATAATCTTTTATTTTATTAAATTAGAAGTTAATACATTTTAAATGACAGGAATAATAAAGAAGGAAAAAGATAATCAATATAAAGATAAATAGTAAGTGTTCAGATATCTTATTGATCATTTTCAGTTCAAAAGCTTTCATTTCATATGTAGGTACAAACAGATAAAATTGGAGCAAACAATCAGACAGATGGACATACAAAAAAATATTCCATCAGCTATAATTGATCTGTGATGCATACTCAAGAATGATTGCCTCAAAACAGAACATTTGCATTTTGTTGCCAGTAGTCCAAGTCTCCGATGTCACTCCATTTATAATGTCTTGAGGGGAGTGACATCAGAAATTCAGACTCACCCACCAGGCGAGCTTGGGGAGTTTTATATGACCCTCATATGCGCATGTGAAGTTGCTGTAATGTTGCAGCAAAGACTACTGTATATACTCATGTATATACCAATTCCAACTGCAAACTGCATAGACCCAGATCTGCCATGACATAATGCGCCGGCAGATCTGGGTCTATGCAGTTTGTAAGGACTACTCAGTAGAACAAACAACATAGACCCTGATCTGTCGGCGCATTATGTGACAGCAGATCAGGGTCTATGTTGTTGTTTGCATTTGGACTAGGTCTATATGCGAGTATATATGGTACATCAGGCAATTGAGCTAATCAGAATGCAGCAACAATCCGATTTAGTTTCAGTATTTTGTATTCACGTTTTCTGTGGATGCAGGATAGCATGGTTCCTTGATCAGACTGCATAAACCTTGTTACTTCTCCCTGTTGTTTTAAGGAACTAGCTGAGGCTATCCATTCATGCTGGGAGGAGCACTCAGGGACTATGTGTGTTGGGATCAACTGGGACACATACAACAGCTCCAAGACATTACAAGTATGCAGTATTTTCTTGGTACTTGCTAATTTACCATAATAATATACCACATGTAATTCTAAATCAAGGTATGCACTGTGACTTAGCATCATAGATGAGCTGGAGAAGCTTCAGCTGATTAATTTAGAAATTATGTTTCTGTGAACCAGTCCACCACAATTTTGTCATTAGCTGTTTGTACTGAATGAAGTTTTTGTGCTTCAACATTGGTTTGATTTTGATACATATCCCCATATTGCACCCTCTTTTTTGTAAGAATAACTTTTTCATTTATGGATGGTATGTAGATAAATGCAGAGTGAAATTACATTTGTAATTGAAAAAGTTCATCTACTTTCTCATATAATTTTCAGATTATTAACTTTAAAAAATTAAAGTAAAGTATAGGAAGCCCTGACATTATCTCAGCTCTGTCCCTTTTTTCCTCATAAAATGCAGAACTGAGGTTCAGATTGATGGTGTTTCCATGAGATTTCCACATTATTTTTCATGTGGTGCATATGTTATTTTGGTCAGGATCCTTCCTGATGCAGTATGGAATCATACCTTCCACTCATTAAGTTTCAGAATCAATCACTATTTTAATAAAATAATAACCCCAACACTTCTAACAATTTCATCTGTTCCTAACAATTTACCGGTTCAGGCAAATTAAGAGCTTAAAATTTTGTACTAATGAAATGACATAATGGATTTCTGTAGTCATGGTCACAATATGTTTGTTTTGTGTCTGACATTTCAAAAATGTATTGGAACATACATCTTTGTAATCAAGACTAGGATATTCCACTACTGAGTTTTTCTACACCTGGTTCATACTCCTGTCAATCGTTCAATTATATTGATTGAGTGCTAATCTTGACCAATGAAGAATTTTGATTCTGAAATTGTAAAATAGCAGTGATAATCAGTAAAATCATTCTGAGACAGAACAAGAACCATGCCTGTAGATAGAAGGGCTAGATGGCCAAATGTCAAACAATACATATTTACCACAATTAAATAAATGGCCACAAGACAGACAACACGAAAAAAATGTCTTGCCAAAAAATTACAGCAAGTATCAAATGGTATGTATGAACTAATGTATGTAATTTAGTCTTATTTAAAAAGAAATAACCACTTTAATTCAACCCAAAAATATCCACATGTGAAAATTGTACAGAATTAAACAACATTTTTTTCCTGATTTTCTATGCAAAATTGTTACGGAATTCCAGCTTCAGTTTTACTACCTGGATCATAGTTCTGAATGTTGGCTTTAGTTTTTCAAGCTGTTGGGCCAGTTGGCCCAGTGGCACAACAAAGAATCTGCAGTACTATTATGCAAATGATTTTTAAGTCCCCAACATGACTGTACAGTTTTTATGGACTTCAGTTAATATTGGATACAGCAAAACCCATTTCTCCTTCAGATACGTTCCCCAATCACATTAAAGTTAGGAAAATAAGCTTGCTACCCTCCTGAATCCAGCCCTCCCAAAAAGACAAAAATCATCTTTTCCATCTATATCATATAGATGAAAATCAGTAACTCTTGCCAATTACCTCTCCTTGCCACCGCCAGGTGTCACTAGTTTTAAGCTTTCGCTACAGTACAGGCAACATCATACTGTAGACCTCCAGAAAATCATGTTGTATCTCCATGGTTTTCAACCATCCATCCCAGAATTTGGGTTTTTAGTGTGTAGTAAGGAATCTACTACAGGTGGTATACATTATTTTGTTATTTTGATAAATTTGTATGTGAATTTGTCACATTTGTGGACTTTGATTATTCTGACCATATGCTCCAACACGGTATTGCTGTTGTGTGTTGTTGTTCATGTTTTCGCACTCACTGTGTTTTTCTCTCACTCAGTAGCAGGTGTTGTTTTTGCGACTTATTAACATTAGGCTTTTTGGCAGAGGGGATATCAGTCATGATAAAGATCTATCAGACCTACTAGCCAATTTTGACTTGAATAGACCAAAATCCCTCACCCTGTTTCTGAAATGGAATCTTTCTTGGATTTTGCCATGGCTCAGTTCAGATAAATTCAAGCCTTTTGCCATAACCTCACTGAAGCTACTATCATACAAAATGTGTTTCCTGATAGGTTTAGCTTCAGCATGCAGGGTGAGCAAGTTACATGCCCTTTCAGTGGACCCAAACTATCTCCAGTTCAGATCAAGTGGTTCCATGATCCTAATGATGCAACCAGGCCAAGAATAGGCTACTGTCAGCAGGCAATCAGAGAGTCATCATACGCTTTCTCTCTTCGATAGATAGGTTGAGAGAAACGACTCTGCAAAATACTGTCCATGCCCTCAAGCATTACTTGAAGCACACAGAGAAAAGTTGTGGAACAAGAAAATGACTTTCTAACATGTCAGGAAAGAGGATATCACCCCTCAAGCCCTATCATCATGACTGAAGTGGGTTATATGTCTGGTGTACTTTTAAGTAAATAAAGATCAGAGTTGCCTCATGAAGATTTCAGCTCATAAAATTAGAGCGATCTCTGCAAGCCACCCTTTCAAATATAATGTTTAGATCCAAGACATAATAGAAGTTGTTGGCTGGCATGCACAATCAACCTTCTCTAGTTTTATCTCTGGGATTTAGCTTTCAAGAGACAAGATTTGAATCTAGTGGGTCCAGTGGCTGCTGTCCAGATGACCACCAGACCCAAATGATGTCAGCACAGCCTCCTCATGGGCATAGTTTAGTGCTTTTGCTTGATTCACCTGTAAAAAGTTTGCTGGTAAGAAGAGTTCAATAATCTTCTTCTTAGCCAGGTATAGTCACGGATTATGTGACTGTCAGCTGTGCTGCTTTCAAGTTAGGAGAGCAGGTTATCTTTCACATCGGGAATCCAGCCTTTCTTTGCTTGAATGATGCCTGGGGTATAGGTAGGATGCTCAGCATTTCCTCCTCCTATTGTCCTAATGTTAATGTGATTGTGGAATGTATATGAAGGATGTTTCTCCAAGAATACTTACCCAATCACATTACTTTAAAACCCTCTCAACTTCCCTGCCATGCAAACATCCTTGTTGATATATCACTCAGCTTAAAACTAGCGACACCTGGCAGCAGCAAGAGGAGGTAATGGGCAAGAGTTACAGCCCTTCATCTATATGATATAGATGGAAAAGACAATTTTTTTATTTTTGGGAGGTATGGATTCAGGAGGTAGCAAGCTTATTTTCCTAATATTAATGTGATCAGGTAAGTATTCTCAGAGAAACATAATAAACTGAAACATTTGCATTTCTATTGAACCTCTGGAAACAGAATTAACCAAAGAGTTAATTTGAAGTGTGATCTGCCACATAGTCGGGTACTAAAGCCAGTCAAACCTTTCTACCATTTTGGTTTTACTTTGCCATTGGCAATCAATCTTCAGATTGAGGAATGGATTTAGAAATACAAATTTATATCATATACAATTTACAAATGAGATATATGAACATGGGATTTACTACATTGACATAAATTATTTCTGACTACCACTGCAGGACCTTGTGTTGTGTATGGGAGGAGGTACAGTGTCAGGTATCCTGGAAAGATACATAAAGAATCCTCGTCACACCCGAGGAGGATTCCCTGATCTCACATGCTGGAATATCAACTCTAAAACTGTCAAGGTAATATTGACTTCCTAAACTTTTGTTTAATTCATTCTGGGTTCAAAGAATGTTACCTTTAATGACTGAATAAAAAGATATATAATAAAGAGAGTTTTCCAAAATGTGAAATATAGATGTATTTTAGAATGGCTACTAGAAAAGTTAACCCGAAATGTTTTTTCATAAGACATGATTGGCCACTATCCCCAAAAACCTGCCCCCCCCCCTCCAAAAAAACAAAAAACATGCAGACTTTTGGTGGGATGATTGTGTGCTTACATTCCCACACAAAAGACAAAATTGCATGACTCGTCAAAGCAAACTGAAGTCACTGAGGCATGAATTCTAATCACCTGAGTGATTGTTATTTTTAAAGGTTACAGTGTATGACTAAAATCCCAAACTCAGTTTTTAGTGCTTAAATGTCTGCTTCATCCATTAGTGCTTAAATGTCTGCTTCATCATTAGTGCTTAAATGTCTGCTTCATCCATTAGTGCTTAAATGTCTGCTTCATCCATTAGTGCTTAAATGTCTGCTTCATCCATTAGTGCTTAAATGTCTGCTTCATCCATTAGTGCTTAAATGTCTGCTTTATCCATTAGTGCTTAAATGTCTGCTTTATCCATTAGTGCTTAAATGTCTGCTTTATCCATGATATTTCAAACTCCTATCATACCATCATTTTATGCAACATATTAAATGTATTTCATTTGAAATAATTATAAAATTTTAAATCATTAATCTTTCATATATTGTATGACTTGTGGGAAATTGAAGTTTATAAAATTTAACAATTTTATATGTCAATACATCTTGAAAAATTGGCATTACTACTACAGTATAGGTATACATGCATATGCTCTGTATAGTGTATTCCTTTAGCCCTGTCTGAAAATAATGCCATGGTACTCGCTAATAGGTTGGGTATAACTGCAAACTGCATAGACTCAGATCTGCTGTCACATAATCCGCTGGCAGATCTGGGTCTATGCAGCTAGTTAGGAGTAATCAGTGGAACAAACAACATAGACCCAGATCTGCCAATGCATTATGCAATGGCAGATCAGGGTCTATGTTGTTTGCAGTTGGACCTGACTTATAAGTGAGTAGAGACAGTACCGGTATTATTGTTATAGTAATGATGCTGAAAACTGTTGATTCGGAATTAGTGAACACCTTTATCAGGGGGAATCTGACTGGTATTGAAAACTATTGATGGGAAGTAGCTGACAAAACCATATTCATCAGTAGAGTTTTGAATTCTGCCATCCATATTTTCAGATAGCTGAGGTGAAGGGACCTGGTGACCGACTCTCTCACAAACAGATTCTCTGGTTGGACCACCTTCTGAGGCTTGGGGTAGATGCAGAAGTATGCCATGTAAAAGGTTGGAATTTTTTGTTGACTATTTATATTCAAAAATCAAGCCACACATAGCTTTTTAACTGTATTGAATTGCAGAAATAAATAGAATCGATCAAATAGATTGGTAAAGGAACTGAGGAGTAACATTCTTACAAAAGAACAAGTTTTTTTTCGAATTCCTGTCCATGACTTCTCAAGGGTGAATATCAAACACTGATATGTAAGATTCATTTTTTTTTCTTATTTCTAATTAGGAAACAGTGATTGAAAACAAAACGGGGGATCTGTTGTAACAATGTGGTCTAAAAGATAAGAAATACATATATTTTTCAAAAGATCTGATATCATCTGAGAAACCAGAAGTAAGCTTAATACAGCATTTGTTGTAAACTTTTGGACACAACAGTAAAATGTTTCATTTCAATGTTAAAACCATGAAAACATGGACATTAATGATATCATAAGCATGATATATTGTGTTCAGGTAAACACTCATTCACTTGGTTTATCACACCATGACATATTATGTTCAGATGAACACTTGTTCAAATGGTGTATCACACCATGACATATTGTGTTCAGATGAACACTCATTTTATTGGTTTATCATGCCATAACTTTTTCACATAGGAAAACTTTACACATATATAGAATTGATAAAACAAAAATTTACTCAATTCTGATTTTTGGTAAATATCTTTTATGTTTGTCCACAGGTCGGTCCATATCCAGTTTCCATCTCATATATACAAATAATTCTGCACAATATGATCCTAAAATTTGGTTTAAAGCTATATCATCATTATTATTGTTTTGTCAGTAAATACTGTTTTCATCACTTGGCTTCACATTTATAACTATGATTCTGACTTTGTATGCAAGAGCACATACTGAAGCACCCAACCAAATCAACTGTATTTGATGTAACACTTGCACATGCCTTAAAATGTGCACCCCCATTTTTGTCTAAAAATGACATAAAAATATTCTTTTAAGTGCACATGTCTGGATCCCAGTATGGCCCAGAAAGGGAAGCAGCTGCTAAAAATTGTCTAAAACATCATGATATTCATGGGATTTACAATCATGCATGCATGGTGTCTTGTTACCACTTAACTTAACATCTGGTGTCTCATTACCACTTGTCATCATGCATGTCTGGTGTCTTGTTACCACTTAACTTACCATCTAATGTCTCATTACCACTTATCATCATGCATGTCTGGTGTCGTGTTACCACTTAACTTATCATCATGCATGCATTGTGTCTTGTTACCACTTAACTTACCATCTGTCTCATTACCACTTATCATCATGCATGTCTGGTGTCTTGTTACCAATTAACTTACCATCATGCATACCTGGCATTTTGTTGCCACTTGTCATCATGCATGCCTGGTGTCTTGTTACCAATTAACTTACCATCATGCATACCTGGTGTCTCATTACCACTTATCTTACCATCATGCATACCTGGTGTCTCATTACCACTTAACTTACCATCATGTATGCCTGGTGTCACACTACCACTTAACTTACCATCATGCATGTCTGCTATCTCATAACCACTTAGCTTATTATCATGCATGCCTGCGGTCTCATTACCATTTAGCTTTATACCATCATGCATGCCTTCTCTCTCATTTACCTCTTAGCTTACCATCATGCTTGCCTGGTGTCTCATTACCACTTAGCTTACCATCATGCTTGCCTTCAGTCTCATTACCTCTTAACTTATTATCATGCATGGCTGCTGTCTTATTACCACTTAGATTACCATCATGCTTCACTTCTGTCTCATTACCACTTAGATTGCCATCATGCTTCCCTTCTGTCTCATTACCACTTAGCTTACCATCAGGCTTCCCTTCTGTCTCATTACCACTTAGCTTACCATCAGGCTTCCCTTCTGTCTCATTACCACTTAGATTACCATCATGCTTCCCTTCTGTCTCATTACCACTTAGATTACCGTCAGGCTTCCCTTATGTCTCATTACCACTTAGATTACCACCAGGCTTCCCTTATGTCTCATTACCACTTTGCTTACCATCAGGCTTCCCTCCTGTCTCATTACCACTTCACATCATGGGTTAAATCAAAGTAAAAAAAATGGATCTTACATGTGCTTTATCTATTGCAACCATAATGGGAGTGAGAGAATGCACCTCTGCAGAGGAGAGCTTCCAACATGTTGTAAAAGGGAGCTAACTCTTCATGCCTGTACATACATGTGATTGTGATATTCTTTATGACATCATTGGTGTGCATTTATTATGAGATTTAACTTCATGAAATTTGCCTATTAGATAATAATTTCTTAAGTGCACAGTGCGGGTATTATGTTGAATACACAGTGTACCATTTTAAATGTTCTGTACATTATGTGGCCATAATACAGTATGCAAAATGATGTTATTAAATGTAAACCATAGGTTATTTTTATCAAGTGCTTTTTCATCTGGTAAGAAGAAAACAAACATATCAATTGTGTTCCAATGCATTTAATCTGGTAGCACCCTAACTACTTTCCAAATGAACTTTTGTGAATTCACTGTTTTTGGTGGGGTATCAGTTTTCGTGGATTTTGTGGTTGCTTACAAACCACAAAGTTAAAAACCCAACAAACAATGATCCTTTATGGAATTAATAGGATCTTGTCCCAAATCCACAAATTTAAATACCAACAAAAATGTAATTTTTCATTTTTTTTTAAAACCACACAAATTGATACCTACAAATATAAATGAATTTACTGTATTAGGAGGAGATTGGAAGAGAAAAAGTGAAAATCCAAGCAGAGTTTACTTGATAGTTATTGATATATGTATGGAAATTGAAAAAAAAAGAGTAAAATCTTGTAAAATTCTTTTTCTATTGTACATACAAAGACTGATACTTTTCATAAAAATCATCACCATCTAACTGATTCTTCCCATTTTTAATAGGTGCATTCAATACTTTAGTCTTAACTAATTTTTTGTTTCAGCTGTTGGTGCCAAGAAGTTGAAACCATCCGCAGTCTCAGTCTAAAAAGATTTCAGCTGTTGGTGCCAAGAAGTTGAAACCATCCGCAGTCTCAGTCTAAAAGATTTCAGCTGTTGGTGCAAAGAAGTTGAAACCATCCGTAGTCTTAGTCTAAAAGATTTAAGAGATGAGGGTTATTGGAACCTACAAAGTTGTAACAGCAGTATGGTGCTGATGTTATATAGCCAGAAACAGATGCTGGCATTGCTTTGTTTTCAATTCCATTTTGTTTCTGGTGCAGCTTTATCTAACATAGTTATGTACTATTTGTATTGAAAATGCAGTTGTTTATTCTATGCAGCCAATATATAGATATATATATTTTTTTACATCTTTTCATTTTTCAAACACAAATGCATTTATGTAAAACCTGTTTGATGTCAGAATGAAAAATGTCTTCTGTTTAAAATAAAATCATGATGTCACTGCTGTACTTTTGTTGTTATGTATCTCTGTAGAATGTTTAAAACAGTAGCAATACTTTAACTTGTAACACTCATAAATGGTAATGGACAATATTAGTATGTTACAATCATCGGTATAACTTGTAACACTCATAAATGGTAATGGACAATATTAGTATGTTGCAATTATCGGTATAACTTGTAACACTCATAAATGGTAATGGACAATATTAGTATGTTACAATCATCGGTATAACTTGTAACACTCATAAATGGTAATGGACAATATTAGTATGTTATAATTATCAGTATAACTTGTAACACTAATAAATGGTATTGTACAATATTAGTATGTTACAATCATTGGTATATCACATGTAGATTGTAACACTCATAAATGGTAATGGACAATATTAGTATGTTACAATCATTGGTATATCACATTTAGATTGTAACACTCATAAATGGTAATGGACAATATTAGTATGTTACAATCATCGGTATAACTTGTAACACTCATAAATGGTAATGGACAATATTAGTATGTTGCAATCATTGGTATAACTTGTAACACTCATAAATGGTAATGGACAATATTAGTATGTTACAATCATCGGTATAACTTGTAACACTCATAAATGGTAATGGACAATATTAGTATGTTATAATTATCAGTATAACTTGTAACACTAATAAATGGTATTGTACAATATTAGTATGTTACAATCATTGGTATATCACATTTAGATTGTAACACTCATAAATGGTAATGGACAATATTAGTATGTTACAATCATCGGTATAACTTGTAACACTCATAAATGGTAATGGACAATATTAGTATGTTGCAATCATCGGTATAACTTGTAACACTCATAAATGGTAATGGACAATATTAGTATGTTACAATCATCGGTATAACTTGTAACACTCATAAATGGTAATGGACAATATTAGTATGTTACAATCATCGGTATAACTTGTAACACATAAATGGTAATGGACAATATTAATATGTTACCAACAAGAGAGGGAAAAAATAGAAGACTTTGTTTCAAAGCAATCTTTGCCTCTTTAATGATAAGTCATATACCTACCTATTAGTCCTTATATCTGACTATCTGCAATCCATCTCTTTTACTTTACTTCTCTTGGGAAGTTGGTGATGACCTATGTGGTAGTGACCACTTTCTGGTATACTTAAGAAGTAATATTGCCAAACCTTGAGGGCTTGAGCAGAGATGGAAACTGAACAGGACAGATTGGGAAATGTTTTAATCACTCTGTGAATCATATTTGACAGCTAATCATTTTGACAATGTAGTGGATCCAATACCCCTGTTTACAAAGATACTCCAGGATGTTGCAGGGAATACAATACCAAAAACTTTGGCGATTCCTAAATGTGTCAACAAACCATGGTTTGGTGATGCATGCAAAGATACCATCAGGGAATGGAAAAAGTCCTTCAACATTCCAATGTCAATCCAACAACTGAAAATCTCAATAAATACTTTATATACTGAGTTTAAGCTCGTCCTACCGACAGAGAGAGGAACAGAAAAACATCGAGATCCTTTGTCTCTGGATTGAACTTTCGCTCCTCTAATATATCGGTATGGAATATGGTATGAAAAACCATTGGTAAAAACAAAAGCTGCTATTTCAAACATTAAACAAACCTGATGAAATGGTCACAACTGTATCAGAAATCTCGTACATTGGCCAAAACAGTCGCGAGAAACTACTCACGAGAATTATTCTGAAAACTTCTGCCATGTCAAAAATTTGAAAGGAAAAGTTCCTTTAAATTTCAAATCTGCTAAAGCCAGAGATTGCAATATACTGTATATACTTGTCTATAACCCGATACAACTGCAAACTGCATAGACCCAGATCTGCCGTCGCATAATGCGCTGTCAGATCTGGGTCTATGCAGTTTGTAAGGACTAATTAGTAGAAAAAACAATATAAAACCTGATCTGCCAGTGCATTATGCGATGGCATATCAGGGTCTATGTTTGCATTTGGATGCGGCTTATACGCGAGTATATACAGTACCTTTCACTCCCTGAGAATTACAAGACTATGTTAATTGAGTCTATGACATTTCAGCAGGAACACATGATATGCACTACAATTTTCTGAAACACTTGCCTGACTTACCTGATACAGCTACACTGCTAAACATTTTCAATAAAATTTGGGAAACTGGTGATTTCCCCCAGTCTTGGCAAGAAGCAATGGTGATTCCAGTACCTAAACCTGGAAAGGACCAAACCGACCCTTCCAACTATTGTCCCATATCTTTAACAAGCTGTATTTGCAAAACCTCTGGTATCTTTAATCTAACAAATTACTATCAGATGTTCAATGTGGATTCCAATGGCAGAGAAGCACAATAGACCATCTTGTCAGACTTAAAGCATTTATTTGAGAAATTTTCATAAAGAAAGAATATAAAGTTGCTGTCTTTTTCGAGTTGGAGAAAGTTTATGACACCACATGGAACACAGCATAATGAATGATGTATTCAACCTAAATCTAACGGGCTGCCAACCTAACTTTATTTCCCATTTTATAAAAGATAGATAATTTCAGAATTAAGGTAGGTAGCACCCTTTTTGAAAGTTATCCTCAGGAGATGGGTGTATCTCGGGGTAGCATATCATCAGTTCAGCATCAAAATTAGCAGCATGTTGAAATGCCTTAATCCAGAAACTGACCGCTCATTATATTTTGGAGACTTTTTGATCTGTTATAGATCAAAGAGAATGCATACTATTGATTGTCAGCTACAGATAAGCCTAAATAGAGTTCAGAAATGGGCAAAAGAAAATGGGTTTTCAAAATCTTAAACTATGTACTTCTACTGATTACATTAAATTCACAATGACCCAAAGCTCTATCTTGACGGTTGTTGTGGAATGACCCAAAGCTCTATGTTGACGGTTGTTGTGGAATGACCCAAAGCTCTATCTTGACGGTTGATGGTTCACAATGACCCAAAGCTCTATCTTGACGGTTGATGGTTCACAATGACCCAAAGCTCTATCTTGACGGTTGATGGTTTACAATGACCCAAAGCTCTATCTTGATGGTTGTCTTGTTCCTGTTGTGGATTCATAATGACCCAAAGCTCTATCTTTGTTGTGGAATGACCCAAAGCTCTATCTTGATGGTTGCCTTGTTCCTGTTGTGGAGGAGACCACATTTTTTGGGCTTATTTTCAACCATAAACTAACTTTCCTTCTGCATATTAGATGTCAGATGCAAATGTCAAAAAGCCCTGGATTGAATAAGAGCCGTGGCAAATACAGTTTCGGGAGCAGATATGAAGGTCTTGTTCCAGTTATAACTGTCATTAGTAAGATCTAAACTTGACTATGGCTCAATTGTGTATGGATCAGCTTGTAAATCTTACCTGCAGATGCTTGAGCTGACACACAATCAGGGATTTGGACTTGGGTTACATCTAGAATTTCACATCCAGAAGGTCTCTATTGTTGAGACAAGTGAATCATCACTTTATCTCAAACAAATTAAATTGGCTCTTCAGTATATTACCAAACTCTCCTCTAATCTATCTAATCCCACATATGATGTAGTCTTTAGGCCCAAATACCAGACCTTGTACACTCAGAAATCAAATTTCATTTCACCATTTGGCATGCAAATTCCCCCTCACAAAGAAACAACAAAAATAAATATTTGAAATACTGCAAAATTCTGTTTCAAAATCACCACCTTGGTTATCAAACCCCCGAAAATTATATTTGATCTAAGCCAATTCAAGAAGTCCTCAACAAATTCTCTCCTTTTTCAGACTAAATTCAATGAAATCAGAGCCTCCTATCAAAGCAACATGTTCCTGTATACAGACAGTTTGAAAGATGGAGACAGAGTTGGAGCTGCCATTGCAACATCCCATGGCACCATCTTGAGCCAGTTCTAGATAAAGTCTCAATTTTTACTGCAGAAATTACAGGTATACTAAAAGCTTTGAACTGCATTGAAACCTCTAAACAAACAATTTTCATTATCTTTTCAGATTTCCTTTCCACATTGAAAGTCTTGCAAAACCTTAAATCTGACAACCCATTAATATCCCATAAATTACAGAAAAATGTGCTCAGACAATCTGGGTAAAGGATTCTGTCCTGTTGGCTGCCTAGTCACATTGGTATAAAGGGCAATGAAAGGGTAAATAAAGCAACCAAAGCTGCCCTTTGGTAACCTATTTCCAAATGGAAGATTCCATATACTGACTTCAAATGTTGTATAAATCGGCATGTTCATCATACTTGGCAAAATATATAGAATGAAAACTCCACAAACTTCAGGGAGCCACGGTGGCTCAGTGGTTAGCGTGCTGGACTCGCGACCAAAAGGGTGCGAGTTCGAATCCTACCATCGGACCAGTCTGGGTCAGTTACCATGGTGTCTCCTTGGGCAAGGCACTTTGCTCCAATTGCCTTAGCACTAAATAACCTTCTTGTGTTGCTGTGCCATAAAGCACCAAAGTAAACCAAACCAAACCACAAACTTCAGAACATCAATCCCACTATTGGAGTCTCATCCTTTGTATAGAACAAATCACAGAGATCAGGTTGTATTGTGCCAATTGCATTTTGAACACTTTCCTTACTTGTGCGTACCTCCTGAAGGGTGAACTTGAAAAATGATACCCTCAAAAATAAAAAAATTTACAATATTGGTCTCCAAGAGAAAGAAAAAAGAAGATTGTTCATCATGTGACATTTTACTGTTATATATATCACATTATTATTGAGTAGAGTAAATCTGTACTTGTCCTGCCTGTGGGGTATGGGTGAGAAATAGATATCACATTATTGAGACTATCAATACTTGTCTTGCCTGTGGGTCAAAGATGAGAAATAGGTATCATATTATTATTGAGTAGAGTATATGTACTTGTCCTGCCTGTGGGGTATGGGTGAGAAATATATATCACATTATTACTGAGTAGAGTATATATCTGTACTTGTCTTGCCTGTGGTGTATAGGTGAGAAATATATATCACATTATTACTGAGTAGAGTATATATCTATACTTGTCCTGCCTGTGGAGTATGGGTGAGAAGTATATATCACATTATTACTGAGTAGAGTATATTTCTGTACTTGTCTTGTCTGTGGGTCAAAGGTGAGAAATAGGTATCAAATTATTATTGAGTAGAGTATATGTACTTGTCAAGCCTGTGGAGTATGGGTGAGAAATATATATCACATTATTACTGAGTAGAGTATATATCTGTACTTGTCTTGCCTGTGGGTCAAAGGTGAGAAATATGTATCACATTATTATTGAGTAGAGTATATGTACTTGTCCTGCCTGTGGGGTATGGGTGAGAAATATATATCACATTATTACTGAGTAAAGTATATATCTATACTTGTCTTGCCTGTGGTGTATAGGTGAGAAATATGTATCACATTATTATTGAGTAGAGTATATGTACTTGTCCTGCCGGTGGGATATAGGTGAGAAATATATATCACATTATTACTGAGTAGAGTATATATCTATACTTGTCTTGCCTGTGGTGTATAGGTGAGAAATATGTATCACATTATTATTGAGTAGAGTATATCTGTACTTGTCTTGTCTATGGGGCACAGGTGAGAAGTATATATCAGACTATTGAATTGTCTTGCCTGTGCAGCACAGGTGAGAAATAGGAATCACATTATTACTGAGTAGAGTATATATGTACTTGTCTTGCCCATGGGGTAAAGGTGAGAAATAAATATCACACTGAGTATAGTTTATCTGTACTTGTCTTTCCTGTGGTGCACAGGTGAGATAGAGATATTTTATTATTACTGAGTAGAGTATATATGTACTTGTCTTGCATGTGGGGCACAGATGAGATTTAACTTGTCACTTTCTGGTGGCACTGGCAATGGTGTCATTCCCAACAATTTAAGATTTTACTTTGACTTCAGCATCTTGAACTGTTGCATACACAGTCATGAAACTTCATGGGCACATTTTTCTTCAAGAATCTCATTTGTAGAGTTAAACAGTAGGTCATATGGCCTACTCCATCAACTTTGTTTGGTGTCATGTGCAGGAAAATAGTAGCATGCCATGGAATTCAAACTCCTGTCATATTTTTAGTTTTCTCATTTTATGCCACTAGAGAGGCAGATCAAGTTTTTACTATCCATCTTTCTTACTGAAACCAAGTTTAATGAGACATGTTTATACAATACCTGGTATAAATAACTATAGAACAAATCCTCAAGTCAGAGAAAAGAACTTTGTTTAAGTTGGTGTCAACAATTTCAGGTTGTAAGATATAATGAGAAATCTTGAAATACACAAAAAGGTAAACACTAACAATACAAACACAAAATGTTCCAGAAGGATATCTTTATTAATATCATATTACAAAAACAGAAAAAAATATGAGGAAACCTAATGGAAAAAGTGCTGTAATATTAATACTGAATCCTTTTTGCGCAAAATTGTACCACTGAAGCTGTTCTGATACAGGATTGTACCACTGAAGCTGTTCTGATACAAAATTGTACCACTGAAGCTGTTCTGATACAAAATTGTACCACTGAAGCTGTTCTGATACAAAATTGTACCACTGAAGCTGTTCTGATACAAGATTCACCATTTTAACAAATCTGGAAGTAAATCTTGTTCCAATACTGATTAGTGACAGGGGTGTCATGTGTCATTGCATTTGGTGGATAAATGGTAGAATGGATTAAAGCTAGGCATGGTGACTTTCTGCCGATAATTTACCATAGTCCTTTCATAGAGTGTATAGAATTACTGTATATACTCGCTTATTAGTGTAGTCCAACTACAAACTGCACAGACCCAGATCTGCCATCACATAACGTGCCAGCAGATGTGGGTCTATGCAGTTTGTTAGGAGTAATCAGTACAACAAACAACATAGACTCTGATCTGCCAGAGCATTACAGATCAGGGTTTATGTTGTTTGCAGTTGGACACCACTTATAAGCGAGAATATGTGGTAATTTGGACCATAGAGAATTAATGCCCAAAACCCCAAATCTTCTTGATCAAAAATGTCAAATGTTTTGTAAAATTTTGCAATAAAAGAGTTAAAAGCTGGAACTTGGAGAAAGATTAAATAATTTTAGTAAAATTACACGAACAGTTTGTGAAGTTAGTAAATAAATAATCGGATGGCATGCTCCCCCCCCCCCTCCTGAATTGCAGTGTGCTTTATTTCACTTTTCATGGAAAAGTTTTAAGATTTGATTTTAATAAAACATTTGAAAAAGTTATATTAAATTATGGACTGAGCTGCTTTAAAGCAAAGTCTATGCAGAATATTTTGTGTTGACTGTTCCACCCATGTGGTAATGACAAGTATATAAAATTCTATTTGGCATTTCAGTTCTCTAATACTGCTACAAGTTTTTATGCTTGGCTGTAATCATTGCAAAAAAAGAGTTTATAAATTGAATATTTTACAGCTGCGAGAAGAAACAATGCTAATTCTTGGATGCTCCAAAACCTTGGCAGGTCGATCTAGGGAGACAAGGTAGCCTGCTTGAAGTGAGCATATCATGAAGTCGCTATGGCAGAAACATTATGTCATTTTGACCGCTGAAGAATAGTACAGAAAAAAAGATGTAAATCATGGATGAATTTTAGGAAACTAAAATTTATACTCTATTGTTGATCTGGAAACCTAAAACATCTAACAAAGCCTAGGGTCTATCTGAAACTATTTAAAGAAAGATTAAATTATAATTCTACATTCTTATGTGTTCCAATTCTCTCATAGACACTGTCTTGGCATTTCCATGGTAGACTATTTATATATATATTATTCCATTTTCTATACTAACTGACAATCTTGAATTCCCCAAGTCAAATGTATTTTTAGATCAAAATATGGATATTGAGTCAAGAGCAGTGTAGGCATGGTGGCTTGAATATCCTCATTCTGATATCATGAGGTTGGCATTTTCATCAAGCAATGAATTGATTTTACCCCTAAAATCAACTTACTACTGGCCATAATTCTGAAAGTGTTCAGAGACACTTTAGAAACAAAGAATCGCAGATGTCCTAGTCCCCTTAGTGACCCATTTGAAAGAAATATGCAATGAAAATTAAGAATCCCATAATGGACAGTGTGCGGATGTGATGATTATCAGTAAAACTTTAAATTATCTCTACATGAGTTAAGTATTGCCAGAATAATAAAAATCATGTGAAGTTAGCAACACTAAGCACCTTTTATATGAGTATTAGTGATTTTATACCAATATGAATGGAAAATTGAATAACAAGTATTAGTGATTTTATACCAATATGAATGGAAAATTGAATAACAAGTATTAGTGATTTTATACCAATATGAATGGAAAATTGAATAACAAGTATTAGTGATTTTATACCAATATGAATGGAAAATTGAATAACAAGATATTTTTTCTCTGCTTTATGAGTGTGTGTAAGTAGGATGGAGATTGTCAGAAAAAGATGGAAGAACAATGATGTATGACTAATGGCAGTATGGACTACTACAAAATAATCACAGACATATAAATATGTAAACTCAATATAAAAATCATGGAATGTATATGGTGATATCACAAACATAATGTACAAAAGGTGGCAAAAATGCATATAAACCTGAATAAATTATTTTAACTAAATTTTTAAGGACGGAAAAACTAACTTTCTGGGGAGGACATCTCAACAAAACAGCAATGTATGACCTTTAGCCTTTAAACTCAGCTGGTAAAATCATTGTAAATAAGCAAGTTGACTCAAATTGTTACAGAGTAAGACTTCCACTACCTATGGCAGTAATGCTCGTGTTTCTAAAGAAAATATCCTGTACATTTGGAAGTATTAGCAAGGAGTTATTTTCACAGTTAGACATCAGACTTGTTCAAAAAGTCTTAAATTTGTGACCAATGGACAGCAGATTTAATTTTGCCATTTGGGAATCTTTAGCTTTACAACTTTATAAAAAAAAGTACTATAATGTGTGAAATGAACATGTAAGTGTGTCAAATAAGTAAATATCAATCAACATGGACCAGTTTTAACAGTAGTAATTAACGATTATTTCTCAATCAACTCCAAAATAATAAAATTCTCTAGTACAGCATGCCTGTATGGATGGACCTGAGCCAGTAAATTGTAGATTTTGATTATGGCCAGTGAGCAGTGGGGATATTTTTCTTGGTAAAAGATTGAATTTCTCTACTACAGCATGCCTGTAGGGTTGGTTGTGAGATGAACCATGAGTCAGTGTGGATGTTAGTTATGGCCAGTAAGTGATGAATGGGAATATTTTTCTTGGTGAAAGATTGAAGTTCTCCAGTACAGCATGCCTGTAGGGTTAGTTATGAGATGGACCCGAGTCAGTAAATTGTGGATGTTAGTTATGACCAGTGAGAAATTGGTGGAGATATTTTTCTTGGACAAGACTGATGTTCTCTAGTACAGCATGTCTGAAGGATTAGTTGTGAAATGGACCCGAGTCAGTAAATTGTGGATGTTTGTTATGGCCAGTGAGTGATTGGTGGTGATATTTTTCTTGCTGAAAGATTGATGTTCTCTGGTACAGCATGCCTGTAGAGTTAGTTGTGAAATGGACCCAAGTCAGTAAATTGTGGATGTTAGTTGTGGCCAGTGAGTGATGGGTGGGGATATTTTTCTTGGTGAAGGAGGCACAATATTATTTCTAAGGGATTACATTTCATATCCTCTACTCACAAATTTAAGTGAAAATAAATTTCTTGCTTATATTTCCCAATTAATAGTATCTTGAATGTGTCAAAATAATATTCTGTGAAATCTGAGGTAACAAAACTATGCATGGTTTGATAAGGTTTGTTTTTTGCTGTTTTGCCAAGTCCTGTGTTACACTAGCAGAAAATATATATAAATATATACATAAATAATTTTATAAATAAGATCATTGTGTGTACAGGTAAATATTTCTATATATTATACGTACACTTTAAACATAGTTGCTACATTAAAAATACATGTAAATGTATTGGACTAATGTTAAAGACATTTTCATAAAAAAAACAACTGAATAACTGAATGTATTTCTATGTATTTTCGATGAGTAAACATATATGTATTTTATAGGAAAGAACTTTGATTATTACATTTCATGATTGTTATGATAAAGTATATAACTTCAAAACATGATTGTAATGACTGAGTATACCACTTACAAATATTTTTCATATATATATATATATATATATATATATATATATATATATATATATAGTAAAGATTGTTTATTACTTTCTTGGATACAACATTTTCTCTGTTAGAATGTTCGAGTTTAATTTTCCTGGCCAAATTTCTAATTACTATATATTCCAAAGGCTTTGTTATATTGTTCCTGTGTTTTAATTGGTTAAAGCATTTGATTTGTGTGGTCTGTCAGAGAAAACTAGCTCAATTATAAATTTTTTATCACGTCAAAGCCTGGTAAACAATGGTTGTCTTTTTAATAATAAAGGTGTAACGAAGGCACCAGGTAGCAAAGGCATGACAATCACGCCTCATTAATAATCAGTAAGTAACAAAGATGTAACAAATGCGCCAGGTAACTAAGGCGTGGTAATCACACCTTATTCATAATCGGTAATTTAGATTCATGGGTTGCTGGTACAATGCAAATAAAGCATGAAAAGAGATGCTTTTGTTTTTTACTTTTTTGACCAAATAATTTAGAAATACCTTTTAGCTATCATTCTATAATATGTATGTTGAATAATTGAGTACAGCAATCAATATCGATTTATTGTGCATGGTGTGATGTTTCCACAGATTGTATTCGAAACTGTTTTATCAAGGCAGAGTTTAGTGAGCAAACAGATGTCATTACCAGTGATATCAATGATGATGATGTTTCTCTTTCTACGGTGTATGACACATTAGGACTATTTGTGTCGGGTAATGAGGATCTTGATTTCTTGGATTATGTTAATTCTGATAGTAACATTATGACATCTGCAATACGAATACTTGAAGATACTGTTTGTGAAATTAGTGATCGTCATGAAGCAACCAAGGTTTCTGCTACTGGAAGTGATGAGGATGACGATGACTCGGTACCAGCTGTTGTATCCAAATCCAGAGAGGTGCTAGATAGCATAGTGGACACAGACTGTACCTACAAGCTCAAAGTGACACACCTGATATACTTTATGAGCACATGCATGTTATTGAAAAACATGTCAACAAAAAATCTCAAATTAAAAAAAAACGATGACTATTGACAATTTCTTTCCATTCAAAATAAATAAAGGACTCATTTAGCAGTTGTTAAGTTATTGAACAGAGACATTTTCACGTAAAAGTGATTTTTATGATTCATTGGCTGGTACAAGTACATATAAGTTGGCATTTTAAGCAGATGATACAACTTTTTCACTACATGTACAATGTCATGAACATGGAGAAATACATAAACATTTTGAAAAACAAATGATGATTTTCGATATATCAATAACTCAGTTATAACATAATAAAACTCTCAGTTCCCTGTGAAACATTATAAACAATCTTTACTCTGTGTGTGTGTGTGTATATATATATATATATATATATATATATATATATATATATATATATATATATATATATATATATATATATATATGTTGCTTGAAAACTAGCATAAAAACATGTTTTTCTATATGTCTAAAGGATGGATATCACATTATTCAGGAATATTAATCATATAATTGCAGCTAAACATAAAAAGGAAACCTGAAAATTTTGGTTACAAATCTAGTTCAGAAAATTTTCACTTTGCTACATATAATTGTTTATTTTAAGTTTTGATTTGTAAATGCTATACAATTTCAGCTCTTTTCATGTATCCTTTCTTGAAATCCATACTAAAACATTTTTTTATTGTCTTTGGTAAAATGCTGTGTATCATTTTCAGGCATAAAAAAAGGATTGCTTGAACACACGATGGGTAAAATCAGATAGATTATCTTAATAATGATTTGAATCTTACAAAAATAAGTGGCAGAAACATAAATTAAATCTTTCCAATCTTTCTTATAATTACCGTATGTACTGACTTATAAGTTGAGTCCAACTCCAAATTGCACAAACTCTGATCTGCCATGACATAAATCTGGGTCTCTGCAGTTTGTTAGGACTAATCAGTAGAAGAAACAACATAGACCCTTATCTGCCAGTACATAATGTGATGGCAGATCAGGATCTATTTTGTTTGCAGTTGGACTCAACTTAAAAGTGAGTATATATGGCATGTGACATGTGTCACTAAAAGAAAAAAACAATAAGCCTTAATAACCAAATTTCAAGCTTGGTAAATTCTAATCTCTCTCTCCAGATATGCACAAGATAAATTCCCAGAAGCATACAACACTACATTGCCCTTCATATTTGTGGAGGATTTTCCAATTTTTGTCAAAAGTAGTATTTTTAAATAGACTTTGACATCAATGAAAAAATATTGTGGTAGTTATAAGTTCTGTTTAACAAAGAGCTAAAAAGAAATATCACACAGATGCCAAAATCCCAAAACAATCCTTGGAAAAAATGGAAGGTCATTTTTTTTTTATTCATCATGAGTTTCAGTGTATTGAAAGAGATACAAATTAGGCTTTTCTCTAATCTTGGAAAAAAAGAATTTCAATACACTTGCCTTATATTTCTTGTAAAAGCTTTTGATTAATACACTTAAATTCACATATCTGAGTAACAACTTATAAATAAGCAAATGAGGTACAAAAAGTTTTGCATTGTAAAATAAAGGTGGTACATAGTTTTAATTTGGGCAGCTAGTTCCTTCTGACATGAGATTTATGTGATGCTGATGACTCAAAGGTAGGAACCATTGGCCCTGTACTGGCTATAGAGAATTCACTTGCCATGGAGTTGTCAGGTGAAAATGCACGCTGTGGACTGCTATAGCCCATGTGGGGACTTGGACTCCTGTAGCCCATTCGAGGACTGTAAATGCTGTAGTCAGGCCGCGGGCTGCTGATGTCATCATGGTAACCTCCCGATGCTAGTAGGGCCTGAGCTTGGGACTGTGATTTAGCAATTATAGCATTGATGGCTTCCATTCTGTTCTTGTATTTCCTGGGAATAAAGTGCAATTTGTCATAAACAAATTTTAAATTCTCTGAATATGATAGGTACAGTCTGATTGGTCAAACATCTAGAGATGATAGGTACAGTATGATCAGTCAAATATCTGGAGATGATAGGTACAGTCTGATTGGTCAAACATCTGGAGATGATGTATACAGTCTGATTGGTCAAACATCTGGAGATGATAGGTACAGTCTGATTGGTCAAACATCTGGAGATGATAGGTACAATCTGATTGGTCAAACATCTGGAGATGATAGGTACAGTCTGATTGGTCAAACATCTAGAGATGATAGGCACAGTCTGATTGGTCAAACATCTGGAGATGATAGGTACAGTCTGATTGGTCAAACATCTTGAGATGATAGGTACAGTCTGATTGGTCAAATATCTACAGATGTTAGGTACAGTATGATCGGTCAAATATCTGGAGATGATAGGTACAGTCTGATTTGTCAAACATCTAGAGATGATGCATACAGTCTGATTCGTCAAAGATAAGGAGATGTACAGTCTGAATGGTCAAACAAAAGTTATTTGTAGTACAGAATATAATCCATGATAAATTATCTGGAAATTTGATGTCTTGGTCCTTGTGGTGCTAAGCAACGTCAAATGTAATTTTGCATTAAATCTCCTCAACTGTGTGTTGCTCTTAAAACTAGTTTTGCGACTGTGAAAAAAAGCCCACCATTAGGTCCCAATATCCTTACATACTGATCATTTTTCTGTCAGTGTGACATCTTTGCCTCAACAAATAAGAACATGATTACAGTTTTGCAGTTGAAAATGTCCTGCTGTCAGCAAAAACTCACATAGAGAAATGAAAAGGTTCTATCTTTACAATGTATACTATATTTTTCTGAACTTGTATTTTAACTTTTTGGGAATTATGGTAAAAATAGTATCAGCAATGCTGTTATGTTTAAACCAAGAAACAAATGATGAAGCATGTTCTTGAAGCATTTCTTAAACTGTTAAAGTTTCAGTATCATTTTATTGTTTCTGGATCAATTCTGGAGAATGTCCACATAGTATAAAATTTGCATGTGTCAGTGCGCATGAAGGATCAGTTCTGGAGAATATCCACATAGTATAAAATTTGCATGTGTCAGTGCGCATGAAGGATCAATTCCGGAGAATATCCACATAGTATAAAATTTGCATGTGTCAGTGCGCATGAAGGATCAATTCTGGAGAATATCCACATAGTATAAAATTTGCATGTGTCAGTGCGCATGAAGGATCAATTCTGGAGAATATCCACATAGTATAAAATTTGCATGTGTCAGTGCGCATGAAGGATCAATTCCGGAGAATATCCACATAGTATAAAATTTGCATGTGTCGGTACGCACGAAGGATCAATTCCGGAGAATATCCACATAGTATAAAATTTGCATGTGTCAGTGCGCATGAAGGATCAATTCTGGAGAATATCCACATAGTATAAAATTTGCATGTGTCAGTGCGCATGAAGGATCAATTCTGGAGAATATCCACATAGTATAAAATTTGCATGTGTCAGTGCGCATGAAGGATCAATTCTGGAGAATATCCACAGAGTATTGCATTTGCATGTATTAATGCACCTGAAGTCTCAGTATTTGACTCTAGATACATGTATACAGTCTTTCTTTACATGCAGTATGATTGTTCAAGTGGAAAACAAATATTTACAAGAACATGTAGAAGTTAAATTGGGGGAAAAAAACTTTCAATCTAGTAAATCCTGTCTCTGCTGTCAACTCAAGGCATCTGTTAAAAAAATTAATTAAAACTGTTGATATCTTGTTGACTTGCTAATTACAATCATTACCTAAGATACAGTTACTTCATGGCTGCAGTGAACAGACCGTACTATTTGTCCTGAGGTACTATGAAAAACTAGGTGTTCAATTACATCAGGCTGGAGGCACAGGGCAATAAGAACACCTATTTGTGCAGATAAACGAGGCAAATAATTCAGTCTGGTCCCTAAACAGCCATAAAATCAAAGTTTTATTGGGGCTGTTCCATTTAAACATACATGGTACTGAGGGGAAGTCGGATTTGCAAAAATATATGCCAGTGTACTTTGATTACTCAAAGAGCTTATATGAAAATGATACAAAATTCCAACTGTCAAAATCTGTTTGTATGTCTGGTTTTCAAACTCAGTTATAATAGTGCAGTCATGTTAGTGGTCAAATCTACATCATTTTCACCAGGACCAACTACATATTGCAAGAAGTGTTGAAGTGAAAACACATTGTCATTGTGACCATCTATTTAGGAGGCATAGTGATAACAAGATTTCAAGATGGCCATTATGGTTGCCATATTGAAGGTCAGATTGGCACCATTTTCATTCAGGACCAACTATATAATGCAAATATGCTTTTGTGAAAACTCCAATGCAACCATCCATTCATGCAGAGGTCATTTTGGAGGTCATATTGACGCCATTTTCATTCTGAAAGAACTACATATCAAAAGAAGTGTGAAATGAAAATCCAATGTTGATACAACCATCCATTCAGGACAAGATTTTCAAGATGATCATCTTGTCAGCTATTCTGGAAATCAGATCAGCATCATTTAAAGTCAGGACCAACATCATATCATAAGAAGTATTTTTAGTGAAATCCCCCTTTCAATACAACCATCTGTGAAGAAGGAGTAATGATAAGAAGATTTTCAAGATAGCTGCCATAGTGGCCATGCAGGACATCCAAGTGGCACCTTTTTCCTTTAGGACCAACAAGATCTCAGGTTGAAACTGTGTGCTAAGTTTCAGGACATTCTTCCAACCAGTTCTGGATGAGTAGTGATAACAAAGAATTGTTAACAGATGCTGAATGTTGGATGAAAGATCTGATGGACATTATCCTAATCACATAAACTCTTCTGGTTTCACAGCTAAAAATCATAAAACAAACATTGGATATTTAAAAATAATGATTGATATCATTATCAATATTTTTACCTCGACTACAATGGAAATGATGCCAGTTTTGAGTCAGATTATAATCTACTCACTTATCTGATGCAGATGATTCCCTGCGTCGCAGGACATGCAACTGGTGTCGTAGTCGCTTGCAGTCCTCTTCCAGGGCCTGAAGTGAGTCACGTGCTATCTGGTGTAGGGATCGCTCAGTGGCCAGCTCACCCTGTAGGTCCATGATCTGCCGCTTGTACTTCTGTATCTGCTGTGGGGATTCTCGAGCCTCCTTGTTCTGCTTTTGACTCTCTAAGTGACTTTGCATCTGATGACTTAGCTCCTGGATCACACGGTTCATCTCATGCCTAGTAGAGGATGCAAAAAACAATTATTACCATGTTGTATAAATGAACAAGAGTCCTAAGTGGGCTAGAGATCACTCACTTTTCTGACATCTGTTTCCATCATTTGTACAAAATTGAAAGGTCATCAAACCAGGATGCTTTCTGTCAAATTTAGTAACGATCTGTTGAACAGCATCTGAGAAGTTGTTGAAATAATTTGCTATTTTTAGTAACAGCAACTACATTGGATAGCACTTGCAACAAATTTCTGTAAACTTTTTTCAGATCTTCACAATAGGATGCTTTCTGTCAAATTTAAGTCAAATTCTGTTGAATGATTTTTTAACAGCAGTTTTAAGGTTTTTCTATTTTTAGTAATGGCTGTCATTTTGGATGGCAGATCAGCAGTTTGTATAAAACTGAAAGGCATTCATGTCACAATACTTTGTCAAATTTGGTAAAATTATGTTCAGTGACTTTTGAAAGAGGTGGTTTTGTGTTTTTTCTATTTTTAGTAACAGGGGTCATAACGAATGGCAGACTGGCATCATTTCTTTGAAACTGTGACCCTTATGCCTGGGTGCTTCTATCAAATTTAGTCATATTTTGTTGAGCAATGTTAGTCAGTCTAAGTCCCAAAAAGTTCAAATACTTGAACAAAATTTGAAAAATTGCTATAATGGCTCAAAAATCAAATTAGATCATCTAGATATTCATGTCATTCAAATTTCATTTGTCTGTCTGTGGTTTTTACTTAACAAGGCTTTCATCCAGAAAGTCTGAGTCCAAAAAGTTCAAAATGAAAAAACTGAAAAACTGCTGCCATGAAAATTTAATAAGCCTTGAATTTTACCAACAGAACTTAAGACTGAATTTAAGTTTAAGTCCAGATTCCTAATTAGCTGAAATTTAGGTTGGACTTAAAACTGACCAATCTAACATCTGAAGTTTAGATTTAACCTTAAAACTTATGTTGGTGAAATTGGGGCCTGGTCATCAACATATGCATTCAAATATGCAAGCCAAATTTCCTTTGTCTGTGTCAAGTGTTTTTCCACCATCATGCTATTGAGTTTCTCCATTTAATACATTCTCCAGTCATATTAATGCTAGGAAATTAACTCTGCTACCTCTCGAATCTAGCAATCCCAGAAAGACAAAAATTTTGACTTTCTATATCACATATAGACAAAGGGAAAACGTTTGTAACCATTACCTCCCCTTGCCACCACTAGGTGGCTACCCATGAACCAGATGTTTACCAGTTTGAGCTTTCGCTTGGTACTATCAATATCAGACTGCTTGGCCTCTTGAAAGGATATCTTTATTGTTTCGACCAATCCATTGACAAAGTCGGAATAGTATTGTGTAAAAAGGTTTTTACTACAAGTTGCAATCATTATTTTGTAATTTTGATAATAACTTTGTGAATTTTTTGCAGTAGTGGACTTCATTATTCTGACCTTGTGCTCCAACATGGCATCATTGGTGCTTGTTGTTTGTTCTTTATTAATGCACACTGCCTGTATTCTTCACTTGTCTAATTAACAAGTTTTGATTATACGTGCATGTGAACAATTTCTGGTTGTTAATTTTTTTCAAACATTTTTTGTGTGTCATTCTTGTCTTTTCAGAGTTGAACAATGGTGACAAAATATCCCAAGTGCAGGAAGTTTAAAGCCAGTAAAGACATGCATGATAATGTCTTTGACCTGCAGTGTATGTGCAATGTAGTCAGAGGAGATTTAGTTCATGGCAAAAAAGTAGAGAACAAGGAGAGATGTGGGAAGTCACAGTTGACAGATACGGTGTTTTGAGCCTTCATCCCAAGATATCATCAATTGCCAGTGTAATGGGGGAAACCATGATAGTCCCCCCCACCAATCAAAAATTATGTGAATGATGCCTTGGGTGACTATTATGTCTGGTCAACGAGAAATGAAGGAACAAGGGTCTGCAGAGGTGCTGGCCCTGCATTCTTCTCTGATGTTGCTGAAGTCACAGATGCACTGACTGGTACATAATGTGACCACAGGGTGTAAAGGAGGAATTGGTCTGGACAGGCATGGAATACCTGTAACTGCAGTTGTTTGAGAAGATTTAGCTTGGCCGGAATCTTCCTGGGCAGATCTATTGCCAAATTAATCAGATCATTGACCCAGGACTTGTCCCATCTGAGACGGGCTATCAGTATCAGTTTGCAGTTTGAACCCCTCAACTTGTGTATTATTTTTGGTACCAAGACCATGGTTGGGTAGGCAAAGGCCCACAACACCTCTTAACTGATTGAAAGTTGCATCCACGGTCCAAACTTCTGGGTCAGAACTGGAGAAATGAAGGTGGTCAGTTTGTGATTCCACCTTGTCACAAAAAGACAGATCATTGGACAACCCCAAAGCACACAAATCCGATGAAAAACCAATTGATGGATGGACCATTCGGTATGAATATCTGATCCTTTCTTGACAGAGAATTGGCCAGGACATTGAGACTGCTGGGAATGTGTCTTATTTGTACATTGATATTGAGTTGGAAATACCAGTGCAGAAACTGTTAAACCATAATGCACAGGTTGGGTGATTTGGTTCCCTCTTGTTTGAGGAGGTAGAGCATCACCACCGAGTTTTCTGACATGATTAGGACTACTTTCCCGCAGAGTTGGTTCTTCCAGAAATGAAAAGCATTGATTATAGCCTTTATTTCTAGAAGGTTGATGTCAAGAGGTATTTCCTCTGGACCCCACTTGCCGCTGACAATACTGAAGTCTGGCAACAGGTGGACTCCCAAGCTGTATGTACTGGTATTAGTACATATTGTAACTTCTGGTTGGGATTTTTCCATAGGAATTCATCTCGTGAGCCAACTGTGATTGTGCCACTGATGCAGGAACGATACTACTTCAATCATCATCCTGACCTTTTGATTGAGTGGACTGGAAAAGGGACACCATTGTGCCAGCAAGGTCATCTGTAAGGGTCACAGGGAGTCATACGAGATGGTGATAAACTCAATACTCAGATGGACAAAACACTGGATGGATGGAGTTCACTAGAAAACCAAGATGACTCAAAAGGGATAAGAGATCATTCCAATCCTTGATAAGAATAGAACTTGCCATGTTGCTGAAGAATGTCCAAATACACTGCCATTGCTGTGGATGAAGTCAACCGGTACAATGTGACAATGCAGTTCATAATCTTTGTAAACACCCAAGGGTTGATGTTTAGACCAAATGGAAGAGCTCTAAACTGGCAAATATTCCCTTGATATGTAAACTGAAGGAATTTCCGCGATGCCAGGTGGATAGGGATGTGAAAGCATTGATCAGATTGAGATGGCAAACTTGTCCCCTCTGATGGAGCATCGGATCAATCATGCCAGCTCCATCTTGAATTTCAGTCGAACTATGTATTGGTTGAGGCAGCTTAGGTCAATAATCAGCCTGAGGTTGCCATTGACCTTGTGTACATGGAAGAGCCTGAAATAAAACCCCAGAGATTGCAGTTTTTGAACAATCTCCACCACTTGCTTGTCTATTAATGACCAGATCTCCTGCTGCATAATTTCGTCCTTCTCCAAGTCTGATGGTACATCTGTCATAAGTGGAAAGGGTGAAAGAGAAGGGGGTTGGATATATGAAATCCGAAGCCCCTCCTAAATGACTTGGACTGCCCACTCATTTTGCAGAAATAGAGCAATCCAATGATAGTTGAAATGCATAAGTCTGGTGCCCACTGTCTGTGGGCTGTTGGGGTGGCGAGTCAATGGCGAGAGTTATGAGGCTTGAGGAATGAAAAAACCTGTTTCTTGCCCCTGCTATAAGGCTGCCTCCTAAACTGAGTGGGTTGTTGCCTCCTGACATTTGATAGGGATCGAGACTGATCCTGTGATTGGGCAGTAAATGATCACTTATCTCGTTGTTTCCGATCATCTCTCCTTTGAGGCTGAGATTGATTTTGCTTATGCAACTGTTAAGGCAAAATTAGGTCTGAGTGGCAGTAGGGGGTGGAGGGCATTCTGAAGCTGGCAACACCTGGTAAATTTCTGCCACAGCAGCCTTAAAACTGAACTCGATCCTCTCCATAGTTGGATCTGAGTATGTTAGATCTTCAGGCTTATCCTCAAACTCCCTGTGTAGGTTATCCTGGTCCAGCTCTACTTCAATGTCCATGTAAAACATGCCTGGGAACATGGAAGAGGCATTTTCATCATCCCTGTATGCGTCACGGTACTGCCCCAATGGGTACATCATGAACATATAGGACAGATTTGTCGTACCAGTATGGCTGGTTGGCTTGACAGTAGAATGGTTGGTACAGGTGTAGATAATGTGGACAGTGGTATAGATGGCTTCTGTACCAGCTGTGCCGCAGGTGTGGTAAAATGGATGGATCTATCTGTAAAATCCCCATAAGTGTCCATATTCAACAGCCCCAGAGACCTGTATGTGGTATGGGTTGCTGACATGACCAATCTATGGTCACTGGGCATGAGGTATGGATAACCCGACAGCTGGATGGACTGGTTAGTAGCCAGGACAGCATCATACCGTATTACAATATGTTAAAACAGATCATTAAGAGCTGGTAAAAAACCCATGTGCCCAGACTTACAGGACCAAAGACCATGCTTGGACATCTGGGGGGACATACGTTCACTGGGTTGCCTAAAAATGGAAGGGTCACTCCTCCATAATGTCAAGATTATCTATTGAGGTGAGAGACAGACATATGAGTAGAAACTACCCCAAAATTAGTAAGTGCGCTGTCACCTCTTGCAGCTCTAACAACAGCATAGAAGACTGTGAGGATGGCAAAACTGCAATGCCCTGCTCCTCCAATTCTGCTGATGCAATGGTAGCAGATGGTGTTGTACATCTCATTTTCGAGAGGGGGGGTGGCCACAACATCCCCCACTTGCAATGATTCTTGGTGGATACTCAAAATGTCTGACTGCACAGTGTGAGATTTGACCCTTTCCTCTCTGTTTTTAATGCTCTTTCACAGGAAAGTTGACCAAATATCCTCTGACCAGTTCCCGCATACACTGCTTGTCCCAGACAATGTACATTTTGTGCAGGTGAGCCACAAGTCATGCTTGTCTTTGTTGGCCTTTAACTTTTTACATTTGAGACATTTCATTATCATTGTTTAGCTGAAATGACAAGAACAATGAAAAAATTAATAAATTCACAACTCAAACGTGTTAATAATTCACAAAAACAACACCCAATCCTAACCAACTGCGCAAAAAACATGCAGTGAGTGCAAAAACATGAACAACAACACATCAGCAATATCATGTTGGAGCGAAAGGTCAGAATAAATGAGGTTCACAAAAGCAACAAGTTCACATACAAATTTTTTGTCAAAATGAAAAAAAAATGTATTCCACCTGTAGTAAATTCTGTACTAAACACTACAACCAAAATTTTGGGGTGGATGGTTGAAAACCATCGAGAAAACAGAATATTTTCTGGAGATCTACAGTATGATGTTGCCTGTACTGAAGCGAAAGCTTAAAATTTGTGACACCTGGTGGCAGCAAGAGTTACCTTTCATCTATATGATATAGATGGAAAAGATGATTTTCATCTTTTTGCGAGAGCTGCAATCAGGAGGTAGCAAGTTTATTTTCCTAACAGTAATGTAATCAAGGAATGTATTTGAAGGAGAAATTTGAAATAACTAGATCTATTAGTGATGTGTGCATTACAAATGATCCTGCTCACTACTGTTTTCTTGGTAGGGTCTTTAGCAGAGGAACTTGTGTTAGCAAACCAAAGTTTGATGGAAGGTTGGCATTCAGGGGCCATAACTCCTCTAAACAATGGCATGGGATGCTGTTGATCCATCTCATTTAAGATCGCATGGACATAAAGGTGCATAATAAATCTGGTTGAAATCCAACATGTCTTATCAAAGTTATGCTTCAGAAACCAAAGTTAGGAGGCTGAACAATCAGGGGCTATAACTCTTCTAAATAATAATGTGGAATGCTTAGAATTAAACTCATTCAAGGTCCTAACCACTTAAAAGCTGCAAGCCAAATTTGGTTCAAAGCCAACAATCCCTGGTATAGTCAAGCTGCAAAAACCCAATTCAGGGAGGATGGACAATCAGGGACCCTAACTCCTGTAAAAGTCATGGAACGCTAGAAATCAAACTAATTCGTGGTCTTATCAATATAAAGGTGCATGCAATATTTGTTTGAAATCCAAGAATCCTAAGTAAAGTTAAGTGGCAGAAACCGAAGTTAGAAGGATCAGAAATAACTATAACTCATTCAGTGTCTCATCATTATAAAGTTGCATGCCAAATTTAGTTGAAATTCAACAGTCAATGATATAGTAATCCTGTGAAAAACAAAGTTAGGAGGATGGAAAATCAAGGAGCATAACTTCCCCTAAATTATGACACAGAAGGCTTGAATTCAAATTCTCATCACTATCAAGCTCCAACGATTCCAGTAAAGCAATCTTGGGAAAACCAAATTGTTGACAGATGGACAGACAGATAAACAGACATGATTACCATATGGCTCCACCAACTTCACTGAGCAGGGCCTGAATTATGTGTGATAATGGATGGTAGCTATGCCAGTTATATGGTACATATATGTCAGTACACAAAATTTTTGTCAAGAAACTGACCACATGGCCTTGTCAGCATCACCAGACTCCTCAGCTTTTTTGGCCAGAAAGTTCTTAAGTACCTTCAGCTCCTCCTCCTGCTCAGCGTATCTGCAGCAAAGAGTAGTACATAAAAATGTGGCACCTAACTGAATACAATAAAACTTTTAAAGTTTACAAATTCAATGCACCATCGGTAGAATGGTAGAACATCAAAATGTGATTATTGGAATGGTAGAACATCAAAATGTGATTATTGGAATGGTAGAATGTCAAAATGTGATTATTGGAATGGTAGAACATCAAAATGTGATTATTGGAATGGTAGAATGTCAAAATGTGCTTATTGGAATGGTAGAACATCAAAATGTGATTAATGGAATGGTAGAACATCAAAATGTGATTATTGGAATGGTAGAATGTCAAAATGTGATTATTGGAATGGTAGAACATCAAAATGTGATTATTGGAATGGTAGAATGTCAAAATGTGATTATTGGAATGGTAGAACATCAAAATGTGATTATTGGAATGGTAGAACATCAAAATGTGATTATTGGAATGGTAGAACATCAAAATGTGATTATTGGAATGGTAGAACATCAAAATGTGATTATTGGAATGCTAGAATGTCAAAATAGAATGTGCTATCAGTAGAATGGTAGAATGTCAAACTATGAAACACCATTTTACATAGAGGACAACGAATTAAAATTTCAGATAATTTCCTAACAAAATTTTCAGAATGGGGTTAAGAGTCCTGTATTTGAAGACCTGATGATGATTTTAATGTAACATATATTGGTTTCACCTGCTCCTTTACCAGTAAAACTCAATATGGTAAAGCCACCATTAATGTCCCTGAATATAGTAATGTAATATAGTAATATAGTAATATAGTAATGAATATAGTAATGTCAGACTATTTATCCTCCTATTATCAAGATACTAATTACTGTGATATGTTGATCATTTATACTAATTACTGTGATATGTTGATCATTGATACTAATTACTGTGATATGCTGATCATTTATACTAATTACTGTGATATGTTGATCATTGATACTAATTACTGTGATATGTTGATCATTGATACTAATTACTGTGATATGTTGATCATTTATACTAATTACTGTGATATGTTGATCATTTATACTGATTACTGTGATATGCTGATCATTTATACTGATTACTGTGATATGTTGATCATTTATACTGATTACTGTGATATGTTGATCATTTATACTGATTACTGTGATATGTTGATCATTTATACTAATTACTGTGATATGTTGATCATTTATACTAATTACTGTGATATGTTGATCATTTATACTGATTACTGTGATATGTTGATCATTTATACTGATTACTGTGATATGTTGATCATTTATACTGATTACTGTGATATGTTGATCATTTATACTGATTACTGTGATATGCTTATTATTTATACTAATTACTGTGATATGCTGATCATTTATACTAATTACTGTGATATGCTGATCATTTATACTAATTACTGTGATATGTTGATCATTTATACTAATTACTGTGATATGTTGATCATTTAAACTGATGGTGTGTGTTGCAGCCTCACCACATTATTCACCACATTAATTAGCTGCAAGATTTATAAAGAAGGAAGAAACTTCAGGTCTCCTTCAAAGTCAAGGCATGCAGCTTGTATTGTTTCTTAAAATTCTGTACAACTAGCTGTAGTACATGGGACAAAAGATGGGCCCAGTTTCTAGATAGAATTCTTTGGGAGAGTAAACACTAAAAAAAAAATACAAATAACTTCAAAGGGAAAAAATGTTACTCGTGGAAATATATCAATTAGAAATTGAAGTAACTATGGTTTAGACCATACTGAAGGCATTTTTACAAAAGCTGTAAAAATATACCAAATAATTATTAATTTTTAATAATTTAATATATATGGCTTCCTTCGACAAATGAATACATGATTACATATTTCATATATTTTTCATTATAACTGAAATTAAATCCAAAAGGACTGTAACATTAAAATAGTCACACACAAAAAATTTGCACCAAAGTAATGTAAACTGTAAACTGCAAACAAATCAGTCCCTTCTTTCCATCAACCAGTGCTGTGCAAGAAAAGCTTAGAAGCCAGAAAGTGTCACCGAAATTCTATTCAGGCCTCTACACCACAGACTTTTTTAAAGGTTTTTTTCTTCACCTTTAAATGGCAACTGTTTGACATTAAGACTAAAAAAAATTCTTAAGAAGCTGTTGTCACTGCATTCAATGAATCTTGCTACACAGAAATCCTGCTAAAACACTTTTTTTAAACAAGAATTCAGATATAGCACAGTCATGATGTGGCTCCTGAATTTTTACAAACTTTTCAATTTCTATGAACTGATTTGTTTTAATACTACAGAATTTTATCACTGTAATAACTGACAGTTTGACTTGTTAATCTGGCAAGATGTGTTGTATTCGTGAAGTCTGGATTTAATCTTCAACAATAAAGCTAATAATTCAGTATATTTCTCTTCAATGCATTGTATAAAAATTGTTGTTCATTCAGAGGCAAACAATAGCCCATTGATGCTTGCACAGTCAACCAGCATACACAGTAAGTTTATTACCTCAACTGATATATCTATTAATTTATCTACCTAATTAAGTAAATCCAAATCATCAAAGTTAATCCCACAACCAAAAGTTGTTGCAGCTATCAGGTGCTGCTCTATAACAAACAAGAGACCCTCTTTTTGTTGAGCCTGACCTTTGTTTAGCTAGAAAGTAAAAAACATTAACATTGAGTTTAATCTAAACAACTTTTACATTGGGCTTAATCTAGGGTGTGGACAGATGTACGAACGGAAGGACATGCACGTGGTTATGAAAGTGATTGCTATGTCAAGCATCAGCTAAGATGGGCGAGACAAAAATCACAAGATGATGTGCCACTTTCTTTAACATGTGGCTTGGCTGTGCTGTGAGCTTATTGTTACAAGATCAATCCAGCTACAGTCGAAAATCAATAAGTACTTTGGAAAACCAATTTTTGGAGTAAAATATGTTTCATTGATAATACTTACTTTGTCATAATGCTTTAGGAGTACTACTGCTAACTCGCAAATCCAGTCCTCCCAGGTTAAAATCTTTAGCTATGAAAGCTAAATGTTGTTTGCCCACATAAGTGGCAGTCAGGCATAGTGATCTCCCCTTGATATAGGGATTGGTGCCAAATCCCATGTATACTTCAGTTACTGCTGGAATGGAATGCATGCTCTTCTAGAAGGATGTAACTGCATGGAGGCTGGAAGGGTGTATCCATGTTATGATTGGGTAAGTATTATCTAAGAAACATATTTAACTCCCAAAAAATTGGTTTCTTCTTCAAATATGTTACCTGATCATAATACCTTAGGAGAATAGGTAAGAGGTGGAGGGAGTTACATCCCCTTATCCTGGGGAGGCCATCTCTGGTCCCCTAAGATATGTGAGGCTGCTTCTAGATTGAAAACCCTGCTGGAGTATTGACTCCATATGCTGAGACGTGGCTTTAGGAAAAGGGAAAAAATGTTCCTCCCACAAATCCAGCAGAAGGCATCATGGTGCATCCATAAGAAGCTGCTAAACAACCTGGAAAGGTAGCCTATTGTGCTGTCACAATAGGTCCCTCCAAATCTAATTTAGCCTTTTGGATGAAAGATCTCTGAGGTAGAAGCTAGAAAGAGCCAACTCTAACCTCCATCCCACGGCTTGTATAATCTCAGCTTGGGAACAGTTATACTCAAATGCAAAGTCTGTCATGACTGCCCTAATCTCTTGTGCCAAAATGCATAACAAGTTCATTTAATCATGGGTTAATTCTCTGTATGCAGAATGAATAACCCATCTTATCCAGGATGATAAAGCCTGTGCTGAGATATCCTCCTTTCTCACATTCAGAGGAAAGAATAGACCTTTTCTCACAGGTTCAGTTTATTTTTAGGTACCACTTCAAAGCTCTGACTAGGTCCTGTAGATGACCTGAAGTTTAAAAGTCCATGCTAGAAAAAGGCTTTACAACAAAAGACTGATTTCCCATGAGTGAGAGCCTGTTCTTGACAATGAAAGCAGGGGCCGTCATGAATGAGACTGACCCATCCCATTGGAACTGTAAATAGGCCAGGTAAATCTTCAAAGTATGGATTTTGCTGATTCTGTCTGCTGCAGCTTAGACAAGTAGGAAGCAGGTCTTATATGAGAGGTGTACTAATGATGCATCTGAGAGTGGTTAAAATGCTGCCTTTTTCAACCATGTTAGAACCCATGAGAGATTCCACTTTGGGCACAGCCAAGACCTTCAGGCATGTGAAATTAAAATTTGCAAGAAGATGGCAGAGGTCTTTTTTATTGTCTATATCCTGTCTTCCATGATGATGCAGCATGTCAGAGATTGAGGAATGGTAGCCTTTTATTGTGATGGGCTAACTGCTTCACTTCAAAGAGCCATAGTAGAAAGTTAGCTATTTGTGGTATTGACGTCTTAAGCAGAGGAATGTGTCCGCACTCACACCATTGTGAACTGAATTCAGACACATCATAATCTATGATTCTTTATGCACATTTTTGATGGAATTATTATGGATTCACTGTTATGGATGCAATGATATCGGTTGGTGAGAACAAATGTAAAACTATTCATGCTATTCAATTGCCAGTTTTTTATACATGCAGAAAATTAATGATTAAATATGAAATCACTGAAAACCTACTAACCTCCAAGATAGTGTTAGGCAGTTTTGAGACTAAATTTTTTTATATATTTCCTTATGCGTGACCAAAATAAGCTACGTCGTTCAATTGAGAATGAGTTATTTACTCTTACTATCCTGTAGAAAATGACTGGAAATTCAAATCTGAATAAAAGAAAAAAATATATTTTTTTTTCTTTCAAGCATTTAATACACTTTCAAACAGAAAATAGGTGGTACACTTTGCATTATCAAACACACATAATCACAACCACACAGCTATTAGATAAAAAAGCATAAAGTTTATCTCTTTAAAGTCCATTGAACAGTGGAATACAGTCTTAACTAGATGCAGTCTTTGCTGCTCTTAATGATTTGGTGCAAAACATTTGAAGGTGATGCAAGTGTCATCAGAGTTTATCTTTGCATTCATCGGAGACTGGATGGTACTGTTGTTCGAACTTCCCTGAAGATCTTGTTGAAATTTTCTCAGCATAGAAAATGATCATTCAACTTATGCACTGCTGTGAGGGAGTGTCAAACATGCATTGGCCCCACTAGTTAGGATGTTTAAATATTTTAGTTACTTTTGAGATTGAGCACTGCATTCATGCATTGTCCCAATGCTGGGTGGTGTTACTATGTCGATGGATGTCATGTATTCCAGAATGACTAATGTTGATATTGTGTTTGCAGTATGTGCAAAGAATAAAATGCTCCCCCCTTGCTGCTGCATTTCAAAAAGTCAAACTCCCTCAACCAGGAGTTTTACAATTAGTTTTGCTGGACTTCGCTCACTTCACTGATGGGTCAACCTTTCCTGAATCACAGCTGTGTTTTGACATTTTGCATTATTAATCACACTGATACACCTATTCCAACTATAGAAATAATCATGTTTTACACATTATATATGGATTAAAATCTGACTTAAAAAGAAATATTGCCGCTGATCATAAACAAGCCAATAATCTTGAATAAACATTATCATTCAAGGCAATGAAGAGTAATAACTTTTATTTCTTCAACACACATCTCTTTGATTTACCTAACTTCAAATGAATCTGGTTGTTCCATTTCATGTACTTTATCTAAGCAAATAAGCCTAATGGGAATTCCAGCAAAGGATTCTTAACATAGCATCACTCTGGCTATATTCAGTCAATTAAGTAATCAGTGCAAGGGTGGTTGTTTATTTCTGACTGACTTACCTTTTAATCACCTCTATGACAATAAATTGCATAAACTGCCCTAAGTTGATAGTTTTCCATGAGCATTAAGCATGACTGTTTTCTGTTTATACAGGTTATCGGCATATATTGAGGTGTCAAGAAAGGTATCTCTCTCTCTTTTATGTGCTTTACTAATATTACTGAAAATCAAGTTTTATGAAACATGACAGTGTCAGGAGGTTTGGGATTGAAAAATTGTGGGGTTTTTTGCAACAGACATTGTGTTCTGGCAGGTATGTCACTGTGTTTTCACTATTTCTCATGTAATATGCATCAATTTAAGTTTCTAATTGCATCATTGAAGCACATAGTTTTGCATCCAACCCACATCCTTCTAGTATAGCTTTGAGGATACACATGCAACATTTTCTAAAGTTAACTGACTTTACTTGAAATTGCATGATATGTTATAACATGATGGCACCCTGTAGACCCCAACCATCAATAATATAAGCATTGTTTACCTTGCCAAAACAAATCAAATAAATTAAACAAATCACCTCAAAGTGAGACTATCCTAATGTAGGAAACAGTATCCAGAAGAGTACATGGCCAACAGTTGTAGATACCACAAGGAAGAAAAATGAATTTCTTTGGATCAGTGCCAAGAAAAGCTAATTTGACTCATCAAAGTCTAGGTTCAGTGGCAGGACCCTGAAAGGGCATAATAGCCAAAGATCATATACTTTTTAACTTTTACAACATTTTATCCGGAAAGATATAGAAAGGCTGCTTTGAGCTACTGGTACCTCAGCAGTCTTGTACAGAAGTGATGTGTAACATTTGTCTTACATCTCTAGCATGCTAAACACCAGATGTACAAATTTTGAATTCAGTCAGTTTAAAAATACAAAATATCACATATTTTTGTAAGGTAATTCATGAACAATTCATTTATTTTTTTGATTGATTATATAAGATAAAGAATAATACACAGTTGATACATTCAATAGTTTGCTAAAACACTTGATAAACAATCTCAACCCTTAGGATTTGCCTTCAGAATTCAAAATATCTTCCCTTTAGTTCCAGTAAATTGTTCAACAATTTGAATTCTTTAAACTTTGCTTTCAGGTTGAAAATCTTCCAGATGCAAAATTTCCCAACTGTTCTGGCTCTCCAACTCACAAGGCTTCCAAGCTTGAGTGAACATTTAGACCCAATTTCAGCAGTTAATAACTGAACAAACTAGTTTATATTTATGTTCAAATGGTTTAAAATTTTAAGTTCATCTAGATGGAGACAAATGTTAAATATAGTTTACTAAATGAAACTTTGAACAAGACCAAATCAATATACGACTGTGAATTGAATTTGAAGAGTTGCATTATTATAGGGCCTGACCTTTAAAACACCCTTCAATTCAACCAACAATACTTACATATTGAGAAGTTTCTCAGCAACACTATAAATATCAATATAAGATAGAAACATGACAAAAGATTAGGACCAAATAGTGTTGCAAATGTCGTAGTTGTATGCCTAAGGCTGAAGTAGAGAGTTTCTGTAAGATGTTGACATTGTTTGTTATCTAGTGAAGTTATTTCAACTATTAATCTTGCTTGCGGGATTTTGACCAATATTTGTGTTACTGGAGTGGTGATTCTGGATAATGACTTTATCAATTTACCATATGTACTCGCGTATAAGCCTAGTCCAAATGCAAACAACATAGACCCTGATCTGCCAGCGCATAATGCACTGGCAGATCAGGGTCTATGTTGTTTGTTCTACTGATTAGTCCTTACAAACTGCATAGACCCAGATCTGCAGGCACATTATGTGCCGGCAGATCTGGGTCTATGCAGTTTGCAGTTGGTATCGGTTTTTATACGCAAGTATATACGGTAGTTGGTTATAACAGCATTATTGTGTGAATGGATTGAGTAGTGAGACCATGTCATGAGGATAACTGAAAAGGTTGTGTAGAGTAGTTGTGGAGATTGATTCTTGTCATTGATTAACTTTTTGACTTTTCTTAAAAATGCAATCAAAATTGTGTGTGTCTGTGTCTCTGTGTGTGTGTGTGTGTGTGTGTGTGTGTGTGTATGTGAAAACAGTTTGGAGATTGACCTTTATCTTTAATGTTATATACATTTTACTGAATTTTAACATCTTTACATTTTATATTTTATCTTGTTGTTTACATTTATTTGGAAGTGTTTATCTTCCTAAATTTTTTGTGCATTCATTTTACATTGTTCTAACTTTACCTTTAATTGGCACCATATAGTCACTATGGTGCTGAGATGCCTTAAAATGCTACTACATACATTCATACTGTATAGAATGCAGACCTGTGTGTAAGTTGGTCCTGAACTGCCGTCTCTGTCTTGAGGGAGTCCTCAGCTGTCTTCAGTTTAATTTTACATTCCCTCACTTGGTCCTCCAGTGCTAATATTTCCTCCTGTAGCTGAAAACACAAATTTATGCTATATGTTACGTTATTATAACCTGCAGAGTATGCAGTGTAATTATGACACTGTGTAAATTCTGGAGTCCTCCGGTTCGGTTGCAGTCTTTCATTTGTCCTCTGGTGTTAAACCTTCTTGGGGCCAAAAGCACATATACTATTTTCTTATTGGATTCTCTGAAAGGAACTGTTCTCCTATAGTGCTGTCTGGTGGGTATAGAGTCCAAGCCAAGGCAAGAACACTACACCACACCGGACAAACCTGAAGGAAAACAGTTTTCAACAGAGAAGGCAATAACAGATCAAGCATTTCACATGATGTAATGTAATGTAACACAGGAATGTATTTAATAACCACAGCCATATACAGTATCCCAGGGTCATGGGGAAATATGTACTGTCCTAAAACTAAAACGCTGTAGTTAGCCAACTGGAACTCAAGAATTTATTATGTGATGTACTAAATAAAAATACATTACAACCTAAGTGCAGGCACTGCATCCCTGCATATCAACGCATAGGGTTTACTGTGTAAATTCCTCATGCAGCTATGATGAAAGCCCTCACTTTTATGTATGTTTCTAAGTGGATTTACCTGGACTTCATCAAAAGGACTGGAGTCTTGACTTTAACCTAGGTCAATAATTCATAATCTGATTACAGGCAACTGAAGTCTTGCCTTACATTTGACCAATCTGATGTTCTATGTCAAGACTGATACATATATTGATATAACTGGACCAGGTCCACCTGAAGCTGAAAACACAGTACACCGTGCTTATGTGCTCTAGTAAGTTGTCAAATATTGACATCATGAACTGGTTGAATCCATTATACAGATGATTATTAAAAATTGCTTTATATTATGCTCACCTTTATTGGCATCATGATATCATCTCATAAAAATCATTTGCCACAATATGGCATAACATTTAAAATCACACAGCAACATCACTGAGTAAAACTATGTCCTTAACATTATGTGATAAACAGAAACATAAACTTGTGTTCAAGGGAGATAAAATGTATGCAACTCATTAAATAATACAATATGCTACTCACTGCAAGTAACTAATACATATAATATTATTAGGCTTGTTTCATAAAGTTTATATCAAATGAAAACTCATGTAATATAGTGTATTTACTATGCTATAATTTTATATTATGATGTCAGAGTTACAATGTCACTTGAGAGCTACAAAAAACTGCAGTATGATGAACCCCAGGAGAAATTGGAAAATGATTTCAAATTTGTACAGTTATTAAATGACAAAAACTTATGGGATAAAGTGTACTATATTTTCAGGCTTGCTGCTAATGTATATTGGTGGTCATTCTGTTATACACTGAGTTTTCAGGTTGCTGATATATATTGGTGATCATTCTGTCACACACTGAGTTTTACCACTGGTACATTTTCTGATGTATATTGGTGGTCATTCTGTCATACACTGAATTTTCAGGTTCCTGATACATACTGGTGGTCATTCTGTCACAAACTGAGTTTTATCAGTGGCACATTTGCTGATGTATATTGGTGGTAATTCTGTTACAGATTAAACTTTCAGGTTTGTGAATGCATACTGGTGATCATTCTGTCACACACTGAGTTTTATTAATGGCATATTATCTGATGTTTATTGTTGGTAATTCTATCATAAACTAAGTTTTATTAGTGGCACATTTTCTGATGTTTATCGGTGGTAATTCTGTCACACTTTGAGTTTAGCAGTGGAACATTTTCTGATGTATATTGGTGGTCATACTATCGCACATTGAGTTTTATCAGTGGCACACTCTTTGATGTAAATTGATGGTCATTCTGTCTCACACTGTTTATAAGTGTACCATGTCTTTATTATTGCTATATATATCAGTGGCACATTAGCTGATGTATATTGGAGGTCATTCCATCATACACTGAGTTTTATCAGTGGCACATTAGCTGATGTATACTGGAGGTCATTCCATCATACACTGAGTTTTATCAGTGGCACATCTATTGGAGGTCATTCCATCATACACTGAGTTTTATTGGTGTCACATCAGCTGATGTATATTGGAGGTCATTCCATCATACATTGAGTTTTATCAGTGGCACATCTATTGGAGGTCATTCCATCATACACTGAGTTTTATCAGTGTCACATCTATTGGAGGTCATTCCATCATACACTGAGTTTTATCAGTGGCACATCTATTGGAGGTCATTCCATCATACACTGAGTTTTATCAGTGGCACATCTATTGGAGGTCATTCCATCATACACTGAGTTTTATCAGTGGCACATCAGCTGATGTATATTGGAGGTCATTCCATCATACACTGAGTTTTATCAGTGGCACATCAGCTGATGTATATTGGAGGTCATTCCATCATACACTGAGTTTTATCAGTGACACATTAGCTGATGTATATTGGAGGTCATTCCATCATACACTGAGTTTTATCAGTGGCACATTAGCATTCTTTAATGGAGTCTATGGCAATAAGATGTGTACAACCTATAAATCTGTTGTGTTAATGGTTTGTTTGTACCCATAATTATGTAATTTCTAAATTCCTGACATCGTCAAGCACAACTGCTGATACTGAAACTATACCCATTTAGTTCCCACTTGATTTTTTTATATATAATTCTCTTTATCACTTATAGTTAATAAGGAAGATGATGCAACCTCTTCAGGATAGTATAATCATTATAAATATGTGATTCTCCTTATTATTTGTTGAAATCTGTTCCTTGGTCTGGTCCAAATCAATAAATAAGTTCATTTATGTTGTAATTCTTCTAAGTTCTGGTTGTAATCTGTTCCCTAAACCTGTCCAAATCTATAAATGTGTTCACTAACCTTGTAATTCTCCTTATTTTTGGTTGCTATCTGTTCCCTGGACTGGTCCAAATCTGTTGACAGCTTTTGCATCTGAGAGGACATTTTATCACGTTCATTTTGAACCATTTCTCTGCAACAAAGGACAGAAGCACTTTATATACATGAGAATTCTCAGATATGTATAGTCTCAGAAATAGTCCACAACAAAGAATTTTTAAAAATATGACTTGGTGCTCCTATGACTATTCTAAATGGCACAATTATTATCCACAAACAATTTATCAATCCAGCAAGAAAAAAAAACATTGCAAGAAAAGTAAATGCAAAAAACAATAATACCAACAATTTTAAGTTATTCTTGATATACTGGGAGAATAAGTTCATTTTCATTCTATAATTTGCATATTAACTGCACTCAAGTTTCAAAATCCATTGTAAGAGCTGTGAATATACAGTGTATAAGCAGTGAATATACAGTGTATGAGCAGTGGATATCCAGTATATAAATACATACATTTCTTTTAATAACAACCAGTTTATGGTTTTCAGTGTTTGTATTCAAAACTGAATATGAAAGAAAGATTTACAAAAAAATATCTTCATCAACATTTTCAAATTTTAAAGGGTTCTAATGCATTGGTGTGGCTTGCTACTATTCTTGTCAAAACAACATTCTGCACATTTAAAATCAATCCATTGTTTTTCAAAACTTTTTGAAAATCAGTATTTTTGTTTCAATATTCCTTAATCAAATATATTAAGTTCTACATTTGCTTTCAAGAAAACACTCCAACTTCTCTAAAACTGGAGAAAGTTTTTATGCAAATTTTTATGAAACCAGGCAATTCAATGTTTCATAAAAGTCTTTGAAAGTTTTCAATCCATTATCACATTTCAAAATCATGATAAAAAATTACACAAAGTTTTAAACTGAGCTGGTATTTAAAGTAAGTTTACAAGTAAACTGATAAATTAAAGTTTTGGATTGTCATTATGTCCCATAGGTTATTATAGTCAACATATACAAAATCAACAACATAATCAAAAATGAATTTTAAAAAAAATGTTTGTCAATGAAATCTTTGTATAAAAAGGACTTTTATCATACTCAACTCTTGAGTTCAGTTGGAGATTTGTAAATGAGTTTGCTAAAAGCCGCAATTTGTATTGCACAGATTCTAATTAACAAGAGTCAAAGTAATCTACAGCTTTTTTTACATTTCATGTAAGGACACACTGTAATCTACAGGTTTTTTTACATTTCATGTAAGGACACATTGTATTTGTAATCAACAGCTTTTTTACATTTCATGTAAGGACACACTGTATTGTGGGTTACTTTGGTTCCTGTGAAATTTTGCTGATTTTGGCAGATTTTAATAACAAATATGCCAAAAATATTTCACGACTTTACTTTGGGGTGATTGTAGATTTTTTATTAAATTTTTATTTTGTCAAGTTGAACATGTGCGAATGCCATGTTTTCTCTCTGGAAATAAAAATGACATTATTTACATGTTTATTATATTATCCATAATTGCTGATACATTAAGTAAACACATGGTAAGATACTACAGTGCTTGTCCCAATGTCCCTGTGTATAATAAAGGCTGCATTGGAACTACAGTGCTTGTCCCAATGTCCCTGAACATAATAAAAGCTGCATTTGGAAAATTGGGAATAAAATTTGTGAGTAATCCCAAAGTTTTCTGCATGTTTGTGTCAACAATAATGTGTTGTCTAATTGGATGGATCGGTTGAGTCTAAATTTGAGTGCATTTGGCACACTGATAAATTTCCAATTCTCCACAAATTCTCTATTGTCAAAATCTGAAACACAGAGCATTCACTTGTATTAATATAATGATCATACACTATTTGCTGAATTCAAACATCAGCTGAAGTGCAAGGGAAGTGTCTGAACGTAAGAGTTAAAAGTGCACTGGCAAATGTTTCAACTTCACGTTGATTTTTTGACAAGAGAAATATTATGGAGAATTTAATTAATTAAAATAAATTCACCAATAGCACTAAAATGTAGATCCTACCCATCCTTAAATTAACAACTTACAGTCATGTTATGTTACACAACAGATATCTACTCAAATTTGGAAGAATTTGAAGAGAAGTGGGGAAATGTGTCACTAGTAACAATGAAATGAAAAGAAATAAAAAGTTTAATGTATAGATGAGACTCCCTGTAGCAGTTGGTCATGAAGTCTCTTTTGATTTTGTGTTCATCTGAGTGACTTACAGTTGCTGTTTGAGGTCTAGCATGGACATCTTCATCTTGCTGGTTAGACTCTGTTTCTGACTGTCCAACATTTGGCGAAGCTTGTTGTTCTCCTTCTGAAGCAGGGAAAGGAAAGAAAAATAGATGATCTTTTGTTAGTGTCCATTAGATATGTAATATATGAAACAAGTCAAGTAACATTATATGTAGTAAGATCCTAACTGTCAGTGTGGCCTTATAGCTTGCACTACATACTCATGAACAGAAAGTCCAGAAGTGTCAGTGTGGCCTTAGAGCTTGCACTACAGACTCATGAACAGGAAGTCCAGAAGTGTCAGTGTGGCCTTATAGCTTGCACTACAGACTCATGAACAGGAAGTCCAGAAGTGTCAGTGTGGCCTTATAGCTTGCACTACAGACTCATGAACAGGAAGTCCAGAAGTGTTAGTGTGGCCTTAGAGTTTACACTACAGACTCATGAACAGAAAGTCCAGAAGTGTCAGTATGGCCTTATAGCTTGCACTACAGACTCATGAACAGAAAGTCCAGAAGTGTCAGTGTGGCCTTAGAGCTTGCACTACAGACTCATGAACAGAAAGTTCAGAAGTGTCTGTGTGGCCTTATAGCTTACACTACAGACTCATGAACAGAAAGTTCAGAAGTGTCAGTGTGGCCTTATAGCTTACATTACAGACTCATGAACTGAAAGCAGAAGTGTCAGTGTAGCCTTATAGCTTACATTACAGACTCATGAACTGAAAGCAGAAGTGTCAGTGTAGCCTTATAGCTTGCACTACAGACTCATGAAGTGGATGTCTAGATGTCTGAGTCCCAACAGGTTTGATGCTGTAAGATTCTAAGTGTTAGTGTGACTTTATAGCTTGTACTACAAACTCATGAACAGGAAGTCCAGATATTTGAGTCCCAACAGGTTTGATACTGTGTTGTTTTCAGCAAGGCACTGAACTTTTTCCTGTGTAAATACTGTATATATTTCATCTTGTGGCAGAAAAAAAACAATATATTTTAACTCGTGGCTCCAACACTCATTAAAATATCTTGTTTTTCTTGTACCACAGGATGAAATATATCTGGTATTAACATAGGAAAAGAAAATATCCTCTTTTTATTAAATATTTTTCATAATGAGATATTGAAATATATCACTGTGACAAAAATGATATTAACACAGTGGTGATACCACTTTTATCACCACAATGGCGATATCACTTTTGGAACTACTTTCTTTTTCCATTTAGGAAGAATATTTGCCCTTAAGTATGTTCTTCAGACCTGTATTTCCATATTTAGGCCTATTTTATTTTTTCTTCTTCTTTTCCTTCCTTCCCTTTCTCTCTCTCTCACCCCATCAGGATGAATAAATCTTAAAATGTGTAAAGACTATTGACCCTCTAGTATACATTTATGTAATCAATGAAAAGGCGCCATCAAGAATGCATAAAAATGAACCCCAAACAATAGAAAGCAGGCTTCAAGTATTAACTTTTTTATAATTAGTTTTTCACATGAATCATGCATATTGTCAGTGACTGAACTTACATGACCTGCTGCTATTTGATATTATGTGTCACCCACATAGTATCGTATACCTGTTACACTCAATGACAAACAGTACACATTTTTAAGAAAAACTATTGATTACATATAGTAATAAAATATTTTAAGTAGCAATTTTAACTGTCACCACAATCATAATCATGTCTGAATATGATGGAGAAATCCAGGATTGATTAGTGTCGACTGCAAAGTAAAATTAAGTGACTACCAAAATTTGGGTGCAGCATCTGTTACTAAAATAGACTGCAAGCTTCCCACGCACAAAATTCATGTCTCAATGTAGAAATTACAAGAAAAAAAACAAAATAGAAACAAAAATTCTTACAAGTAAACTCACAATAATTAAAATCTGTTGTTTAATGATGTTACATTCAGATATCTGTTGACCGTTCTGTCATGTTTCTATAGTATCCCCACCCCAGAAATGTTAACTCTATCAATCCGTGCAAGAAATGTGTTAATGAAAATAATAATCTCTTTATTTTCATATGAAAACATTCATTAATTTGACAAAATACACAATCTGAAGCATTATATGTACAATCTAAATTTGTAAAAAGTCGGTGTCCTAATATTATTGTAAAATTTCTGAACTTCTTGTTAATCGTATTGACATAGAATAGAGAAAAAAATTCATGCAAATTGAAGGTTTTTGCTTTTAAAAACATATAATAAAAAGAAAATCTCTGTTTTTTGAGTAGATATAAGAAAATATTTCATGAGTGAAGGTGAAACATTGTATTGTCATGAGTGGCGAAGCCATGAAAATACAAAATGTTTCCTCTTCACTCATGAAATATTTCCTTATATCTACTCAAAAAACATAGATATCCTCTATTTATTATATATTTGATACTGAGATATTTAAATATATCAGTGGGGAAAAATGATATTGCCACAGTGGAGATGCCACTTTTATCGCCATACTGGTGATATCACTTCTGGAACTACTTTCTTTTTCTTTTAAGGAAGTATATTTGCCTTATGTATGTTATTCAGACCTGTATTTCCACATTTAGGCCTATTTTAATTTGTTATTCTACTCAAAAAGCATAGATATCCTCTATATATTATTACACTATTCGTATCTACAATTGCAATTTTCCTGAAATTTTGCATGTAGTTTCTTTGCAGACATTGTATTTATATTATATTCATATTATTACATTATTTATATCTATAGCTGTATTTAGATTATACATATATTATTACACTATTCATATCTACAATTATATATATATCATACTTATATTATTACACTATTCATAACTACAATTGTATTAATATTATACTTATATTACACTATACATATCTACAATTGTATTTATATATTACTTATATTATTACACTATTCATATCTACAATTGTATTTATAGTATTCTGATATTATTACATTATTCATATCTATGATTATATTTATATTATACTTATATTACACTATTTATGTTACACTTATATTATTACATTATTCATGTCTACAATTGTATTATTATACTTATATTATTACACTATTTACATCTACAACTGTATTTATATTATACTGATATTATTACACTATACATATCTATAATTGTATTTATATTATATTCATTTTATTACACTATTCATATCTCTAATTGTATTTATATTATTACACTGTTCATATCTACAATTGCATTTATATTATACTTATATTATTACACTATACATATCTACAATTGTATTTATATTATATTCATATTATTACACTATTCATATCTCTAATTGTATTATATTATTACACTGTGTATATCTACAATTGTATTTATATTATATTCATATCATTACACTATTCATATCTCTAATTGTATTTATATTATTACACTGTTCATATCTGCAATTGTATTTATATTATACTTATATTATTACACTATTTATATCTACAACTGTATTTATATTATACTGATATTATTACACTATACATATCTATAATTGTATTTATATTATATTCACATTATTACAATATTCATATCAAAAATTGTATTTTATTATTACACTATTCATATCTACGATTGCAATTTTTTGACATTTTGCATGTAAGTTGCATGCGAGGAGCTCAGTGAAAAGCAGCACAAAAATTAGTATACCACCAATTTCCTTTCTGAGATACCATGGCACCAATTTTTATTACTAACTTGTGTCAGTCAAGTGATAATTTGAGGAAGTAATTGACTGCTAAATGAAGCAAAGATCCATGTATAAATATGGGTGGTTTTTAACAGAGTTTGTTTTCATCATAAAAAGCAAATGTTTCTATTTTTTTTTGATGACAATTGTGATAATTACAACCATTAAAAGTACCAACTTGATCCAAATTACATTCTTTCTGCTGATTTTGGACTTCTAGATAGATACATATAAAATGCAATATTTCAAAATCTACATTTGGAATTTCTCCCCAAACCTCAGTAGAGTGAGATGACAAGTTGATTAAAACTGGTATGTCACCGGCTTTCCCAAAAAATGCTGCAGTGAAATACGGCAATCAACCATCATTTGCATGATTCAGAGTTATCTCCCCTTACATACAAACGTAACATTATGACTATTTTACGATGTGCAGTAGGAACATGCAAAATGTGTTGAAAATTTGTCATGACATTATAGCATTAAATTCAAAAGTTGAAGTTTACACTTGATTTGATGTCCAACTGTCCTACATTCATTAAAATTATATTTATGGAAAAAATACAGATAATTGTATACCATATAAAAAATTTCTCTGACCACAATCAATTCAGAAAAGTAATCCATTTGTTATTTGAAAACATATAAAATTGTTCCTTTCTCGCTAATTCATATTATTCCTGCCAAAAATAATAATTAGAATTTTCTTCAGTTAGTATTCACAATTGTTTTATTTTCATATTAACATTGCTTCTTCTTAACCATGCTAATCGCTGACTGACAGGTTGTAGCAAATCATGAATCTTATTATCACTACCAAACAATAAAATGTATAAACACTAGCTGTCTTTAGTTTTTGCTTTGTATTTTAACAAATTGAATCCCAGAGCGAGTGTGAAAAAATGTTTTATCTATTTTTATATTCCATTTACACAACAGCATGTACTTAATCTTGTATTTTAGTCTGTAATAAAAAAAAGTTTTCATTTTTTTTTAAACTAGTTGCAATTTTTTTTTAATATATGCTAACAAGCAATGTTTATTGAAATAAAAGTTCTCAATGATATAAAAGATATTATAAGTTCCATGTAAATTAATGTTGATCATTTTCAAATCTAGTGCATTTATGTATGTGTACTGGCCCTTCTATCTGTGTGTCTCTCTCTCTCTCTCTTTCTCTCCCACAGCAACATGGAGTGTCTATATTTAAGATGACAAAACCTATGTGTAACAAAGTCACAAATTAGCAGTTATAATAAGAATTAGAAAAATGACCATGGTGATGACATAATACTGTCAGGAAAGTATTATGTAAATTATATTTTTAAAATTTAAGAACTCAGATGATAAAATAATTATTCTTGCTTTCTTTCCAACGGATTTCAAAATCAGAATAGGAAGAATATAAAGGAGGGAAAATGAAATTACATAGAAAGATAAAAAAGGCGAGGGATATCAGAAACAGGAAAAATTATAGAATTGTATCCGATCTGGGGAAACTGGAATACACTCTTTTTTTTTAAAATAGAGTTACTATTGTACTTAATATCTTCTACCAGTTAATTACATGTACCCAGCTTCCTTCCTGCAACTCTAAATCTCATACCAATTCATTAAAAATTCAAAATACTGAATAATCTATCCATGGCATAAATTGGAAAATAAATCATAAGTTGTCTATTGTCTACTGCAATCTTTATTTTTTCATGTTTCTTTCCCCAATATATTTCGTTCTTTTTAACCAAGAAAATAAACCACATGTTTAAGGATTTTACATGTGTTACCTTTATCTTTAATTGTGTATACCTTTTACAGGTATTACCTTTATCTTTTATTATATATACCTTTTACAGGTGTTACCTTTATCTTTTATTATATATACCTTTTACAGGTGTTACCTTTATCTTTTATTATGTGTACCTTTTACAGGTGTTACCTTTATCTTTTATTATGTGTACCTTTTAAATGTGTTACCTTTATTTTTTTATTATGCATACCTTTAACAGGTGTTACCTTTATCTTTTACTATGCATACCTTTTATGTGTGTTACCTTCATCTTTTATTATGTATACTTTGTACGTGTGTTACCTTCATCTTTTATTATGCATACCTTTAACAGGTGTTACCTTTATCTTTTATTATGTATACCTTTTACATGTGTTACCTTCATCTTTTATTATGCATACCTTTAATAGGTGTTACCTTTATCTTTTATTATGTATACTTTGTACGTGTCTTACCTTCATCTTTTATTATGCATACCTTTAATAGGTGTTACCTTTATCTTTTATTATGCATACCTTTAACAGGTGTTACCTTTATCTTTTACTATGCATACCTTTTATGTGTGTTACCTTTATCTTTTATTATGTATACTTTGTACGTGTGTTACCTTCATCTTTTATTATGCATACCTTTAACAGGTGTTACCTTTATCTTTTATTATGTTTACCTTTTATAGAATGATAACCTCTTTACTTTTTATATTTTATCTTGCTGTACTTCATGTTTATATTTATTTGGAAGGGTGTATCTTCCTAAAGTTTTGTGCAATTTTTCATTTTTACATTTTTAGAACTGTACTTTTAACTGGCATCATGCAGCCATTGTTGTGATGAGATGCCATTAAATGGAATATGTACGTACATACATACGTACATACATACAAACATACATACATACATACATACATACATACATACATACATACATACATACATACATACATACATACATAAATACATACATAAATACATTTACCAATAAATATGAACCTTTGCACCTCGCTGACTATAGTCCTTCAACACAGGATGCTATGCTCGAAAATACCAAGATAGGTACCTGATGGCATGATGGCATTTTTTGTTGTGCCTCCAGATGCACATTAAATATAATGTAATTTGACTTTAAGTCACAGTCAAACAAACAACTAGTATGACTTTATGTTCTGAAGCCATTAAACTTTCACTCAAGATGCTTATCATTGCAGTACACTTTTGCTACAGGCATATTATACCATATTTCATGATGATGTTTAACAATATTGTGATACTTTAGATGAGTCTCATTTGATTCTATTACAATATTCTATTTTTATATTATATTTAACAATATTGTGATACTTTAGATGAATCTCATTTGATTCTATTACAATATTCTATGCTTAATGACATTTGATTCTATCACAATATTCTATGTTTAATGACATTTGATTCTATTACAATATTCTGTTTAATGACATTTGATTCTATTACAATATTCTATGTTGAATGACATTTGATTCTATTACAATATTCTATTACAATATTCTATTACAATATTCTATGTTGAATGACATTTGATTCTATTACAATATTCTATTACAATATTCTATTACAATATTCTATGTTGAATGACATTTGATTCTATTACAATATTCTATTACAATATTCTATGTTTAATGACATTTGATTCTATTACAATATTCTATGTTTAATGACATTTGATTCTATTACAATATTCTATGTTTAATGACATTTGATTCTATTACAATATTCTATGTTGAATGACATTTGATTCTATTACAATATTCTATGTTTAATGACATTTGATTCTATTACAATATTCTATGTTGAATGACATTTGATTCTATTACAATATTCTATGTTTAATGACATTTGATTCTATTACAATATTCTATGTTTAATGACATTTGATTCTATTACAATATTCTATGTTGAATGACATTTGATTCTATTACAATATTCTATATTTAATGACATTTGATTCTATTACAATATTCAATGTTTAATGACATTTGATTCTATTACAATATTCTATTACAATATTCTATGTTTAATGACATTTGATTCTATTACAATATTCTATTACAATATTCTATGTTGAATGAACATAAGCACACATTAAAGTACAAGAAATAATTTTACAGTAATTTATTTTCCATGAATTTGTGCATTTTCCAAGAGAAATAATTTTGATAATTCACTTTCACTCCAGTCAATAGACATTGATAACATTATAACCAACGAATTTCATCTGCCATTTTGTCAAATGCTTTGTCTAGTGGTAATCATGGTGACCTGTCACACAGAAGACCCTGGTTTGAATCTCACAATGTACTTAATTATTTTTCCATTTTTTTCTACCTTGAGTTAAGAAAGAGAATTATGTTACTACTAATATTTTCTGTGTGAATATACATAAAACACAGCAGAACATAAATGGTAATCAGCTGACTTCACCATAAGAAATTTGTTACTTCAATCTGTTATACAGTTTAGCTAGCCAGTATGTTTGAGCATAAAATAGAAAGAAAATTTGCTTGTTTCAAGTTAAAATACTGAGTTTTTCACCCACTTCATGAAATATATCCATCATTATTCACTCAATACAAGCAAATATCCTCTATACATACCTGCCAATCCCTACAGAGGTATAAGCGTAACCTAAATGGCAAAAGAGTGTAATCTGAGCATAAAAAATGTAATCTATATATTAAATATTATAATTACAATAAACTGTATATGCAAAATGTGTATTTAGTTTAGCTACTAATCTGGATCTGCAGCTAGTTAAAGTTCTTGTCACAAATTGGCAAAATCCATGTAGATTTATACCAGAATACAAACATAAAACATATTGACAAATTATATATACACAACACTCACGTTAACTAGTTTACATGTCTAACTTTCTCTGAGTGATCGTAAAGTCAACTCCTCAAATTCTGCAACGATCATTACCATGTGCTCAACCTGAGTGCTGTATTACCCCTCCCATGTTCTTCTTTTTAAATTTGTAAAGCACTATTGATTTGTCTTTTTCTGATCCAACAGGTTTTAAAGTTTAAAAAGATCCCTCTTCTCTAACATTTTTCAGTCATATTACATCCGACAAACACAACTTTGTATTGCTTTATTTGTCTTTTTTTTTTAATGTACCAAAAAAGTGTAATCCATATGCAGGTGAGCATAAGATCTTATTAGGTGAAAAAAGCGGGATTATGCCAAAATCATAATGGTTGGCAGGTATGTCTATATATTTCAGGGTTTAAAAAATAATTTCAACAAAGATGGGAATCTAATGCAGCATTTAATTTGTACAAACATCAAAAATGTATTTAAAACAATACCATTTAAATTTAAATGTGACGCTTAAACCACCATTAAAATCCTCAAGGTTTTAAACTACATCCTGATATATCACAACTCTAGTGGAACTACATCTTGATATATCACAACTCTAGTGGAACTACATCTTGATATATCACAACTCTAGTGGAACTACATCTTGATATATCACAACTCTAGTGGAACTACATCTTGATATATCACAACTCTACTGAAACTACATAGAGGATATTTGCTTGAAACGAGTGAATAACAGATATATTTCATCAAATAGATACAAATACTTAAGTTTTTCACCCACGAGATGAAATATATCTGTTATTCACTTGGAGCAAGCAAATTTTCTTTTTATTTTATGCTCAAAACATGTTGTCTAGCAATCTGTATAACAGAAAACAAACTGAAGTAGCAGATTTCTTACTGTATCCCATGCAATAATGTCAGCAGTTTACCATTTATGTTCTGCTCTGTTTTGTGTACATTCGCACAGAAAATATAAGTAGTAACATAATGCTCTTTCCCAATTCAGGTACAGCAGCAGATAAAAACAAAATGAAGAAAAAAAAAATTGTCCATTGCTGGATTTGAACCTGTTTTATCTGGATATGAGGTAGCCATATTTACCTTTGCACCATGTAAGCATTTAAAAACAGCTTGAAATTTCTTAGTCATAATGTTATCAATGTCTATTAATGGCCAGTGAAAAAATATATTTTTTCACTCCAGTGAAATATCACAATTATTTCACTCAGAAAATCCAGTAATTCACGGCCTAGCATAAAATAAATCCCGATACATCTTGATATATCACAACTCTAGTGGAACTTGCTATAAGTACCTTAATAAACTGCTTAAATTTGATCCCCGTACATACATGCAACTAAGTGTTCAATGAGTTTATTGATGAAGATGGAAATATTGATGTATGGATCAAATACTCATGATCAGGCAGGACCACCACGACAACCATCATCACTGTCATCAAATTAGGACCATTATCAACAGAAGTGATCAGCAATACTGCCAAACCCCATAAGACCTTGAAAAGTTGAAAATCTGCCTAACTTGTGAATATGAGATCAATGAACCGGCAATGAGTTACAACACCCCAGTTAACCAGTCATTAAATTTCAGGCTTCCTGCATTATTGAAGGTGGAAAATAAAATACTAAGAATAATTTTATGACATAATTTTCACCTGTAGCAGGTCAACTTGTTCCTGTTTGGCTTTGACACTGGACTCAGTGCTGTGACTGTTGACTTGAGCCTCCTGAATTCGTCCAGAAAGCTTCTTCAACTTCTCTTTCTCCATCTTCAGCTGGGACTCAGCCTTAGCCAGTGCTTTCTCAATTTCACTGAGTCGGGCCTCAGCTACAATCTAGAAAAGTGAAAAGGGCTCTTCTGTAGCCTAGTGATGAAAGAAACAAAGAGACAAGAAGGGATATCTTGTAAAACACAGAAGTTCAGGAATGAATTACCTCCAATTTGAACTACCATAATTCTTGTAATTTTTTTGTACCCTCTGATTTTTTTAACACCATCTATCCATAAAAAGCATAATTAATTAAATGTATTTTTTTTTGTACATAGAATTTTGTATTTTACGACAAATCCTTTAAACCTGAATACAAGAAAATTATACTGAAAAGATTTATGTTTGCAAAAATAAAAATATTGCAGAATTTGTAATAAAAAAGAATAATAGATTAAAAATCATATACAATTAAGGCATTGTTTTTTTTTATCTTTCTATTATTTTTTAACCTATAATTTAATCTGTTATAATTCAATCATGAAGAGATGTTCACATTTCAAACAGTTTCAAAAATATACTGATGCATAATTTAGATACAGTCAACAATCAATGTATTGTTTGCTAAGTTTATGTTATAAAAGTTGCTTAACTTTGGGTAAGTTTTTTTTTGAGGCACTGAATAATGAAACAGGAGTTAAGAAATAACAGAATCAAACAACCAATATACTGTTTGCTAAGAACATGTCTGATATAATCACATGTGAAAAACACAGATATTTTTAACTTTGGGCTCATTTTTAACTCAGCCATTGAATAATGAAACAGGAGATTAAGAAATAAAAGAATTACCATTGAATCAATAAGAAAATTAAATTTTTCAAATGGATTTGAATAAATACCAAGGTACGGTTTAGATACATCAAATGACCAATATACTGTTTGCTAAGTATATGTTTGATATAATGACAAACATTAATATGTATCAACTTTGGGCAATTTTTAACTGAGGCATCAAATAATGAAATAGGAGATTCAGAAATAAAATAAATAATCACCAAATTTTAATCATGCAGAAAGTTCTTTACTCATCTCATTTTGAAAATGTAATTCTTTTGTTAATAGTGAATCTACTCTTATACTTTGATCCGCCCTTCGTTTGTTATCTTTATTGGAAAGAAAATGTAATAATGTAATGATTGATGCGTATAATCTCTTGTTGTCATTACAATATCTACTGCTGTTCATTAACAGCTGGACGATGACCTTTACAGTACATAATCCTTAAAAATATCATTAATGAATGTCCATTATTAAGTCAGCCACTGTAACAAAGCACTACAATCATTTTACAAGGAGTTAGGAAGCCATTTGATGTTTTTTTATTCAATAAAAATTGTAACTCAGTGTATGCCAAAGTGAAGATCATTGACCAATGGTCAAGTTGTCTTGTTGTTTCATTACAGTAATACAAAAATAAATATAAAAACCTTGTCATTTTCTATCATAAACGTGACCACTGGTCAAGTTGTTTTGTTCAGTTTCTATCATAAACGTAAAAGTCAGTGAATTCAATACTTATATAATATCTTTTAAGTGCACCTACTGTTTTTGCTTGGAAATGCCTTCATTATAAAATATTTGTTTTCAGTCCTTAAACAATCTGATGAATGAGTGCCCTTTACTAAAGACATCCCTGTCACAAAGCACCACAGTATAGCCCATGTGTTTTAAGACAAGAGTTCTGAAGCTATTTGATGTTTTATTTTTAAATTAACATTTTATTAAAAATCTATTTTATGATAGACCCTTCTACTGATAGACCCTTTATCGATGAGTATGAAGAACAAGTCATGTGTATGATTGCTTGTCATTACAATACCTATTGCTGTTATCTTTATAACTGAATACATACAATCTTACACACTGTCACAATGTTGGGTTGTCCATCCCTCTCTCTCTCTCTCACACACATATATTCACTAAAAACAAATAAAATCTTTTCGAGTTTTTTTATTTTTTAATGTAATTTTATGATGATGTTACTGTTACTGTAAGAATACAAGTTGCACATAACTTTGACAACAAGGCTCGTATCATTGCTTACAATTTACCTATAAATAATATATGCACATGTATTATTTATAGGTATATTGTAAGCAAAAATATAAGCCTGTGACTTCAACCATCTTAATCACGCACAACACACCATAATGGCTACAAAGAAATGTGCTCTGAATACACATATTCTTACACAATGACACATTATTGTTTCATCTATCTCTTTCTCTCTCTCTCACACACACATATTCACTCATAACAACAAAAGTCTTTTTTTAATTACTTTTATTTTTTATTATAATTTGATTCATGAATTGTGAGCAAAATGAGAAAAAAATTGTAAGTTTATTTTTTACATTAGTACTGTTAGGTCGGTGAGTATCATGTGTCACACAGATCTTGTGCAGGTCCAATCCCTTTACTTTTCACACACTGTCAGTGCTCCAAAATAATAAGTTTTTTGCATATAATTTTTTGTACTCTAAAACAAATAATTATCTTTTTTGTACAAAAAATTACAAGACTTACAGTCATCATGTTATGCTTAGATTTTTGCTCATGTAAAACGATTTGACTGTGAATATGAAAGATATCATACAAATCTGCATTTCATATAATGAAATTTATAATATTCACTGGAAAAGAACCATGCATTGCAAACCATGTGCTGGTACTTTTACAAGATTATGGCTTAACTAGCAGATTAATGAGTTTGACTAGAGAAGAAATGCCTTAATCTCATTATTATTAGCCCTAATAGTACTTATATCTTGTTTAGTTCAAAATCCACACCTAGTATATTTACTAGTATAATAGCTAAATTTCAATTTCAAAATAAAGACCTGATCTACAGCTGATTTTCTATCAAATTTGTTTCAAATATTTGATAAACCTTTATTGGATACAAATTTATTATGAAACATTATCGCAAAGTGAAGTTGTATAATTATGTTTTTCATGTTAAAAACAGAATGATTGTTTATTAGTTGCTTTCAGTAAAGAAAAAAATGTTTCACATTATTTGTAAATTGTAAGTAATATAAACATTGACAACATGACAACTGTATTATCTAGATTAATCAAGTCAGACCATATTGTTTGGTGTTCATGTAATAACACCATCTGACATCACAGACAATAATAATAATAATAATAATAATAATAATAATAATAATAATAATATTGATAATAATAATAATGATAATAATAGTTCATAACAAGGGTAACTAAATTAGTTACATAATAAAGATAATCCACCTTGAGACCCTTGAGATATATGCACAGATATTTATATTATGCTAGCGAATTAGTGGCTTTTCCAATACAAATAATTTTGATAATTCACTGGAGTGTTTTTTCACTGCGCTCAATTGACAAATTTGATCTGCCATTCTGTCACTTGTTCAGTATAGTGGTAAGTATGGCCAATGGTAATCAAAGAGGAATGGTAATCAAAGTTAGTTGTTGTAGCTAGCATCTTTGTTTCTTAATTTGGCCTAGGCTTTGCATATTTTGCTCTAAATATGTCATGTGCTAACACACCTCGACACAAACCACATGGTGCAAGGGACTGATCTAATAATGTCTATTAGTACTGACCTTGGGGCAATTGTTCATATAAAGGGTTTTTGATAAGTCTAGGAGATAAGCTTTGACATCTCTTTTGTCTTGTATTTTGTGGTCATAGAGTGTTTAAACAATTGGGAAAACATAACTGACCAAACAAGCTTAGTCGAGGACACCTCTATTGATTGTCCAACAAAGAAACTGTAAATTAGACCTATGTATGTAACCTAGACTGCAAACTTGCCAAGGCCACACAATTCACATTTGAAGGTATGCAACCTAGACTGCAAACTTGCCAAGGCCACACAATTCACTAGTGTATGTAACCTAGACTGCAAACTTGTCAAGGCCACACAATTCACGTTTGAATGCATGTAACCTAGGCTGCAAACCTGCCAAGGTGAAACAATTCACTAGTGTATGTAACCTAGACTGCAAACTTGCCAAGGCCACACAATTCACATTTGAATGTATGTAACCTAGACTGCAAACTTGCCAAGGTGAAACAATTCACTAGTGTATGTAACCTAGACTGCAAACTTGTCAAGGCCACACAATTCACGTTTGAATGCAGAAATAAACAAAATATGAAGAACCAACATCCTTACAAGTAAACTCGCAATTATTCAAATCTTTTGTTTAAAGATGATATGCTTTGAAGTCTGTTGGATATGACCACTCTGTGATGTTTCTACAATACCCCCACCCCAATAATGTTCACTGTATCAATCCGTCCAAGAAATGTGTTAAAAAAATAAAAATCTGTTCATTTTAGCATGAAACGTCATTATTTTGACAAAATACACCATTTGATGCATTATATGTATGAGCTAAATTTGCAAGAGGTTGCTGTCCTAAAACTATTGTAATATTTTTGAATTTCTTTTTATCAATGTAGTAATGCAGCTGTTAATTGCACTGGCACAGAATGGAGAAAAAAATCCATGCAAATCGATGGTTTTTGCCTTAAAAAATATATAATAAAAAGAAAATCTACATTTTTTAAGTAGATAAATAAAAGATATTTGCTTGTATTAAATGAATAATGGATATATTTCATTGAGTGGGTGAAAAAGTCTGTATTTCTACGAGTGACCAATACTTTAATTTTTAACCCACGAGATGAAATATATCCATTATTCACTCGGAACAAACAAGTTTTCTTTTTATTTTATGCTCAAACATACTGGCTAGCAACATGTATAACAGACTGAAGTAGCAGATTGTTTATGGTATCCCACGCTATAATGTCATCTGTTTATCCATTATGTTCTGCTGTGTTTTGTGTATATTTGTACAGAAAATATTAGTAGTAAGTAGTAACATAATTTTCTGTCCTAACTCAAGGTAAAAATGCACATAAACAAAAAATGTGAAGATAAAAAAAAATAAGCATCTTGTGGGATTTAAACCTGGTACTCCTGTGTGACAAGTGGCCATGCTCACCACTAGACCAAGCAAGTGACAAATGGCAAATGAAATTTCTTGGTCATAATGTTATCGATGTCTATTGACCACAGTGAAAAAATATTTTTTATAATTCACTCCAGTGAATTATCGAAATTATTTCTGTTGGAAAATCCACTAATTCACAGACTAGCATAAAATAAAAATAAAAGGAAATATTTCACTTGTGAAGTGGAAACATTTTGCATTATTACTTGTGGCTTCGCTTCGTAATTTGATATGAAATGAGCACTCATATAAGATCATCTACTGATTATATACATGAAGTCAATTTACTGGAAAATTTCTCACCACTATTTCTCATAATTTCACTCAATGAATTACTGAAAATAAATCACAACCAATTCATCAGTCACATGACAGCTATCCTGTGCATGAATGTTCTGTCTGGAACTACTCTAAATGTTGGAGGGGTTTATATATACACATCATCTAGTTCAATGGCAAAACATGATGTCATAATGTATGCACTTTGATGTTTAAACCATCATAGCATCACATGGTTTATTCATGCTTGTACTCTTACTCTATTTAATCTACACAACTTCATATTTCCTTGACAATGAAACAGAGATAGGTGTGAATTACTTTTTCTCATACGGTATATAATAAAAACAATAATATTCTATTATTGCCTTCTACGGAGGGGACTGTTTCTATTAAATTATTATTGAGAGAAGGCACCTATTTATTTTGGGTGTCTTAATGTCAAAGGTCAAGGTTGCAGGGACTGAAAGATGGAAAAACAATTTCCATAAAACCACTTAAGTTCTGTGCTGTATGCCTTAACAAGCCTTTGTAGAAGACTTGTATTTGAAATGAAGAGGAGACCAATTGATTTTGGGTCTAAAAGGTCAGAGGTCAAAAGCAGAGGGACTGTAAGAAGGAAATGATTTCCACAAAATAACCAGAGTCCTGTACCACAAACCATTGTGGATGGCTTCCATTTTAGACAAGAAAGATACCTATCGATTTTTAGCCTTCTACGGAGGGACTGTTCTTCTATAGTGTTGTTGGGCAGGGTACAGTGCTCGCATCGAAGATGAGGGCTCTATTCTGCACCCAAACAATGAAATAGGGGAACAGTTGCCAAGTGCATTTACACTTGGATTTAGTATATCACATGATATAATATAAAGTCAGTGTGCTGCAATAGTGCCTGCTGGAACAGATATAATGCCTACTGTCAAGCATAGCGTGCCATCATCAAGGCAAAGTGCATACCATTTTAAAATAGATCGTTAAAGTCAGCCAATCAGAACTCAGTAACTGATCATGTGATGTACTAGTATATATTAGCATGGTCAACATCTTGAATAATTCCTTCATGTCTAAGATCAAAGAAATCACTCTCTTGTTGCACTCACTTGTGAGCTCCTTGATTTTGGGCACTCATGAATTTACATAATTGCTATGACAACATGTATTATTCTGTATTTATTCCAGAGGTCTGTGATGTTACTTTGCTGCTACTGAGAAAAGATATCATACACTCTATACCTTTTGGTTTTTGGTGTCCTCCAGCTGGAGTCGTAGAGAACCAACTGAATGTTCTGTGAGATGTCTGCCAGTACTTTCATCTGAAAGTTTAGCCTTGATCTCCTCCAGATCTCTCTCTAGAATGCGTACCCTGCCCTGAAGCTTGTCCCTTGCATCAGCTGCTAATGCCAGGTGTGACTGGGATGCTTGCAACTGTGACTGTGACTTGAGAAAACAGAAAAGACATTTATTTAGCACATACCCATTTTATCTTTCATCTTTGATATGGTGTATTACACACCACACCACATTTCCATACTGAACACTTAAATTATTGTATAGCACCAAGGCTGAAGCTATTTACATTTCAAGTACATATATCTGATTTAATAATGCTTTTAATTTTGTGAAAATAATTATGCTTAAGTGTTTCAAAGCTATTTAATGTAATTTAAAAAATATCCATTCAGTTTCTAACTAAGAAATAATTTCAACAGCATGTGCATCTCATTAATGGTACAAAGCTATAGTGGGTGTTGTCGTTTATGTCCACACAAAGCTATAGTGGGTGTTGTCATTTATGTCCACACATAGCTATAGTAGGTGTTGTCATTTATGTCCACACAGATATTTTATACTGGGTGTTGTCATTTATGTCCACACATAGCTATAATGGGTGTTTTCATTTATGTCCACACAAATATTTTATAGGGGGTGTTGTCATTTATGTCTACACATTGATATTTTATAGTGGGTGTTGTCATATATGCCCACAAATAGATATTTTATAGTTGGTGTTGTCATTTATGTCTACACATTGATATTTTATAGTGGGTGTTGTCATTTATGTCCACACATAGATATTTTATAGTGGGTCTTGTCATTTATATCCATACATAGCTATAGTGGGTTTTGTCATTTATGTCTACACGTTGATATTTTATAGTGAGTGTTGTCATTTATGTCCACACAGAGATATTTTAGACGAACTGAATGTAACTACAGTAGAACCTATCTTGAAAGACCACAACTTCTGCCAAAAATCATGGTCTCTCAATACAGGTGGTCTCTCATGGCAGGTCATAACACTATATCACCAATAAATTTGTGCATTGAGAATCTGGTCTCTCAAGACAGGTTGTCTTTCATAGCAGTGGTCTTCAAGACAGGTTTTACTGTATCATCAATCCCTATATGTTATGAATTCTAATTATGCTGAAGCTTTAATAATATATTTGCAAAGTGTAAAAAGGGAGTATGTAATAAATATTTAAAAAATTGTTTTTTTTTCAAAGTCCGGGAAAGAACTAGTCTGATAAGGCATAGGAATATGTCCAAGCCATTCTAGTCAAAATATAATCCTATGCCACATCAAACTCATTTTTCTCCTATGGCTTGGAACAAAATGTATGTACCTAGACATTACCTGCGTGCTGAACTTATGGGATATAAGGCTGAAATTGTTTAAGCTTCAAGATTGAGAAACATCATCTTAGTAATCCCAATAATTGATTAAAACTAGATATTTGTAACAGTGTCACACAGGGCCCCGTATTGAAACAAAATATAAACAAAAAAGTTGTAACTCATACAAGGCACATCTAAGTCTGTGAAACAATGTTCACCACAAATTGCATCTGAATATGTTCAATGGTTCTGGAACAATGTTGATTATAAGCAACATCCCATGTATAGATAAAAAGTAGACTGACAACAGCCATAACTCCGTCCCAAAATGGAGTAGACAAGAAAAAACCCATAAAAGGCATATCTAGGTCTGTTTCTATCAAATTGTCTGTGAATATTTGGAATGGTTCTTGAACTATGCTACTCACAATCAACATCCCATGTAAAAAATATGCAGTTGATCCACAAGGGCCATAACTCTGTCAAAAATGGAGTAAACAAGACTAGATTCATAGAAGGCACATGTAGGTCACCGATACATTGTTCCTACCAAATTGCATCAAAACATATGGAATGGTTCTTGAGCTATGCCATTTACAAACAACTTTCCATGTAAAGATATTAAGTTAATTTTCAAGGGACATTCTATCAAAAATGGAGTTAATGAGATAAAGCCCACAAAAGGCACATATAGCTCTGTCAGACAATTTACAATACAAATAGCATCAGAATATGTTGAGTGGTTTTTAACCTATGCTAGTAATAAGCAACATACTATACTTTGAGCAGGCTTCACCCTGTATGGAGATCAAAACAGTACAGCCTCAAGACAAAGATCAGACTTTACAACAGCAGCATAAAGTCGGTACTTTTATATGGCTCCGAGTCTTGGAGAGTTGTGAAGACAGACATGAGAAATGTAAATTCATTCCACAATGGCTGCCTCCATAAAATCTGCAACATCTACTGGCCAAACAAGATCTCCAATGTGAGCCTATATGAGAAAACTGGATACAAAAACATTTCCCTGGAGGTCAAGATGCACAGAATCAAATGACTCGGACACGTAATGCGGATGCCACAAGAACGGATACCTAAGGTAGCTCTCAGATGGACGCCAGTGGGGAAGCGTAAGCGTGGCCGGCCAAAGACAATCTGGCGAAGGATAACGATGACATATCTGGAAGAGATGGGACTTTCCTGGGGTGAAGCACAAGCCATTGCTCAGGACCGACCCAGATGGCGGAAGATGGTTGCAGCCTTACGTCCCAATTGGGATGAAAAGGACCCTTAACTTAACTTAATATCAAACTCATTTGAAGCCTTTATATATATGTACACCATATCAAACTCATTTGAAGCCTTGATATATATGTACACCATATCAAACTCATTTGAAGCCGTGATAAATATGTACACCATATCAAACTCATTTGAAGCCTTGATATATATGTACACCATATCAAACTCATTTGAAGCCTTGATATATATATGTACACCATATCAAACTCATTTGAAGCCTTGATAAATATGTACACCATATCAAACTCATTTGAAGCCTTGATATATATGTGCACCATATCAAACTCATTCCTTCTGCCAACTCAAAACAAAACACGTATGTAGTTTTATCTATTTATTAGCTCTAGAAAGGTGTCACCAATAAAAATTAAACATATTTATCAAGGCTTCAAATGATGGTGTGATCTCTGATACACTCTGCTAACCTGAAAACACAGAACAGTTATCCTGTAAATATCTCAATGGTGTGACACTATATCATGCTCCATTATCATTATCATTTGTTATAGCTTCATTCTGAATCAGTCACAATAAGCCACTTTTATCTCATTACATTTCTATACCAACCTGAGTAAGAGTCTCAGCAAGTGCTGATCTCTCTGCTTCATGTTGTGACTGCAGTTCCTTAATTGTGATCTGTAGATCACGTATCTCATGTTGTGAGTTCTCCTGATGGACCCGCAGCTCTCCATATAATGTCTGTTTTGTTGCTTCTGCCTTTGCTAGCAACTCCTGTGTTTAAAAAAGTCATGCACTGGATAAAATGATAGGCAAAATGTAATATAAGTGTTTAGCCTCTTCCACAATCTCTAGTGTTAGAAACTTCCACTCATCCAACTTCTACTCATCCTCTCATATTAAAAAGTTGTGCCTGAGAAAGGGCAAGTAAGTATTTCAAAATGCTTATCTACTTGGACAGTAACATTTTAAGCAAATTCAGTACTATGTACCGTGTAGAATGAGTAAAACTGATTCAGACAAGTAAAAATTACAAGTCAATTGCCCAGCAGAACAAGTACAGTATATACTCACATATAATCCAGGTTCAAATGCAAACAACACAGACCCTGATCTGCCATCACATAATGTGCCGACAGGTCAGGGTCTATGTTGTTTGTTCTACTAATTAGTCCTTGCAAACTGCATAGACCCAGGTCTGCTGGCACAATATGCGACGGCATATCTGGGTCTATGCAGTTTGCAGTTTGTATCGGCTTATATGCATGTATATACAGTATTCAACTGAAAATATTTTGAGACCTGATCTCTATACCTGAACCATTGTGTCTATGTATATTTTTCTCTCTCTCTCTCTCTCTCTCTCTCTTTTGGTATGAACCTCACTATGAGTTCTTTACACTGCCACTCTTTCAGATCACTGTTGTTCCTGTCAAATTTTCTCTGTATATGTGAGGTTGTAAGCCTACTGTATGGCATAGACATCACTGTAAGCAACAGTCTACATCCTATGTTCTTGTAAGTGGACTTTACTCTCTGAGCCAAATTCTCTGGTCTTTGAACATGAGCTCCTGGAAAGTTCTGCATCTGTCGATCAGTATGTCTGTGATTGTGTGCTTCTTATTTAGTAGGAGCCTTGTTATGAGTCGTTATTTCCTTCCTCTGCATCAGTCTCTGAAACTGCATCCACAATAGGATGTGTGTGCTACATCTGTCTGTCTGTTTACATATAGCTGTGTGCCTGTTATTTTGCACAAGTATCATTGTGAGCAATAATCTCTCTCCTTTATTTTACAAACAGGATCATTTCTCTCATCAGTCTCTGTACATGAACTCTTTGCACTGTGTGTGTGTCTGTCCATTTGTGTGCATACTTTTTAGTTTAGCATGAGCTTGGTTGTAAATCATGATTATTGACCTTTGTGAGTTTGGTGCATGTATTTGTATGTGTGTCTGTCTCTCTGGGTATACCTGCTGTTTGGAATTAGCCTCAATGTGAATCATGATTTCCTTCCTCTGGCCATCTAGAATGACTTTGTTGTCCCGTACCAAAGTCTCCAACCTCTGGACATTAGCCTCCATCTCTCGTTTCTCCCTGAAACAAGAATTCCACAGAATGCTGTGTCTCGCTTGCTCTGCCATGGCATAATTCAACAAGACTACTTTAAATGGTACATTATATATCCACCATGTGGTAAATAGTATTATTCTAATTTTTTTTATATACCTACAACTCTCCTTCATTGGTTGGAAACTTCACTTTTTGAATCCAAAATCAATATGCATCCTCCTTGTCTCAAATGCAGGCCATCTGCAAAATCTGGTCAAGGTAAAAGACATAGAACTTCACATATTTGGCAGAAACCATTCTTCTTTCAGTCTCAATGACCTTGACCTTTGACCTATTGATCCCAAAATCGATAGGTACCTTTCTTGTCTAAAATGGAAGCCATCCACAACGGTTTGTGGTACAGGACTCTAGTTATTTTGTGGAAATCATTTCCTTCTTACAGTCCCTCTGCTTTTGACCTCTGACCTTTTAGACCCAAAATCAGTTGGTGTCCTTCTCATTTCATATACAAGACTTCTATAAAGGCTTGTTAAGGCATATGGCACAGAACTTAAGTGGTTTTATGGAAATTGTTTTTCCATCTTTCAGTCCCTGCAACCTTGACCTTTGACCTTAAGACACCCAAAATGAATAGGTGCCTTCTCTCAAATGCAAGCCATCAACAAAGTTTGGTGAAAGTAGGTGATAAAGAACTCAAGATATCATGCAGAAAACATTTTCTTCTTCTAATCATTATGACCTTGAGCTTTGACATCTGACCACAACATTAATAGGTATCTTTCTTATCTCAAATGGAAGCCATTTACAAAGTTTGGTTATGGTATCTGGTATAGAAGTCAAGCTTTTTTATTGTTGAAACAGTTCTCCTTTGTTCAGTCCCTGTGCCCTTTGACCTTTTAAGCCCAAAATCAATAGGTTTCTTCCTTTCCCCAAATGTAAGCTACTTAAAAAATTTGGTAATGGTAGATGGTAAAGAACTTGAGTTAATTAAGCAAAAATGAAATAGGGAACAGATGGATGAACATATGGACAGATGAACATCATGTCATGATACATTCTGCCTTATGTGTGTGTGTGTGTGTGGGGGGGAGGGTATACAAAAACCTAACAAAATCACTATTGAAAGAAAACATTGGTCACTTTGATTTGCCTATTGTGTGTAGTACCATCCAAGATGAATGTACCCATTAAGTTTCATGACTACACATAGAACAGTGCCTGAGAAAATGAGCTGTATGCAAAAACCTTACATAGTCACTGGAGTGTGAAAAGTAGATGACTATGACCTACTTTTGGCCAAGGTGAGTAGTACCTACCAAGATGAATACACCCATCAAGTTTCATGACTGTAGAGACAACAGTATCTGAGAAACTGAGCTAAATGCAACAAAAAATATAACATTGATGCCTATGCCAAAGATGTTGACAAGGCTTTTGGAAAAGTTACAGAAACATTGGTACTTTTATTTGTGGATTCAGCTCTGTCAGAAATGCCAAAGATTTTAACATCACCTATTTAGATTTGTGGTTAATAGTAACCATGAAATCAATAAAAATTGAAACTAGGAATAATTGTGAATTCACAGTATATTTGAGGTCCCACAACTTGAAAGTAAGAAAGTTTCATACATGATCTTAGTTCTATGGTACATGTATAATGCTTGCCCAACTGAAAGAGCCATAACTCTGTCAAGGACCATACCAGTAATATGGTATTTGTTCATTTATAATGCATGCCCAATTGAAAACAACAGACCCAAATCAGGTCTCATATCATGTACCAGCAGATCACATACCAGCAGATCTGGTGTCATATCATGTACCAGTAGATTATGTGTCATATCATGTACCAGCAATCATGTGCTGTATCATGTACTAGCAGATCTAGTGTCATATTATGTAGCAGCAGATCATGTGTTGCATCATGTACCAGCAGATCTGGTATTGTATCATGTACCAGTAGATCACATGTGATATCATGTATTAGTAGATTATGTGTTGTATCATGTACCAGCAGATCATGTGTTTTATCATTTACCAGCAAATCTGGTATCATACCATGTAACAGTAGATTATGTGACACAGCATGTGCCAGCAGATCATGTGTTGTATTATATACAAGCAGATTTGGTGTTGTATCATGTAACAGTAGATCAGACCCTGGTTTCATCAAAATTCTGCCCAAATTGTGATTTTAGATTACCTTGCTTATGATAAAAGAGATAATACCAATATTTTTTTCAGAGGTAGAGATAGTGGAAAGGATGGAAAATCATTTTAGTTTTAAAATTTAATGCATATAAGTCTTTTTATTTTTGATGAATTCCTAAAATTTGAGGAATTTTCACAGAGATAAGGCATGACTCCTTTAAGGAAAATAAAAGATTTTATGACTATACTTTATTCCCTATTTCCTGCCTAAAGTTTTGTAGAAATTAAAGCAAATCGTTGTTACCATGCATGGAATAAAAAAGATATTCAATATCTGAGGAAGATATTTTGAGATGTTTAGTGAAACTGGGACCTGGTGTCATATCATGTACCAGCAGAGCTGGCATATTGTGTGCCAAAAGATCTGGTGATGTATCATGTACAAGCAGATCAGGCATCACATTATATACCAGCAGATCTGGTGTTGTATCATGTACAAGCAGATCTGGTGTCATATTGTGTAACAGCAGATATGGCATCATATCATGTAACAAAAGATATGGCATTGTATAGTGTACCAGCAGATCTGGTGTGATATAGTGTACCAGCAGATCCAGTGTGATATAGTGTACCAACAGATCCAGTGTGATATAGTGTACCAACAGATCAGGTATCAAATAGTGTAACAGCAGATCAGGTGTCATATAGTGTACCTGCAGATCAGGTGTCATATAGCGTACCAGCAGATCAGGTGTCATATAGTGTACCAGCAGATCCAGTTTGATATAGTGTACCAACAGATCCAGTGTGATATAGTGTACCAACAGATCCAGTGTGATATAGTGTACCAACAAATCAGGTATCAAATAGTGTAACAGCAGATCAGGTGTCATATAGTGTACCTGCAGATCAAATGTCATATAGTGTACCAGCAGATCAGGTGTCATATAGTGTACCAGCAGATCAGGTGTCATATAGTGTACCAGCAGATCAGGTTTATGCTGTTCACTGTTATGTGTGTGTTATACAGGGATACAAGTTCCATGATTAGATTATACTGTTATGTGTATGTTATACAGGGATACAAGTTCCATGATTAGATTATACTGTTATGTGAGTGTTATACAGGGATACAAGTTCCATGATTACATTATACTGTTCAGCAGAAAATTGGTGTCAAGTCCCATGATTTAAAATACACTGTCCAGCTGAAAACAGGTGAATAAAACCTGCTCTCATTTGAGTTATTATCAATGAGTTTAACACTATGAGTTTTTCATGCATCATTTATCAGTGGGCCATAATTTCCATAAAAGAACTGACATCATGTTAGAGACCCTGTGAAACAATGAGAAGAATACATAACAACCATTAAGTATTTCATGGCATCATTATAAATGTATGACCAAGATATATGCAAGTCGCAATATGTGTGTGTGCTCAACTCACCGATTGATTGCCTCCAGTTCCTGAAGAGTCCTGCCAAAGGACTGGAGCTGTATCTCTTTCTGATGAAGCTTCTCTGCCAGCTTCTCTAGCTCTGACCTTGAACACAGGGAAAAGTAAAATGACCAATCAGTGTTCTTTAATATTAGACCATAATGGTTAGACAGCATAACTGTATGTCTCATCTCCAAACCATACTATGATGTAATAACGTTAAATACACTTTTATTGCACAATCTTAAAGATGATCACTTGTGAAATGTTGACGTATCCAAAATCAGAAAAAAAATACAAAATCTGTATAGGTTGGTGTGGATGTTCTTGCACTACTTGTAGTTGAATATATATCCCAAAGTATGAGTCATTACACAGAAGAGTATGGCAAAAAGTATCCTGTTGCTAACTGTCCGTAGAATAGTTGCTGAATGATTATTTAACAAGAGAACAGTAAACAAGAAATTATGCACCCACTCCATTTTTAGTACACATCTATGCAGATAACTGAAAATTCTGTCCAGAAACCAGGTTTCTTCCTTCAGTCACAGTGACCTTGACCTTTGACCTTTTGACTCCCAAATCAAACAACTTCTTTCTTGCAGCAAGTGCAAGCCATCCACAAAGTTTGGTTCAGGCTTGTGATGTAGAACTAATGTTATTGTGCAGAAACCACTTTTTGTGACCTTCACCTTTGACCCCCAAATCAATCGGCTTCTTCCTTAATCCAAGTACAAGCCATGCACAAAGTTTACTCCAGGTAAGTGATGAAGAACTAATGTTTTTGTGAGGAAACCATTTTTCTTCTTTCAGTCACAGAAACCTTGACTTTTGAAATTTTCACCCCAAAATCAATAGGTTTCTTCCTTACCTCAAGTACAAACTATCCACAAAGACTGATCAATGAATGTGATGTAGAACTAAAGTTATTGTGCAGAAAATATTTTTATTCTTCCAGTGACAGTGATTTTGACCTTTGAGTTTTTTTTACACCAAAATTGACAGGCTTTGTCCTTACACCAAATGAAAGCCATCCACAAAAGCATGGTAACTGCAGATAGTAGAGAACTAAAGTTACTGTGCAGAAACCATTTTTCTTCTTTTAGTCATAGTGACCTTGACATTTGGCCTATTGACTCTGAAATCAATAGGGTTCTTCCTTACCCAAAGTGCAAGCCATTCACAAAGTTTGGTAACTGTAAATGGTGGAAAACTTGAATTATTTGTGTGGAAATGAAATTGGTAACAGATGGATGGATGGATGGATGGATGGATCAACATTACAGCATAATACATCCTGTCTTATGAAAAGCATATAAAAATTCATCAAAATTTGCACAGGTTGAAGATCACAGTCTCTCTTGTCAAATGCATGAAGAAATGGGTATGTTGGTGAGTGAAGTTTTTCATTAGGACACTATTATTAAGATCCCATTGGTTTCCTGCAACAGAATGCTTTCACAGCCAATTTAAAGCAGGTACTAAATTACTAAAGACTTTCAAAATTCTCCTATACTTTTCATTGATTTTATCATTTGCTTTCACAGGACTGTTATAGTGATTATTAAAATTGTATAAGAATGACTCTTTTTCAGAAATTGCAATTACGCCATTTTATGTCCAAACCCTCCCAGACTTCGTAGCGCTACAATATACCTAGGTAAAATGTGTCATCATATTGAAGAAGTAATAATGAAACACATCATTTCAAGCTGTGCCTAGATTTTACAGATGCAGAATACCGTAATATTGTTGATGCTGCTGTCACTCCTTACTACTGATATCTGTGCTTCACAATTTGCTAACATCAGCAAAAAGTAACAGGACCATTCAAATAACATTAAAAAAGTATAGACATATGTATTTAAGACTTATATCCACATTCCAGGAATGAAAATAAATTTAACTGGGCCAAAAATATGTCCAGAGAATATGGATGCCCCTACCAATATTGTACAATTGAAAAAAAAATTGCCTCAAGATGCAAGGCCAAATGTCTATGTCAAAACAGTGGCCACAACTCATCAAATTTTGGTGAAAAAATAACCTACCATATATACTCATGTATAAGCCGATACCAACTGCAAACTGCATAGACCCAGATCTGCTGTCGCATAATGTGCCAGCAGATCTGGGTCTATGCAGTTTGTGAGGACTAATCAGCAGAACAAACATAGACTCTGATCTGCCGCCACATTATGCGATGGCAGATCAGGGTCTATGTTGTTTGCATTTGGATGCGATTTATACACGAGTATATACAGTATGTCTTATTGACATTAAGCTCCTTTTTTTTCTAAATAAACTGAGTCCTTTGTAAACTGGTTCTTTTGTTGGATTATGAGATTGATGCTCTACCAACCAAGCTCCCTAATGATGAGTTCTTAGTAAGTTATTGCAACAAATTCATGATGTAAAAGACGGATGAACAGACACATGTACCATCAAAAAGACATTGGTAAAATGCTGTATGAGCTTTCCAAAGATAGAAAGACATAGCATATAGAGTACTCCCTCATTATAATGCTGTCCATGGGAGCCATACTGTATATTGTCTTATAGTGAGACTGTCTTATAAGTACATATGTACAGTATTCCCTCATTATAACACTTTGGAGTCATATAGTATATCACCTATAGTGAGACTGCCTTATAATGAAGAACATTATAGATATAATTTTACTACAACTTAATAAAATGGGACCCATGACCATACCTTATAACAACTACTGTTATAATGAAGGTCCTTATAGTGAGGGAGTGCTGTATGTTTAAAAGAAATCGCTGTTAGCATTACCGACTTTTAAAAAAATCCTCTCAGTAACCATTACCGGCAGCATCAAATATGTTACTATTTTGACTGTAGTTAAGTTTGTGTGATAAATATGTGCCCATATTCAGGGAATTCCTTTCAATCATCTCAAAACCAACATTGCATTTGCTACTGAAAACAAACTACAAAATATTAAATCTGTTGACTATATTTGCAAAATAAGCTGTTGACTATATTTGCAAAATAAGCTGTTGACTGTATTTGAAAAATAAACCTTCACCATTTCTTAGCATAATCTGTAAAATTTGCTAAAATCATTTACTATTCCTTTAATAGATCAGATCTTTCCATTACTGTATTCTTGCCACAGATATTGTTAGCAGGCACTGATATAAATAGGACTGTGACATCATGTTCTCATGATCACACTTAACATGCCTAGAAACTAATGTAAATCAAAAATATATATCAGAACACTGCACCAGATACTAAGAGTATGTGAATGGTACATCATATTCATACCCTGTGTTGTATGTAGGCACTAGCAGTGCATGGCTGACTCTGGAAAGTATTGACCAATTGGTAACAGTAACCTTGACCTTTAAACCATATAAGCAATAGGTTCCTACCTTGATCAAACAACACATCTTGTTTATGAATTTTGTTGCAAGAAGACAATGTAGAACACCAGTTATCATGTAAAAAACAGTGGTCATTATTTTCATATTTTGACCCTACCTTTAACATGTTTAGCCACACATAGGTCTTGTTTTTTTCTCAGATCAGCAAATCCTCCTCAAAGTTTGGTGCCATTATATGGTGTTTAATAAAAATTATTCTATAGAAAAATTTTTCCTTATTGGTGTCACAGTGACCTTAAACTTTGATCTTTTGACACCCATATAAATAAATTTCTTTTTCATCCTAGGAGCTTGCTTCCACAAAATTTGGTATGTTCTGCAAAACTGAATAATGTGGAAACCCTTTTTGTTACCAGACTCACTGTGACCTTGACCTTTAATCTTTCAGCCATAAAATCAATAGATTTCTTTCTTTTTCACCCATGGTGCAAACTTGTTTTTTCCCCCAAGTGCAATCCATCCACATATTTTGATTAAGGTATATGGTCTAAAACTAACAGTAAAGTTCTTGTGCAGACACCATGTTTATTCATGACTGCCACAGTTACCTTGACCTTTAATGTTGTGATCCCAAAATCTCTAGTGTTTTCTTCTCCCAAATGCAAAGTGTCCACAAAGTGTAATCAGAATATGTGGTCTAGAATTAAGGTTGCAAAAACTGCTTTCTTCTTCTCTGAGTTACAGTGACCTTAGCCTTTGACCTCAAATCTATACCTGAAATACAAACTATCTAAAACGTTTTGTTGAGGCACATGATCTAGAACTTAAGTTATCATGCAGAAACCGTTTATTGTACTACGAGTCACAGTGACCTTGACCTTTGACCCTAAAATCAATACCTATCTTTCAAAATCCCATGTGCAAGCAATCCACATATTTTGGATGTAATAAATAGTCTAGAATTAAATCACTGTGCAGAAACCATTTTTCTTAATCTAAGTTACAGTGACCTTGACCTTTTGACACTAAAATAAATAGGTTTTTTTCTTACCCCAAGTGCAAGCCATCCAGAATATTTGGTCAGGATCCATGATTTTGAGGAAATGTTATTGTGCAGAAACCAAACAGCCAGACCAATGGACAGATGGACATCATAATATGATATGTCCTGCCCTAAGGTGGGTGTATAAAAATCACTAAGAAATACTAAACCTTTTATGCATATAAGTCTTTATACCTATTTTAAGATATAATTTAGCTTTTTGTCTTATCAAGTAAGAATAGCTTTGACAAACAAATGCAGCTTCATACCTGGACAAATCAAGCTCTTTCTGTATAAGTGTTTTGTTATTCTCCTGAGTTGTCTTCTCCTGATACAGCTCCCTCTGGAGAGAGTCCAGTTTGTGTAATGACTCCTCTCGATGCAGCTTGAGTTCATTTTCTTTGTCATTTAGATGTCTACATAGGACCTCATACTCTGTGTGAAAATTATAATATGACCTTACTACATTCAGCTTATAATGTCATATATTCTATAATTAATTTATACAATAAATAGATAAATCTTCTAACAGAGCCCATTGCTGTTATGTCAAGTATCAAATATCATGTATATGCACCTATTCCGAAGTCAATAAAAGAAATGTATACCTACATGATTCACAAATCCTTCTTTAATATTATTTTTTTAAATTTTATGCTAGGCTGTGAATTACTGGATTTTCCGAGTGAAATAATTGTGATATTTCACTGGAGTGAAAAAATATAATATTTTTTCAGTGGCCATCAATAGACATTGATAACACTTTGACCAAGAAAATTAAAACTGTTGTAAGACGCTTGTGTGGTGTAAAGGTAAAGATGTCTGCTTCACATCTAGATGAACTGGGTTCAAATCCATCAATGGGCAAATATTTTGTTTTCTTCATTTTGTTTTATCTGCTGTTTTACCTTGAATTGGGAAAGAGCATTATGTTACTAGTGATATTTTCTGTGTAAATATACATAAAACAGAGCATAACATAAATGGTAAACTGCTGACATTATCGCACAGGATACAGTAAGAAATCTGCTACTTCAGTCTGTTATACAAATTCTTAGACAATCCGTTTCAGCATAAAATAAAAAGAATATTTGCTTCCTCTAAGTGAATAACGTATACATTTCATCTTGTGGGTGAAAAACTTAAGTAGTTTCTCACCCACTCAATGAAATATATCTGTTATTCACTCAGAGCAAGCAAATATCCTCTATATATTGAAGGTTATTCAGCATAAAAGGACCTATGGCCCTTTGTGTATTTTGCTAATTATCAAAGACATGGTGAACAAGATTGAAATTTGATGATGTGAATAATAAATCTTTACATTTAGGCATAGAATATTAAAATATCTCCCATAACAGACCCTAGTCATAAAAAAATTAAACTTTTTTAAAAAAATTATAAAAAAACAAAAACAAACTCCATATATTATTGTGTACATAATATGAAAGGCTAATTTACTTGAAATTCCTTATCTCAATATTTTCATAATTTCACTCAGCAAATGACTGAAAATAATTCACAAATAAATAATTGGTCTAATTATGACTAACACAGCTATGGATTTGCTGTCAAAAACCACTTAAAACATGGGAGGGGTAAATTTATGGACATTGTCTATACTGGTAGCAAAATTAAATTACAGTCTATACTCGATATAAGTCAAGTCCAACTGCAGTTACATAGACCCTGAGCCATTGCATAATGCATTGGCAGGTCAGGGTTTATATTGTTTGTTCTACTGATTACTCCTAACAAACTGCATAGACCCAGATCTGCTAGTGCTTTATGAGAAGGCAGATCTGGGTCTGTGCAGTTGGACTCAACTTATAACTGAGTATATAGGGTATTTTACATCCCAACGCCCATGCTTTAAAACCCTTTTATCCGTTACAAAATGAAGGTTTATTTATATATTATACCATTTATGGCTGGCATAGTAAAGTCATTTTTACTCAACACATAGAAGCAATCTATTCAATGGAAACTTATCGGAGGGGAGGTAAAGAAAATACAGAGTCCTCATAAATGTAGTGTGAAGTACCTTCATAACTTTGTAAATTCTATGAGCATGACATCAGACTTAGTATTTCAATATACTAATTATATAACTAAATAAATATCACCTACCATGACTTAGATATTCCTTTTCCTGCTTCAGCTTCTCAACAGCATCTTTCCCAAGAAGAACTTGTCCACGCAGTATGTCCAGATCATTCTTATGGCCTGAAATCTCCTTCTTAAGTCGCTCACATTCTTCATGATATGACTCGCTCTGATTCTGGAATTTTACAGATTTTCAAATGAAAGCCTCACTCATTTAGCATAATTGTCCTTCTTCATTTTAATTACATTTGGAAATAATTTCACTCCTTTAACTGAAGGAGAATGACTGTAAGTCAATTATGTCTCATTATATTATTATTATCAGGACTGCTAACACAGCTGAGTGAAGGAGTGAAGTAGCATAACTTTAATTCCAGTGATGCAACTTCTTTAGGCAGGTTATTGTTAAAGCTGATGTACCTAAATGTGACAGTACACTTGCGCAAATTGTCTACATATCTCAAACACATTTTAACAGAATATTTTTGACATAAAAACATACTCATAAAATCAGAAATAAAATTATCCCTGCTTCTCCTCTTATAAATATAGATATACCTTGCTGTATCTTTTGGTCACAAGCAGTATTTTCCATTTTGTATTAGGTCTGATATGGGCTTAATGATGGGAAAATAAACAAGAGCACCCAAGTGCACAATGTCTTGCAAATGACTTGCTATAATGTATGGTAAAGCCTTCCACATTACTTGAAACAACCAACATTGTTGTCAAAAAGTGATACTCATATCTATCTTCTAATGCTGTCAAAAAGTGATACTCGTATCTATCTTCTAATGCTGTCAAAAAGTGATACTCATATCTATCTTCTAATGGTGTCAAAAAGTGATACTCATATCTATCTTCTAATGCTGTCAAAAAGTGATACTCATATCTATCTTCTAATGCTGTCAAAAAGTGATACTCATATCTATCTTCTAATGCTGTCAAAAAGTGATACTCATATCTATCTTCTAATGCTGTCAAAAAGTGATACTCGTATCTATTTTCTAATGCTGTCAAAAAGTGATACTCATATCTATCTTCTAATGCTGTCAAAAAGTGATACTCATATCTATCTTCTAATGCTGTCAAAAAGTGATATTCATATCTATCTTCTAATGCTGTCAAAAAGTGATACTCATATCTATCTTCTAATGCTGGCAGAACCATAAGAAAAGAAGTCAAAAGTAACAAATTCTACTGAAAAATACAGTATGCTCGTAACAACCGATGACCTTAATGAGCTCTTTGCACATTATTTCCTCTCATTTTCACATGGAACCATGGCTAAGGAATGTTGAGTGATTTTACGATGAAATGATATCATTCGTTATGTCTTGCTAGACTGACCTGGTATTTTCCAACTGGTTCAGTATTATATCATACCAAGTCTTAATGTGACTCACCTTGACCAATGGAAACAAAATAAACTAGTCGGAAGTGGGGTAAAGATAGATACCATATAACTGGTATTTGTTAATCACTGCTAATTATTACTGATTTTTTGCATCTAGTCTTCCATACAAAATAAACATATAAGCATATACATGTGCCAAAATTTATTACTGCTTGTTCCCCTAATGCATTAAAAACATGTAACAATAAAATTAGCTATTTACACTGCTTTTGTGTAAAGGTTTACATTAATGTATGTATGTATGTATGTATGTATGTATGTATGTATGTATGTATGTATGTATGTATGTATGTATGTATGTATGTATGTATGTATGTATGTATGTATGTATGTATGTATATGATTTAATGGCACATCAGCACAATATTGGCTATATGGTACCGAAAAAACTTAATGAAAATAAAGCCTTCTAAATAAATGTTAAGCATGTAGTACTACAAGATAAAAGTAATAGGTAAAAATATCATAATTCTTTAAATAACATATATGTGTATAAACATGTAAAATCCTTCAAATATAGGGTCAGAATTTCTTACATAAACCATATGCATGTATTAGGGTTTAATGGCACATCAGCACAATCATGTCTACATTGTGCCAATTAATAGTAAAGTTCTAAAAAGGTAAATATAAAAGAATAGAACAAAAGCTTTAGGAAGATAAACATGCAGCAACAACATGCAGCAACTGGTGCAGACTTTCTAAGTCACCATTTATGCATACTTCTTAGTCATTTGTCAATAATTACTTATTTTTGTATACAATGTATGAGTTATGACATGCAATATTACATATAATTTTAACACAATTGCATATGCAATGTGGTTTCTGATTGCCTGAATATAAAAATTCTGTGGCAGTAAAATGGATGATAAACTACTAGAAATATAATTGCCATTATGAAATCATGACTCTTCCTGTGACATGGTGCCATACAGAATTACACCGTTTTACTATTTTTGACAAAAGTGTACTAGAGTGGGATAATAGACTTGTGTGTAAGGCTTTGAGGACTCTGATGGTGGTTTTACTGTTGCAATTATCTGTTTACAGGTTCTGCTTACATGTTACCAGTAAAACTAAATTATGTTTGCAGGCTCTGCTTACATGTTACCAGTAAAACTAAATTATCTGTTGACAGGCTCTGCTTACATGTTACCAGTAAAACTAAATTATCTGTTGACAGGCTCTGCTTACATGTTACCAGTAAAACTAAATTATGTGTTGACAGGCTCTGCTTACATGTTACCAGTAAAACTAAATTATCTGATGACAGGCTCTGCTTACATGTTACCAGTAAAACTAAATTATCTGTTGACAGGCTCTGCCTACATGTCACCAGTAAAACTAAATTATCTGTTGACAGGCTTTGCTTAAATGTCACCAGTAAAACTAAATTATCTGTTGACAGGCTTTGCTTAAATGTCACCAGTAAAACTAAATTATCTGTTGACAGGCTCTGCTGACATGTTACCAGTAAAACTAAATTATGTTTGCAGGCTCTGCTTAGATGTCACCAGTAAAACTAAATTATCTGTTGACAGGCTCTGCTTACATGTCACCAGTAAAACTAAATTATCTGATGACAGGCTCTGCCTACATGTCACCAGTAAAACTAAATTATCTGTTGATAGGCTTTGCTTAAATGTCACCAGTAAAACTAAATTATCTGTTGACAGGCTCTGCCTACATGTCACCAGTAAAACTAAATTATGTTGACAGGCTTTGCTTAAATGTCACCAGTAAAACTAAATTATCTGTTGACAGGCTCTGCTTACATGTTACCAGTAAAACTAAATTATCTGTTGACAGGCTTTGCTTAAATGTCACCAGTAAAACTAAATTATCTGATGACAGGCTCTGCCTACATGTCACCAGTAAAACTAAATTATCTGTTGACAGGCTTTGCTTAAATGTCACCAGTAAAACTAAATTATCTGTTGACAGGCTCTGCTGACATGTCACCAGTAAAACTTAATTATATGTTGACAGGCTCTGCTTACATGTCACCAGTAAAACTCAATTATCTGTTGACAGGCTCTGCTGAAAATCTACAACAGTAGTACAAGGCTATTATCCCCTAATTACACTCTGTTCACTAAAAGCTGCAGTCTTAAATACAGCTAGCAACTCATAGTTTCTATTATGTCTGATGTAATACACTGTATCATAGAGCTGTTTAAATCTGTGTAAAATATGCAAATTATTATATTCCTTTTTCAAAGAGATCTTCTGCAGGTATTTGTTTCCATATCAAATGGCTACATGTTCCACTGGTAATTGTGTCCATATCAAATGGCTACTTGTTCCACTCATTTTTGTTTCCATATCAAATGGCTACATGTTCCACTGGTAATTGTGTCCATATCAAATGGCTACATGTTCCACTCGTTTTTGTTTCCATATCAAATGGCTACATGTTCCACTGGTAATTGTGTCCATATCAAATGGCTACATGTTCCACTCATTTTTGTTTCCATATCAAATGGCTACATGTTCCACTGGTAATTGTGTCCATATCAAATGGCTACATGTTCCACTCGTTTTTGTTTCCATATCAAATGGCTACATGTTCCACTTGTCACATAATCATGATAATAGTAGTAAGAATAACATACAATGTTTGTGCTGCAGACAATGAACATTTTGTGCATGCATGTGAATAAAATAATACACAACACACTACAAGTAACTCTCCCTCACTATCAACAACAAAAATTGAACAAATGGACAATTTTAATATTTCTAGAAATCTAAGTCAATTTTATTAGGATATGGGTGACTAATAGAATCCTGCAGGTCAGAATTCTGTGAGACATGGATGTAAAACCTCTGATCCAGAGGGTGGAATTTTCCTATTCTACACTGATGCATAATGAAGGATTATTTTACTCACATTCCTGAGTACAAAATGTAGGTCATAAACAAAATGGTGACCATTAGTAAAGATAAAGCATAAAAAGAACATAATAACCATTAACATTTTCTGAATAGTTAGAAAGACTCCATACTGTTTGGTTTATACCCAAAGATTCAGTGGAGACTTGGAAATGTTATAGATAACATAACTACTAAAATTAAACCAAAAAGAAAAGACTGCAGAAATAATGACATCATGTACTTGATGACATCATATAAACAAGTCAGATTGGTGATGTACCAAACAAACTGCTAGTGTGACATCATGTGATGTAAGATAGCAGTCAGCTGATACAAGATAGACATATTCTCCATTGGTGTTCTACACTGGAAAACACAGTGATATGGGAATGTGACAAATATATTTTTTCATTGTCAGGGATTAGCTATATGACTTTTATATACACAGTGTCATTCCAGATATGGAAAAAGTAGGGCCCAGTTGCCCCTATCAGGTGGAAAAGTGGGGTCATTTAGAAACAATAGTCCCTCAAAGGGACTGATGCTCTACTGTCTGAAAAGAATTTCCAGGAATTCAAGATAGGACCATTTCTTCTTTTTAACTGCTGAGTATTGAAACCATCTCTGATATTCTTGAGCAATAAGAGTTTGAAATTAGCCACTGTGGCAGCCATACTGGAAAAGATCAGTACCATTTTCATTTAGGACAAACTAGACACCATTAGAAGACTTTTGGTGAAAACCCCATGTTGATATGACCATCCATCAGGAGAATTGGTGACAAGATTTTCAATATGTTCATTCTGGCAGCCATATCTGAGGTCAGACTGGCACCATTTTAATTCAGAAGCAACTAGATATCATATAATTAGTCTTCTGGTGAAAACCCCATGTCAATATGACTTTCTGTTCTGGTGGAGTAGCAATAACAAAATGTTCAAGATGGCTGCCATGGTGACCATACTTGACGTCAAATCAGCACCATTGTCATTTAGGATCAGCTAGACATCATAAGAAGTCTTGTAGTGAAACCCGCATGTTTATCTGACCATCCATTCAGGAGGAGTAGCCATAACAAGATTTTTAAGATGGCTGGTGGTGGCCATATTGGATTTCTGAGCAGTATCATTTTCATTTTGGCCCAACGAGACCTTGGGATGAATGACTGTGTAAAGTTTCATGGCAATCCTCCAAGTAGTTTAGAAGGAGTAGCAATTACAAACTTGTGCTAATGGGCAGACGGATGTCAGATGACAGACTATGGACAATGAACAACAGACCATCCCATAAGCTCTTCTGGTCTATGACAAGTAGAGCTAAAAAAACAGAGGTCGCAGATACCCTGACCAGCTTCTTGTTTATTTAAGAAATTCAAACACATATCATGTACACAGGCACTCACATCATGGATTTATTAATTCCTGCAATAAATATTAAATTTTCCAGCATTATATGCTTTCAATCAGTCATTCTGGAGTAAGACTACTGCACAGTTTTCTAAAATTTCCTTGTCTGCTAAAATAGCTATGTCCACTGTTCAGTACATGGTTATTTTAGTTGACAACTAAACTGTCACAAATCATGCTATCATCTGACTCAACAATGACTAATTCAAAATATATAATGCTGAAAAAGTGAATATTTATTGCACTAATAAATAATCCATGACCCTAGCATCTGTAATCATTATCAGCCTTCCCTGTCATGAGTCTTCCATACTGGGATTTGAATTTCCTCATGCTCAAGTAACCATTCCCCTCAAGAATTTATTTTTGGACATTTGAGTCTACATTTTGTCATCCCTGTACACTACTTTGAAAATAAATGCAGCACTGTTTTCGCTGAAGATTTCATCTTCTCTTGTTTACTTTTTCTATCAATGATCCACCATGTGCTCTTGATTGGTGCCCAAGCAAATCAAATCAGTAAGACATATCTGTCAGCCAATGTAACTGATTGTCTTAAGAATCTTTAACAATGAACGCAATCTATTCAGTAAGCTTGGGATGCGCTTGATTCAGACTAATGTCCACTATAACGATCTTTCATCTTTATTTTCTTGGATCTTGTTCATGCACCTTATATCAGTTACAGAGGGAATATTTGTGTACCTAAGATTAAAAATGAGGGTCACTGGTGGAAGGGCACAGTCAGAAACCAATTACTGGATGTATACCCAATTTGAGCACAAAAAGGGAAAGCTGCATTACTATGGGAGAAAACTAAAATATACTAGTGTACACACACACACACCACATTTATACAATTGAACAAATGGTTAGTTTACTTGTTACTGACATTGCTAGAATTCCAAAATCCTGTGTTTTCTAAAAACAAATATAACAAGTATTTTATTCTATTACATCTATATAAAAAAAACATTAGCAAAGCATGAAAAAAACCCCAACAAATTATGCATACAAATGGCAATTATTATTATTACATTTAGGTTGGGCAGTTTTTTTAAAAATTGCAATCTGTTCTTAATATCCTATATCTGTATGCCCCCCTCCCCCAATCTAGGTAATTTGGGAATAACACTTTCATATTTGAGGATGTTAATAGATAATATATTGTCTGTTGTATGTAAAAATTTGCCACAAGGAAAGTGTATCAGTCTGCAAATGTTGGCCAGATCACAAGGAAAGTGTATCAGTCTGCAAATGTTGGCCAGATCACAAGGAAAGTGTATCAGTCTGCAAATGTTGGCCAGATCACAAGGAAAGTGTATCAGTCTGCAAATGTTGGCCAGATCACAAGGAAAGTGTATCAGTCTGCAAATGTTGGCCAGATCACAAGGAAAGTGTATCAGTCTGCAAATGTTGGCCAGATCACAAGGAAAGTGTATCAGTCTGCAAATGTTGGCCAGATCACAAGGAAAGTGTATCAGTCTGCAAATGTTGGCCAGATCACAAGGAAAGTGTATCAGTCTGCAAATGTTGGCCAGATCACAAGGAAAGTGTATCAGTCTGCAAATGTTGGCCAGATCACAAGGAAAGTGTATCAGTCTGCAAATGTTGGCCAGATCACAAGGAAAGTGTATCAGTCTGCAAATGTTGGCCAGATCACAAAGAAAGTGTATCAGTCTGCAAATGTTGGCCAGATCACAAAGAAAGTGTATCAGTCTGCAAATGTTGGCCAGATCACAAGGAAAGTGTATCAGTCTGCAAATGTTGGCCAGATCACAAGGAAAGTGTATCAGTCTGCAAATGTTGGCCAGATCACAAGGAAAGTGTATCAGTCTGCAAATGTTGGCCAGATCACAAGGAAGGAGTATCAGCCTGTAAACATAAATATACCTGTGCCTGTCCCACATTCCATGCCTACCCCCATAATGGAGATGAGTCTATAGTCAAAGAAATGCAGTAACCTTTCTGAAATTGTGTGAGTACAATGATTGGTCAACATGCATATCTTCCGATGACAACCATAATATATACTAAGTTTCACAGCATTCCACTGAAAAATGCAATAGTTGCATTCACATGATTCTGCCATATATTGCATCCAGCTGTAGGTCAAAATGGGTAATAACTCTTACAGAAAACACAGGAGTACAGTACTTTGTTAATATGTGCATTTTCTGAAGAAGGATATAGTATGTACCAAGTTTCAAAATGATCCATAAAAAATCTGCAAGACAAGTTGTCTTCACAAAATTCTGTCATGCACTGCATTCAGCTGCAAGATAAAAAGGACAATAACTCCAACAAAAATTGTGGGAGGACAGTAATTTGCCAATATGTCCATCTCCAGATGATGACCATAACACCAAGTTTCACAGTGATCCACTGAAAACTGTGAAACTAGTTGCATTAACTAGATTCTGTTACACTGTACATCCAGTCAAAAAGGACAGCTCTAATAAAAATCACTCGAGATAATGACCATAATATGTACTAACATTCACAGCAATCCATCAGAAACTACATATCACTGTATTTAGCTGCAAGATGAAAAGGGCAATAACTTTAACAAAACACCAGATACCCATGTCTCACTACTTGCTAACACAAACACAACAATAAACCATCAGGCCCCAGTTTCACTACATTTCTCCTCAAAATAAGAATTTACATTGTCTTGAGAATTATACTTCTGGCAATATTGTGATTTTCAGCAGAGGTAGAGACAGGAAATTGGGTGAAAAATAACACCATAGCTTTAAAACTGTACACCTGAAAATCTTTTATTCTTGATAAATTATTTAAGGAATTCCTTTATTTTGAGGAAATCCTTAAATTGTTGCAAATGAAAATCCTTAAATTGTTACAAACCAAAAATCCTTAAATTGTTGCAAACCCAAAATCCCTAAATTGTTGCAAACCAAAAATCCCTAAATTGTTGCAAACCCAAAATCCTGTAATTGTTGCAAACCAAAAATCCTTAAATTGTTGCAAACCCAAAATCCCTAAATTGTTGCAAACCAAAAATCCTTAAATTGTTGCAAACCCAAAATCCCTAAATTGTTGCAAACCAAAAATCCCTAAATTGCTGCAAACCCAAAATCCTTAAATTGTTGCAAATGCAAAATCCCTAAATTGTTGCAAACCAAAAGTCCTTAAATTGTTGCAAACCCCAAATCCTCAAATTGTTGCAAACCCCAAATCCCTAAATTGTTGCAAACCCAAAATCCCTAAATTGTTGCAAACCATGCAGTAAGAAAATTATTCATAAATTTCAAATCAAGGAATAAAATTTGAGATGTTTAGTGAAACTTGGGCCAGATTTATGGACCAGTAACAACAAAAATGCCTGAGACCATACTTTAAAAATTCTTCATTTGCTGTCCTCTGACAAACCCATTCAAATTGCTGCAACTGACTTTTGTCTGCAATTTTAGAGAACTTTTCTTTCAAATAATTGCCAATGTATAATGTTTAAAAGTGCTTCAAATCAAGCAGCAGGCCGAAAAAAGCCTAGATACTTTTTACCCATTACAAATCTTTCTAGGTCAGGGTTAACAAACCAATAATTTTAAAAAAAGATGGCCAGACATGACAATGAATCAGGTGATTATACACAAGTCATTTGAGGGTGCTGATCAATAAAGTCCACTTTAAAATGCCTATGCATTTTGGTTTTCTAAAATTTTTACATGTGAATGCGAAGTAACTGACCCTAATGTAAAGAAAATAGATATAGATTAAGATGCTTGAGTTGTTATTTTAAAAAATTCTACATAATTATGCATTATTGCTAGATCATTGTAGCATTCAGTAAGAAAAAAACGATTTAATTCAAATGTTTTATCACTGCAGTAGTTTTATTTGTCTGAAGGACTACTGATGTGTAGTAGAGAAACAAATAAATTTAAGTCCAGAAATCCACAATTTAAAAAAAATGTTTTCTTTTAGTAATGTGCTATTAGTAAGAAGATTTTGTCAAAATATTCTTTATATTTACCCTCCAAACAATGAATGACACTGAGAAAAATCAGGGGGAAAAGATTCATTCTAATGTGGACTTTAATTTGGTTACAGATTAAACAAAGTCATACAGTTACACAACCATATATATATATATATATTGGTTACAACTGAAACCACGGCATAATGACAACACGTATATTAATGCTGTTGTACACACTCTTAGCTTTTCCACAGTTTGCTGTTCTGTTGCCAGCTTGTCTTGTGTAAGCTGGTGTTCATGCTGCAGCATCTCTACCTTGTGAGTCATGTTAGTCACATCATCTTTCAATCTTCTCGATGTCTCCTTCTCTTCTGCTAACTTTAGGAACCATAAAGGTCATAATACACTGTATATAGCTCTTTAAAAACAGCACCCTGTCTCTATATGCATCATCAAGGCAGACAAAATACAATTCATTTTCAATTCAATACAACTGCAATACTTAATTCAATCTCTGTTAGAAACTATTATTTATCCCGTTCTTAACCTTTGAGGTTACATTCCTGTACAACTGACACAGAAGCTATTATTTATCCCGCTCTTAACCTTTGAGGTTACACTGATGTACAATTGACACAGAAGCTATTGTAAGATATTTAATAAGCCAAGATAGTGAAGCAATCTGGGATTTGAATGAGTCAAAACCAAGAAATCAGATGTTGATTGGTTTCTAATGGCACTTTCATACTTTATTTAGCTATAGAGTGATCATAATTTTAGCTGAATGTAAATTTCATCGTAACATATTACCCACTTTCAATATAAAAAGTTGAGATTTGTGGGTCTGTGCATGTGTAAGATAAATCGAGCAGTTTTTTCTCATTGTATTCCTCTTGTTTTTAACTCTTCCATGAAAAGTTTGTTCAGTAAGACTTTAAAAGATGCCTATAGTACTGATATATTCATCTGAATTCATCACTATAAATTTTTCCATCTCAATAAAAGCTTAAGGTACTTACTGTATTTTTCTCCATCTCAAACCGTTTTTCTAGTGTGGTGTTGATGTTGGTCAGATTCTTGATGTCATTATTTAAGTGCTCAATCTTGTTTTTCTGCTGACTGACCTCAAGCTGTAGGTGTGCCATGTTTCTAGTGGCATTACGCAGGTCTGTCTCAATGGTAGCAATAAGATTGGCCTTGTTCTGTGCTTCCTTCTCTGTGCTCTTGGAATGCTCTTGTAACTTTTCGATCTGCAAAACAACCATGATTATTTAAATAAGGTAAAAATAAGATAGAATTGTTTACTTTCTTATATTTAACAGTTACTGTAGTGTATGTCATTTTTCATACCCTTTAATTTTTCACACAGTCAATCCATAAAGATCATAATTATGTTTTCCACACACAATTTTTGAACAGAATAGTTTTTTTATTATTGAAAAATTCAAATTTTTCATTCAATGAAGTATCAAACAGGAAGACTGACATGTTTAAGAAATAAATAGTAACTGCAAATACTGAATAAACAACAGTGGAATTAACAACAAAGTGACTGTCATGATCTCTTCATTTCACAACAAAAAGATTGTTCTGATCTCTTCATTTTCACAACAAAGTGACTGTCATGATCTCTTCATTTTCACAACAAAATGATTGTCACGATCTCTTCATTTTCACAACAAAGTTATTCTCACAATCTCTTCATTTTCACAAGCATACAACTTTCACCAGTTTGTCGAGAATACTAAACTACTGAAAATATTATTCATACTGATGACACAGTAAGCAAAGTGCTAATAGTAAATTCCTAAAATTGTATCCTATTAATTTGTTGCATTTTCAATATTTGCATAAACATTCAATGACACTAAAATATTATGATTTACCGGAGTGCTATTTTGTGTTCATTCTGCTAATTTGAAAAATTATTCTTCAAGAGAATGTTTCTAAGTACTGTATTTCTCTTAGGATTATTTCTTCTATTAATAGCCTTTATAAATAGCCTCATAAATAGCCTTATAAATAGTCTTATAATTAGCTTTATAAATAGCCTTATCATTAGCCTTATAAATAGCCTTATAAATAGACTTATGAATAGTCTTATAAATAGCCTTATAAAAAGACTTATAAATAGCCTTATAATTAGCCTTATAAATAGATTTATAATTAGCCTTATAAATAGACTTATAATTAGCCTTATAAATAGACTTATAATTAGCCTTATAAATAGACTTATAATTAGCTGTATAGACTTATAATAAGCCTTATAAATAGTCTTATAAATAGCCTTATAATTAGCCTTATAAATAGATTTATAATTAGCCTTATTAATAGACTTATAATTAGTCTTATAAATAGCTTTATGAATAGCCTTATAATTAGCCTTAAAAATAGACTTATAATTAGCCTTATAAATATACTTATAATTAGCTTTATAGACTTATAATAAGCCTTATAATTAGCCTTATAAATAGTCTTATAAATAGCCTTATAAATAGTCTTATAAATAGCCTTATAATTAGCCTTATAAATAGATTTATAATTAGCCTTATAAATAGACTTATAATTAGCCTTATAAATAGACTTATAATTAGCTGTACAGACTTATAATAAGCCTTATAAATAGTCTTATAAATAGCCTTATAATTAGCCTTATAAATAGATTTATAATTAGCCTTATTAATAGACTTATAATTAGCCTTATAAATAGACTTATAATTAGCCTTAAAAATAGACTTATAATTAGCTGTATAGACTTATAATAAGCCTTATAAACAGTCTTATAAATAGTCTTATAAATAGTCTTATAAACAGCCTTATAAATAGCCTTATAATTAGCCTTATAAATAGATTTATAATTAGCCTTATTAATAGACTTATAATTAGTCTTATAAATAGCCTTATAAATAGTCTTATAATTAGTCTTACAAATAGTCTTATAAATAGTCGTATAATCAGCCTCATAAATAGACTTATAATTAGCCTTATAAATAGTCTTATAATTAGTCTTATAGTCTTATAAATAGTCTTATAAATAGTTGTATAATCAGCCTCATAGTCTTATAATTAGCTTTATAAAGAGACTTATAAATAGCCTTATAAATAGACTTATAAATAGCCTCATAAATAGACTTATAATTAGACTTATAATTAGCCTCATAAATAGTCTTATAATTAGCCTTATAAATAGCTTTATAAATAGCCTTATAAATAGCCTCATAGTCTCATAAATAGTCTAATAATTAGCCTTATAAATAGACTTATAATTAGTCTTATAAATAGACTTATAATTAGCTTTTAAAGAGATTTATAATTAGCCTTATAAATAGACTTATAAAGAGACTTACAATTAGCCTTATAAAGAGACTTATAAATAGCCTTATAAAGAGACTTATAATTAGCAATATAAATAGACTTATAATTAGCCTTATAAATAGACTTATAATTAGCCTTATCAATAGCCTTATAAAGAGACTTATAAATAGACTTATAATGAGACTTATAAATAGCCTTATAAAGAGACTTATAAATAGCCTTATAAAGACTTATAAATAGCCTTATAAAGAGATTTATAATAGTCTTATAAATAGACTATAATTAGCCTTATAAATAGACTTATAAATAGACTTATAATTAGCCTTATAAATAGACTTATAAAGAGATTTATAATTAGCCTTATAAAGAGACTTATAAAGAGACTTATAAAGAGACTTATAAATAGCCTTATAAAGACTTATAAATAGCCTTATAAAGAGACTTATAATAGTCTTATAAATAGACTATAATTAGCCTTATAAATAGACTTATAAATAGACTTATAATTAGCCTTATAAATAGACTTATAAAGAGATTTATAATTAGCCTTATAAATAGACTTATAAAGAGACTTATAATTAGCCTTATAGAGACTTATAAATAGCCTTATAAAGAGACTTATAATTAGCAGTATAAATAGACTTATAATTAGCCTTATAAATAGACTTATAAAGAGACTTATAAATAGACTTATAAAGAGACTTATAATTAGCCTTATCAACAGCCTTATAGAGACTTATAAATAGACTTATAATGAGACTTATAAATAGCCTTATAAAGAGACTTATAAATAGCCTTATAAAGAGACTTATAAATAGCCTTATAAAGAGACTTATAATAGTCTTATAAATAGACTATAATTAGCCTTATAAATAGTCTTATAATTAGCCTTATAAATAGACTTATAATTAGCAGTATAAATAAACTTATAATTAGCCTTATAAATAGTCTTATAAATAGCCTCATAAATAGTTTTTTAATTAGCTTTATAAATAGCCTTATCGTTAGCCATATAAATAGCCTTATAATTAGCCTTATAAATAGACTTATAAATAAATTTATAAATTTATTATAAATAGCCTTATAAATAGCTTTATAAATAGCGTTATAATTAGCCTTGTAAAGAGACTTATAATTAGTTTTATAAATAGACTTATAATTAGCCTTATAAATAGACTTATAATTAGCCTTATAAATAGACTTATAATTAGCCATATAAATAGACTTATAATTAGCAATAGACTTATAATTAGCCTTATAAATAGCTTTATAAATAGCCTTATAATTAGCCTTATAAATAGACTTATAATTAGCCTTATAAATACACTTATAATAGCCTTATAAATAGACTTATAATTAGAAGAATAAATAGACTTATAATTAGTTTTATAAATAGACCTATAATTAGCCTTATAAATAGACTTATAATTAGCCATATAAATAGACTTATAATTAGCCTTATAAATAGACTTATAATTAGCCTTATAAATAGCTTTATAAATAGCCTTATAATTAGCCTTATAAATAGACTTATAATTAGCAGTATAAATAGACTTATAATAGCCTTATAAATAGACTTATAATTAGCCTTATAATTAGACTTATAATTAGCCTTATTAATAGACTTATAATTAGTCTTATAAATAGACTTATAATAGCCTTATAAATAGACTTATAATTAGCCGAATAAATAGACTTATAATTAACCTTATAAATAGACTTATAATTACCCTTATAAATAGCCTCAAACAATACCCAACCAAAACAGAAAAGTACACAGACACCTTTGATCAGATTGAAGGGGTTAAGTGCACACAGTATAATTGACATATGACCTTGATTGTCTTGTGATAACAATGGACTTATTACAATCTTTGCCATATTTGTAATGTATTTTGCTGATGCTACTGAATTTGTAATGTACATGAATTTTACACTTCATTATTTGTACAAGCCAAACAATTATAAAGGTAAACAGTGTGCATTTCGTCCTATATTTAAAATAAGGGGGTGGCGGTGGAAGTGGTAAGGTGTGTTGGAGGGGGGATAAAAGTGAATGTACAAAGAGATGTAAATAAAAACTGATTGCAAGGAGAATGCCATTTTATCTGATGAAGGACAGAAGTCTTAAATGTTGTACAAACACTGTTGAACAATTAAATTTTTTTATAAAATTGTTCAAGAGTTGGAAATGGGGTTGTCCCCAAGTGAGAGCATATCATAGAAAATTTATGGTAATGGTAAAATAGGCCCCTTGACTTCTAAGTTTCATTTTTGTGGTCTACAATTTTGATTTTGGATATCTAGCTACAACAAGACTGTGGTGGTGAAAAAAACCAATTTGTTGAGTAAAATATGCTTCATTGATAATATTTATGTGATCATAATACCTTAGGAGTATGACCACTGCCTCACAAATCCAGCCCTCCAAAGTTAACTGTTAGCTATAAAAAAGCATAAAAGTTGTCTGCCCACATAGGTGGGAGTCACACTAGAGTGATTTCCCCTTGGATTTAGGGGATTGGCCCCAAATGTCATCCTTACTTCAGTTGCTATTACAACTGCAGGGAGGTTGGGAGGTTGCATCCATGTTATGATCAGGTAAGTATTATCGAAGAAACATATTTTACTTTTTTTTAAAATTGGTTTCTTCTTCAAATACCTTTTATGATCATAATTCCTCAGGTTAATAGGTAAGAAGTGGAGGAAGTTACTTGACCTTAAACCAGAGATCAGGAACATCTCTGTCTGCTTAAGGTTTGTGAGGCAGCTTCCAAACTTTAGAGAAATGTACAGGCTGAGTAGTGACTCCATATGCCCTGATGTGGCTGAGGAGAAAATTTTTCACCCCGCAAGTCTGGTATTAGTTGATAGGCCGTGTCACTGAGAAGCTTCTCAACAGCCTGGGAAGGCAACCTGTTGCACTGCTGCTATAGGTCCCACCAAGTCTAACTGAGCACTTTCGTATGAAAGATCCCCGAGGTAAAAGCAAGGGTAAGTCGTCTCCCCCCTCCATTCCGTGGTTTCTTTAATGTCTGCTAAGGAACATTTGCACCTGAATGCTATGCTCGTGTTGACTGCCATAACCTCATGAGATGAAATATGCAACAACTTCATTTGATCTTGGGTTAGTTCTCTCTGTGCTGAGTGAATAACCCTGCATATTCCAGGATAATAAAGTCGGAGTTGAGAGATTGATCTTTCCTTCTTTCAAGGGTATAAAATAAGCAAGATCTCCCTTTTCACACCAGCTCGGTTCATTTCAGGTAACACTTCAAAGCCCTCACTGGGTCCTGCAGATGACTGAGCCTGAGGTAAAGAGTCTAATGACAAAAAAGGTTTCACCACAAATGAATGATCACCCCTTAATGGGAGCCTGTTCTTAGCAATGAAAGCAGTGGCCATCATGAGTGAAATCGAACCATCATAATGGAACTGTAAATAGTTTGGATTGACCGACAAGGCATGTATCTCACTGATTCTGCCTGCTGTAGCTAAAGTGAGTAGGAAGCAGGGTTTCTAAGAGAGCTGAGCCAATGATGCTCTAGATATTCAAACAGGACCTTATTCAACCATATAAGCAATCAGGGTAAGTTCCATTTTGGGCACAATGCCAAAGGCTTTGGTTATGACAGGTCAAAGTTCATTAGCCGATCAGACAGGTCATTGTTTTGTCCTATATCTTCCCTTAAGTTATGATGAAATGTGTCTGAAATTGTGGAACAGTAACCTTTTATAGTGATAGGAGTTAACCCAGTGCTCAAAGAAAATATTTTTCAGCCACAGGCCCAGGGCAAATGACTTTAAAAAATTCACAGCCCAGAGTCAAAATCCACTAGCCATGACTCAAAATTCCATGTGCCTGAAAGGACCCCGTTTTTTTTACTATTATTTTGATACAGCACTGAAATTGCTGTACTTTAAAGATGAAAAGAAATAAGCACAAATCATATTAAATTGACTCATGTGCTTATTCGCCTCTCAAAATATTTCACATAAAGCAATGTTTTCCTTCAGGTCCTGATGTCAACCGTTGTCCAATCGCTCCAGTGCTCAAAGAATTTTTCAGACACAGGCCCAGGACAAGTCTCTAAAAATCTACTTATCCGAGAAGGTCATATTTTTTACTATTATTTTGACACACCCACCCATTCCAGAAAAATTAAGTGGTTGGTCCCTTATACTTGTGATACTGGTCACTGAACCCTCATTCACATTCTGCTGAAGAGGGGCTCACAACCAGAGGTTTCCAACAATTTCACAATTTTTGCATGCTCAGGTGGTAAATTCTGAATAATTGTGGCTTACAACTCTGCTCTTGTGATTTCTGACTGAGTGCCCTCATACAGTACATATTTCATCATGATCTGTATGTAGGGATAAGTATTTGGAGGCCTAAGAGTAATTTTGTTTTCTGAATGAAGCAAAAATTTTGTTATTTCTCGATCAAAGTTGAAAATAAAAGTCGGAGAGGCATTGATCTTTTTTTAATATCAATCAGTAAAAACAGTAGCTTCAAGTTCATAATTAGTTTGTGTGATAGTACTGTGGATATGTCACAATTACAGAAAACACTCACTCCATATCAATAAAATCAGCGGCTACTAACGATAATGTAATGATCTCAGTTCCTTTAGAGTGAGAAAAAAAAATTGTATTGGGGGCTTAGCTTAATTGTCAAACAATCACATAGGTACTGCTCAATATATTTAACCAGCAACGCATTACTATGTCAGCATCAGCAAGAGACAGTTTATTATTATTCATGCTGTACAAGTCAGTGCTAATTACAGGTAACCAATGAAATACAGAGAACGGAAATAGCACTGTTTCCCTTTTCTTAGGCCACATGCTTCACTTTGTACACACAAAGTTTATAGCTTTTGATACAATTAAGCTGACAATTTTCATAATGTGGAAGGATTTGTGGGGCTCAGCAGGGAGCTCAGTATTAATAATTTATAAGTGTCTTCAAGAACTTCAAAATAAAAAATGCAGCATTTTGTTGGCGGACTCAAGGTTTATTTCAGCAAAATTAGATAAAACTTTTTTATTTGACAGGCCCAACAGGTAACTCACTTATAAAATGAGAGGGGCCCGATCTAGATTTAGATGGGCCCTGGGGGTAGGGCTATCGGACTTTTTTAGCTCTGTAACCTCTTCACCTTGAAAAGCCACAGGAAAAGGTTAGTTAATTGGTGTAATGATGCTTTAAGCAGAGTGATGTGTTCCCACTCACACCAATGTGAGAAAACTTTCCAATTCCTCCTGTATGCTTTCAAAGTGGTGGGCCTTCTCACCCAAGTGACTCTGTCCACCACCTCTTCTGAGAAATGTTTAACCCTGAGGCTTGTTTGATATAATCCGACATGCAGGTTCAATAGATCTAAGTTCTGATGAAACACTTGCAGTCAAAGTTATTTGAGCAGTTGAGGAAAGACCCCAATTTTCCTTGGGATTTCTGCTGCCAGGTTTAACAAGTCATTTATCGATGATTTTTTCCTGCTTGAGGGAAGCAATCAGGATAAGATGGCCCCCCAAGTCCCTCATCCTTTGTAAGATCTTTGAGATTGTAGGGTGGCAGGGGATAAGCATACATGTACATACTGTTGCAATCTATGGAAAGAGCATCAACTGTCCAGGCCTTCAGATCTGGGAATGGGGAAACAAAGGTCGGGAGCTTTGCATTCCACCTTGTCACAAATAGATCCACAAGTGATCAGCCTTAGAGGATACAGATTTGACTGAATACTGAGCAATGAATCAACCATACAATGTGGAGATATCATCCTGCAGACTCAGTGACCAATGTTGAGACCAAAAGGGAGTGCCCATAACTGGAATACTGTATCCCTGAAAGTGAAGTCTCCCTCCTGAATTGCATTTAGAACCAGTCTTTGAAAAAAAAACTGGTGACTCTGTATTCTGAACTATCTCAACAGCCCTTTTTATGAAAAGACTGTCTATTTCCAGCTGCATATCATTGTCAATGAATTATCTTTTGGGATATCTGTAGCAGCGGGGACCCTGAATAATGGGATAGGGGTGCTGAATGTGATCTGTAGACCCTCCAAGACTTGCATGCTCCATGAATCATTGGGGCAATGGCTTTCCCATTCGATAGTACAGTGGCTGAATCTTCCCCCAACTGTGATATATTACAAGGGCAGTGTGAGAATGGCATAATTTCTTTCAGGAAGGAGGCTGACGTGGAGACAAACTGGGGCAAAAATGAAAACGACATGGAGACAAACTGGGGCAAAAATGAAAACTGGTGCGAAAACAATCCCCCCCCTCTATGTTTCTTGTCATCATTGGCTCTTGAGAACAGAGATTTTTAATGCAAATAGGGCCTATAGGACAGTTTCCTCATTAGGCGTGCACTAAGGCGGTTGTTCCTGTCTCTGCACCCTGTTCTGAAAAGATTGCTGAGGTATCTGCCTCTGGGCCTGTGCAAGATTTGTCTCCTTGGCACTCTGCTTACAGTCTTGCTCCACTTGACCAATGAAGAGCAGGTTCAATGACAATGGCTGCAATCTGAGTGTGACCTTGTGATGCTCTTTGAAGAAGTCGGATGTGGAGAGTCACGCATCTCTTTCCACAAGCTGTAGATTCATTGCTGCTGTCATGGCATTGGCAAGAGTGTGTTGTGCAGCCCTTCACAAGACTGATTTCCAAGCAAGGCCAAGCAGTAGTAACATCTGTATGCAACAGAAGTATGGATGTGATTTGGCACCAATCCCTATATCCATCTGGAGATCACTCGTCTGATTGCCACCTATGTGGGCAGACAACTTGTAGGTTTTCTACAGCTAAAAGTTAACCTGGGGGGGGGGGGTTGTGGGGGGGGGGTTGTGTCTGGATTTGTGAGGTAGTGGTCATACTCCTACGGTATTTTGATTGGGTAACATATTTGAAGAAGAAAGTAGCATAAATAACTCTCCTTGGATATACAAATGCAATTCTAAAGAAATGCCAACAACTTAATTACTTGAATTATAATTAGTACCTTCTTGGTGATCTCTTCCATTTCCTTCTTGATCTGCACTTTTGTCTCCCTTTCCTTCTCAAGATCTTTCTCCAAGTGGTAGTTTTCTGTCTGAAGCTTGGCTCTCTCATTAACTAGGAACTGATTTACTTCCCTTGTTCCGACTGCCTCCTTCATCTACCATATAGAAATAAACAGCTGCATAAAAAGAAGTCAAACAATATGCCATTGCTAAGTAAAAGATTACATGGGTTATACTTAATAGCTATTTTATGATACTGTAAACAGAGTGTTGCAGATTTTTAGACTATATAACTTGTATCATTCAGAAATGCACAGTTAATAAGATCTATGTTCATACATGGTCAAAATACTAATACATCACTCCAATGATAACTTGAAATTGATGGGTTAAAAAAACATTGACTGCAGCATAAGGCATAAGTGAAGGCATGTGTATGCAAATGTAGACTAAAAAGTTATAGTTAACATTCAGGGTGGGTGTGGGGTGGAGGGGGGAAAGCATTATTAAAATGTCATTACCGTATATACTCGATTATAAGTCGACTCCACTATAAGTCGACCCCTCCCCTTTTCATGGCTGCAAAAAGCCAATTCAGCTATGACCCTCCTATAAGTCGAGATGTTTTTTGCAAATTAAATTCGTCTGCAAGGGGTGACATGTCATCACTGAGTCAGAGCTGCACTTAGGAAAAATAAACGAGCCAAACTGGATAGATAGATAGACATATAGATAGATAGGACAAATAAAAACAAAAACCAATGTAGAATAAATACAACTGTATTATTGAGCTGAATATGTACAAATAAATTTACAACTTACATTTTGTCCATCTTCGTGTAATGAAATCCATATATCTACATGTAAAGGTGGCTGAGATACAAGAGATTAACCACTGCAGTGAATAAGCCGACGAGTTGAAGGAACTCCCTTGCCAAAATAGATATTCTGGACTGATATCTAGGGCTGGGATGGAGGCCAAAGGGAAGAGTGTGGAACTCGTAAACCACCTTGTAACAGCCCAAGCGAAAGTTTTTTCTTGAGATTGTTTGAATTGGAACATGCAAATATGTGTCGGTCAAGTCTAGACTGAATGCGTATTCATCACAATAGACAGACAGATGGATGGACCTTGCCATCTCCATCTTGAACTTAACGGTGAGAATAAATTCAGTGAGTCTACTCAGGTCTATCAGGGGAGTCTGGTTTTCGGACAACCTCTAACTGGTTTGTGAGCAATAGCTCTATCTCCTTCTGCATGATGTCTGCCTTCATGGGATTGTTTGGAGTAACATGAAGAGGATTGACAATAGATGAGGGGGTTGGATGAAAGAAATTCAAAGTCAATCAGAGATGACTTGGATGCCCTAACACTTGCAGGAAAAAGCTTTAGCCATGTTTGATGAAACACAATGAATCTGGAGGATCGCAGGCAAGCAGAAGGAATGGCAAGTCACTGATGACTAGCAGGAGGCTTGGGAGATGAGAAACCTTGTTTTCTTTCTCCCCTCCTTGCCTGCCTATGGGAGTTAGGGCCATGTGGGCACCTATAACTTGCATAGCCATGAAAATATTGCCATTGTTGCTAATTGTTGCCCCTGTGCTCTTTCTCATGCCTATCATTCCTTCTCTGGTATCCCCTTTTGTGGGATCATGTGAAGCTAGGGTTTTGCCCAGAAAGCTGGAGAGGCAGTCCCTCTGCTGCCTGCTTTAGACTTCCTCAATTTGTTCCCCATTGTTGCATGATGATACTGGAAGAAAAAAGAGCATGTCTATTCTTATCAAGTCAAACTTGCTAGTGGCCATTAGATTATTGATGATGATAGTATGATAAGCAGCTCTATTTACTGCCCTGGCAACATGACATACAGATTTCAAAGCAGAGTTACTTCCAGCCTTCTCATCTAGGCGAAAAATCGTCAGGGATGCCAAGTCAAGTAGGTAGACAGTCGAAACAATATTCATAACTAGTTTGGATGTGGCAATGAACACCTGTCTGTCCACTTTATAGTAAAGTGATGAAGATATACTAATGGCCATAATGTCCTTATTGATGGACTGTACCTCTGTCGAGTATAGATTGGTATATGTCATATACAAGTTCGGTGAGAAAGTTGTACGCAACTAACTAACCAAAAAAGACCTTAGAATTACCAGGGTTGTGAATCTTATCCAAGAGATGCCCAGCAATCTCTGCAATCTTTGGAGATTGTGGTAATATTTGGAAGGACATATGTTCATCATGTCATCAGCATCCTCTGAAGCCTTTACTTTGAATGTTCTATTTACTGCCAGTGGAGGAGGACACTCCAACAAAGGCAAAATTCAGTATATTTCTTCAGTTGCAGCCTTGAAACTGACTCCTGTTCCTTCCTTCATAGGGTCAGAATGGTCAGGCAAGTTAGCATCATTCCAATCATCCAGAGGGAGACTGTCCTCTTCCCCTATGCCTTGTGACCAAGAGTATGTCATATCATACAGTAGTGAAGATGCAGAATCATCCCTGTGTGTGGCCAGAGTTCTACCAGTTGGATATGCAAATAATACCAGCTAATTCATATCTAATACAGAGCATAGTCCAGCTAAGGAATGCCAGTTGCTGTGGTTGGCTTGGACAGGCTGAATAGTTGGTTCCAAAGGGGATGCCAGATTGCCATTTGCTGGTGTCACAGACAATGTCAGTACAGCTGGTTGGCTGGACAGCCAGCAGAGTGGTCTGTTGAGCATACTCAGACAGTAGCTGTAGGACAAGATAAGAGGCGTGATCTTCTCCAATCTGGAGTGAACAATTCAAGACTGCCAAAAACATAGCCAGATAGTTCTGATAGTTGGACCAGTTGGTTGGCTGGTATGAAACTTGCGGGCCAGTCCATCTGGCAAGGTTAGAAAATAATCCCACATGCCCGACTTCAATGTCACTAATTCTATACCCAGGCACAGGAAAGGACTTATGACCAGTGAGCAGCCAAATAGTGTTTGCAATGGCCTTCGTCTCATCCAACTTACTCGTCAGTAATCTCGATGATAAAGCTCTCTGTATGATGCACATCATACAAGATTCTAGCATATCTTGTGCAGGATTGCTAGTAGCAGCTAGAACTTGCTCGGATGTGATTGTTGCTGCTGGCATTGTTTTTGATATTTTAGTGGGTGGTGGGGTGGCATGTCAACATCCCCAATGAGGCTGGTGATTGATTTCAAATTCAGGTGAATACTCAGCACCTCATGTTCATAAGATATGGATTGAGCCCTTTTTTCAAGGCCTTTTAATTGTCTTTTTAGAACACTGGACCACACCTCTTCCGACCATATTGAACACGCACTACATGTGTGAAAGGACAAACATTTTGTGCATGCAAGGCAGGTGTCATGATTGTCGTCCACTACTTTGAAATGTCTATCCTTTATTGCACTTGATTTTGCACTTGACTGACATCTCTGTACTGAAAGAGAGAAAAAAAAAAAAAAGAAGTGCATTTAACATGTGTACAACAAAAGTACAATTGCTCAAATAGGCAAACTCGTGATGACAAGACAGCCTAATAAGTGCATAGATACCGGAATTAACAGTGCAAATAGGCAAACTCGAGGTGACAAGACAGCCTAATAAGCGCATAGATGCCAGAATTAACAGTGCAATGCAAATACACCATTTGAAATTTAGTGATACTGATTGATATCACCTGAACAATAATGACCAGACCAAAAAAAGCAACAATATGATTAAATTCACCATAAAATGCAGAAATGTTGATTATAACATTATGTCAACATTTTAACTTACTATATCACTGAAAATAAATGCGCAATGCAAATATACCAGTGGTAAATTGAGTGTTACCAACCAGACTAAAATTGCAAAAAAATAAATTCACCGTGGAACACAAAAATGTTGATTATACCTGTTGTATCAACATATTAACTATTATACCACTGAAAATAAAATGTGGATGGTGAAAATTAAACACAAATTTTGATGAGTTCTTCAGAAGCACTATATATAGTTGCAAGTGAAAGTTTGAACTGACAACATCCAGTTTATGGGTGTTGCCTAGTGGCCGTAAGGGTATGTTATTTATAAGAGTTACTTCCCTTGGTTACATGGGATATAAATATAAAGACATTTTTCATCTGTTCGGGTGGTTGGATTCTTGAGGTGGCAGAAAGTAATTCCTAATGTTAATGTGACTGGGTAACGTATTTCGATAGAGAAATGAGAAGCACTCTAATGGAACTTATGACACATTCCCAAGTGTATCACTATAATTTTTGAAGAACAAAAGGTCAACAGATTTTTCAAAGGAAAAATTCATACACTATGGTGTCTGTTTTTAAAAAGTAATTAGAGTCTCCAACCGGATATCACTACAATGTCAGTGTGACACATGCATTGTAAACAGCTGGGGATAATAAATCTGTTATTGATGCCTATGTAATTGTGTCAAAATTGTCAAACTTATGCCAGGCTGAGCTGCTAAGTGAGTAGAGTCATTTCAAAAATGACTTCTGGAATTCTTTTGTCGTCAAAATGCACTCAGTGCTCTAATAATTGGATGTAAGACTTAGCACACTTTTACCAATGTAATTAATCTCTTCATATTTTGCTTATTTCTATTTTATTCTATGGGATTATCAACAAATAATAGGAATATGTACAATTTTCAAATGTTGTGTGTATGTTTTATGTTCCAATGTAATAGAAATTTTGCAAACTTGGTAACCTCACAGTTCATGATTTTTGTCCCCAATTTTAAGACAAAAATGGAGTCATATATTTTAATGTGTTGTAAATAGTTTCACTAGTTATCGGGACATGAATTAGGAAGGGAGTGTTGTATTTCTTAAAAAAAGCTAAAACTAATTTAAGAAAATGATAACTTGTGTCTATTAATTTTAACAATCATATAATTGCCCTGAGAAAAGAAGGCCATGGCATTCAATAACAAATATTTACCACAGATGAACACAACTACTGATAATGACTCCACCACTGGAGCCTCAGGAAAAGTGATACCGTATATACTCGCGTAAAAGCTGGGTTGAAATTGCAAACAACATAGACCCTGATCTGCCATCGCATAATGTGCCGGCAGATCAGGGTCTATGTTGTTTGTTCTACTGATTAGTCCTTACAAACTGCAGTTGCTGTCGGCTTATACGCGAGTATATATGGTAGTTACATCTGGTTTTCCCTTAGTATAGGCTTGGGAAAAAAAATGAATACTTTTCAGGTGACCTACCTTGATGGCAAGTTCGCTAACCATGCGTGCAATGTCCTCCCTGTTAGAGATCATCTGGTTTTGAATAAGTTCCACCTTCCTCTGTAGGAAGCTGACCTCCATCTGCTGACGCCTGCAGTAAAAACAGGATATCAGCTAATGAATAGAATCATTCATATACATCAGTGTTATCATAGGAAAATTTCACAAAAGCGTCAGAATTCTGCATCAAACACAAGACTTTGCTAAGCATCTGATACCAAATTTTTATCCTGAGGGTGAAATTTTGCTATTCAATGCTGATACATAATGAAGGATTATTTTCTCACATTCCTCTAAAAAGTAATGGTGATATACAGCATCCAAGCTGTATACTAAAGACAGCTTGCACAAATGTGAACAGGTACAAAATCAAGTCCACTGTTATCCCTAAGATAAAACAAGACAGACAAAAAATAATGATACAGTTCTCCATTCAACTTCGATCTAGGATAAATTTTCCTTTCATAAATAAAAATGAGAAGATAAATTATAAAAAAAAAACAAGTTATAACAATGACTTTTTGACCAACAACCAGACTAAAGAATCTGTATTTTGTAAGCTAGGTTGATCATTGCAAAATGTCCTGTTTGCAAAAAACTAACTTCAACCACTGCACAATTTAGAATGTAAATGTGTTGCAATGAATTCTCACCTGATTATTGTGAAAGACTGCTCAAATGATGATGGAAATCAAGGTGTTTTTACCAGTTTGTGTGCACTATGATCACAGTAGGTCACATTATGAAAGACTGCAGTCATGTGATGAAAGAGAGATATTCCTCATCATTGTTCTACAGTGGTAAACATCATCATACACACATAGGAATGTAAAAAAATGCTGTCTTTGCCTAGTAAATATGATCTCTAGCCTCTGACAGGTTTATCCATTTCTAATGATATGCTTGAAATCTTTCATTTAAACTCTAAAAGTGTCCATGGGCTAGACATGAGAACAAGGTTCTTGGCATAAGAATGATGTTCTTGTGGTTCTTCTCACCCTAACATCAAGAACCTTGTTCAAGAACTATCACGAACCTCATTCTCGGGTTGAGAACTCACACCACCTCTTCAGTGGGAGTAGACAAGAACAAAGATGCCAAAACATCCCAAGTGGTGATCCACCATGTTTTTACTTCCAAGATTAATTCAAGCTGTTAGGGTAAACACACTCAAGAACAAGTGAGCAAGAACATGTGAGAATGTGTTCTTGGTGTTTGGAAGAAATCTCAGAACAGGTTGCCAAAAGACAGGACAAGTGTGGGACCATACTATGTCAGTACAAAACCTGACAGGTCCAAAACAAGTGTTGGGTGTTAGGCAGTATGATACCAATGGGTCCTTTACTTTGCACTTTGTTAGTGACATGGTATGTGATGCTACAAAGCATATATTATGACTGAAACCTGAATTTGAATGTAGGTAAATATAAATAGGTTCTCTACCATCTCTTGTGTTTCTTTCTAACAAGAGACAACTATATTTGGGTCCCAGAAAGAGGCCCTAAGGTAAACATAGTGATTCTTAAACAAGAAGACCAGAAACTCCATGCTGAGCCTACAATCAGAGCATTGCCCTAAAATGTGACCTTGACCCCAATATCAAAATGTTGACTAAGCATGTCACAGAATGAACCGTCTTAGCTTCTATGACTAAGACACTGACACCTAGGTCAAAGGGGCAAGAGTGCATGTCACCGAATGAACTGTCTTGGATTCATTCCAAGTATGAAGAAAATCCATCACGAGGTTTAGGAAATATAAGCAAATGATAAAACTTGAACCAAAACCCTAATGCATATTTTCCATGACTGTGAATTTTATTCCAAGGTCAAAGGGTTAATCATGCATGTTATGAAATGTACTGTTTAAGCTTCATCATGATTCATTCCAAATATGAAGAAAATCCAACGAGGGGCTTAGGAAATATAATCAAATGAAACAATTTTTGACCAAAACCTTAACACATATTTTCTATAACTGTGACCTTAACCCCAAGGTCAAAGAGGCAAGCGTGCCTGTTACCTAATGAATTGCCTTAGCTTCATTATGTTTCAGCCCAAATATGAAGAAAATCCATCAAGGGCTTTAGGAAATATAAGCAAATAAAAAATACTTGAATTAAAACCTTCACACAAATTTATATGACTGTGACCTTGACCCAAAGGTCACAGAGGCAAGCAAGCAAGTCACAGAATAAAATGTCTTAGTTTCACAATGATCAATGCCAACTATGATGAGAATCAAGGGGTTTAGGAAACATTAACAAATGAAAAAACTGTTACAAAAACCTTAACCCAAATTTTCTATGACTATGACCTTAATCCAAAAGAAAAAGTGGTAAGCGAGCAAATTTGTAGAATTAATTATGTTAGCTTCATAATGATTCATGCTAAGTATTATGAGAATCTATGAAGTGGTTTAGGAAATATAAACAAATTTAAATAACCCAAACTGTAGCAAAAGCAAACTGTTGGTGAGGACACTACTTACACTGTTGGAAAAGTGACTGCTACATCTCACTTCCCACCAATGAAGAGTCGATAAAAAATTAGCAGATTTGTGGAAGAACATACAGCTCAATATGTATACTACAAGTATTTCAGTTGACTATGGAGTTCTGAAATTGAGCTAGAGTTTCTTACTCAAAAATTGCTATATAAACTGCTTAAAAGGCAATATGTTTAATATATAGAGGATATTTTCTTTTCCCAAGTTAATACTGGATATATTTCAACATGTGGTACAAAAAACATGATATTTTGAATGAGTGGCAAAGCCACTAGTTAAAATATATCATTTTTGGTACCACAAAATGAAATATATCTGGTATTTACACAGGAAAAGAAAATTTTCTTTTTATTATATACCAAATTTGCTCCAGAATCGAAGCTTAGAAGATTAAACTCACTCTTCAGCACAACACCCCACCCCCCTTTTCGTAAATTCATCTCACTTTCATAGGCTGATTATCAGTGACTTAAAAGAGTGGTAGGATTGGTATGACCTAACCTGTCGCAGTAAATTACATTTTTGACATTTTGCAAACTATTTGATCATATTTGACCACAAAGCAAGTCTGATTCAGCAATGCAGCACAGAGGGTTGATCATTGTTGTCAAGGAAGTAAGAGGAAATAACTTCATACAGACACAAATGGCACTGAGTCAAATTTCTTCAGCAAAAATAATTTCCATGTCTAAAATGTAATACAGTTTCTATTTATTTATTCTAGCTCATAAAGTGCTCATTTCTGTTGCTGCAGGTATAACTTCTGTTGGCACACACAATCAACCGTTGCATGGCATGATGGGAAATCTTATATTTTTCACATGTGAAAATATAGGAATGAAAAACATATGAAAATTATTTCTCCAATAAGTTTCTACATTTCAGACTTAAGTATATAATAAATCACCATATTATTGTTATCAAATGGGAAAAATCTTGCATGCACGGAACAATCATAAGCACTATGATATCCTAATAAACATGATACTATCCTTGCAACCAATAAGAGTAAATAAGTACTTCTCACCTTTTGGAGTAGTTCCTATAGCAATATGCATAACTTTTACAACACCCATTTTACTATTATTCAACTACCATGTTAGTGCTGTTCCATTTAAATATACAAAGTACCCAGGGAAGTCAGTTTTGTAAAAAAATATATGCTAGGGTACTCTTTTTACTCTAAAGAGGTAATATGAAAATGATACAAAATTGACTACTTAACACTAAAAGTGCCTTCACTGGGTCCCATGCCCTTATTTTCTTTAATCAAAATGAGCAAAATGATTAAAACCAATAGTGAGTATTGTAAGTTAGTACCATATATACTCACGTATAAGCTGATATCAACTGCAAACTGCATAGACCCAGATCTGCCATTGCATAATGCGCCAGCAGATCTGGGTCTATGCAGTTTGTAAGGACTAATCAGTAGAACAAACAACATAGACTCTGATCTGCCAGTGCATTATGCGATGACAGATCAGGGTCTATGTTGTTTGCATTTGGACCCAGCGAGTATATACGGAAATATGTACATACAGTGGTCACTCACTCCCAAGGAGCTCAGTATAGTACTGAATCATGTAACATATGTACAGTCATGGACCCCTATTTTGAGATACAGGTATAAGGTGAAATCACTTTGTGCACACACACCCCCCTCCCCCCGATCATCATTATAGTGAGGGAATATTGTAGTAAGAATGAACAGAATAAAGAATTGCCTCATACATGCTTCTGTCCAGGATCATCTCTGCCTCTCTCTCCTTGCCCTCCAATAACAGTCGTAGACTGTCCAGTTCATTCAGCAACTGAAAACAGGATTACAGTTAACACTAGCAAGTTTTCAACAAAGTAACACAAAAATATGCAAGTGATGGAAATTTTCCTAAAGCAAACAAATTTCATGCACTAGATCTAACGTGGAACAAATACACCTTCCCTCTCCTGGTGTCCCAGAATAAAGAGACATTACATCAAGGAGATACAATGGTCTATTTATCCAGAGCAAAATTCTGTTGAATCCTCTGTAAAATCCCATGAGAAAGATCATATTACAGGGATACCCAAGAAAATACAATGAGAAAGATCATATCACAGGGATGCCCTAAGTAAAATCGCATGGGAGAGATCATATTACATAGATACCCAATGTAAATTCTCCTGGGAAAGATCATATTACAGAGATGCCTAATGTGAATTCTCATGGGAAAGATCATATTACAGAGTTGCCTAATGGAAATTTTGATGGAAAAGATCATATTACAGAGATGCCTAATGTGAATTCTCATGGGAAAGATCATATTACAGAGTTGCCTAATGTAAATTTTGATGGAAAAGATCATATTACAGAGATGTCATATTTAAATTCTCATGGGAAAGATCATATTACAGACATGCCTAATGTAAATTTTGATGGAAAAGATCATATTACAGAGATGCCCAGTGTAAAGTCTTATGGGTGGGAAAGATAATATTACATAGATGCCTAATGTAAATTCTCATGGGAGAGATCATATTACAGAGATGCCCATTGTAAAATTCCACTGGAAAGTTCATATTACAGGGATGCCCAAAGTAACAAAACTCTGTTGAATCCTGTGTAAAATTCCATGGGAAAAATCATATTATTGGGATGCCCAAAGTAAAACCCAATGAGAAATATCATATTACAGGGATACTCAAAGTAAAATCTCATGGGAAAGGTTATATTACAGAGATGCCCAAGGTAAAATTCCATGGGAAAAGTCATATTACAGAGATGCCCAAGGTAAAATTCCATGGAAAAATTCATATTACAGAGATGCCCAAGGTAAAATTCCATGAGAAAAGTCATATTACAGAGATGTCCAAGGTAAAATTCCATGGGAAAAGTCATATTACAGAGATGCCCAAGGTAAAATTCCATGGGAAAAGTCATATTACAGAGATGCCCAAGGTAAAATCCCATGGGAAAGATTATATTACTGGTATGACAATAGTAACCAAAATGTTAGTTTTGTTGCTTGCCAGGACTTGCAAAAAATTTAAACTCCAGCACTCATGTACAATCATTTATAGGTTGCATGTAGTCAGTTTAAGGATCATGCATGTTTTTTTTTCTGGTATAAATATTTGTCAAATCCCAATGAAGTTCTTGAAGTCCAAACCTGAAGGATGAGGGTTTTAGCACACCCAAGGGATTTGATGAATGTTTAGACCAGAGAAATATGTATGATCACTGTTCTTTCACAAAAATAAATAAATACCTTTGAAATTTTAATATAAAACTGATAGTTTCCCCTGTGAAGTCGCTGATCCTATACATTCGCTTCACTTAATCATTTTCTGGGGCAGCATGCACTCTTGATCAGCTGATGTAACTTGTTTCATGTACATGAGTGTCCCACACTTGAGTCCACTGCCAAGATTTATGGAGAAATACCCCTCCTGTTTTGTTTAGCATCATAACATTTATTTCTTGGGGAATAAACCATCCATGATATGTTTGAGGGGTAATTAATTACAAATGGAGCAAATGAGTTCAAAAATACTCTTTGCTTGTAACTTTATTCCTTTTTCTTTGAGCGAATATGATGCAACTGGAAAAACAAGAGCACTTCTTGTAATAGTTCTTACTTTCTTTGAAATGTGAGAATGTAATAGGTTACATACTATCACTCAATATACGTGAGATGTGGGATGCAGGGGTTATTTGTTTTGAGTACAGCCCAGAAAAATGACCAGTATAATAACACACTGGCATAAATGACAAGTGAAATCCAAGTCTGATACAGATACGGCCACATTCATAACCCTGTCCAACATTGCTGTGACAGTTTTTAATGTAAGAAGGAGTTTTATAAAATGTTCAGATTCTAACTAAATACGCAAATAGATAACATGATAAACTGATAAAGATCTGGAACTGAACCTCACATAAAATTTTCCAAAACCAAACTCCATGCATTTTGTTCAGTACACAAAAGATAAATATATATCATTTTTGTTATACATTGGCTGATATCACCCTATACATTATGTACGTGTTTTTGACTGATTAATAACTCAAGTTGGAGCTATAAGCAGCTGAGAAATGCCTTTGTCCCCTGACTATAGAGACAGATATGTAATACAATACCTATATGTGATATACAATACCTATATGTGATATACAATACCTATATGCAAATGCAAAACATTAATCCTGAAACTTAACAGGTCTTTATGATAAAATTTTTAAATAACATAAATAAAAATGCCACGGAAAAAGAGATTTCTTCACCTTTCTAGAGTCTGCTGAAATATTCACATATCGAGTCTCAAAGTTGCTATGCTGTTTTCTGGCCTCCTGTTCAAACTTCTCAAGAATCTCTTGCAGTTTCTTCTCAAGTCTGACTAAGTCCTCTTCTGCTTGACCTCGCTCCTGGATCAGTGAGTCATTCTCCTCAGCAATCTGCTACATCAAACAGATCAGTAATGAATCAGCAATCTGCTACATCAAACAAATCAGTAATGAATCAGCAATCTGCTACATCAAACAAATCAGTAATGAATCACACAGATCAGTAATGAATCAAACAGATCAGTAATGAATCTGCAATCTGCTACATCAAACAGATCAGTAATGAATCAAACAGATCAGTAATGAATCAGCAATCTGCTATATCAAACAGATCAGTAATTAATCAAAGGGTATTTACCATACATACTTGAATATAAGACAGATCCAACTGCAAACTGCATAGATTCAGATGTGCCATTGCATAATGCACTGGCAGATCTGGTTCTATGCAGTTTGTTAGGATTAATAGGTGGAACAGACAAACATAGAACCTAATCTGCCGGTGCATGTTTTGCTACCTGGATGTGTAGCTCAGTCTGACCTACATGTATTTCTACCTGGAGTAATAGCTCAGTGTGACCTACATGTATTTCTACCTGGAGTAATAGCTCAGTGTGACCTACAAGTATTTCTACCTGGAGGGTTAGCTTAGTCTCACCTACATATATTTCTGCATGTAACATACTCTCTGATTGATTTAATATCAATATCTGTTGCAATAAAATCCATGAAATCCTGATGTAAGTGTGGTGTCATGACACTCCTTGTGAGGAGGTAGAGCTACTAAAAAAAAAACTTTCCCGAATTTCTGAACCAAATGAAATTTTGTTAGATCGGGAATAAAACGTTGTATTTGCAGGCTTTGGGCCAATGACAATGATTTTAGATTTGTCATCACAAATTAAGTCTTAGCTGCAACAGAATATGACAATATGTGGCCAAAGGTATATGCATCTAAGAGAAATCTATAAGCACTACAACTGAGTTATACTAAACCCCTTATGGTGATTTCCATTTTGTTTTTTCGTAATAATTTTCCAGAGAGGGCAAAAATAGTCTTTACCTAATTCTGCTGACAAAACTTTCATAAAATTTATAAATATTGAAAAAGAAAATATCTCTACCTGGTCCCATCATAAATGTCTAAGTATTCCCCTACCTCCAAGTGCTGCTCTAGCTCATGCTTCTCAGCAGTAAGTTGGAGTATTGTTGTCTTCCCCTTGACTAACTCACTCTCAAGCTGACATAGTTCTTTCTGGGCCTGAGAGGCTCGCTCCTCGGCTAGCTGCACTGTGGAATGGAGTTGCTGAAATAAAATGGATATTAATTGATTCCTAAATCAATTCACACAAAATATTAATCATGGACATACATGTCAATCAGATCTTTCTTCAGCAAAAATTTAAAGACATTACCATATAGCAGGAATGTTCAGCGTTGGAGAAATTTTAGCAATTTAGTAGCCCTAATGTGAGATCACAAAATTATATAATGTTAAATATTGAAATATTATAACCTGTCAAATACTGAAATATAATAACCTGTTAAATATTGAAATATTATAATCTGTCATGATCCACAATCATTTAAATATAACAAACCAAAAATTAAAATGCCCTATTTTTGAACAAAATATCTAAATTTTGTATGTGCAAAAAATACCTGCAACATGGTAATTTCAAGCCATCATAAGCAACAAGATGCACAGCAGGTCCTAACATGGCCAAAGTAAGTCACTGAGACATTTGAAGAAAATCAGATGATAACTGGAGAAGGAATGGCCTTGTCATTCTGCACATTTTCTCAAAGTTCGCACATTAACTTTTTGAAGAAAATAGTGATCTATGTAGATCTATAATCATTAACTTAGAGGTTTGAAGATTTGCTTGAACACCAGTGTCCACAGAATTATTTGTCCTAAAGAAAAGTAAATAAGTGGTGAATTTTATCACAAACCATTTTGATTGTAATTTTTATAACACTATTTTATTATATACCCATCATGATACAACTCATATAGGCTACTCTTTTCTGAGGCTAATCTGAAACCTTGGATCAGATGCACATCTGATACAGTTTTAGATTCACCACTGTCCAGAATGAAATCACCTAACAATGGTCATGTGAAGTGAGTACCACAGTTATGCTATATTTGAATGTGTCATTTAATTATTAAATGACTGTTTAGAGTATATAATAAAAACATCATCTGTACAGTAACTTGATATGGGTGCTTGTATCATGTCTTGCTTCACAGCAGAAGGACATCGGATAATGCTTGACACTTCAGGTCTCGTGAGATTCAATGTCCTTCCACTATCAAACTTAATGTATGTGCACTGTATCAAATATCTGATTCTTTGGACTGATTGTTTGCACTACAACAGTGTCACCTAGAACATAACTCAATCATAAGTTAATGAAGGCATCAACAAATTATGTAAATAAAAACTTATCTCCTGATGATTCTGTTTAATTAACTCACAAGACTTGTGACATTAGACTACATTTATGTATTCATAAATCTCCTACTGCCAGTTCCTGTTTTAGAGTTGTCCTTTCTCCCTCCAGCTCCCGGATTCTGAGTCGGTCTCCCATGGAGCTCTGGGGTGGGGGATGAAACTTGGTGTCATAGGATCTCTCCTGCCGCAGTTCCTGCAGGTCTCTCTCCAACCCCTCCACCCTGTTCTTAGACAGACTCAGGTCTATCTCCAGGGACTTCACCTATAACATACAGCAGCATATTAGTATTGCCAGACCAAAAAGCCACTGGAACACAGCATCTGGAAATAACTTGTAATAATTTGACTTTTATTTACCCTATTCTAGTTCTGCCCACTATTTACAATTTTATTCCATACACATGTAATATATGTATTCCTATGTACAATTTCAATTTTATTCCATACACATGTAATATATGTATTCCTATGTACAATTTCAATTTTATTCCATACACATGTAATATATGTATTCCTATGTACAATTTCAATTTTATTCCATACACATGTAATATATGTATTCCTATGTACAATTTCAATTTTATTCCATACACATGTAATATATGTATTCCTATGTACAATTTCAATTTTATTCCATACACATGTAATATATGTATTCCTATGTACAATTTCAATTTTATTCCATACACATGTAATATATGTATTCCTATGTACAATTTCAATTTTATTCCATACACATGTAATATATGTATTCCTATGTACAATTTCAATTTTATTCCATACACATGTAATATATGTATTCCTATGTACAATTTCAATTTTATTCCATATACATGTAATATATGCATTCCTATGTACAATTTCAATTTTATTCCATACACATGTAATATATGCATTCCTATGTACAATTTCAATTTTATTCCATACACATGTAATATATGTATTCCTATGTACAATTTCAATTTTATTCCATATACATGTAATATATGTATTCCTATGTACAATTTCAATTTTATTCCATACACATGTGATATATGTATTCCTATGTACAATTTCAATTTTATTCCATATACATGTGATATATGTATTCCTATGAACAATTTCAATTTTATTCCATACACATGTGATATATGTATTCCTATGTACAATTTCAATTTTATTCCATACACATGTAATATATGTATTCCTATGTACAATTTCAATTTTATTCCATATACATGTAATATATGTATTCCTATGTACAATTTCAATTTTATTCCATATACATGTAATATATGCATTCCTATGTACAATTTCAATTTTATTCCATACACATGTAATATATGTATTCCTATGTACAATTTCAATTTTATTCCATATACATGTAATATATGCATTCCTACTGTCTTATTCTTTCAATTTTCATAAAATGTAATTTTCTCATTCTAGACAATTTTTGTTTCTTTCCCATAAAAGAGATGTTACACTTCAACATAACAAGTATTTATGGAAGACAGTTCAAAAATAAATATTAACCTGAAGTCTCAAGGAATGGGATGCAAAGTTCTACATTGCATCGATGGGTGGCTACCTGAATTTAAAAGTGCCCTTACTGGGTACATGTATGTTTTGATTGAGCAAACATAACAAGAATACTATCTGTTTAAGTAGAGAATTTTGTCTACCTCAATAAGTGAGACCATCTAAGCAATTATCAAAGAGATGATAGGTATGATAGTGGTCAGGTTTAATGGACATGGATTGGAACTGTAAACTGTAGGTAATATCATTGTATTGCTATTAAATGTCACGAGTCTATTAGTTGTGGTAAAGTGTGAAGGCTAGAAAAAGGGATACTGGGATTTTTACAACTTTTTCTAACTTTATAAGTAAAGGAAATAACAGTCACTTTGAGGCAAAGAAAAAAAATTCAGCAAAACCAATTCTGAATTGGTCAGTACAAAAAAAATAAATAAAAAAAATAAGTGCAGAATTTTAAGCAAGATTCAAACTTCAAGTGTGTTCATGAAACATGGTGCCTGAAAACTGACCTAAACACAAAAATTAACCCAATGACAGACAGATGGATGGAGATGGGTAACACATTCATCATTGGGCATAAATACATTTTCTGTAACTTCAATCATAAACAAGGTAGAATTAACAAACCTTCAGAATAAGTTTAATATTGTTGGCTTTGCAATACTGGCACAAGATCACTAATGCAAAATATCGGAGCAAAGAGAATCCAACTCTTACTGATTTAAATTTCAGCTGGAAAAAAAAATCAGAATCTGAACATAAAAATGGCAGTACTTAAAATGTTTTTCCAACAATTTATTTTAAGAATTAAACCTCTTAATGTGTTTTTTGGTTGAAACGTGCCTCCTACAATCATCTTTACTGCCATTTGAAATGCTGAAATCCATTAAGAAAATAATGCAAACACATGGCATTTATTCAATCTTGATGCCTTGCATATTCTGTTTGGAATTTCTGATGCGCATGTTATGTTTTCATTGAGGTACAATCCTCATCAGCCATTTGGTTTGATATCTTTCTTGAACTTTCTCAGATGAATCAGGGCAGCTAGCTGTCATGATTTTCTGCTTGGTCAAAATTCAATAGCTTTTGTGATACAAGTGCTTTGGTATGCTTTCATAAAAGAATTTCACTCAGACGTTATAAGCATTTCAGTAATCTAGATATACTAGTGTTCAAATTACAGTTTGCCTATACAAAATTTAATCTGACCGCAAAATTAGAATCCGAAAGAAGTCATCATAACAGCATAATTTAAGGTTATAACATGAATGATTCTGCCCAAATCAGCATGAGCATATCTTTATTGTGAGTTTTGAGTCTTCAATTTTATGCACAGATTCTGAGAAAACAATGGGGTTTGAACTGTGCATACTACTGTATATACTCGCATATAAGCCAATACCAACTGCATAGACCCAGATCTGCTGTCGCATAATGTGCCAGCAGATCTGGGTCTATGCAGTTTGTAAGGACTAATCAGTAGAACAAACATAGACCCTGATCTGCTGGCGCATTATGCGACGGCAGATCAGGGTCTATGTTGTTTGCATTTGGACAGGGTTTATACATGAGTATATACGGTACTTCTACCATTCCAACTAATTCTGATCCTAATGCATTCTAATGAAAAGTAATTTATTTATTATATAACATTTGATAATAGCCAGGTGTGCCAGTACCTACCTGTGCCTTTTTCTGGTCCAGCTCCTTACTGACTGAGTCAAGTGTGTCCTTAAGGAGTTGAAACTGTGCCAACTGTTCCCGCTCTGACCCAATGAGTACCTCAAACATCTGCGCCCTCTGGGTCACGGTCTGTTGAAGGCTCTCCACCTGGAAAATAAAAAAAAGAAATGTGTTACTATGCATATCAGGGCTCAGGAATACCAAGTTCATCATGTGTTTGAATCAGAATTTTCTTTTTGCATTGCAAAATTTGGTTGATTCTTGTTTCAATAACCATGAAATCCAGTTTTGGGTTATTATAATAAATCAATAAAATTTGGAAATACTTTCCTCATTTAATTTTATAACATTTTTTTATCATCCAGGTAATTTTGTTCACATGATTTATATATTATAGTTTTTCAGAAAAAAAAAGAAAAAGAACAAACACTTTGAAATATATCTAACTGAGTTACTTCACATATGTTGATATTACTTCATGGAAACTTTATTTGTTACAGTACCACTCTATATTACAAATCTCTTTTTTTCTTACATCTTTGTATAGTGCTTGATATGGATGTTCAATTCATATTTCATATTGCATACCTAAGATTTTTTTTCTCATATCAGGAATGGAATCAACATATTCGATGTAATTTTCATACCTAACATTTCTGTATCACACATCCTGGATGGAACTACCTTATTTGACATAACTTGCACGCCTAATATTTCTTTATGGGACTACCATATCCAACATAATACTCCCACTGTACACTTGAATGAATTTCATAAGGTTAAAGCTCATAATAAGAGCACACTGATGATGTCCCCATCTTGTGTCTGTACAATACTAAAAGGGTTAACTCCCTTCACCTAGATTGGAACTCTCCACTTTGGAGATTCATTCTCTCTCCCAATATGATCATGCCTAATAAAACACATGTAAACTCTGCTTATGAGTCTGGTATAACCCACAACGTTAAGTGGCAAAGATACACCAAGCAGGCATGCTGGTAGGATATCAGAAAACCACAATGTTTGTGGCAGATTTTAGTAAAAGTATCCCTTCCATAGGGCATGCTAGGTATGTGGTAAGTACACTTTCAAAAAGAGGAGTGTAAGACTTTTTTTATACATGTACAGGTAGTATATCCAATACAGTATTTAGTGTAAGCCTTTTTAATACATGTGTAGTAGTAGTTCCAATACAGTATTTAGTGTAAGACTTTTTAATACATGTGTAGTAGTAGTTCCAATACAGTATTTAGTGTAAGACTTTTTAATACATGTGTAGTAGTAGTTCCAATACAGTATTTAGTGTAAGACTTTTTAATACATGTGTAGTAGTAGTTCCAATACAGTATTTAGTGTAAGACTTTTTAATACATGTACAGGTAGTATATCCAATATAGTATTTACTATGAGCATATTTTCAAGTTAATATTTACAAAAACTTTGCAAATCAAGTATGCTTCTTAGACTTTTCAAAACCACATCACATATTTTCAAAAATTTCTTAATTTTTTTTTTTAATGGAGAAATGATTTCAACAGTGCACACATCTGAATGATATCTCAAAGTTGTAGTGAGTGTTTTTCGCTGCTGTCCACACATATAACCAAGTTAAGTTAAACCAATTCAAATATGCTATGAATTATATTTACATTGTATTTCTTACAATATCAGACCTGCCAACCCTAGCAAGACCTTCTCAGTAAGGCAGTTGACATTCTTCCATAAGTTAGACCAATTTTCAGCAAGGTGTAACAAAATATTATGTACCATTATTGTTGACTTGGAAAATATGCATTTGAAAAGTTCAGAAGTGGGATCTTATGCAATGAAGACAGCATTATGTTCAACTAAAAAGTTGTAAAGTACACTCAGACCTTAATGACCTCTAATTCAGTTTCAGAAACTGCAGTTCCAAACCCAACAGAGGTCAATGGCTTCTTGCCAGATTTCTTAACTTGATGTAATCTTTTGAAATGTCTTGGTGTCAGCAATCATCTCTCATGCTGTAAGTAATACTCAAATCAACACATGATGACCAATAAATGTAACTATTGCCTTTTCTGCTTTTTTTTCCAAGAATATGAATATTCCTTTTTATACTTCTATGCTGATTGTTTGAACTTTTCTAGAGACTGATTTATCCCTATTGCCTTCAACATGTTTTTGTTTAATGGCTGACATTTCTAGATAACATAATCAGCAAAAGCTTGATCATGCTGGCATTTTGCATGAAAACATGGCAGATTAAAGCATCTGAGGTACTCCTGTAAAGTTAGTCTGGTTTCCTGACCAACTCCACTGAATCTAATATGAAAACTCATATCCAGACCAGACCAAGACCAGCCAACATACAGGTCTGACCGCAATGATTGTATTTTGGTATTTTTTAAAATTATCCTGTAAGTCCGTAATTTAAGGATAATTTCAGCAAGACTTAGTCAAATCATACAGGTTGGCAGGTCTGTAATATGTGTAATAAATGCAAACCCACATGTTTTATTGTGAGCTGGGAGAAAAAACTCTTTTGATATGGCATGGAGATATGTCTCATCCTGACATTCTCAACATATTGTTACACCTCATACAACTCATTCTTTTTGCCAGTTCAACCAAACACTATGTAGTTTGTGTATTTCTCAATGTTTGATGAAGAAGTCCTGCTCATCTTGTACACTATCAATAAAATCTCTGAAAGTTGAAACTAAGCAAAACTTTGGAACATAAGGAAAGGAACTGAAAAAGAGATTGTGCTTCTGAGTTGAAGACGAGTAAATTGATTAAATGTCTGAGGTCTTGAATTTTGAGTCTGAATCTGAGCATGTTGATCCTGAGCTTGAAATTTTTCCCTGTAAGCCAAGACTAGTTGACATCTTACCTCAGTCTCCAGCTCAGCTGTGTGTTCCTGTAAGCCAAGACTAGTTGACATCTTACCTCAATCAGCTGGGTGCTCCTGTAAGCCAAAACTTGGTGACATCTTACCTCAATCTCTAGCTCAGCTGTGTGTTCCTGTAATCCAAGACTTGGTGAGATCTTACCTCAGTCTCCAGCTCAGCTGTGTGTTCCTGTAAGCCAAGACTTGGTGAGATCTTACCTCAGTCTCCAGCTCAGCTGTGTGTTCCTGTAAGCCAAGACTTTGTGACATCTTACCTCAGTCTCCAACTCAGCTGTGTGTTCCTGCTCCATATACAGATCTTGACGCACCTTCTGCAGCTGGCCGTCTAGCTCATACAACTGATCCTTCTGGTGTTCAATTTTACGTTCCTTCTCATCAAGCTCTTCTTGTAGGTCTTCAATTTGCTACAAATATTTTGTAAGTGAGCTTAAAATTACTGTATATGCTTGCTTATAAGTCAAGTCTAACTGCAAAGAACACAGACCCTGATCTGCCATCACATAATGTGCTGGAAAATCAGGGTCTATGTTGTTTGTTCTACTGATTATTCCTAACAAACTGCACATTATGTGATGGCAGATCTGGGTCTGTGCCATTTGCAGTTGGACTTGACTAACAAGTGAGTATATATGGTACTTAGAGTATCATCTAATAAAATTTATAAATCGGACACAAAATTCCACTCATAAAAACATAAAATTAACCAAACTATCCATGAGTAAATAATCTGCCAAACGAAATCAACAAAAAAGTCAAACGACACACATTCAATGTTCTTTACAAACCCTATTTGTGCAACAGATACTTATATTTTTAGTATAACTGAACTAAACCATATGCTATTTAAATCTAATTCCATAGTTTGTTCATACACCAGTGCTTAACAAGCAAAGAGGATGGTTTAAGTATGATTTGAATGGATTCTGTTTTGATATAAAGAGGATCTCATATGAGTGCTCATTTCAAATGAAATTTATGTAACTCCTTAAATGATTTCAATTATATTTTTGAGGCTTGCAAAAAGATTTAAATCGATCAATGCATTTGAAACAATTCAGTTAAAATGAGCACAGCTATGACAGTAAATTTATACCCTAAGAAACACATACATTTTTTCACTGTATCTCTTGAAAATTGTACTAGTTTAAGCCAGAAGTTCAACTGGGCACTGCTAATATTACACACTTACCTACTGTGATGAACATTTATCTAGTATGACAACATGTCATATTTAACATGTTATCACATACATTGGTCTAACTTGGACATTCTATGCTCTGTTCTTAGAATGTTGCACAATATAAAATATTTTTGGAATCTGACCATGAGCTTAGCTTTGAGCTTAAGAAGTTTTAATAATGTGGGGCCAAGTCTGCTATGCTCACTACAAGGTCGGCCCTTTGTTGCTGTTTGGTTTTCAGCATGGAGATCTCCTTTTTCCTAACCGCTGCTACTGTATCCTCCAGCTTTTCATTCTCTGTCAGCAAGGTGTTGTTCCTGTCATTCCACATACCAATCTCAGCATTGAGATCAATCACCTGCACAGACAGACATATATATAACATATAGCACCTCAATACTATAGGCAAAATCGAATGCAAGGAGATAAAATTTGTGCTTGGGTCAAGGCTTGCCAAGTCTCAATCCCCATGGGTAAAATTTCTCCTATCCTGCACACACACACAAAGAGAAGGCTCTTTTTTCACTTGTACCATCTCCTTTCTTGCTGTTAACACATGGCTTTTCATACAGTTAAAAGGTCTATCAGAATGGGTGTAATGACATGTTAACACATGGCTTTCATACAGTGAAAAGGTCAATCAGAATGGGTGTAATGACATGTTAACACATGACTTTTCATACAGTGAAAAGGTCAATCAGAATGGGTGTAATGACATGTTAACACATGGCTTTTCATACAGTGAAAAGGTCAATCAGAATGGGTGTAATGACATGTTAACACATGACTTTTCATACAGTGAAAAGGTCAATCAGAATGGGTGTAATGACATGTTAATTACATCATAGACATTTTGAGCACGATATGAGTATTGAGAATGTTCAATAAATGATGTCACAGGATACATGTTATCTTATCTATTCCTTGGGTGAGACAGTTTTCTCACATTCCCTATCAGCATGGATAGCGAGTTCCATGCAGAAAGTTGTTATCCTGCAAACTTTACTCTTATCATACATCTTGTGACATAATAATAGCATTTTGATTGGTGCATTGCTACTCTGACTTATATTTATCACATAATCATGTAAATGATGTCATGTCATCGGCTATTTTTTTTCTATCCATAATTTTACTATGACTTCATCACTGCCATTCAAGTAATCAAAACCACTGACTCATCTGAGTCAGTTTTGACTCAGGTTTTTTACCCATTTATGCCTTTGATTTGATAGCAAATAAAATCCTTCTAGCCTGCCATTTTTGTTTCATGAACCTTATTTGTATTGCCAACAAAAAGTTTAAATTTATTCTCAAGATTTTCCAAGGATAATTCATAGAAATTCTATGATTACAGAATTTGAGGATTTTTAAGACAAGATGAAGGGTAAGATCTGAGTAAATCAAATGTTTTCACCTACTAGAAATGAGGATCTAGCATGGTGTAGCCCATATGTTAATAGGGACAGGGATCTAGCACAGTGTAGCCTATATGTTAATAGGGATGTTGATCTAGCTCGGTGTAGCCCATTATGTTAATAGGGATGGGGATCTAACCTAATGTAGCCCATATGTTAATAGGGATGGGAATCTAGCCCAGTGTAATGCATATGTTAATAGGGATGTTGATCTAGATCTGTGTAGCCCATATGTTAATAGGGATGTTGATCTAGCTCGGTGTAGCCCATAATTTAATAGGTACGGGGATCTAGCCCAACATAATGCATATGTTAATAGGGATGTTGATCTGGCTCAGTGTAGCCCATATGTTAATAGGGATCAGAATCTAGCCCAGTGTAATGCATATGTTAATAGGGATGTTGATCTAGCTCGGTGTAGCCCATATGTTAATAGGGACGGGGATCTAGCCCAGCGTAACGCATATGTTAATAGGAATGGGGATCTAGCCTAGTGTAACGCATATGTTAATAGGGATGTTGATCTAGCTTGGTGTAGCCCATATGTTAATAGGGACGGGGATCTAGCCTAATGTAGCCCATATGTTAAAATTGTGAAAAGGTTTCATTTCAGAATTTAAGTTATCTGTGTTTTAAACACATTTCTGAGTTTACACTGAATTTTTCAACAACAAAAAATTTAAATGGATACTTTGTCCTTATAATGCTTTAACTCTACTAATGGTGCCATTTATTTGTTTTTTGACCCAGGTATGAAGAAAATTAACCAACCATGTCTATTAGTGTGGGATGCAAAAATCCTATGCTCTGACTTGTAATTCATTGGCAAAGCCTTGTTCCTGTCCATGAGTTATCAATGACCATTCAGGTGATGTTTCCCTATTCCTCACTAATACATATGATATGTTTTATTATTGTAGCACAGGTGGGATATTCCTGTCCAGTTGAAATGTTGCTCTAAATGCAATCAAAATGCCTCAAAAGTGTCTGCTTTTATCTGCACTTCAAAGTGGTTTTAAATCAAGACTTTAGTTTATAATGATGACAAACAACCCATGTTCTCCTGTTTGTGTTGACATGAAGTACTCCATGATTTTAAACATGAGCACAAAGAGATCCATCAATTCTTTACCTGTGCAGACAGCCTATCAATTGTCTGCTGTTTCCTGTTACTGGTCTCATCATCCTTGATATTGGCATACAGGAGTTCCAGCTCCTCCTTGGACTCTTGGAGTGCCAGGTTTCGTGAGTTCAATTGTACATCTAGTGTTTTCAACTCCCCTTCTAACAACTGGTTACTCCGTACCACCTGTGTAAGTTGGCTCTCAAGACTCTGTACCTGTGATCTTATCAACTCTGTCTCAGCTGAAGAAAGCAGATATTAGTGTACCTCATCAAACTGATTTATTTTGAGCATATTCAAAATGTTTATTTATCATGAATTCATGACAGGTATTTTCCTTAACAATGGAAGTAATCATTTAGCTGTCATGCTACTGTCATATACTTCTGAGTTTTACTCAAGTATGTGTGGAACATAAGTGCATTTTGCATACTTTTATTCATAGTTCAATATTAACCAGCTGGGTGACTGATGTTTCTCTTCAGAAGATTTGATTGTTAGAAAATAAACAATTTATTCTTTCCCAAATTCAAAATTACTGTTCCTGATTATGTCAAAAAAGATCTCATATGGTGAAATACATATCTTCCTTTCTGCAACATAGTGTGTATCATGATGATAGAAGAATGGTTTGATCCTGATGCAATTTTTTCCTCTGATGCATTTTTAGATGGCTGAGGAGGATTTTACCAAGAAAATTTCTTTCACACTGAATTTTTAAATTTTACCCTTGATCAAGGATTGCATATCAATTCTTCGGAATTATTAAACATTACTTTTTGGGTAAAGCCACTTTTAACGTGTGCGAGAATTCTTTTTTTTTTTTTTTTTTTCATGACAACCAAGCATCAACAAGTCTAGTTAAATGAGGAACAGCCAGATGTATATCCTTGTACTCTTGTCATGTTTTTACAGTGCTATGATTAAATGTGAAATTAGAATAAGATACCTAGAGGATGTGCAAAATAGATTATCTGATCTGACTACTTGTCGCTCTGGAATGCAGATGCTTCTCACAGACTGGAATTTTCAAGATTAACATCCGATGTCATTACCACAGAATGCATCCCACAATGAGACCATTTCCATTTCACTAACAACAGGAAATTAAAATTTCAGATTTCTATCTAAAAAATTCCATGAAATTGGCCTTTGCAGATGGTGCCTATACAAATTTTAAAATTAAATGGCAGCTTATCATCTTTTCTGCAACTATTTTGCATTTAATCCCTTTCCAACAAAAGCACTAAAACAATGTATGTTTTCTTGCTCAGTTTGTATCTCAGTCCTTTGCATCAGTGGATTCAATAAATAATTATTTAGCAGGTGTTAAGACCATGCACTTAATTTTGGATTTAGAAAATCTGAATGTAAATCAGTAAAGAACTCAATTTATGTTTAAAATGAATAGTAAGATTAAATCCCCCTTGTCCCAAGCAATAGTAAGATTAAATCCCCCTTGTCCCAAGCAATAGTACGATTAAATCCCCCTTGGACCAAGAGATAGTAAGATTAAATCTCCCTTGGCCCAAGCAATAGTAAGATTGAACCCCCCTTGGCCCAAGCAATAGTAACATTAAATCCCCCTTGGCCCAAGTAATAGCAAGATTAAATCCCCCTTGTCCCAAGCAATAGTAAGATTAAATCCCCCTTGGCCCAAGCAAGACTCTATGACTATTGAATTATCACTTAAAATGGTAAATATACTGTTGTCTATTCCTATTTGCTTTTTTTATTCTTCCCTGCAAATCAAATTTGGTTCCAAACAGCATTAAAACCATGGATCTGAGATTTTTGTGAGTCTTGTATTCAGTTGAAATGGGTGAAACAATCCAATATGGAGAAAGAATTTTGCAAATTCCTTGAGTTAAATACTCAGTTTGGTACTTTGTCCAGTTACATTTCATTTCACATACCCCATGGAATCTTTTCATCTAATTCCTTTGTTGTTTCCAACACATACCTGCCAACCTTCCAGACAGTGTTGCAGGTATTTTGATACTCAAAAAGTGTGTTTTGTAGTCTCAAGGGGGGGTAAGTACATGTGACCCAAATAAGTGACGTATAACTGAGAATAAATTATCTACTCATAGAAACCGATAGAAAATGACTGCAAATTCAAATTTACAAAATGAAATAAATGTTTTCTTTGAAGCATTTAATATACTTCCAAACAAAACACAGCTGGTAGACACTGCAATCTCATATATTATCAACCCATAGATATACATATGTGCAAACACATAATCACAACTGCACAGACATAAATATAAAATTTTTTAAAAAAAATTATGTCTTTCAAATCCACTGAACTGCAGAATGCAGTATTAAACTTGTAGTCTTAACTTGTTGACCTTGCTGCTCTCAATAGTTCATTGGAGGGTTTTAAGGTGATGCAAGTGTCATTACTATTCATCTCAATAGTTTACTGGAGTGTTTTAAGGTGATGCAAGTGTCATTACTATTCATCTCAATAGTTCATAAGAGGGTTTTAGGTGATGCAAGTGTCTTTACTATTCATCTCAATAGTTTATTGGAGGGTTTTAAGGTGATGCAAGTGTCATTACTATTCATCTCAATAGTTCATTGGAGGGTTTTAAGATGATGCAAGTGTCATGCTTTTTGCAATATATAAAAAGTATTTTTAAAAAATGCTCCCCCTTGCTACTGAGCTTCACAAAGTCAAACTCTATCAACCAAAATTTCTGAAATTTAGTTTTACTGGGCTTTGCTTGCTTCACAGATGGTTCATCTTAATCTGAATCAAAGCTGCATTTCAACACTTTACCTTCAAAAATGAATCTCACTTCCACACTATTCCAATGACTGAAATAACCATGTCTTACATTTTATATATGGAGTAAAATCTGACTTCAAAGAAATGTTGCCACTGATAATGAACTAGCCAATAATCTTGAATTAAGATAGCTTAAACAGTCTTATTCAAGGCAATGATGTGGAATAACTTATATTTCTTCAGTGTGGATCTCTCTGATTTACCTAACTTCAAACAGTTTGGGTTCTTCCACTTTGTGTACTTTACCTATGCAAAATTGCCTAATGTTCTATCCCACAGCAGTACTCAAGGACTCTTAAAATAAAATCACCAAAGCTATTGTCCATGAATTAAGTGTGATGTTTATATTTACTGCCTTTACTTTTTAATCGCCTCTATGACAATCAACTGCATAAACTGCCCAATGGTGATAGTCTTCCATGAGCATTAAAGCATGACTGTTTACAGGCAATAAGTTACAGGAATATATATTTTATTTTTAATAAATGTGACCACGTTTTTGTGGGTTTGGGAGTCAAAGTTCATGTTGTTCATGTGACACATTGTGTTCTGGCTTGTATGCCAACAACAGAGTTGTAACATATCATATGATGCAAATATTTGTAAGAAATGTACTTATTAAAGGTCGCTTACATCAAAGCAAACTACTGCTGTATTATTATTGCAATTATTTTCAGAGCATTATTTCTAAGACTTCTTTTATTGTATTTTAGAGACATTATTGAAGTTTAGTGCAGTGGTGCCTATGATTCAAAACCAAGAAATGTACTTCATTCAGTGCAAGTTTAAATCGTCGATGTACATGTGGTGATGCCATGATGGAAATGAGGTCACTATAAATGCAAGCGATGAATCAAACACTATTTTTGTGGCACCACATTTTAATGTTAAGTATTTACATTTTCAAGGCAGAAAATGTAATTACTGGTGACTTTTGATAATTTTAATGCAGTCATGCATAAACTGACATTAGTAAACTAGAGCAAATATGGGAGAAGTTACTGTTATTATGGTTACAACTTTGTGCTTAATGCACAATGCTTGTTATTGTCCAAGGAAATTAAACATTTTTGTAATAGGTAGAAATGATAAGAAAACAGGAAAATTAAATATATTTATTGATTTTTTAAACAAATTATGTTAATTTATAACATTTCCATCTAATAATTCGTAATGATAGTCCCTTAACAACCGCAAAGTCTTTTTTTTTTTTTAAAATAATGTTCCGATAAAATACACCAAGTGATCAGTAGGAAAAAAAAAAGTCTAAGGTGTTCTAACATGTCTCAAGACTTATAGTACATGAAAAAATTGCTGTAATTTTGTGTCCCAACTTTTATAGGTCATAAAAAAATTATTTTTGAAAATAATTATGGGAGTCCCAAGACTTGCCATCATTGCAGTATGCTGTATTGAGGAGCTTTATGGAAAGGGGACACTTTATCTTTTTTCATTAGCTATCAAGGTTCACGTGTACATGCTTACCATTTTTATCTGCAGCACTGCCACCCTGATGTGCAGTGGCAGACTGTGACCCTCTCAGGCTGAGTTTAAGTGACTGGTTCTCTGTCTTTAGAGCCTCCAACAAATCTTCTGCAGTTTTCAGGTGGGCAAATGCATCATGCCTTTCATGGACTAGAACCGTTAACTGCCTGAAATAGGAATGCAGTAGCTATTACATATAAGTTTTGGCAAGCAATAAAGTTCATAAAATTAAACCTTTATTAATTACCGGAGCACAGTCCTTTTCATTCCTTGACATCATATTAATTTGCTTATTCCTAGTCTAATAGTGTTTTAATACAGCCTTGTGTTAATAGTAAACAAAGTGGAAGTAAATGTAAATATAAAATCATCTTTGTAGTTCTGGTGGGCAAACTTCATGTTTTTGGAATATTTTGTTGAGAAGTTAAAATAAATATTACAGTAATTCAAGGAAGATAAGCTGATACTTCATATAAACACAAAGCCAACTTTTACAAAATACTGTCAAACATTTGTTTAAGAAAGCCTTGTTCAATGATAAGCCCCCCACTAACTTATCAAAAGGTTTACAAAATGACCCTCCTAGGCTTATTATAGAAAAAAATAGTGTTTTCTGCAACAATCAGCCTCAGGAAGCCACACATATAAAAAAAATATGATAATTTTTCACTGGTCATCAATAGACATTGATAACATTATGAGTAAGAAATTTCAAATCTATAAGACGCTTGCATGGTGTACAGGTAAAGATGGCTGCCTTGCATCCAGGTGAACCGGGTTCAAATCCAGCAATGGGCAAATATTTCTTTTTTTTTCTTTTTATCTGCTGTTTTACCTTGAATTGGGAAGGAGCATTATGTAACTACTGATATTTTATGTGCAAATATACACAAAACAGAGCAGAACATAAATGGTAAACCGGACATTATCGCATGCGATACAGTAAGAAATCAGCTCTTTCAGTGTGTTATACAAATTGCTAGACAATATGCTTGAGCATAAAATAAAAGGAATATTTGCTTGCTCCGAGTAAGTAATGGATATATTTCACCCCGTGGGTGAAAAACTCAAGTATTTTGACTCATGGCTTCGCCACTCGCGAAAATACTGAGTTTTTCACCCACTCGATGAAATATATCCGTTATTCACTTGTTTCAAGCAAATATCCTCTATATATTTACAGATGTACTAGAAAAGGGGGAAACATTAACAAAATATGTTGAAAATGATTAAGAGTGAATACTTTGCAATTGAATATTTGTTTTTAACATTTTGTCAATATCTAGTTCTAGGTTCCATAAAGAATTTGAAATTGCTATTTAAGCAAAAATTAACAGGCAAGAATCTAATGAAAATGGAGGTGAGATCACAGATACCAAATACTTGGCTCTAAATTTATTTTAGCATGAGCACTGAAAAACTCATGACGGAATGACAATCTCTTTAAGTAAAAGAACATTTACTCACTGCTTGTAGGTATTTTCTAGTGATGCCATTTCAAACTGCATATCAGATAGTCTCTCCTCCATTTGTTTCATTTTAGTTTCTGCCTGTCCACAGGTATCTCGCAAGTTCTGAAAAATAAAAAAATAAAATTGCAAAAGATTCAGTGAAATAATTTTCCTAACATCTATAAACACTGTTAACAGTATGCAAGTTTCAGAGCATCTGAATGAGCTATAAGATGTTGGCTACAGTAAATCCATGCTATCCTCAACCTCACTATTATGAATTCCTTGATATAATGAACACCCACACTGGACTCCAAAAAGAACTTATACATAAAGAAAATACTTAGCTATAATGAGTGCCTCAGTAAAATGAAAATTTTGTACTAACCCCTAATCAATAATTATAGTCAGGAACTACCGTATATACTCGCGTAAAAATCTGAAACAAACTGCAAACTGCATAGACCCAGAACTGCCATCGCATAATGCGCTGGCAGATCAGGGTCTATGCAGTTTGTAAGGACTAATCAGTAGAACAAACAACATAGACCCTGATCTGCCGGCACATTATGCGATGGCAGATCAGGGTCTATGTTGTTTGCATTTGGACCCGTCTTATACACAAGTATATATGGTACTGTATTTTGGTTTCAAATCAATAACAAATATAAAAGACATCTTAGGGAACTTGAGCTATTAGCAATGGGTGCATCAAAACTGGCACTACTAACTCCTCTAAATGATGATCTGGAATGCTGGAAATCCAATTCATTCAAGGTCTCATCAATATAAAGATGCATGACAAATTTAGCCTAAATTCAACACTCCTTCATAAAATTATGCTGTGGAAACTAAAGTTAGGAGGATTGGCAATCAGGGATAAAAAAAAACCTTCTAGATAATAATGTGGATGATTGAAAATTAAACTCATTCAAGGTCTCATCAAAATAAAGTTGCATGACCAATTTGACTGAAATCCAATAATTGTTGGTAAAAGTAATGCTGCAAAAACCAAAGTCAGGAAGACACACAATCTGGGGATGTAACTTCTTAAAATGAATGATGTCTAAGGTTTATCAATACAGAAGTGCATGCTAAAATTAATTTGGATGAAATCCAAGAATCAGAAGCAAAGTTAAGCTGCCGACACCAAAGTTAGGAGAATGACAAGTCAAGAAGCCATGACTTCTGTAAATTACATTTTGGAATGCTACAAATCAAACTCTTTTCACATAACATCAATATAAAGCTGCTTGCCCAATTTGGTTAAAATCCAGCAATCTTTGGTAAACTAATGCTGTGTAAACCAAAGACAGGAGAACAATTAGGGGCCATAACTCCTGTAAATGATGATACAGAACACTGGAAATCAAACTCTTCCAAGATCTCATCAGCATAAAGCTGCCCGACAAATCTAGCCGAAATCCAACAATCCTTGGCAAAGATGTGCTGCAAAAATGAAAGTCAAGAGGAAGGACAATCAGGGAATATTCATCCTGTAAATGATGATGTGGAATACTGGAAATCTAACTCATTCAAGGCCGCATCAATAATCTGTGGTTTTGCCACTCATTCAAATATGTTTTTTTGTATGAGATGATTAAATACATCCACTATTAGGAAAAGAAAATGTTCTTTTTAACATACACCAAACTAGATCCTAAATCAAAGCTTAGAAGATTAAACTCACTCTTCAGCACACACACACACGCACACACAACATTTTGTGATGCCTGCTGCCGAAGCAATATCTCTTGATTGTACAGACAAGATTAATGCTTTTCTTTTTTCTCAAGCTTTTCAAAGTGGATTGTTTAAATATTGTTTATGTATTATATTCTATTAATCTAAAAGTCAAACATTTCTATTAGTCAAACTCATGAAACTAAAATGATAAAGTGCTATACCTCACTATTTTTGTCTCTTTCATGCATCATGGTAATTTTCTGAGTTAAGTTATTCAAAGATTGCTATCAAGACTGGTATCAAATTAAACACCGGTTCATATGTTTTCATCATGAAATGATCACAAATGATAACTTGCAGAAATCAGGCAGTGATAGCAAATAATAACTTGTGCAGGAAAGAGTTGAGCAGTGAACACATATCAGTACAGTACTTTTAGTGCATAAACTCAATCAAAATTTCATAGCTGGATCCCTTCTATGTTTATTTTGGTGAAACCTTCATCAAATGGATGAGTGTACACAATTGTGCAAATAAACAATAGATTTACTTCATATTTACATATGTTTCATTTTGCTGATGATCATAGTTTACTAAAAATTCTGTACTGGCAAGCAAAAAAAAAAATAGCATCCAATAACAGTAGAGTGGAAAGCTACTGATTTACTGGGGGGGGGGGGCAACTCTATTGTCCTTCCATTCATATATGTACAGTGTATTATCATTTTAATATGCTAGGCCAAATGCCAAATTCTGTTGACAAACAAGCCACAATTTTTTCTTCTTCTTGTGATATCCTCAATAATCATTCTAATTTACACTGAATTTCATTAAATGGCTCTCAAGTTACTATGATCACACATACATACATACATACATACATACATACATACATACATACATACATACATACATACATACATACATACATACATACAAACATACATACATACATACATACATACATACATACATACATATAAACACACTTATATAAATGCATACATATGCACAATACATATGCACATATACACCTACATGTATACAAACATACATGCACACATATAATGCACACCATACATATATACTCATACACACATGCAAACAGACACATAAACACATGAACATAAATAAATATGTACACACATACATATGCACATAAATATACATACATACATGTGTAAATACATGCATATACACATACATACACAAATACATATATACATACTTATATAAATATACGTATATACATATGTGCATATACACACATATTATATGTATTCATACACATACATATACACACTCATACACACACAATGTAGTGATCAAAAAGACGACAGGGTAAAAACATATACACAAGCACCAATCAACATGATGACGAATTTGTAAACTAGAGTCTTTCAAAGCAACAACAACAAAAAAGCCCAGTTCAAGTCTTTAAAAGAAAAATGGTTTTTTTTGGTCAATATTGACCACTAAAAATAAAAGCTGATGTTTTTTATTCAAACTGCAGCAGTAAAAATGCCACCTCTACATAAATATTCCAAGAAACATGTATCTTACAAGGAAAACATGTATCATATTTGGAAAACATAGCTGAAAGAACATTGGTACAAAGGAAGTTAACCATTCTGATGCAATTTTTGCTTCTAATATCAAAAACTTTCATGATGCAAGAATGACAGATGAGTGATTCCACATATTATTATTATTATTATTATTATTATTATTATTATTATTATTATTACTGTAAACAGGAAAATGGAGAATGCTGCCTAAGCTTTACTTATTTACTTTAAAAGGTCATCAAAAGTAGATTATGGTTACGCCCACTCCCCTCTGCCCCTTTTGGGACACTGGTGTAGTAGTAATGCTGTTGAAAATACATAGATATAAATGTTGGAGACTGACCCTTGCATACTGCAAGGCATGCAAGACTGGTGAAATCTTTCTGTCAAACAAGACTAATTATATGTCATTTAATCACAGATACATGTCTATCATAGGTATAAATGTATGAGAATTACCCATACAGACAGCAAGGCATGTATGAATGGTGCAAACTCCAGTCAAACAAGACTAATTATATCTCATCTAATCACAGACAGATATTAAAAAACTGCCATTTTTGGTAGTAACGCTGCAAAGCTATGTGTTCTGCATTAAATGAGCATGCAACATTCATGCAACAATATGCAGTTTTTTTTGTGTGAAAGCAAACCTAAGTCTGCGTAAAAGAATAATAATTTTCAATGATATCTATTTCAAGATATTTAATCTACAAGATAAATGTTATTGATTACAACATGACAAATAATTAGCATGACTGCTCTAAAAAATGATACTCATAGTTAATTTAAGTTAATACTAATATGTGAAATATTTCCTAATCTTATCATGTTCATACATTAATCTCTTCGGTTCAGACGTTTTGTAAAGGCCTATTATGGCAGAGATTACTGGATGTAGTAAGGCTCACCTTGAGCCCCTCGGCTATATTGTCACTGATCCCCAGTTCAATAAGCTGTATTTCCAGCTCATGCAGCTGCATGTATGCAAGTTTACGTTTGTTCCATAGCTCTCTGATAATATCCTGCTCTTGCCCTGCTCCCAGACCATCCTCCTTCTCGATTTGAGCCAGGATGTAGTCCATGTCATTTGACTGCTATGGAAAACAGGTGTAACAACAAAATCATGCATATTAGTTGGGGTCACATGCAGCAGAAAACAGTTATGAACAACAAAAAGATTTAACAAGCATTACCTTAAAACTCTTGACAGCAACAAAAGTAAATTAAATAGAAATACTTAGCAAGCAAGTTAGTTGCTTCTGCATCTTTACTGCTTCAAACTCTTGTAAAAGAAAATTGTGACTATATGTTACAAAAAAAATGCTGACCACACTTTACATATTTTAATACAGACATTTTCACAAAAATTAGTAAAATGAAAGCAAAATTACTGAACACAAATCACTGAGATCCTAATGGAGTTTGCTCAGATTGAGACAAAAAAACAGAAGTGCCTCCAATGTGATTAAACTTACAACTGTGAATGTGGAGGACATTTGTGATGTGAAATATGAAACATATATACAAAAATGTTTATATAAATGCTCTGATTCTAATGTGAAGTGTTTAGTTTATTATTTACCTTTCACATGCTATAACAAGAAACCTTCATCACTGGCATTTTGTATAGGAGTTTGTTGAACTTCTGCTATTGTGGTGGGCAAATATGATCATCTTGAGGAAATGATGTACAAGTCAACACCAGAAGGAGAAAGACAGCAAAAAATGGATTGGTGACATATACAGTCCAGTGATTACAAGCCATGGTGACTAAAATATTGTATTAGCCCAAATTTCAGATACTTAGTGGTCCCTGCTATAAGATTCCTCAGTATAACACTGTCCCTTATATAATTTGGGTATGGACTGGTCCCTGCTATAAGACCAGTCAGTATAATTTGGGTGTGGACTGGTCCCTGCTATAAGACCAGTCAGTATAATTTTTGTGTGGGCTGGTCCCTGCTATAAGACCAGTCAGTATAATTTTTGTGTGGGCTGGTCCCTGCTATAAGACCAGTCAGTATAATTTGGGTGTGGGCTGGTCCCTGCTATAAGATCAGTCAGTATAATGTGAGTGTGGGCTTATCCCTGCTATAGGGCCACTCAGTATAATTTGGGTGTGTGCAGGTCCCTGCTATAGGACCACTCAGTATAATTTGGTCGTGGGCTGGTCCCTGCTATAAGACCAGTCAGTATAATTTGGGTGTGGACTGGTCCCTGCTAAAAGAGCACTAAGTATAATTTGGGTGTGGGCTGGTCCCTGCTATAAGACCACTTAGTATAATTTGGGTGTGGGCCGGTCCCTGCTATAAGACCAGTCAGTATAATTTGGGTGTGTGCAGGTCCCTGCAATAGGACCACTCAGTATAATGCGAGTGTGGGCAGGTCCCTGCTATAGGACCACTCAGTATAATTTGGGTGTGTGCAGGTCCCTGCTATAGGACCACTCAGTATAATGCAAGTGCGGGCAGGTCCCTGCTATAGGACCACTCAGTATAATTTGGGTGTGGGCTGGTCCCTGCTATAGGACCACTCAGTATAATGCGAGTGTGGGCAGGTCCCTGCTATAGGACCACTCAGTATAATTTGGGTGTGTGCAGGTCCCTGCTATAGGACCACTCAGTATAATGCGAGTGTGGGCAGGTCCCTGCTATAAGACCACTCAGTATAATGCGAGTGTGGGCCGGTCCCTGCTATAGGACCACTCAGTATAATGCGAGTGTGGGCCGGTCCCTGCTATAGGACCACTCAGTATAATGCGAGTGTGGGCCGGTCCCTGCTATAGGACCACTCAGTATAATGCGAGTGTGGGCCGGTCCCTGCTATAGGACCACTCAGTATAATGCGAGTGTGGGCTGGTCCCTGCTATAGGACCACTCAGTATGATGCGAGTGTGGGCCGGTCCCTGCTATAGGACCACTCAGTATAATGCGAGTGTGGGCCGGTCCCTGCTATAGGACCACTCAGTATAATGCGAGTGTGGGCCGGTCCCTGCTATAAGACCACTCAGTATAATGCGAGTGTGGGCAGGTCCCTGCTATAAGATCACTAAGTATAAAACTGTCCTTCAAATAATTTGGGTGTGGGCATGGATCCCATCAAATTGGCTTAAATTTAGCCATATCATTGCTACCATATATACTAAAGTATAAGTTGGGCCCAACTGAAAAGCAACATACTCTGATCTGTCAGTGCATTATGTAATGATAGATCAGAGTCTATGTTGTTTGTTCTACTGATTAGTCCTATCAAACTGCATAGACACTGATCTGCTGGCACAGTATGTGATTTGGGTCTATGCAGTTTGCATTTGGATGCAACTTATAAGTAAGTGTATACGGTACTTATTTCACTTTAATTTTTTTTAGTTCTTGGTTCATAAGAATGAATTATAATGTGGTTTCAAATCACTAAATACCCCATAATGACACATAGCCCTTATAGTAACATACCTCAATATAAGGTGACCTCACTTATAATACACTGGACATTATAATGAGGGAACATGTAACATTGCATAAGTTAAATTTATATCATTATCAATACATTGTTTTATTCATGATGTGACATTATACCAACAGCCAAATAAATAAATGGCAGATAATCAAGAATAGACTGTCTGATTTTCAGCAATATTCCTATGCAAAACTGTAACAAACTCTGCTGATACCTACCCTCAATGACTCTGCCCTCTGGGAACTGTGACCACTGTTAGGAATACTGTAGTTGCCTTTCTTCAAGGTCAACAGGGACTCATCAAATGGCAAGGCCAGGTGCAACTTCTCTATCTCTTCTCTCAAGTCTTTAATATTTTTTTCCAGGTTTCGATTTTTCTCTTTTTCTCGCTGTAGCTGTCTACTCAAATCCTTTTCAATAACCTGTACCAAATATAAACAAAACATAGTCATAATCGGTGAAATTTTTCAGACAAGTGTGAAAATTCATAACTCAACACAATCTACTGTGTCCTCACATATCTTGCAGGTACCAAGAACCAAATGGCAAAATATCACTCTCTATTAATGATAACTGACTCATCTCTAATCGGCAACACAATTTTCTTTCCTACTTACTAAAACAGAAAAGTAATCTCACCTGAAATTGAGCATTTTCTGCCAGCAGTTTCTCCTCTATCTGTGACAGGTTGTTTGCTCTATCTGCCCTCTCCTGGTAAAGTCGTTCTTCTGTCACTTTCAGACGCTTTTCCAAGGACTGGATCTACCAATTCATATTAACAAATTAAGATAATATTTTCTTTTAGAATAATATATTCTATTCGATTAAAGAGTATCAACACTTTGTATTCTTTTCATGAAGATTTTTTTCTCAGACATGGAAATTTCCTGATTTTATTACTTTCAGAAATGTGCAATTGTTTAAAAATCCTAAGGTCTCCAATGGAATTCATTTTCAAGGATCTTGGTCTTTTATTGATCAAATAAACTGTATATTTTAGTAAGACAAATTCCATGGAAAAAAAATAATTGATTTATGACATCCTAAATCTACCATTTTAGGAGAGATTCTACATGAAAGTGGCAAAGAATTTGAAATTTTACAACTTTGTCTTGCTTATCAGATTTCCATTTGCCTAACTATTGTTTTTATACAATTCTAAGAGTGGCAATATCTTGGTATTAGGATACAATTAAACTCCTTTAAAAGACAAACTAAGGTTAATCTGACTTCTTTTAACTGACATCATTGGCATGCAATGAACAAGGCTAGTCATTTCATGGACATCACTGGCAACCAATGAACAAGGCTAGTCATGTAATGGACATCATTGGCAACCAATGAACAAGGCTAGTCATGTAACAGTCATACATTTTTTCTTCTTCTAATGATAAGTGTTATGATTTTGAAATATATTCTTAAATGACTGAGCCAGCTCTAGATAGTTTGGCTTTGGTGATTTTGTGACAAAATGTTCTTAAAAAACTTCTATTTTTGGTATGTTCCGCAATATGTAAATAATTTTTATTTTGAAATTGGCCATGCCAGATAACAATAATACATAATTTTCTAAGTTCAAGTTCAAATGTTTGCCAGATTGGAAAATACCCTATATTGTTGGGGTCAAAATCTTCATTCTTGCTTTCACAAGCATCTGAACTTAGCATTAGCCATGTATGATTCTTCAATTCTTTCACATACATATGTAGCAATTCACCTGTTTGTCAATGACAGCCTCATCATGTGTGGCACCAGCCTGCTGTTGTAGCAGGTTATTTAGCTCTGTCAACTTCTGAACCCGTTTCCTTGTCTCACTGTGTTGCTCTTCTTCCTTGTGAAAGTGCTGCTCACTCTGCTCCAACAGCGCCCTCAAGCACCCTAACTGCTTCTGAAAAAAGAGAAGCAATTATTAGTTTCCAGAAAATATGGTACTGACTAAACAGAATGCACTTTTTTGATTTGTTAAAATCAATTTGACCTAATAATAATGTCATCTTGAATATTCATCCCATGTAACTGTGAATTTAGTTATGTTAGTGTTGGTATGCATTGTTCTAACTACATAATTTATTTATCAGATATATCTATGTATTACTGGATATGTTTAGCACATAACCATTTCATAGATAATCTTGCTGATGTGCATATGGGAATTTGATGTAATTAAATGATGTTTACACAATGAATGAACTCTTGCCATTGTGCCAGGTCACTCCAAGATAAATGGTCACTGTGATGTCAATGTTTACATAATTATATCCTAACCTAATGCAATGGAGGGTGAGACCCAAGGAATACCATTTTGCTGGTGTATATTGTGTATTTTTTTCTTTTTTTTTTCTTTCTAAATCAGATATAATTCTCAAATCCATGTGCTTTTTCTTATTTTTTATTTTTTTATTTAATAAAATTCTCGTATCCATTCAAAAAATTACATGACAGCATGTTCAACACAATTTAAATCTTTTGTGAAAACTGCATTTATTCACTTAATTTAGAGGTCCCATAAAAGGCCACCTTTTCAAAGAGCCAAGATTGTCTTCCAAATGTTTTCACTACAGAGATGTCAACATCATCTTTAAGTACCTATATAATCTAACTTTAGAGTAGAAAAAGAAATGAAACATTGATGAAGTCATTTCGACATGACTGAAACACTATAAATCTGAGTTTATTACTGGCTGCTTTTTCTTTCATTGTCTTTTTGGGGGAAGATAATAATTCAATTATTTTCAAAACTGTGATTTGTGCATTTCACCATATTGGAGATTTTGTGGGGCATTTGATGTTGTAAGACTGTAAAAAGAGTTGTACCATTAAAACAAGTGGTAGCTGTGGAAGGCAGTTTTTATAGAAATATGTGCCAGCAGGTACCAAGCAAACCAAAGTCCCCAAAGAACTTGATCCAAAATCAAAAACTGCATATAAAAATAAATATTTAAATTCAAAAGTGTTTTTCCTAGGTACCAAGTATATTGTACAAAAACAATCTTCAGGTACCAAGTATATTGTACAATAACAATCTTCAAGTAGCAGTTCAAAAGTGTTTTTCCTAGGTACCAAGTATATTGTACAATAACAATCTTCAAGTGGCAGTTCAAAAGTGTTTTTCCTAGGTACCAAGTATATTGTACAAAAACAATCTTCATGTAGCAGTTCAAAAGTGTTTTTCCTAGGTACCAAGTATATTGTACAAAAACAATCTTCAAGTAGCAGTTGAAAAGAGCTAATACAACAGATATATGTGAAATAAAAATTATATCTGATAATATACATGTATATTACCTAATTATTTTTTGCATTCAGTACATTTTTGACAACATATTTAACATGCAAGACAATACTAAAGTCACCCTTCTTCTATGGCTTTAAGCTATGACAACTTTTGGTCCAGAATTTGTTCATGCCGACAAATTCTCAATTAGTGACTGCTGACACTCATAGATCTTGCAACAAAATTTGTTAATGTTAACATTCGATTGATGACATTCATTTTGATGACTGTCAGAAATTACAAGTTTTAATGCTATTTCAATGTAGTCATTTAATTTCAGTTACTCTCAACAAGGAAAAATTGTTTGAGGTAAATGGGTACTAAACAAATTAAAAAAGCCTGACTCCAATTACAACTACTTCTACCACCGCTACCATTACTACTACTACATTAATCATTTATCTATAGAAGGTAACTCAATTAGTGCAAAACTATTTTTCCTCAAAGCCTTCTCTATAATCTATGTATACAGTATTCAACACCTGCTTCAATAAAATAGAATAAGAATATTTACCTTATCTAATTAAGACAAATTTGTGAAAAAAATTTACACAGAACACTGATAACAGCCATGGACAATGAAAGCTGAACTTTAAACATGACATGACAATAAAATAAGAGAAATCTTATTCATAATAAAAAGGTTAAGACATTACACTCAAAGTGGAAAGAAATAGGACACTCAAAGTGGAAAGAAATAGAGGACACTCAAAGTAGAAAGAAATAGAGGACACTCAAAGTAGAAAGAAATAGAGGACACTCAAAGTAGAAAGAAATAGAGGACACTCAAAGTAGAAACAAATAGAGGACACTCAAAGTGGAAAGAAATAGGACACTCAAAGTGTAAAGAAATAGAGGACACTCAAAGTAGAAAGAAATAGAGGACACTCAAAGTGGAAAGAAATAGAGGACACTCAAAGTGGAAAGAAATAGAGGATACTCAAAGTGGAAAGAAATAGGACACTCAAAGTAGAAAGAAATAGAGGACACTCAAAGTGGAAAGAAATAGAGGACACTCAAAGTGGAAAGAAATAGAGGACACTCAAAGTAGAAAGAAATAGTGGACACTCAAAGTGGAAAGAAATAGAGGACACTCAAAGTGGAAAGAAATAAGGACACTCAAAGTAGAAAGAAATAGAGGACACTCAAACTAGAAAGAAATAGAGGACACTCAAAGTGGAAAGAAATAGAGGACACTTAATGTAGAAATAAATAGAGGACACTCAAAGTGGAAAGAAATAGAGGACACTCAAAGAGGAAGGAAACAGAGGACACTCAAAGTGGAAAGAAACAGAGGACACTCAGATCATACTGAATACTAGCCCTTTTCCATTACAGTGGTTTTTCCCATTTTGCCAAGCACAAATTTGGGAAGATATACCTGAGTGCTCCATCACTTCTAACAGTAACTGAGGACGCCTTAGTGCTAAATGTTGACCAATGATCTCTTGTTTTGGCCAGTAGTTATGTTAACACTAAGGTCAATAAGATTACACAATTTTTGTGGATTCCAGATCACTCTGATCTGAAAGTTATTGATACAATAGAATCATTAAAATAAGACACACAACAAAGAAAGTCCACAGATATGTTTTCCAACCAATTCTTAATATTTCTACAGTACAAAGACATCATGATCATGTATTTATTTACCTTTTAGCAACTAAATAATCCAGCAAGTCAAATTGTTTTAATTGAGTAATCCAAATCTTGGTGATGTGAAGCCAATGGTTGGAGATTCTTAAAATAAATAAATATATATATATATATATATATATATATATATATATATATATATATATATGTGTGTGTGTGTGTGTGTGTGTGTGTGTGTGTGTGTGTGTGTATGTGTGTGTGTGTTGTTTTAATGCCACTTTTCACTTTTTAACACATTACTGGCTATATCATGCTAAGGAAATGGGAGCTAGATGCCTTCCTTTCCCAAGGACACACCAAGGCATCCAACATGGGCTGGCTTGGTCAGGTACCGAACCCATGACACTTGGATTATGAGTCCAATGCTCTACAAACTTAGCTAACATGGCCCCTATATATACACACATACACTGTGAGCGAAAGAAGAGAGAGAAAGAGTGGTACCCAAGGGAGATAAGCTGTTGTAAACTAACAGGGTTACCCTCTCTAAATGAAAGCTTAATGATGACAAGCAGGACAAGCATAATTATTTTTATTATCAGCATAAGTCACACAAAAGGATCTTACATTCACAGCATTGAGTTCTGCCTTTTGTGCTTCCAGTAACTTGGATTTCTCTCCAGTTTGATGAATTGTGTCTATAAGATTCCTGGAGGACTCAATCTGCTTCTTAAGGCTGGCACTCTGAAAACCAAGGTGTTTTGAAATAATCATTACAATATAGATCACTTGCGTGAAAAGACCCTGTCCTGATTCCATTACCTACATTTTTACATCATCATCATCAAAAAAAAGGAGAGAACTGATCTGACTTTGACATTATCCACAGATTGAAATGAAATGGCAAATGATGCACAAATTGAAATGAAATGGCAAATGATGCACAGATTGAAATGAAATGGCAAATGATGCACAGATTGTAACTTAAACTTAAACCATCAGCAAAACAGATGAAACTGGAATTCCTGAAAAAGCAAAATACTTGGACTTTGTTCAATTTAGTCATAGCTGCACACAAGTGAAAGATTCCAAAACTTGCAGGAATATTTAACAGGATAAAAGTTGCCAGCAATAAAAATTTCATGGAAATATCTTCATAGCTTTGAGGATTATTTTATCTAAAAGTTTCAAGTAAATTCTATTGACAGTTTCACAATTCCAAGGACTGTAGTCTGGCATCACCTCTAACTTGAAGGACTCGTTTTCTTTGGTAAGAGCCAAAATCTTGCTTTGTAACTGTTGCCTGTCTTTCTGGTTGGCTGATCTGCTGCGATTGGTCAACTCAGTGATTTCTTGGTTTGATGTTTCAAGTAATGTCGCTAACTCTGATTGAGCTTCTTGAAGCTCATTTTCAAGTTCTGCAATTTTTGCTGTAAAAAGAGCAAAAGAAATACAAGATGAATTTTGTTTAAAGAAGTTCTTTGACTGTTTCCTCCAAGAGATGATGCATTTGTGAGAACAAACTATATTCTTATGTTCCTTCGACTTAAGAATTTTCTGGGGGTTTAGGGTTTTTTTTGTGCTGAATAACTTGTCCTCTATCTTCACCTTGAAGCAAATATAACACAACACTTGATTTCCACTATAACTAGCAAAACAGTAGCTAGATATTTAAAGAAAATTAAAAGTAAAATTACATTTTTATCCTCTGTGCATATATATCAACTTTTCACCAAAGCACTACAAGGTTAAACCTTTTTAAAATATATAAAATATCTGAAACTTGCTAGAAATATAAAGATTCTAATTTTCAGCTGTTCAGACACAAATTGATGCCCACTGCCAGAAATTACCCTCACAGAGTAAGTCCTTGCGATTCAGTGGGGATTTACCTAACAGCGCAATATCATTTGCTAATTCATGTGACTACATGGAATCCATCACTTAAAATAATCATTACCTCGAGTTCTGTTGTACTTTTCCTTCAGCAGCTTGTTTTCTGTGTGTAGTGTGTTTATCTCCCCTTGTAACTTCCTGTTCTGACTAATTATCACTTCCTGTATGAATAAAACGATCACAGGCAGTTTCAATAAGGGTATTCTGTAACTAAATTTTTAAAAAAGTCTTTAAAAATCAACTTTGCTATCAACGTATTAGGTGTTAAACATTTTATTCAGTTTGGTTACAATCTGCTTAATTTATGTAGTTTCATATTTAATATAACTTATTAATAAATTTATCATATATTCTTTAATGGATATGCAAATAGTTTTCTTAAATTTAATCTCGTTGAAGAAAAAAATTTCATGTATCAACAGGAATAATTATCCCTCACTTCCTATTCATAATTTCTGAGAAAACATGAAAATCCCAAATTCACCGAGTCCCATTGGAGTAAACATACCATGTCCATCATAAAGCTGCTCCCTGGTCTTCCTCCTCCTCTCCCCCTTTTCCCATCAGATTGCTATATATAATAACATGATGTCAAAACAGCTATCTCTCATTAGAAAATTAGTAAATAATTCACATAAATAAAGCTTGTTCAAACTGTTTGAACAAGAGCTGGATAAAATCTGTTACTTATTCCACATTACCTATCACTTTCTCTGATATTACATCATATTGGGTGAAAATTCTGCATAGTTTTGGTAATACTAGGCTCCTTAAGGTCGATCACACAAGATAGGATTCAACTGAAATTTACTTACATACAGAAAATATATAAGGAAAATGTATAATGCATTAAGGTGTTAGGATATGTGTTCAAAATTATGTATAATGCATTTAAGGTGTTAGAATATGTGTACAAAATTATGTATAATGCGTTTAATGTGTTAGGATGTGTGTACAAAATTATGATTCAACAATTAAGGGGTATCACTTGTGAAATGTTGTATTATTTAACTTTTTAAAAATAATTATATATTTACATAGCTAAGGGTCCAAGAAATCCAAAATCAAAACATTTACAGACAGCTAAGGATCCAAGCAATCCAAAATCAAACATTTACAGACAGCTAAGGGTCCAAACAATCCAAAATCTAAACATTTACAGACATCTAAGGGTCCAAGCCATCCAAAATCAAAACATTTACAGACTTGTGTTCATTTTCTGGTGCTACTCTTAGTTAAATATCTGCAAGTAAGGGTAATTATGTATAAAAAATATATGGAAAGTCTTTGCCCATAAAATAATAGCTGAATCAGTATTTAAACATTCATAAAATTTGCACAGGTTGAATGTCATAGGCTACTCTTGTCAAATACACAGGTTGAATATCATAGGCTACTCTTGTCAAATACACAGGTTGAATATTATAGGCTACTCTTGTCAAATACACAAAGAAAACTGTCTGTTAGTGAGTAAACTTTTTTACAGTATGACCCAATTATTGAGATCACATATGGTGTACACAACAGAAATCCTGTGCAGATGATTTATATCAGGTCGTTACAGATTTTCAAAGATTGATGTTTTAATAGTGTTTTAATCTGGAATATTCTACCTATCATATATACTCGCTTATATGTCAAGTCCAACTGCAAATAACATAGACCCTGAACTGCTGTTATCGCATAATGTGCCAGCAGATCAGGATCTATGTTGTTTGTTTAACTGATTAGTCCTAACAAACTGCATAGACCCAGATCTGCCAGCACATTATGTTTGCAGTTGGATTCAACTTATTAGCCCTGAATTTACAAATGCAGACATCTTCAGGCATAACTGTAACAGCAAACCAGGCCAATAGTTATGAAGCAGTCTCAAGAGAAGAATGGAATTAATGTTAAAAATCGCAAATTTGAACATCATACTTAAAATCTCTGAATATCAATGAAATTTTAATTTGTAAGTAAACACATCTCCAATAGTATGCTCCTAAAATTCTCATGGTTCTGGCCCCAATTTAATAAAATGTCTGAATGCTGTCTGTGTCAGAATTCAGTTCAAATTTGACATGCTGATTATTTGTAATATTTACAGAGAGGATATTTGCTTGAAACGAGTGAATAATGGATATATTTCATCGAGTGGGTGAAAAACTACGTATTTTCATGAGTGGTGAAGCCACGAGTGAAAGTACTTAAGTTTTTCACCCACGAATGCTCCTTCCCAGTTCACCTGGATCCGAATTAGCCATCTTTACCTTTACACCACGCAAGTGTCTTACAAAAAGTTTGAAATTTCTTACATATAATAATTCAATGTCTATTGACAGCCAGTGAAAAAAATATGATATTTTTTCACTTCAGTGAAAAAAATATGATATTTTTTCACTTCAGTGAAATATCACAATTATTTCACTCAGAAAATCCAGTAATTCACTGCCTAGCATAAAATAAAGAGAAGGTATTTGCTTTGAAACAAGGGAATAAAGGATATATTTCATCGAGTGGGTGAAAATACTTAAGTTTTGTACCCACGAGATGAAATATATCTGTTATTCACTCGGAGCAAGCAAATATTCTTTTTTTATTTTATGCTCAAGTATATTATCTAGCAATTTGTATAACACACTGAAGTAGCTGATTTCTTACTGCATCCCGCGCGATAATGTCAGCAGTTTACCGTTTATGTTCTGCTCTGTTTTGTGTATATTTGCACATAAAATATCAGTAGTTACATGATGCTCATTTCAAGGCAAAAAGAAAATGAAAAAAAAAAAAATGTGCCCATTGATGGATTTGAACCCAGTTTGCCTAGAAGTGAAGCAGCCATCTTAACCTTTAGACCACGGAAGCATCTTATAAAAAGTTTGAAATTTCTTACTTATAATGTTATCAATGTCTATTGACGGCCAGTGAAAAAATATGATATTTTTTCACTGCTGTGAAATATCACAATTATTTCACTTGGGGAATCCAGTAATTCACTGCCTATCATAAAATAAAATATGATAATTACACGTAACCCACATTTCAAAAGAAACTGGTTGTTTTGGGGTTTCAAATTGAGATACTGACCTTTAGATTGGACCGTATACAAATTTTACACATGGATGAAATTTTAGCTGATTATATGCTCAAATTGAGAATTGTAATGAAATAGAGACCAGGTCTAATTGCCCTGAAATTTACTTAAAGTTTAATTTTTGCGAATTTTGACCATAATTAATATTTTAAAGTGCTCATTTGGTGTCGACTGAGACTCAACTTGAGTATTCAATATTAAAATAATGGCTAAGACCAGGAATGCTGACCATGTAACAAGTGAAAACAAAAAATGCTATTTCACTACCAATTTTTCTTTCAGTCAAGGTTATGATCTAATTTTCTATGAGCCTTCATAAAATTAGGTCAGCAATGGAATGACCAATGTAAAAGTTTCGTTTGATAAGACAATTTCACATGGAGCTTGCTGAATCTTTTAAAAATCAGGCTGAACCAAAGTTTTTTCACTGACTTGTCAAAAAAGTGTAAGCAAGAAACATTCAATTATTAAACTATGATATAATTACCCAAAAACTGCATGGATTGCATTTATATAAGAAAATACCATATATACTCACTTATAAGTAAAATCCAACTGCAAACTACAAAGACCATGATCTGCCATTGCATAATGCACTGGCAGATCAGGGTCTATTTTGTTTGTTCTACTGACTACTCCTAACAAACTGCATATACCCAGATCTGTCTACACAATACATGATGACAGATCTGGATCTGTGGAGTTTGCAGTTGGAATCAACTTATAAGCGAGTACATACGATAGTATGTATAGGACAGACTACAGATGCAGTAAAATGCTTATTTCCTGGACATGAATTTTGTCTGAATAATTTATGCAGTTATTCATAAAAGAAGAATGATGTTTCTTTCCAAAGTAATTTTTGGTTTTGTGGAAAACTCTACCAAAGCAAATATTATGTTAAAAGTCTTTTACTATGATTGTCCCAATTTTGTACAGTTTTTCATATTACAAATACATTCTGACTATGATTGTCCCAATTTAGTACAGTTTTTCATATTACAAATATATTTTGACTATGATTGTCCCAATTTAGTAGTTTTTTATATTACAAATATATTCTGACTATGATTGTCCCAATTTAGTAGTTTTTTATATTACAAATATATTCTGACTATGATTGTCCCAATTTAGTAGTTTTTTATATTACAAATATATTTTGACTATGATTGTCCCAATTTAGTAGTTTTTTATATTACAAATATATTCTGACTATGATTGTTCCAATTTTGTAGTTTTTTATATTACAAATATATTCTGACTATGATTGTCAGAATTTTGAAGTTTTCTATATTATAAATATATTCTGACTATGATTGTCCCAATTTTGTACAGTTTTCTATATTACAAATATATTCTGACTATGATTGTCCCAATTTTTTACAGTTTTCTATATTATAAATATATTCTGACTATGATTGTCCAAATTTTGTACAGTTTTTTATATTACAAATATATTCTGACTATGATTGTCCCAATTTTGTACAGTTTTCTATATTATAAATATATTCTGACTATGATTGTCCCAATTCTATACAGTTTTCTATATTATAAATATATTCTGACTATGATTGTCCCAATTTTGCACAGTTTTTTATATTACAAATATATTCTGACTATGATTGTCCCAATTTTGAACCGTTTTCTATATTTTAAATATATTCTGACTATGATTGTCCCAATTTTGTACAGTTTTCTATATTATAAATATATTCTGACTATGATTGTCCCAATTCTATACAGTTTTTTATATTATAAATATATTCTGACTATGATTGTCCCAATTCTATACAGTTTTCTATATTATAAATATATTCTGACTATGATTGTCCCAATTCTATACAGTTTTCTATATTATAAATATATTCTGACTATGATTGTCCCAATTTTGCACAGTTTTTTATATTACAAATATATTCTGACTATGATTGTCCCAATTCTATACAGTTTTCTATATTACAAATATATTCTGACTATGATTGTCCCAATTTTGAACCGTTTTCTATATTATAAATATATTCTGACTATGATTGTCCCAATTTTGCACAGTTTTTTATATTACAAATATATTCTGACTATGATTGTCCCAATTCTATACAGTTTTCTATATTACAAATATATTCTGACTATGATTGTCCCAATTTTGAACCGTTTTCTATATTATAAATATATTCTGACTATGATTGTCCCAATTTTGTACAGTTTTCTATATTACAAATATATTCTGACATTAAAAATTGTTTTGAATAAAGAGGGGGGGGGGAGAACTGACCAAAATGGAAAATCACACTGGAAAATAATTTTCCATTTACAGTATATACTCGCGTATAATCCGATACCAACTACAAACAGCATAGACCCAGATCTGCTGTCGCATATTGCACCAGCAAATCTGGGTCTATGCAGTTTGTAAGGACTAATCAGTAGAACAAACAACATAGACCCTGATCTGCTGGCGCATTATGCAATGGCTGATCAGGGTCTATGTTGTTTGCATTCGGACTAGGCTTATACACGAGTATAGATGGTACTTGGAATCAACTCTACTGATTTCAAGACAATGAAATAAATAATACAGTTCAATAATGGTGGACATAGAGAATCTTACAGGAGTGCTCAATTCAATGAAAATTATAAAACAAATCAAATAATTTTGATTTTCTGTTAACTTTGGGAAGCAAAAGACTGAAATTATTTGAAAATTTTCATATATTTCATTTGAGTTGAGCCCAAATGTAAGATTCTACTTAATGCAAGTGCAAGCAATGCACAAAGTTTGGTCAAAGAAACTTCCCTTACAAAAATAGCTTATTTTGACTTACAAGAACTATATGCTTGACTTATAGGGGACTTTTAGGTTACTTATAAGTTACTTATACTTTGTATATGTATGTAATGAAGTACATGAAATGTCATGGACATTGTCATTTTCTGACTAACAGTTTGCTGCAAAACATGGTCTCAAATATATAAAAAATATATATAAAAAAATATAGTAAGTCCAACATAAGGTGCTACTTATGGGTTTGTTCAAAATTTCATAATTTCCCACCAGATTTATCAATTTCAATGAAAGTCATGTCAAACTACATGTGAAAAGAATTTCATCGTGTTCTATTTAAAATGTTTTAAGATTTAAAAAATAAAACTTCCAACTTTGATTGATCTTAGGTATCAAACATAGAATAAAGCAACGTGTGTGTGTGTGTTGTAGTATCAGTTAATGAGGCACAGCCATGTGTAATTGGAGTTTGAGACACAGATAAAGGTTGACAGCTTTAAAGCTAGTAAGACCTAGGGTCAGTCTAATTAGAGTCCAATTAGTAACAGAATGCTTGTGATGTACATCATTTGTTTTATACTCTCCCACCTTTTATCTTCACTTGGTGTTGGGCCTTCATTTAGTTAATAGCTTTGTCTGTATATAATAAAAGTAGTGTAGAGAATATCTTGTGTTTGTTCCTACATACTCACACAACATGTGTGTGTGTGTGTGAACTGCAAAATGTGGACATGAGAATATACACCCACACATTGGAAACACACCTTGAAACAGGGACTTTTTCAGCATCCAGTAGTAAATTATTTTCAATAATTTCATTTAAAACAATATTATTGGCGCTAAACTATGAATATTTAAATAAAATAAAGTAATTTATTGCTAGATGCTGACAAATTATTTGACAGTGAAAAGATGTTTCAACAACAAAAATTCAGCAAAGCCCGGTTGATTTCTTGAGCAAACACTAATTTAGTCTTAGTCATGACTTCCTGTCCAAACTACAGAAGGGGCAATTTGTATACGGTCCAATTTAAAAACCCAAATTCATTAAATTTAGTGGCAATTTGCTTATATCATGTATAAGTAAATGGCTCACATTTACAAGTGAAATGCCTAATTTGCATATAAAATCCTAATCATTCACCTATATGTCATTCATAAGTGACCTCTAAGTGCACTAAGTGAATGGCTCATATTTCACTTACAAGTGAAGTATACTTCACTTACAAGTGAAATTCCTAATTTGCATATAAAATCCTAATCATTCACCAATATGTCATTCATAAGTGACCTCTAAGTGCACTAAGTGAATGGCTCATATTTCACTTATAAGCGAAATTCCTAATTTGCATATAAAATCCTAATCATTCACCAATATGTCATTCATAAGTGACCCCTAAGTGCAGTAAGTGAATGGCTCACATTTACAAGCGAAATTCCTAATTTGCATATAAAATCCTAATCATTCACCAATATGTCATTCATAAGTGACCCCTAAGTGCAGTAAGTGAATGGCTCACATTTACAAGTGAAATGCCTAATTTGCATATAAAATCCTAATCATTCACCAATATCTCATTCATAAGTGACCTCTAAGTGCAGTAAGTGAATGGCTCATATTTCACTTATAAGTGAAATTCCTAATTTGCATATAAGATCCTAATTATTCACCTATACATGTATGTCATTTATAAGCCCTTTATAAGTGATGAATATAAATAACTTATAAGTCATGTATAAGTTAATTCCATAAGTGTTACTAATACACAAAAATTAATATGCAAAGACCCATTTTTCTTTGAGTCACAATGACCTTGACCTTTGCCCACAAATTTGATAGGCTTCTTTCTTATCCAAAGTGTAAGCCATCCTCAAACTTTGTTGAAGGAACATGGTCAAGAACTGAAAATTGTATGCAGAAATCATTTTTCATTTTTCAGCCACTTTCAATCTGACCTTTGACCCTTTGACTTCAAAATTAATAGGCTATCTTGCTCCAAGTACAAAGTTTAGTCCAGGTCTGTCATGCAGAACCAAAGTTATTGTTTCAAAACCATTTTTCCTCTTTCAGTCACAGAGACCTTGACTTTAGAGCTTTTGACCCCACAAGTGACAGACTTCTCTCTTACCCCAAGTGCAAGCTATCCACAAAGTTAGGCTCAGGTCTGTTAAGTTTAACTAATGTCATTGTGTGGAAACCATTTTTCTTCTTTCAGTCACAGTGACCATGAACTTTGACCTTTAGACCCCAAAACCAACAGGCTTCTTCCTAACCCCAATTAAAAAATATTTACATAGTATGGTAATGGTAGATGATGGAGAACTTGAGTTGTTGTGCAGAATGAAATTTGGAATGGCCAAATGGCTAAACAATGTCATAAAATGATATGCTCCACATTATGGCAGGTATATAATGATTGTAATATGGGTAAATTGATCTAAATAACATGTCATAAAAATACTTATAAAATTTTAAGGATTAAACTGTTTTATCTATATACTTAAGCAAAAAGGAAAATAGCAAACATGAAGAAAGAAAAAGAAAACAAGAAAAAAGGTGAAAATTAGCATTATTAAATGATGGTCATTACATGATGAAAGGATTATGAAAAGTTTTTAAAAATCTGGAAGATAATAAGTACAGCTGAAGTCACAACCTTCTACAAAGTGAAAATTAAACAATGCTATGTAGAAAAGCAATAACTTTGAAGAAAAGCATAGAATTATCTGCAAACCGTGTAATAATATGGCATAGCTAGTTGTGGACAAAGGCTAATATTTACACCATTTATCAAACTAATTCAAAAACCTAATTGGTTGCTAATAGGATTTTCTACACCCTCCACCACCACAACACCAAATTCTTACCCAATTCAGACCTAGTGATGATCCATACAACCTCTGACCTCGATCAGGTGACTTATCCTGAAAACCATTGGCAAATCAGTACATAAGACTCTAGTTTGTGCAGATCAAAAGATGTATCGTACATACTGCTCCATTGCTACTTATGATTGTTTGTAAGTGATTTTCTTTCCTTGGTAACTTACGGTAGCTGGAACATTCTCCTAAAAGACATTATTCAAAAATACATTTTTTATTTCTTTTTGCATGCAATGGAAATCTCTCTTTGCAATAGGAAAAGAAACTTTACAGCGTGCATGTTCTCCAAAATTAGCATGCATAAATCAAAGAATTTGTTTTACTAATTTTGTCTTATTATTTAACTACTTTGGACCTCTGAATGTTTGGTCAGTTAACTAGAGCAAGTACCAATGAAGCAGCCATTGTAATTAGAAATGTATGCAAATAGGAGTGCACAAAATGCATGTAAACCTGTAAATGAACATATTCATGCATGATTTGCCCCAGTGTTTGACTTCCTAATGCTGACTGTCTTGTTTATGTTCTTTCCACTTAGTGGGACTCTGAACTGGCACCATATAGCCTCTATTGTGCTGAGGTACAGTTAAATGCTAAATACATACATAGATACTGAAAGAACCAAGCAAAATCCTCCACTTGCACCATAAAACTTGAAGTGAATAAAATATAACAATTTTGTGATCACTAAAACCTTGTACCAAACACATGAGTGACTGGTGACAACCATTGCTCCTTGCTCATAAAATCTGTGTTATTTACCTACCTTTATTAAGTTCTTCACAAATTGTCTATGAAGACAGAAACATGTCAATTATTTTAAACTCAAGATCAATAATGTTAAATATATAGTACACATGTGATTGAGAATGAAATTACAAATCTTATCCAGCATGACAAATGTTCTGATCATGCCCATGTGTCATTTTGTTTATCTACTCTCAGTACCACATTATCCAATGTCCATAGCACATTATCCACACTCCTTACCACATTATCCACTATGTACCACATTATCAACTCTCCTTACCACATTATGTCTCATAAGTGAGGATGAATATTCTTTACTAACTTCTTAAAATAAATCAAAATAAAAAGCCATGCAAACAGCAAAACAGAAACAAAAAAAACTATAAATGAGCAACAAAATACAAGAGATATAAGTAATGTGTGCATCACAAAGGGTCCCACTCAATACAATTCGCTTGACAGGATCTTAAAGAGAGGAATTTGTGTTGGGGAACCAATTTAAAAGAAGATGGGTGTTCAGAGGCCATAGCTTCTCTCAATGACACACAATGCTGAAATTAATGTCATTCAAGATCTTATCAATATAGTGCTACATGCTAAATCTGAGTGCAGTCCAATAATCTTTGATAAACCAAAGTCAGGAGGATGGATGATCATGGCCATAACTCCTTTAAATGACTGGTATGGTTCGGTTTGATGTTTTACAGCAGAGGAACAAAAGTAGGTTACTTAGTGCCAAGTAAAGCGCATTACCCAAGGACACACCATGGTAGCCAACCCTGGCTGACCTAATGGTAGGATCAAAAAATGCACCATTTCAGTCACGAGTTTGTCATGCTAATTGCTGAGCTACAGCAAATGAAGCTGATGAATGCTGGAAATTGTACTCATTCAAGGTCTCATCAATATAAAGGTGCAGATCACATTTGGCATAAATTCAACAAACTTGGTAGATTTACACTGCAGAAACCAAAGTCAAAAAAGCCAGAAAATCTGATGGCATAACTCCTGTAAATAAAGTTGTGGAATGCTGGAAATCAAACTCATTCAAAATCTCTTCACTATAAAGTTGCATGCCAAAACTTGGCTGAATCCAACAATTTCCAGGAAAGAGGTCAGGTGGTCAGGGGCCATAACTCTTTTAAATAAGAGTTATTTAAAAGTCTGAAAATCTAAATCTTTCAAGGTCTTATAAAGCTACATACTAAATTTGGCTTATATCCAACCATTCCCAGTAAAGCTACTGTCTGAAAACTGAATTATTGATGGACATATAGGTACACAGACAGCTAGTGGGATGGACAGATGGACTAACAATGCAAAAGATGACTATTTCTTAGGAGATGGAGGAAGTAAGAACTCTGTACATTTTTTACCCTTTTCTCAAGGTGCTAAGCATAAGAGGTAGAGAAAAGACTAGTCTTTAATAAAAAATGATCACTTTACTTTTTGATATTCCAAAGGAATAAATATTGCAGTTGCAACATAAACACCACTGAGATATATGTTTCAAAGTTTGTCACTTCCCCTTTCTCAACAACAGTAATCTTTTATTTTAAAACCTGAACATGGAAAAAGTCTGTAATGCATAGTTCAAGGTTAAGTGTAATTTCATATACAGTCATTGGATTTGCATTATTCTTGTGTTTTAGGTCAAATACACTTCCAATCACTGTCTAATTTCTCAAGTAAAATCACAAACCTCTTATGATATTTCACCTAAGGGTCAATAGTTCATCAGTCAACCAAGTTAAACCAAAGATTTTTATATCAATAATGATGGTACACTGATCATATTCATTAGTCAACAGCGATATGTTCTTTATCATATTGTCATATATTGGCATATAAATATATATATATGAACTTCCAACTATAAACAGCATAGACCCAGGCCCAGAAGTCACAAAACTGTCTGAGCACAAAGTATTTCACTCCTGACTCAAAACTCCAATTTTACAACTGTACATAGAATCTTTCAATATTCTTGAAACTTGGCATTTATTTATAAATTGTAACAATATGATAATGTCCAAATGTTTGTGATTCTAGATAATCAGTACATTTTTGAATATCATGTAGTATCTTCTCATTTGAAAATGTTGATAAATCATAAAAGGTTTCCTTAAGATAGTGGTTTGTGTGCAGGACTCTCAATAAGAGGGTTGAAATTCTGCCAACACCAGTCTACATTGGCTGCCATGGTGTGTATCTGGGCGAGGAACTATACACCCATGGCCTTGGCACTAAATAGTCTTTCATATGTTAATGTGTTCTTAACACCAAATGGTCAGTCTAAACTGAATGTTATGCACATAGGTTTTGCTGTTTCACCCATCTCTTACATTTTTCTTCCTCATGGATATGATTCTTGCTAAATTTGTGGTCAACATTTCATTTTACCACATAAAATAAACCAACCATACATATTTTTTTTCTTTAGGAATACAGCCTGTCTGCACCTGGTTTTAAACTTTGTTATGAATTTCTGTTCTTTTCATTTTTCTTTTTGCAAAAAGAGTGAGAATTTAACCTGAAATTAATATTTTTTGCCAATAAAATCCTAAGAGATGTGAACATAACACATCAGACTGAAATATCTTCCACCTTTAATAAACATTTTACTGAGTCAGGACTAAATGAACTTGGTAATGAATGTTAAGTGTGAATAAAGAATATCATGTAAAATAAACACTGAAAACCTTAACTATTTAAACCAATGCACTACTAGAACTGTAAACCAATGCACTACTAGAACTGTAAACCAATGCACTACTAGAACTGTAAACCAATGCACTACTAGAACTGTAAAACAATGCACTACTAGAACTGTAAACCAATGCACTGCTAGAACTACAACTTTACAAACCATCAACTTTTATCAACAAGAAACAGACAAATAGAACAAACAGTAAATATTTTCTAATACCTTGCCTACACCTTGTTTGAATAGCTTTTTATTTGTTTTATCATATTTCTTGATTCCTGGGGTGCTCACAATCTGGCCTTTTGCGCTGTCCTGCTTTCTTGCTGTCTCCAAGTCCTCTTCATCTGAGGACAAATTAAAACTTGGATTGATGACAAGGCTGAAGGAGCTTCCTCTCTTGGACTGATGGGCCTTTGGTAACTTCCCACTGAGAAAGTCCTGGAAATCACCCACAGATTGAGACAATGAACCATCTTTGTTCTGCCAAATTACTGACCTCCTTGTGTGGGGTGGGGTGTATGAGATATTACTGATGTCCCAGGCACTGACATCTGAACTGACAGTTCTATACATCTTCTGTGGCAGCTGTTTAAGTTGAGTATCTGATGTATGAATCCTTGACTGATGCACTGGGTTAGAAAACAGGCTTTGGATATGAACAGAGTCTCTGAAGGGAACTGTAATCTCTGCACTGCTAACATCACCATCCATGACATTCCTGAATGGTTTGGATCTTAGTACAATATGAGAACTTTCAATCTGAGGAGTATTCTGAATCATATTCAAAAATTCATGCAAAGTGGTAGTTTGTACAAATTCTTCACTGAAGAACCACCTATATGGTTCTGACATTCTCCTGGCTCCTTTTACCACATCCATCCTGTCAATACTTGTATGGTAGTCTGAATTGGATTGGATAAGGGGATCAAGGGTGATATTACCATGTTCCTTCATGAAACTGTTAGCACAAGCAAGCAAGGAATGTATGTCAACAAGAATTTGATACAGGTCTGCTTCACTCTTTGAAGTTAAGGAGGCCTTCAACACCTTCAGTGTGCATACTGAAGTCATCCAAGCCACATGATGTGGTTCCTGAACTTCCTGATTACCCCAAAAAGGGGCAATAGAGCCACATCTTTCTCTCTGTACTGAACTTTCTGCTGGCCCATTTCCTTTTCCCGAACATTTGTTTGATCTTTTCTCTTGACCTGTCTTCATAATAGTCAGCAAAGAGATGACCTCTTGTTCAGTGTAGGCTGCAAGGAATACTGCTGTATTACCTAGGACAACCATCAATCTGTGAATAATTTCTGCATGCTCTACTTCATTCTCTGACTTGCTGAAACTCTCAGATGATGCCTGTTAATAATAATATTCATAATGCCTTTATTTATAGAGGGTGACACTATTAGTAGTGTGGAACTAATCTGCCTTGTGGCCCTCTATTATTTACATACCTACATGAATGCTCATAAACTCATTAAACACCTCTCTCTCTCTCTCTCTCTCTCTCTCTCTCTCTCTCTCATGTATTTTCTCTGGCTAAAGTGAAAGCATATTTCCTAGTAAAATACAATGCATTCATCTCTTTTTTAAAATGGTAATAAGCATAATAAAATCATACACATTACATTTCTAAGCGACTACAATATATCATGAAGTATATTTAAGACCATGCTAAAATCGGGCTATTTACAACAATATTTATACAATAGTTTGGCAACAGCAATAAAGGTGGAGGTGTTCATATGTAATTGGTGTACAAGTCACTACTAACCACAAAATTTAACTCTTCATCCAATTAATCAGATAATAGCAAAATGAATGTTGAACTTTCCCTTATCTCCTCAAGGAATGCTGTTCCAAATGAGTGAACCTAACTAGTGAAATTGTTTTTGAATGGCTCTTTGTTCGGTTTTGGAACAAGAAAATGGTTGGCAGAAAAAGACCTAAAATTATCAATGATAAGTTTACATGATCTATTTTGTAGATATAATAATTTGTATATGTTCCAATCAGACATGTTTCCCCAGGCAACATTGCAGTAATCTGTATATGGCTGAATATAGCTTCTAAAGTACATTATCCTATGTTTTGCTGACAAAAATGGTTTAATTCTGTATAATAACCACAACAATGAATTTATTTTTCTACAGAGAGGCTTGATGTGTTCATTCCATTTCAAATTGTTGTCAACAATGACTCCAAGAATTTTGTTCTGGGTTACAATTTGCATATATGTATCATTCAATTTAAGACTTAAAGTAGCATTTACTAGGTTTGCTCTTCTTTGTTCAGTAGTAATCATTAAAACATTTTTTTAAAAATATTTATCTTCATGTCATTTTCCTTACACCAGGAATTTAATTTAGCCAGTGCCAGTTGTAAAGATACCTCCAGATCCAATTTGGATTGTTTAAAATCAAGAACAGGGTTGTGTCATCTGCATACAGATCAGTGGAGGAAATGCTGTTGCCAATTTTTAAAAGCAGATAATTAATGAGTAGAAGAAAAAGGAGTGGACCCAGTATAGACCCCTGTCATAGATTGTTGCAGCAGCAGTCCTCAAGAGGCATGGTCCAATACTGTCCAGACCTCAAGAGGCATGGTCCAATACTGTCCAGACCTCAAGAGGCATGGTCCAATACTGTCCAGACCTCAAGAGGCATGGTCCAATACTGTCCAGACCTCAAGAGGCATGGTCCAGACCTGTTGCTTTGTTTGTATCAACAGTTTGTAAAAATTTAAAAACTTTATCAGTTGATATAGCAGGTATGTAAAATTTGCTTTCAGAAGCAAATTTTCTGAGCAATAATTCCTTATATCATTATGACTGGAGTGTAAACTTGGTTCCCTAATTTTTGAAGCAACAGTGATGACAAATTCATTAAAAAGTGTTTGTGATTTCATCATCTTCATCAATGACTTGATCTTCATAATTTAGTTGTTGAATTTTTTATGATTTCTTAAGACTTATGCCTGCATATAGTTCATTGAAAATCTTCCAAACAGAATTGTTCTTATAACTGCTTTTTTCTAAAGTTGATTAATTCTATGTTTACTTGGCAGGTTTGATCACTTGAGTGACTTTGTTCATCCAGGTACTGTAGTCTGTCTTTAGATTTAAAATAATCATGTGTTTTCCTAGAATCAAGAATGTCAGGGGTTATCAAGTCAGGTTGAATATTCTTTATCACTATATGTGTTTTCAGTTACACAAGTTCATCCACAACCTGCATAAAAATTGAGTCTATGTATCAAGAGCATCATCAGTATCATCAAACACTTGTACAATATTCCATTGAAGACTACCTAGATCCTCCTGAAATGTAATATCATCAAAATGCTGAAATGATTGATATGTAAGTTTTGATTTGTCAGTTTATAGGCCCGATTTCCTCATAAGGAAAACAGGGAAGTGATTACTTAAACCTACCCCATGAACGTACGATTGACACACTTTCTTGCATATTCATATAGATGTGATATATTCAAGTTTTAGAGTGATCAGTTTCTCATGTTGGTTTGTCTACTAATTGGTAATGCCTATAGGTTCTATAAAATTTAACAAGTTTTGATTTATCTGAAGATTCATAAGATCTCTTTTAAAGTCACCAAGAATACAGATTCCTGTTTGTTTATCAATCACTTTATCCATCACCCTTTCAAAATATTCATTCAAAACTATTTTTCGATGGAGGTCTATAAACCACACCAACAAGGAGAGGTTTTGCATTGGACTGGTTGACTTGAATCCATATTGCTTTAATTTCATCTAATTCAAGATCAGATCTTCTTTTAATTCATATATCATCTTTATCATCAATCAGAACAGCTCCACCCCCTGAGCCTCTACCTCTTGTAATACCTGTTCAATGATTACAGCTGCTTTACACTCCGGCTTGTTGAAACTTGATGTGGATGAATGTTGAATGGTTGGAGGTACTTCACTATCTAACTTGTTGAAACTTGCAGTTGAAGCATACTGAATGGTTGCTGGTACTTCGCTCTCCGACTTATGGAAACCTGCATTTGAAGGATACTGAACGGTTGCAGGTACTTCTCTCTCCGACTTGTGGAAACCTGCAGTTGAAGTATACTGAACGGTTGCAGGTACTTCTCTCTCCGACTTGTGGAAACCTGCAGTTGAAGTATACTGAACGGTTGCAGGTACTTCTCTCTCTGACTTGTGGAAACCTGCAGTTGAAGTATACTGAACGGTTGCAGGTACTTCTCTCTCCGACTTGTGGAAACCTGCAGTTGAAGTATACTGAACGGTTGCAGGTACTTCTCTCTCCGACTTGTGGAAACCTGCATTTGAAGTATACTGAACGGTTGCAGGTACTTCTCTCTCCGACTTGTGGAAACCTGCAGTTGAAGTATACTGAACGGTTGCAGGTACTTCTCTCTCCGACTTGTGGAAACCTGCAGTTGAATTATACTGAACGGTTGCAGGTACTTCTCTCTCCGACTTGTGGAAACCTGCAGATGAATTATACTGAATGGTTGCAGGTACTTCTCTCTCCGACTTGTGGAAACCTGCATTTGAAGTATACTGAACGGTTGCAGGTACTTCTCTCTCCGACTTGTGGAAATCTGCAGTTGAAGTATACTGAACGGTTGCAGGTACTTCTCTCTCCGAAATGTGGAAACCTGCAGTTGAAGTATACTGAACGGTTGCAGGTACTTCTCTCTCCGACTTGTGGAAACCTGCAGTTGAAGTATACTGAACGGTTGCTGGTACTTCGCTCTCCGACTTGTGGAAACCTGCAGTTGAAGTATACTGAACGGTTGCAGGTACTTCTCTCTCCGACTTGTGGAAACCTGCATTTGAAGTATACTGAACGGTTGCAGGTACTTCTCTCTCCGACTTGTGGAAACCTGCAGTTGAATTATACTGAACGGTTGCAGGTACTTCTCTCTCCGACTTGTGGAAATCTGCATTTGAAGTATACTGAACGGTTGCAGGTACTTCTCTCTCCGACTTGTGGAAACCTGCAGTTGAAGTATACTGAACGGTTGCAGGTACTTCTCTCTCCGACTTGTGGAAACCTGCAGTTGAAGTATACTGAACGGTTGCAGGTACTTCTCTCTCCGACTTGTGGAAACCTGCAGTTGTAGTATACTGAACGGTTGCAGGTACTTCTCTCTCCGACTTGTGGAAACCTGCAGTTGAATTATACTGAACGGTTGCAGGTACTTCTCTCTCCAACTTTTGGAAACCTGCAGTTGAAGTATACTGAACGGTTGCAGGTACTTCGCTCTCCGACTTGTGGAAACCTGCATTTGAAGTATACTGAACGGTTGCTGGTACTTCGCTCTCTGACTTGTGGAAACCTGCAGTTGAAGTATACTGAACGGTTGCAGGTACTTCTCTCTCTGACTTGTGGAAACCTGCAGTTGAAGTATACTGAACGGTTGCAGGTACTTCTCTCTCCGACTTGTGGAAACCTGCATTTGAAGTATACTGAACGGTTGCAGGTACTTTGCTCTCTGACTTCTGCAAACTTGCAGTTGAAGCATGTCGAATAGTTGCAGGTTTCATTCTACAGTCAGGATCAACACTAGATTCAGTTTCCTCATTGTTGTTAGCATTTTCATTTCTATCTGCAACAACATAGTTATCATATTCATGCTGATATAAGATGGCTTCTTCTTCTTGTCTTTCCAAATCACCATTTATTAACACAGCAGATAGAGAAGAAGGTTCTTGGCCATGTCTGGTGGTGTTCTCAAGATTTATTAGCCTCAATGCAGTGCTGTCAATAAATGCACCATATTCTGCAGTTTTTGATCTCCTTGTTTGGTCTCTGTCTTCTCTCTTCTGAAGAAATCTTGGTGGACTGGTGTACGCTACACTAACATTATGTTCATCATACTTGTCATGATCTCTTGCAAGCAGGTGTCTGAGTGAAGAGGTCTCACCTGTCATAGGTTCAGCAGGCCCTCTTTGATTCATGACCTCAACCCTTGAAGGAGTAATGTTCTGATATTCACCGTCACTGGAGAGATGTTCAATTTCATATGGCCCATACATTTGCATCTGTAGAGGTCCAGATGGACGTAGAAGATTCTGGTGAACATGACCTTCTGATGGTTTACTTTTACCCTTCTCCAAAGCTTGTCTTCTGTTAAATAATTCTGATGGGCTGACATTACCAGGAAACTCATAACCTTGTGTTACATTCTCTGGCTTCTCCCTGTCAAAGTTCCTCACCAACATTTGAGATGGAATTGTGGAATAGTGATATTCAAGGCAAGGGGAGCTTTGAGATGCATAAGTTACTTTGTTAGATTTCTCCAATATCTGTGATGGTGTAGTGTACTCCTGATATCCATATCCTTCATCTTCAGATCTGGATTTCACTTTGTTAAGTGTATCTTGCATAGGAACTCTATGTCCTGGAGAACTGGCATCTACATTTTGTCTTCTCAGAAATTCCTTATACAATAATAAGGAGGGCGTTGAGTATCGAAGGGCATGATGTAATGGTGATTTATCATCACTTTCTCCTCTCTTTCTTTCAGCTGCAAGTAATTGTGAAGGCATTTTGAACTGAAACTTTCCCAACTGATGTGATTTTTCTTCACTATCTTGTCCCATGCTGTCTTTATGAATTAGAACTGATGGTGTTACATAACAGAATTTCCCATATCTGGGTGATATTTCCTCAAATGCTTGTCTCGCATCGTCTCTGTGAATTATGCCAGATGGTGTTGTATATGGAACTTCTTCAAAACATGGCAGATGGTCAGTGATTTCTCTTCCCTTCATATCCATATCCGATACCCTAGAAGATATAGTATATTTAATTTCACCACTACCTGGAGATCTGTCTTTGCCTTCTTTTCTATCACTGACTCTGCACAATAGACCTGAGGGTGTTCTGTATTGAAACTGTCCATATCCTGGTGACTGGTCACATATTTTTTCAGTCTGAATGGATCTATCCAAAAACCTATAGGGTGTTGCATACAGAAGTTCACCATAACCTAATGATCTGTCCACACCTTCATGTCTCTCCTTGACCCTGTGCAATACACCTGAGGGTGTCTTGTACTGAAACTCTCCAACAGCTGTAGGTACCTTACTATATAACTTGTTGAAACTTGCAGTTGAAGGATACTGAACAGTTGCAGGTACTTTATTCTCTGACATGCAGAAACTTGCAGTTGAAGTATTTCTATCTGCAACTGCAGAGTTAGTGTATTCATGTTGATACATAATGCCTTCCTTTTGTCCTTTCAGATCGCAGACTCTTAAGACAGCAGATTGAGAAGAAGGTTCTTGGCCAAGTCTGGTGGTGTTTTCAAGATCTATTAGTCTTAATGGAGTGCTGTCAATAAATGCACCATATTCTGCAGTTTTTGATCTCCCTGTTTGGTCTCTGTCTTCTCCCTTCTGAATAAATATGGGTGGATTGGTGTACTCTACACTAACTTTATGTTTATCATACTTGTCATGATCTCTTGCAAGCGGGTGTCTGGATGAAGAGGCCTCACCTGTCATATGTTCAGCAGGCCCTCTTTGATTCATGGCCTCAAGCAGTCTTGATGGAGCAGAATACCGATATTCACCATCACTCAAGGGATATTCAATTTCATATGGTCTATGCATATTCATCTGCAGAGGTCCAGATGGATATCTAAGATACTGGTGAACATGACCTTCTGATGGTTTACTTTTACCCTTCTCCAAAGCTTGTCTTCTGTTAAATAATTCTGATGGGCTGACATTACCAGGAAACTCATAACCTTGTGTCACATTCTCTGGCTTCTTCCTGTCAAAATTCCTCACCAACATTTGAGATGGAATTGTGGCAAAATGATATTCAAGGCAAGGGGAGCTTTCAGATGCATAAGTTACTTTGTTAGATTTCTCCAATATCTGGGATGGTGTAGTGTACTCCTGATATCCATATCCTTCATCGTCTGTTCTGGATTCCACTTTGATAAGTGTATCTTGCATAGGAACTCTATGTCCTAGAGAACTGGCATCTACATTTTGTCTTCTCAGCAATTCCTGATACAATAATAAGGAGGGTGTTGAGTATCGAAAGGTGTTATGCCCTGGAGATTTGTCGTCCCTTTCTTCTCTCCTTCTTTCAATTGCAAGTAATTGTGAAGGCATTTTATGCTGAAACTTTCCAGACAGAAGTAATTTTTCTTTGCTATCTTGTCTCTTGTTGTCTTTATAAATTAGAACAGAAGGTGTTATATAACACAATTTCCCATATCTGGGTGATATTTCCTCAAATGCTTGTCTGGCATCATCTCTATGAATTATGCCTGAGGGAGTTGTATTTAGACTCTCTTCAAAACAAGGTGAATGGTCAGGAATTTCTCTTCCCTTCATATCCATATCTGATAACCTCAAGAATGCTGTATGTTTATTTTTGCCACTGTCTGGTGATCTGTTTTCACTTTCTTTTCTCTCACTGACTCTGCACAAAAGGCCTGACGGTGTTATGTACTGGAACTCTCCATATCCTGGTGATTGGTCAGACATTTTATCACTCTGAATAGATCTATCCAATAGCTTATTGGGTGCTGTATACAGAAGTTCACCAAAAGTTGGTGATCTGTCCTCACCATCATTTAACTTCCTGTCTCTGCTGAATAAACCTTGTGGTGTTCTGTATTGAAATTCTTCATAACCTGGTGACTGGTCAGTCACTTCTCTTCTTTGAATTTGTTTATATAAAAATCTAGAGGGTGTTGTGTACAGAGGTTCACCATAACCTGGTAATTTGTCCTCACATATTTTTCTCTCCTTTGCTCTGTGCAACAAGCCTGATGGTGTTGTGTACTGAAACTCTCCGTATACTGGTGAATGGTCAGACATTTCTTCACTTTGAATATGTCTTTCCAATAACCTAGAGGGTGTTGTATATGGAAATTCACCATAACCTGGTGATCTGTTCTCACCTTCATTTCTCTCCTTTGTTCTGTACAACAAGACTGATGGTGTTGTGTACTGAAACTCTCCGTATCCTGGGGAATGGCCAGACATTTCTTCACTTTGAACATGTCTTTCCAATAACCTAGAGGGAGTTGTATATGGAAATTCACCATAACCTGGTGATTTGTTCTCACCTTCATTTCTATTCATTACACTGTACAACAAGCCTGATGGTGTTGCGTACTGAAACTCTCCATATCCTGGTGACTGATCAGACATTTTTCTACTTGGCATATGACTTTCCAAAAACACAGAGGGTGTTGCATACTGAAGTTCACCATAAATGGAGGATGATGTATATTTATTTTCACCACTATCTCGTGATCTGTCTCTGTATCCTGGTGAATGGCCAGACATTTCTTCACTTTGAATATGTCTTTCCAATAATCTAGAGGGTGTTGTATATGGAAGTTCACCATAACCTGGTGATTTGTTCTCACTGTCATTTCTCTCCTTTGCTCTATGCAACAAGACTGATGGTGTTGTGTACTGAAACTCTCCGTATCCTGGTGAATGGTCAGACATTTCTTCACTTTGAACATGTCTTTCCAATAACCTAGAGGGTGTTGTATATGGAAGTTCACCATAACCTGGTGATCTGCTCTCACCTTCACTTCTCTCCTTTGCTCTGTGCAACAAGCCTGATGGTGTTGTGTACTGAAGCTCTCCATATCCAGGTGACTGATCAGACATTTTTCTACTTGGCATATGACTTTCCAAAAACACAGAGGGTGTTGTATACTGAAGTTCACCATAAATGGAGGATGATGTATATTTATTTTCACCACTATCTCGTGATCTGTCTCTGTATCCTGGTGAATGGCCAGACATTTCTTCACTTTGAATATGTCTTTCCAATAATCTAGAGGGTGTTGTATATGGAAGTTCACCATAACCTGGTGATTTGTTCTCACTGTCATTTCTCTCCTTTGCTCTATGCAACAAGACTGATGGTGTTGTGTACTGAAACTCTCCGTATCCTGGTGAATGGTCGGACATTTCTTCACTTTGAACATGTCTTTCCAATAACCTAGAGGGTGTTGTATATGGAAGTTCACCATAACCTGGTGATCTGCTCTCACCTTCACTTCTCTCCTTTGCTCTGTGCAACAAGCCTGATGGTGTTGTGTACTGAAGCTCTCCATATCCTGGTGAATGGCCAGACATTTCTTCACTTTGAACACGTCTTTCCAATAATCTAGAGGGTGTTGTATATGGAAGTTCACCATAACCTGGTGATTTGTTCTCACTTTCATTTCTCTCCTTTGCTCTATGCAACAAGACTGATGGTGTTGTGTACTGAAACTCTCCGTATCCTGGTGAATAGTCAGACATTTCTTCACTTTGAACATGTCTTTCCAATAACCTAGAGGGAGTTGTATATGGAAATTCACCATAACCTGGTGATTTGTTCTCACCTTCATTTCTCTTCATTACTTCATGCAATACACCTGAAGGTGTTGTATACTGAAATTCTCCATACCTTTGTGATTGATCAGACATGTTTCTGCTTGGCATATGTGTATCCAAAAACACAGCGGGTGTTGTATACTTAAGTTCACCATAAACTGGTGATCTGTTCTCAACTTCTGTTCCCTCTTTGACTCTATGCAATAGGCCTGAGGGTGTTGTATACTGAAACTCTCCATATACTGGTGATTGGTTGGACATTTCTTCACTTTGGATTTGTCTTTCCAATAACCTAGACGATGTTGTATACAGAAGTTCACCATAACCTGGCAATCTGTTCTCACCTTCATTTCTTTCCATTACTCTGTAAAATAAGTCTGAGGGTGTTGTGTATTGAAACTCTCCATATCTTGGTGATTGGTCAGACATCTTTCTACTCTGAATATGTCTATCAAATAATCTAGTGGGTGTTATATATTGAAGTTCACAACAAACTGGTGATTTGTTCTCAACTTCTTTTTTTTCCTTAACACTGTGCAAAAGGCTTGAAGGTCTTGTATACTGAAACTCGCCATATCCTGGTGACTGGTCAGTCATTTCTTCACAATGAGTGGCTCTATCCAATAAACTAGTGAGTGTTGTGTGCATAAGTTCACCATCACTTGCTGATTTGTCCTCAACTTCTTTTCTCTCCTTGACTCTGGGCAATAGATCTGAAGGAGACGTATTTTGAACCTCTACATATCCAAGTAGTTTGTCCTCATTTCCTTTCATTTCAAGGGAATCTGAATCTTTGACTTGATGATTTGCGGTGTTGTCTTGACCTTTACAAGCTTCCAAAAGTTCCTCTTCAATATTCTTATTATGGTAAATCTCTGGTAGCTTTGATGGAGTTGTGTGATCAAAGTTAATGTTTTCATGTGATTCATTGCTAGCATTGCCATTTCTTCCTGACATATCATCAGCTATGTCTCTTTTCTGGTCATTTATTTTGTGATTATTCCCTTCTGTCTGTGAAGAAGTGGTCTTTAACTCTGGAACAGACTTTTTACCAGTAGTTCCACCAGCTGGAACATTTTCAATTTCATCCAGTACTGAGCCTGGTTTTGCTTGCAACTGTTGCCAAGAATCTTTTTGTTCAATAGAAAATGAATTAGGAACCTCTTTTGTAGCATTTGTGTTCTCTTTATTTGTTTTGACTTTTCTGTCATTTCCTTCAGAATCTGAATATGATGTTGTCTCAGTACTTTGCCTAACATTAAGGCTATCCACTTTTCCCTTTTCTTTGTCGGAATAAGTTGTTTGAGAGTCTTTGATGGTGCCTATCCCATTCTGCTTTTGATTTGCAGAAGCCACAGCTTTGCTGTCAGATGATGCTGTGGATTGTATTTTTTCAACAATCCTTTTCTGTTTCATCTTTAGAAACTGAGATGGTGGAACAACTTTCTGAAGACTGTCCTGGGGTCCTAGGAAACCTGCACCTCCAGGGCCCAAGTGGATTTTTCTTGTTCTAGGTTTTATTTTCAAACCTGGAAAATGTGAAATGTCCAGTGTAGGCTCAAGATCTTCCTCAATCTGCCTAATATTAATTTTTGGTTGGGAGACATCTTTCTTACTGGTGACCTTCTGAGGCACAGAATGTTCCTCATCATCTTTTCCTTGATTTGAATCCTGGTAAACTTCTGTTTCTGCATATCTTGTCCTGTCATCAACCATGCTGCCATTTAACTGCCCATATTCTGGCTGAACTACTGATGACAATGATGATCGTCCGATACTCAAAGAATCCTCAGAATTAGCAAAAGTGAGATTTTTCTCAGATGTAAAAGTTGACAGGACATTACCATCTTCTACATTTTTCAATGGGGCTCTTCCATCTTGCTGCAACTGGTCTATCAGTACAACTTTCTTTAAAGATGCAGAGTCACTGGCAGCATTTATTGGGTATATCACTGGCTCTTTCTTTGCTGCTTCTTGTATTGACATGTATGGCTCCAGTAATGATGGTGGATAATTTCTGAAACATTCACTAGTTTGAGCTGCTTGTTGCTCAGACTGTCCTATGCTTGCAGTGTATGACTTCCCTATTGATTTCACTAACACCTGGTCATGCACAACAAATTGTTCTCCAAACCCTTCATGGTTTTCATGCCTATCCAATCTTTCTATGGTATGTTCAATTTCTGTGCTACTAACAATGTCTTCTGTTGAACTTTTGTGGGACTGCAAACATTTTTCACCAGTTTCCTCTGTTTTGATGGATTGCTCACCAGTACCATCTTGAATAAGATGATCCAATTTATGACTGGCTCCTTGTGATTCTATCTGATGATCAATACTCAAGGATTTTGCCTCTGCTTCAGCAACAGGTGGTTTCAATTCAAGCACATCATTAATTGCACCTTGTATCACTGCATAACTGGGTTGTGTTTCCATGGACACACCAATTATTTGTTCTTCTTTTTCTTCTTTGCTTTGCTGTTCCATATCTTTCACAAAATAAAATTCAGCTGAATATGTGGACTGATGAGGAGTTATAACTGAAGATTGTTCATTTTGGAAATCTTGCAGAAAAATCTTACCTTTGTGACTGACAGAATGACTATCTAATACAGGCAGTAAACATGAATGGCTGTCCTCTATTATATATTTAAATCCTCTTTCTTCGACTCTCTGATAGTTCATATCTTCCTGAAATGATGCTTCAAACCCTGCTTCACTAGCTTGAACTGCTTGTTGCACAGAAAGTCCTGTACTTTCAATGAAAGGCTTCACTTCAGATTTCTCTAAGACCTGTCCATGCTCAACTGGTTGTTCTCCAAAACCTTCATGGTTTTCATATCTACTTGATCTTTGACTGGTATGTTCAATTTCTACGTTACTAGCAAGGCCTTCTGTTGAGCTTTTGTGGGACTGCAAATATGTTTTTACTGTTTCCTCTATTTTGATGGATTGCTCACTAGTATCACCTTGAAAAAGATGATCCAATTTATGACTGGCTCCTTGAGATTCTATTTGATTATTAAGACTCTTGGGTTTTCCATCTGCTTCTTCAACAGGTGGTTTCAGTTCATTTATATTACTTAAGCCTTGTATTACTACATAACTGGGCGGTGTTTCTATGGATTTTTCATCTGTTTTGCTTGGTAGCTCTGTATCTTTCACAACAAGAGACTCTGCAGAATCTACAGATTCATGAGAAGTTATATGTGAGAATTGCTCAATTTGGAAATCTTGTTGAAAAATCTTACCTCTGTGATTGAGAGAATGACTGCTCTCTTTTATATCTTTAAGTCCTCTTTCTTCAAGACTCTGATAGTTCTCACCCTCATACAATGATGTTTCAGACTCTGATTCACTAGCTTGAACAACTTGTTGCGCAAACTGTCCAGTGCTTTCAATGGAATGCTTCAGTACTGATTTCTCTAACAGATGTTCATGCTCAACAGGCTGTTCTCCAAACCCTTCATGGTTTTTATGTCTGTTCAATTTTTCAATGGTATGTTCAATTTCTGTGCTACTAACAAGGTCTTCTATTGAAATTTGTTGGAATTTTTCACCAGTTTCCTCTATTTTGATGGATTGCTCACCAGCTCCATCTTGAATAAGATGATCCAATTTATGACTGGCTCCTTGTGATTCTATTTGATGATCAAGACTCATGGTTTTTCCTTCTGCTTCTTCAACAGGTAGTTTTAGTTCAATCACATCATTACTTGCACTTTCTATCAGTACATAACTGTGCTGTGTATCTATGGATTTCTCAGCTAAGTCTTCTTCTTTGCTTTGTAGTTCTGTTTCTTGCACTAAATAAGTCTGTGCAAAGTCTGTGGATTGATGAGGTGTTATAATTGAGGATTGCTCAATTTGGAAATCTTCTTGAAAAGTCTTACCTCCGTGACTGATAGAATAACTGCCCTCTCCTATATCTTTAATTCCTCTTTCTTCAAGATTCTGATAGTTCTGATCTCCCTGCAATGACATTTCAGACCCAGGTGTGTCATTTTTTCCATGTTTATTCATCTTCTTTTGATGCATTTTCATCATTTCAACAGAGCCTGTTACCCTTAGTCCAATTAAAATATTGGCATTAACCTTCATGATGGAAGTGCCATCTATCATGGAATCCAATGAGTCTACTGCTGGTCCATTAGAGCCAATTATTGGAAATGCACTATCATGTGCATCATGCTGCTCCATTTCAAACTCATCTGGAGGAGGTATCTCTATAATCTCATCACTAAACCTAACAGACAATGCCTTTTTTGAAGGATTTATCATTTTAGCCTCTGCAATGGAAGCCAAATCTTTGCAGTGTAATACAAATGATCTCGCCTTAAGTGCATTTGTTGCTGATGAGTCATCTGGTATGGTGTGAGATGCATCAGTATAATTTACTCCATGGACAGAGGAAGGTGGGATATCATCAACTGAAAGATTTTGCTTATGAATTGCACAACTTTCATTATCTTTGTCACCTCCTGCAGTCTCCACTGCATAAAAAGTTTGGTGTTCAAGACTTTCTCCTGCAGTCTCTACTGCATACAAAGTTTGGTGTTCAAGACTTTCTCCTGCAGTCTCCACTGCATACAAAGTTTGGTGTTCAAGACTTTCTCCTTTGAAAGGCTTCATTGGTGTAGGCAACTCTGAAGAACTTCTCTGAGAAACTGTGGGCAATAATTTCTCATCTTGACTGTATGTGTACACAAGATTCTCTGTGTCTATATCTGCTTGGACATTGTCTCTCTCTCTTGAGTTTGATGAAGACACTGGAGTTGTAACTGAAGGAGATGTTGAAGTGCTGTCTTTTGCATTTACATCTTGTGATTGAAGCTCAGAAGCATTATACTCAAGTTCTTTCCCATCTGAAAGAGGGAAGTCATCAATACCTGAACTTTCAACCTTTTCTTTCATATGAATACCAGCATCAATGATTCTGTCTTCATGTTTCAAGCCAGCATCATCTGAGTCATTGGTTATCTGCGTAATAGGGGAAGATGTTTTGAATGCAAGAGCTGCACTCATGTTATCAGTTTTCTTCATCTTCCTTTTCTCTCTAACTGGGGTAGATGTTAGCATAACATCATCAAAAGATCTGAACTCTATAGAATCATTCTCTAATCTATCAGGAACTGAATAATCTGCTCCAAAACTAATTTGCCTTGGAGATTTGTCAAAATCTTGGGAATCATTTATAGAAGCCACATTCATTTTACTATCTCTGAATTCATTATCAGAAAACAGTGGATACAATTCTTTGTCATCCATATCCTCTACCTTTCCGGTATCCTCCTGGCCAGTTGACTCCTCATGGACCCTGATTGTGGGGTCCAAATGTACCAGTGCATCAGGGTCCACACCACTTGGAATATCCTGGCTGCTTTGATCCATCTCTAAGGCTGTATGGTAGAGGGTTTCCTGATTTGGATTTCCTAATGCCTCTGAACTGTCTGACTGGGATGTGGTGTCAGGCTGTACAACAGTAGCAAATTAACCTTGACCTTGACATAAAATGTGCTATACATGTAAATTTCTTTTAGCCAGTACTGCCAGTACAGGCCCCATATTCTAACAACATTTAAAGCATGATACACTAACGAAAACTTCAGAACCCTAATATAAATAACTAGATAACTAGGAATATTGCTCTGTCCAAATCTTAGTATCAACATCAAGTAAAAGTGTCATGAGAAACTTTTTCAGCTGAAAAAATGTAAAGAACAAGGAACCAGGATCTGTATTCTCAAAATTTGTGACCAATAAAGTCATGCCCAAGCTCAAATTTTTAAAAAACAATGTGACTTTCTGTAACTTTTATTGAAACAGAAAAAGAATCTTGGAACTTAAAGGGTCTTATACAATAAAGTTGACATCCAATAACTTGTATGGTTTTATTACCTTGAGTTCCTCTGCAGTACTATGCAGTACTAGCATGCTAAATTTCAAAGTAAATTTACCCCCAAGTATCATATCTGATTCCCCAGTTGAAGCTTGAGCTTGAATTTTGTGGTAAAAAGGTTTTGTGAATATGGAGCCAAGAAAAAAATTATGATATCAAAATATGTATGTTACCCCCATTTTAACATACCGTATTTTGGTGTGTATAATGCGCACCGATGTATAACGCGCACCCCGATTTTCGACCCAAAATGAGTGGAAAAAATGTAGTTCTGCCATATAACGCGCATGTGATATAATACATTTTAAAATTGTGACTACCGGTATTTCGCTCCGTTTTCATAGTGCAACAACGGTCGGTCATTTTAGATAGTGAATGAAAAAGTGGCAATATTGAAATTGTATCTTTCCGATTTTATGGTTGACCCTTAAAAGGGCCCTTTAAAGGTTCGTCTAGTTGATGGAGTTCAATCTATTGCATCAAATCCCTCAAATTCCTCTTCGTCGTCATCACTCTCGAAAAGTTGCTGTATGTCCTCGTCTGTCATCATTCCTGGTGTTGCTGCATAATAGCTTTCATCGTCGTCTTTGTCCTCGCTCTCTGAGTGGTCTTCACGCTTGGCATTGTCCTCCCACAAGATGTCATCCTCTGTGCCATCCATTTTATTTGAGATGCAGCACTTTTTGAAGGCATGGATGATGATGCTTGGATCTAGCTCGGCCCAGCTCACAGACCCCTTGTAGTCGTCTATTTTCTTCTGTTTTGCAATCAATATTGCCTGAAAGCGAATCTCTGTCATGGATACTGAGATTCCCTGTCTTCTTCTATCCATGACACATTCAAGGACTCCACTCTCTACGGCCGGATACTTTGCACTTGTCCCTCTGTATGCCTGTTTTGTTCTCGGTATTTTCTTCAGTCTTTCTTTCATTCTTCTCTACTCCCTAACAGAAGACTCTCCTACATTTAACTCCCTCTCAGCAGCTCTGTTACCATGTGTTTCTGCATAGGCAATGATGGTTAGCTTGTCTTTCGCATTGTACGAATTTCTTATATGACCCATGTTGATACTTTGACTATATTCATTCAGATTCAAGATCGAACACAATATGCCATGTGAAAGTTTAGGTCCAGTATTTATACTTATTTGGATTATCATTACACCTCTAAAATATATCTCCATGTCCAAGCTAGAATTTACGTTGACAATGCATTATACTTATGTTTGGCCCATCAAAGCTTTAGCCGGCGCTGATTACCTTTAAAAACACCACGCTGAGTCAATAAAACACTGCTCACTATATTGTAAAAAAAAAGTACCGTATCAAATATTGTTGTTTAAAATGAGAAATAAAACAAAGAAACAAGTTTATTTTCTGAAGAAAAGTAAATACATTGCAAATTTACCTAGACAAAGCAAGGTGACTATGTTTAGCACATCAAAGCTTTAGCCAGTGCTGATTACCTTGAAAAGACCACACTGAGTCAATGAAGCACTGATCACCGTTAAAAACACCGCGCTGAATCAATTAAATATTGCTCACCAAGACAAAGCATTGTAACTATGTTGAGCGCATCAAGCTTACCTGGCGCCGATTACCGTGAAAAGGCCACACTGAGTCAATGAAGCATTGATCACTGTATAGTCGCAAAGATATCTCAAATACTATGATTTAAGATGAGAAATAAAACTAAGAAACAAGTTTATTTTCCAAAGGAAAAACAAAATGTTTTCTGACTTCATACATTAATGCTGTATCAGTGTTACCGTAACAGGCTAACCGTAGTCACGAAAAAAAAATGAGAACATTAACACTGCTTGAATTCTAAATATTATATTTCAATTCAAACACGAATAAATGAAGACAAAATTAATTAGATCCAGAGTTATCGAATACTGAACATTTACAGGTACGGTAATCATATATTTGTTCCGCTGATAACCTTGAAAAGACCACACTTAGTCAATGAAACATTGATCACTCTATAGTCAGAAATAAATACAAAATACTATCATTTAAGATGAGAAATAAAAACTAAGAACCAAGTTTATTTTCCAAAGAAAAAAATATTTTCCGACTTCATACATTAATTGATTTTTTTGTTCCACAACGTGTCAGTGTTACCGTAAGAAAGAAACCGTAGTCGCAAAAAATATGTCTCCTAAAGGTGCCTCTGATGAGAACATTAACACTGCTTGAATTCTACACATATTATATTTCAATTCAACCAAGAATAAAGGAAGAAAAAATGTATTAGATCAACAGTTATGGAATACTGAACATTTACGGAACAAGTACGGTAATCCTCACAGTGGTATTTGTTCCGCTCCAATGCGGCACTTTGCACAGCTTTTGAACAAGTTGCCAGTCGTTATGTACATGTATTTCCGGTCGAGGCACAGAACAAAACGCTACACAGTGATGTGAAATGAAACCAGTTTATTGACATAAGCAATCAAAGAACAAGACTATTTGTAAGCTTATTTATTTCTTTAATACGGCTAGTACCGGTAAACAATTTAGTTACAATGCAATGTACAACGGATTTAAAATTTCACAAGGAGTGAATGTGACACATGTAGGCGGCTATAGTGCCTTCATCCTCTCGTCAGATCGACCTGGAAAAAAACTTTTTTTTATAGTTCTTGTATAAAACGCGCACCCCCGACTTAAGATAAGAAAATTAGGTGAAAAAAGTGCGAGTTATACACACCAAAATATGGTAATTTTGAAAATTTTGTCGAAAAATAGCTAAAAATATGACATCAAATCAGTGAGATAGTTCTCCATATTGCTACCCTGCAGAATTGATGAGGTACATTTGCTACATTACCTTCTCTTCCCACAGTGCCTTACTGCAACAGGTGTTAATTAGCTCTTTTAATGAAAAGTCTTACCTACAATACTGCCCTCATGATATTTTCTTTATTGTTCTAAGTGAGTTCAAGGACAGATAGTCCGATTATTAACCACAGACATCTCCATTTATGATCGCTGACTTCAGTGACAACATTGGTTCAATCAAAGGAGATTTTGTAAACAAATTTCAAATACTGAAGGAAAGTTGAATTTCTGAAATATGGTGCATCCATTTTCTCCTCATAGTCATATCAATCACATTTGCATACAATTTATTAGTTAAACTGGGGTAGGACATAGACATTTAACAGTGTCCATTTACTTCCAATTTCTGCAGCTACATGTACAATTTGTGGGTTATGTCCTCTAGCAGGCAATATTAAAACCTGAACCAGGTACAAGGTCTAAGGTAAATATACACTTCCAAATTCAACTATATTAAATTCATGGCATCATCTTTTTGAGAAAGTGTAATGATTTAAAATTTGATTATTTTATTGACTTTTTCAATTTAAAAATTCAATGACAACCATCTCTCTAAAATATAAATAATAAATAAAAGTTTGTTTTAAAAAAAATATCGGTTACAAGAAAGACCTCACTGAGAACGATGTTAAAAATTGTCTAAAATATAACTTGCCAAATTTCAAAACTTTTTGGACAAAAGTGCTAAACTGTATAGCCATGAAAATAACCTTCTATATATTATATTACACAAGTCCATTTTACAAGGAGTAAGTTATGCAAATGCATACATGTGATTCTACCAGCGGTAGGCCAAAAATACCGTTTTAAAGGCTGTCTACTGCACATACAATTTAGTAGTTAAAATCTACCGCTTTTGAAAATTAAAAGAATTTTAATTTTTTAAAAATAAAAATACCCAAACACTGTATTTTTATGCGTTCTGTCAACACATTAGAGAAACCAGCCAGAACCAGTCTACTGGGAACCGGATATGTTATACCAGTACAACGACCGGTGCGATGATGTGTTGCAGAGTAATAGGATTAGAATTGTTAAAGAACAGCTGACATGTGTACACAGAAAGCTGTTAATTGATTTACCTTATTGTTGGAATTTGAGCAGTTTATGCCAAATATGGGATATTTTTTGAGGTGTTCTAAGTAATAAAGGAATCAAATGTGGTCCATGATGTCTTCTGAGCCTTTGATAAAAATCGGCCGACCCATGGCGGAGGGGAGATAAAATGTAGAGACCGACGATCATTTTTTTTTATTTCAGCAGACACGCAAGAGTAAGTACTTTGATTTTTGTCCTGTTTAATTGGTATTGTATTATTCCAGATGTTTTAAGAGGACAGCTCTTACATATTTCGTTCAATTCTAAATGTGTGCTTTCTCTCAATGCTAAGAAACCACCGTCTTAGAAATATTATAAGTTCAACAGTGCTTGGATATCAGAGTTTAAGTTTGTGCAGGTGAGCAGCAAAGGTCCAGAGTTTGCATTGTGTGTTTCAAGGTATGCATCTTTTGTATTTCATAAACTATTTGAAGTTTTCATGCATATAAATTTAGATCAAGCCCTAGATACAATATATTACAAGATAATTAATTTTAAAGTTTGGAAACAATTATTCATAAAAGCATAAATTCCTCATGCATTTTTTTTTCATTTTTATTTCAAGTCTAAATCAATCTTTATTTTTTTATTTACAGTGGTGAAACTTGCCAACAGATTTTTGGATCTGAGCTATGAAGAGAATGAGACCCTTGAGGATGAGGCTCAGAAATACATCTTAAGTCCAAGTTAGGAACTTCCTCCTCGCAGTGAAGATTGCTTGGATGAATATTGGAGAGTAATCAGCAACCTTACAAACCCAGCAACAGGAAAACTGGTTAGAACTTCTTTGCAGGCTGAGCGTGTTTGTCCTGTCATTACAACATTCTAATGCTGATACAGAGGACATTCTTCCTTCTTCACAAAATACAAAGAGATTCAAGGGGAAATCTGGACCAGAGAACTATTGAAAGCCCGTTAAGTGTGAAGCTTAATCACAATGAATGTCATCAGTGGTCACTAGACAGCAATCTTGTGAAGGAAACTGAAAAGACTATTGGATTTTACAAAAGAAAAATCTTTGAAGTGGACTATCAGATAAACATCTCTTCCTTTTTCATTATTTGACTGTATATTGACTCAAAATAAGTAATTATTATTGTAATATTTTCCATCAGAATCTGAATCTAATTCATGTTCAAACTTGCTATATTATTATAGTATGAAGAGAATACATATTATGGCATAAGAAAGCACTGGTTTTGTTTTTCATCCCTTTGAAACGTAAAATTTATGTCGAAAAAAAATCTACTGATCAAAATTTGCAAATCTACTGGTTTGAAATCCTAGTTCTGTCACATGTATGCAAATGGGAGCTGAAACAGTGACACTGATATTCATGCAAAAGGGAGCTGAAACAGTGACACTGATATGCATGCAATGGGAGCTGAAATAGTGAGACTGATATTCATGCAAATGGGAGCTGAAATAGTGAGACTGAAATTAATGCAAATGGAAGCTGAAATAGTGAGACTGATATTCATGCAAATGGGAGCTGAAATAGTGAGACTCATACACATGCAAATTTGTGGCACAATGCAAACAAATAATTAAAGTCTAACACACACAGGAGTTGATCAATATATGTGGGGAGTGTTACCACCTGTAAAAGTAACATAGATACAAATGAAAGATGTGAATCTCTGTGAATTAACTGAAATATAAGTTCAAATACCATCAGCTATTTTGCAAACAGTAGGTGTACATAATGCAACAAACTACATCTATAATCACTAATATATCCTTCTGACTTGGACTTACATGTAACTTCATGAAGTCATTAGTCTCTGATAGAGTAATAGCGCAAAGTACTTCAATCTTAGGGAAACATGATTAACCCAAATCAATGCATACAATAATAATAAAATTAATAATAATAATAATAATAATAATACTAATAATGCCTTGAAATACTATTATTTTCAAACAAGAATATAAACAAATGAAAAAACTTTAAACAAATCCTTAAAACAAATTTTCTATGACTGCGACCTTGACTCCAAGGTAAAGGAGGTGAGTAAGCATGTCGTACAATAAATTGTCTTAGCTTCATAATGATTCATGCAAAGTATGTGTATTATGATTATCTACTAAAGGGTTCAGTAAATATATGCAAATGAAAAACCAAACCCATAACAAGCTGTTGATGCCACCACCGCCAGAAAATGACCGCTATGTCTCATTTTCTAAAAACGTGGGCTTGATAAAAATTGAATCTTCAGAAACTTAATTAAAATTTCACATGTTTTGTCAGACCCAGGGTTCATACAGACCTCATGACATTTGGGTTAGATGGGGGGACTTCGTGACATTTGGGTTAGAGGGAGGACTTTTACAGCTATTTCAACATTTTTCAAGGAGTATTTTTGCACAAACAATTTCTCTTTTTAAAGAAAATATTCTATCAAGAGATATAAACTTTGCCTTGGCAGATCAAATGTATATTGAATCAAATGTATATTGAAATAGCTGCAGAAAATATTTCTCACTTTTGCAAACAATAAGAGTTGAAAACAAAACTGATCAAGATAGTTCACATAAACTTTTTGAATCATATCATTATATTACATTTAAATAGAAACTAGGATAATCACGAACATCTCAACTGAGGTTTTCACACTTTTTTCAGTTCTTCCACTTTGCAATTTATGTATAAAAGAAAAAAACAGTTTTGACAATTCTTATGCAATTTATGTATAAAAGAAAAAAACAGTTTTGACAATTCTTATGCAATTTAAGTAGTTAATGAAATATCTTGTTTCTTTTTTGTGAGATGCATCATTGCAAAATCTAATGTGAATATCCATTTGCTTTTCTTGAACCTTTTTGTTAAGACTTTCATCAAAAAGTATAACAAACAGACCAGAAACATTATTTTTCAGTGAATGCTCAAAACGCTCTGCAAAGCCAAACACATTCATGTATACTTCCTTCCTCTTGTAGCAAGCAAACTGTTTTGCTATGGCACTGTCCAGAAACAGCTTGATAAAGTTTCTTAGTATTTTCTGAAGATCGATAATAATGGTGATCTGTGATTAGTTATAATGTCCATAATATATCTTTTTTTTAGAATGTCATCCTCTGTTACAGAGGTTCCACTGCAAAAGACTTAATGCCAGCAAGGGCAGAGGAGGTTCTGACAACTCAGATGTTTGTTTTTCCTTTCCATCTTTGTCAGTCTGTTCAATGAAAGTTGGACTGAGAAAAGATGCAATATCACAATGGTCGATTTCTGACATTTTGTCTATGTTTCTCATCTTTAAGGTGAGATTTTAGGACCCTTTCCCCCATGTCTGAGATATCAATAATTTTCTCACATGGGGTACACACTACTCTCCTCTTAGCTCCCTTGAAGTACATCACCTATTCTTTATCACGTGGGGTCATACTCCCACAATACTGCCCTTTGCTCATATTTACTCATTCACTAAGAATTCTTTCCACTTCACTGGCCATGTGCCTTTGTAGAAGGTATACAAAAAGAAAATATCTGTAGATTCCAAATGACAAACTCGGAGCCTGGTTCACAGTTGACTTGTTCTAACAGGTGTTAACACTAAAATTGTACCAGAACAAATTCATCTAGGCAACACTGATATCCTTACAACAGATTCAATCATTTCAAATAAACTACAAAAACCCATATATTTTGTTCAAGTTATAATAGCTCAAGGATGTTTTGGCAAAAATCAAGGAGTTTTTACAAAATTCAAGGACAAAACCCTTATGAACTAATTCCAGGAATTTTCCAGGACCCCCTAAATTCTAGAATTTTTTCAGGCTTGCGCAAACCCTGAGATTTCACATCTTGGTACTCTAAAAATATCACAGATATGAGAAACAGAATTTGAATTTGAGAGTGCACATCAGTAAAGGTGCATTGTGACAACACACTTACCCTGGAGAGAGACGTGATATCCCCAGCTGAGGCGTAGTGGGTCCCATGCCTTTCTCCGACATGGGATGCAGAGGGTGGTGGAGACAAAGTGCGATGCAAATCTGAAGATCAGAACCAGTACAATGTATGAGTCCTTGATTCATGCATATATTTCTGTCAGATACTTTCTACAAGGCAGAGGCTATCTATAAAAATATGTTCATTCCATCAACAATAGCAATCATTAACTCATTAAGTCAGAATGCTGCAATTTTGTGTCATGAAGTAGTACCCTTGTTTCAAGGTCTGTGTCAAAATGGTCTTTGTGCACATGTAACTTGCCTTGTGTAATGCCCCTAACTCTGATTTCATTACTGATGATGACAAAAGGTATAGGGTATCAGGCTAGTATCGACCAATTGGAAAAGGTCACATATGCCAACTCAACAAATAATCCAGAATTAAACTGAACAATGTGTTTATATATTTGTACTGTTGTTGATAAACATTCATTGCATTGTGTGGTGACAATTGTAAACATGTGGAAATATTTGCAAAGTGCACAGAAATGGCAGAAATCAAATGATGACAAGAGAAAGCACAATCACAAATATGATCAAGAGAAGAGACTAAAAAAGTACCAGAAATGCTGGGAAAATGAACACAAATGGCTGAAACGTGACTCAAGAGGGGCTGTGATGTTGTGCACTTTCTGCACTGAGTATTCAGAGAAATATGAAAGTGCATGGGGTACTTCATTCATGAGTCTTGTTGGTGAAATACAGCTGTTATTGTTTTGAGTTAATGTTAATGAATAATAAATTGAATTAGAAACTGAACTGGCTTCAGTGAATTTAGGCAGGATCAGTAAACATTTTATTTTGGTAATCCTGTGGGTTAGTGAAAAAAAATACTAATTTTGAACCCTGGGATGAAACAGACAATCCAAAACAAAACTTGTACACATCGAAGCATCTGGCAATATGAAAGTCTCTCTGAATCAAATGTGCTTGGACCCCATCTCAGGTAAAGATGAAAGTTATCTTTCAGGTTCAATATGTTAATTAAGGAGCAATGAATTTCACTGATATCACTAAATTTGACTATTTCTTGCTCATTTGATTGTTTGTGCATTAAAACTGCTGAAAAAAAAAATCGTCCTTAGACAATTTTTAAGAAATTCCAACAAGAGTACCATGAATTACACATTATACACTCACCATGTTTAATAGTTCTCCATGTTGATAATTGAATTTTTTTCACAGAAACCATTTTTCTTCTTTCAGTCTGAGTAACCTTGACATTTGACCTTTTGACCCCAAAAAATCAATAGGGCTCTTCCTTACCCAAATGCAATTCATCCACAATGTTGGTAACTGTAGATGGTGGAGAACCTGAGTTATTCTTTAGAAACCATTTTTCTTTTTTTCTTCCTTCCATCACAGTGGCCTTGACCTTTGAGCTTTTTAGTCCAAAATCAATATGCTTTCTTCCTAATCAAGTGCAAGCTATAGCCAAATTTTGGTAACTGTAGATGTTGGATAAGTTGAATTATTGTGCTGAAACCATTTTCCTTCTTTAGTCACAGTGACCTTGAACTTTGAGCTTTTGAGCCCGAAATCAATAGGGTTTTTCGTTACCCCAAATACAAGTCATCCACAAACTTTGGTAAGTACAGATGGTGGGCAACTAAAGTTATTGTGCCGAAACCTAATTAATAATAGATGGACAGATGGATAAACGGAGAACAACATAACATAATATGCTTTGCCTTCTGGTAGGCATATACAAAATTCATTAATTCATTAGGCCTCAATGTGGCAATTTTGTGTCATGAGATAGTATCTATTCATGCTAGACCAAAGCATGTGGCTTCAGAGAAAAGAGGAAAGATGTAGCTTTACATTGATACCAAGTAAGGTAAATGTCCTACTCACATTATAAACTAAGGCTGTAAAAGATAAATGTCCTACTCACACTAGAAACTAAGGCTGTAAAAGGTAAATGTCCTACTCACATTAGAAACTAAGGCTGTAAAAGGTAAATGTCCTACTCACATTAGAAACTAAGGCTGTAAAAGGTAAATGTCCTACTCACATTAGAAACTAAGGCTGTAAAAGGTAAATGTCCTACTCACATTAGAAACTAAGGCTGTAAAAGGTAAATGTCCTACTCACATTAGAAACTAAGGCTGTAAAAGGTAAATGTCCTACTCACATTATAAACTAAGGCTGTAAAAGGTAAATGTCCTACTCACATTAAAAACTAAGGCTGTAAAAGGTAAATGTCCTACTCACATTAAAAACTATGGCTGTAAAAGCAGAATGTCCTACTCACATTAAAAACTAAGGCTGTAAAAGGTAAATGTCCTACTCACATTAAAAACTATGGCTGTAAAAGCAGAATGTCCTACTCACATTAAAAACTATGGCTGTAAAAGCAGAATGTCCTACTCACATTATAAACTAAGGCTGTAAAAGGTAAATGTCCTACTCACATTATAAACTAAGGCTTTAAAAGGCAAATGTCCTACTCACATTATAAACTAAGGCTGTAAAAGGTAAATGTCCTACTCACATTATAAACTAAGGCTGTAAAAGGTAAATGTCCTACTCACATTAAAAACTAATGCTGTAAAAGCAGAATATCTTACACCTGATTCTTTTTTTGCCAGTTCCAGAACTGGAGTTTGTGTCCTGATTTTAGACTTTGTTTCATTAAACCTAAAGCAGAATGGTCCAAACAACAGACAGACAGACAAACCTTTGCAAAATATACATGTAGGCAGGTTCGAGATTTGGATAAACATGGGCCCAAGAGGCAAAAATCAAGGGTCTAATAAAGCTCCCCTTCCCCATCCCCAGTGCAATTTTCACCCATTTGCTCATGCAGGGATGAAATAGCCAATCCAAAACAACTTCTTTTACACATCTAAGCATATGGCAATATGAAAGACTGTCTAAATCAGACATGTTTGGATTCAATCTGAAGTAACAACAAAACTGTTTCCTACCCACATTTGTTATAAAAATAAAACTAAGTTGCAGATTTGTTGTCATGATGAATGCATATCAAAATCAAGTTTTAAAACTACAAATTTGTTGCTTTTTACCCCTGTAAAACAGATCTAATATCAAGAATTGTCATATATCTTAACCAATTCTCATTTAGTTTATATTTATTGCAACTATTCAATATATTCCCTTATTATATACTTTATAAACAATCCCATTAATTTAACATTGTTGCTACTGGTCAATAACCAGCAGTATTGACCATAGTTCAGTAAAAATATTCACCACTTCCTTATATGGTAAACATATGCCCACATTTGATGAACTATTTCTGGCTATGGCTAAATAAAAATGGCAAAAGCTGACATCATAAATCTGGTCGCCACCAGAGGCCGACAATTACTGTAACCCTTTCTACCTGACACCAGTGCTGGAGAATCAGTAGATCTAGCTCTCATCCAAAGAAAAAAAATCTATCATCCAAATTAAATAAATAAAATCTGAACATGTCCAAAGACTTAAATTGCAAGGAGTACAAAAATAAATAAATATGATTTTTTTAAATATTGAAAATGGACAGCTAGTGGTCGTTATTTGCTGCTAATATTACAAGAGAGAGAGTCAAACTGACCTTTCATAAAATGTATCAGTCAACAACTTCTTTTTCATGTAAAGAGCGCACTTTTATCGACTCTGAATAGCATTGTTTTAATCTTGTGCTAGGAATTTAATGAAACACATACAACTCCAAAATGAATCTATATCCTTTTTTGAGGTATTATTCAAGACCAATTGACACAACACCCTGGCAACAACCAAATTTACCTGCCACCATGACAGCATCACTGAGATAATCACAATGATAACCTTAGGCAGAATTTTTCTGGCTCATCTTTTCATAGTGATATCTTCAATTTTCATTGAAGTATTGCATCATTTTTTCCTAATATCAATATTTTGTTGTGTTTCTTTGGCTACATGACATTCCATTCTCTTTAACAAACTTAATTTCAATCATTGCTGAATGAGAATCACCTCATGTATGCACACACTTTCATAGCAGTAAAGTAGCGTGTATTCCTGTGTGGTGTTCTGGTTTCATTCATTACATGTACAACATGTAAAATGTTCAATAAAACGTTGAAATAATGTCTTGTTTCAATGGTATTATTCCTATAACAAAACAGAATGATTAATGTGCTTGTTTTTAAGTATATAATAAGATGATTATTGACTGAGAATTAAAAAATATTGGGCCCTCTTTCATGCGGCATCCTGCACCACATGACCTCAAGCTCAATATTTTTCAGTACTCAGTTAATAACCTATACATACTGAACTCAGATAAGGTCACATTGTAGCGAACTTTAGCACATATTCACTGTTGTCAACCATGTGACATAGGACTACTTTTGTTTAAAGAAAACATCCACAGGCGCTGATGAACGGGTAATCAACATCATGATATTTGAGACTTTAGACAACATTTTCAATGCAATGCAAATTGTGGAGAGGACCATCTCAGTTTCAATTTTGCTGACAAGAAAATAAAATTGCAAAAGTTGGTAGAACTGCAGCATGAATGGACAGAAACAAATAGGTTATATATTTTAAAGAGTTGATATTGTATAATAGAACAGAAGTCCGATACTAGAAGGCAAAAGAATATGGTCAAATAACAGTTATGTAACACATAATTACTTACAAAACTTAGAAAGAAAGTGTACTAGTATTTTTCACCACCATGAAAACATTACCAGCAATGCAACATAACAGTTCCTGTTACATCACTGCTATCATGTGACATCATTAAATTTTGAAAGAAAGAACTGTGATTCATGCACTGATAATTCACAAAGGAATTAATTCATCTTCCGATGAAAATTTTAACTGTAAGTTATGTTTCAATTTATGTTTTGGTTTGATTTACAGTGACAGTTGTACAAAATAACATCATGTTTTCATCTGGTTTAATGAATGTACAAAATAGCACTTTTATGTTTTCATTTGCTTTAAAGTATATAATATTATACATTTTACTGAAATTGTACTGTAAAATATTCATGTGGACTCATTGTTATGGCAGTCCAACTGGTAGGTTCATTAAACGCTACCAAAAGAATTTGTCCACATGAATATTTTTCAGTACAAATTCAATAACGCATACTTGTCATGACTAAAAATCGAAGCATTATTTACGGCATCAGTGAAAATGATATTATCTTCATTACCAAATAAAATTTGTGTGATATACATCTGGCAGAATACAACTCACTAGAGAACTAATATGAAATACTGTATTCAACATAATATCCTTACATGCCTTAATAAGTGCACATTCCCCCAACCCACTATGCATTGATCACCATGCATGACTAGTGTATTGTTACCCCCAAAGTATTTTTGGTTAAGGTTCTGCTCCAGAGTTTCACATTTTTGCACCGGGTTAAAATGTAAAGAAAAAGTATCACTCTGATTTTCTCCACTGGTAATCCTTGTTATAAAATGAGAAATGTATATATCCTACAGGAAGTTCAAAGAACCCGGCAGTTTTCTTTTTTTGGATATCAGAATAATGGGGTGTAGTTGGGTTTGATAGTACACAGCTAGGCCTTACTTCTGATGTGCATCTCATAGACATTTGCTAGCTCTGCATGGCTTTTTTCACTTCCTGAACTTCTGAGGTAAATTACAAAAGAATGAGCTGATAACTTTTTTGTTTAGTTTCTTTTTCCATAAGTGCACTTTCAGAAAACAGTAATGCCTACACTGTGAAAATTTGTTTCCATATTTCAAGGACAGGCAAAGTTAGTGTACTTTGTGCAATTTAAGTGAATTTCACTAGCAAACAGAAGCAGTCATTTTTATCAGCTGTGGTGATAAAAATTAATGTCAATCCAGTGAAAAATGTAAATGCGTATTAACTTTCTCTACATTGTTATAGTTGTAGAGCAAATAACTTTGTCCTGTGCCATCCCCACTTTCAATGGTGCACTTTTTTTGGTGCTCCAAAAACCCCTAAGGCAGAACCTAAATCAGTGTCAAAAAGTGATCTTAAATCTGCTTTATTCATCACAACCATTTTGGGAGAGAGAAATGCACCTCTTATGTGGAGAACTCCCAACACAGACAAGGGGAGTTAACTCTTAGAACATATGCATGCACTTATTATGATGAGCTTTATTCTCACCAAATTTACGCAAATAATATTTTTAAGAGCACAGTGTGGTTATTATGATAAATTTGGAATATCGGATTTTACATGACCACCTTTCACCAATTTCATTATTAGAAATTTACTTAGGCATGATAATATACAATTTTTGCACTTATTTTGAGGTTGTATATTAATTACTATGTTACCCAAGGTCTCTGCTGGAGGGTCACATGACATATTTCATGCAGACAATTAAATGTGTAACCTCAAAACAAGGGCGATAATTGTTTTGTTGTACTGAAGGAAAGTTAAACTGTCTGAGGAAAAACAGTGTTTACAGAATCTGAGTAATTTCATTCTGAGTGGTGAATCACTTTTTGACCTACTTGCACTTTGAACACTCACATGGTAATATGACAGTAACTTGAGGATAATATGATGGTAGCATGATGTGACATAACAGTGACATGAGAGTAATATGAGGTGACCTTGAGGGTAATACAAGGACATATGTGAAAATGATATTTTTAGTGTGGTAATATAATGTAATGGTAAATATCACATGTTTAAATTTCAACCAATTACCAAACAGATTCTAAAAGTGGGGTGTAGGAAACAGAGGATATTTGCCATTATTTTATGCTAGGCCATGAATTACTGGATTTTCCAAGAGAAATAAGTCTGACAATTCACTGGAGTGAAATACTAGATATATTTTTTCATTGCTGCATCAATAACACTTTGCCACTCATGAAAATACTGAGTTTTTCACCCATTTAATGAAATATATGTTATTCACTCATTTCAAGCAAATATCCTCTCTGTATTGATTGAATGATAGATATATTTCATTGAGCAGGTGAAAAACTCTGTTTTTTCACAATGGGTGAAGTCACGAGTGAAATTACTTCAATTTTTCACCCACGAGATGAAATATATCTATTATTGACTCTGAGAAAGCAACTATCTTTTTTATTTTATATTCAAACATACTGGCAAGCATTATGTATAACAGATTGAAGTAGCAGATTTCTTATGGTATCCCGCACGATAATGGCAGCTGTTTACCGTTTATGTTCTTCTGTGTTTTGTGTATATTCACACAGAAAATATCAATAGTAACATAATTTTCTTTCCAAACTCATAGCAAAAAAACACATAAACAAAAAAATAGAAGAAAAAAAGTAAGCATGTTGTAGAATTTGAACATGGTATTCTTGTGTGACAGGTGGCTGTACTTCTGACTAGACCAGGCAAGTGACAAAATGGCAGATCAAATTTCTTGATCATAATGTTATCAATGTCTATTGACCACAGTGAACAAGTATTTTTCATAATTCATTCCAGTGAACTATCAAATATATTTCTCTTGGAAAATCTACTAATTCATGGGCTTGCATAAAATAATATAACTTTTTACACACACATTATGTTATTATAGATACCTGAATCTGCTGAAACTTTCTTACTCATTCTACTGGGACTCGCATCACCTGCAAAACAATGGAAAAAATATCTGAAATTATAATTGCCAACCATTACAATGAATTCATTTAGTTTCATGGGTATTAGTTCCAAGTGTTTTGCATAAAATGACAATTTTTGGTCAATAGTCAAATACATGGATTGTGCCTCTTCTAAGAAAGTGGGTCCTATTGTGTTTACAGATACATCACTGTTTGTTAGGAGAGATACAAATACATCACACTTTGTTAGGAAATATACAAATACATCACACTTTGTTAGGAAATATACAAATACATCACACTTTGTTAGGAAATATACAAATACATCACACTTTGTTAGGAAATATACAAATACATCACTGTTTGTTAGAAGAGATACAAATACATCACTGTTTGTTAGGAGAGATACAAATACATCACTGTTTGTTATGAGAGATACAAATACATCACTGTTTGTTAGGAATAATACAAATACATCACCGTTTGTTAGGAGAGATACAAATACATTATTGTTTGTTAGGACAGATACAGATACATTGCTGTTGTTTAGGAGATATATAAATACATCACTGTTTGTTAGGAGATATATAAATACATCACTGTTAGTTAGGAGATATATAAATACATCACTGTTTGTTAGGACAGATATAAATACATGATTGTTTGTTAGGACATATACTGATATATCACTGTTTTGCCAGGACAGATACAGATACATCACTGTTTGTTAGGACATACAGATTCATTGCTGTTTGTTAGGACTTCAAATTTATAGTTTGCAGCAACCAAGAAATCCAATAAAATTCATGCTACACAATTAAAAAGCTAATTCAAAGTATCTTTTAAATTGGAACAGAGTTGAGTATTGCAAAAGAGTTGAATATTTCTAGTCACAAGACTGATCCTGATCTCTCTTTTCAACAGAGCACTACTGTATACTCATTTTAAAACAGTCAAACAGTTTGCAATAAAAGAATAATTTATTTTTATGTTTAAAAAAAAGAAAGAACATTTACTGAAGAAAAAAAAATCAAAAGATATTCAATGCAACATAGTTTACTTTCTTTCACACATGCTATGAACATGCTCATGATGTAGTGGGAGAAATCTCCATTGTGTCATGTGATGTCAGTCAGCATGATGTCACAAACAGTCTGTCTCCTATACTTGCTATTTTAGGCTTCGCCTATTTTATATTACTTATGCTAGTACCCTATAGTGGAGCACTCTCAATTTATATACTACTTATGCTAAAATTATTTCCATTGTAACATAACAAATATTGAACGCAGAAAACACAAATATCAAAATTCAGGCAACTCTATGTAACTTGCTTGGCATGTACCAAGTTTGGTTGAAATATCTTAAACGGTTTGAGAGTTATGCTCCAGAAACTGAAAACGTTAATAGACAGACAGAAGGACATAGCAATAGTGATATCTGGGAGGGAGGAAGAAGAAGAAAAAAAACCTAAGAAGATTGAGTCATCTACATCTTCCACCCTGCCAAAATATCTCTTAGGAGACAGAATGATACGAAGCTCGAGTTGCCCAAGAAATGAAATTGTAGATGGATGATGAACAGACAAATGGACAAGAAGGTTAATTATATTTGAAATTGGTGAGTGGTGAATAGCAAAAGATAAGTGTAATATGTGTACCAAATTTTATAGATATATCTTAAATGGTTTTTAAGTTTTGCCCACAAAAAAGTCTGAATAATGTATGGATGGGTGAATGGACAATTAAGGACAAAAAAACCAATAAAACTGGATAATTGTTAATAGCAAAAGGCATACTGTTATGACTCTGTGGTCTAAGAAAAATGCAAACAAAGAAAATGAAACCAACAAATCAAGTAAAATTCAACAAGCAATTTATTTCTAGATAATTAAAATGAAAATCAAAAGGCACTTACAATATTGTGAATTAAATTCCAAAATAATCCAGAATGTATTAACCTAAAGTCCTAAAATATAGAATGTTCAGAGTGAACTACTGTATCCTTGAATGTGCTCATGTGCCAATAGTCTGGAATGTCCTGATGTGCCATAGTCTTTAATGTGCTGATCTGCCAAAGTGAAGTGCTCCAGAATATCTTTGAATAAGTTCACATAAATCCCCAAATCATCAATTTAAAATCCAAAAAGAGAATGAGCACTTAAGTAAATCCAGTGAATCTTTTGAAACAAATAATTCCTCTCTCTGAATTTGGAATGCTTTTTCACAACTGTAATGACTCTTTATAGACAGATGGTAAGGTAGAAACTAAAAAATGTCCACTAAACATGGTATATATAAAGATAGGTTACATGACAGAATGTTCTAGAAAATTATATGGTGTATGTGACTTTTAACACACAACTCTAAAGGAAATTCTAGTTTTACCTGTAAACAAAACCCTCACCTCAAATTAAATAAATAACTTGTTTACCAAAAACATCCTTGAACTCAAATACTAAGTAAACAACCTAATTCAAGGACAACAGCTAAACATGTAAACCTTATACATAACATAAGGGTTTGAGCAAATATTAAAGTCAAGAAACATTTATATTTTCCTAAAATATTTATAATATTATATATATACAGCAATAAAAACATTTTCAAGATGGCCAATGTGGTGGCCATATTGGATGTCCAAGAGGCGCCATTTTCATCTATGACCAACTAGACCATGGGATGAACGTGTCTGTAAAGTTTCATGGTAATCATCCAAGTAGTTTAGGAGGAGTAGCAATAACAAACTTGTGCTAATGGATTGATGACAGATAAAAGACCATCCCATAAGGTCTTCTGGTTTATGACCACTAGAGCTAAAAATATTGAAACTGGAGAATTGTTAAAAGCAAAAGGCAAATCTACTAGTCTAATATGTGTACCAAGTTTTAGAGAGACATTGATTTGGGAGTTTTGCCCTGGAGACAAAAGTATGGAAAATGGATGCATGGATGGATGGATTGAATAATGGGCAAATACATACAATATATTGAAACTTAAGAATTGTGAATAGCAAATGGCACATCTGGACAACTAGTCCAAATTATATACAAAATTTCATAGATACCTTGAATGGTTTGAGAGTTATGAATATATTTATGGACAGATGGATTTTGAACAGTGTGATACCTAAAAGCCACATATCACATATGTGTGATACCTAAAAGCCACATATCACATATGTGTGATACCTAAAAGCCACATATCACATATGTGTGATACCTAAAAGCCACATATCACATATGTGTGATACCTAAAAGCCACATATCACATATGTGTGATACCTAAAAGCCACATATCACATATGGGATGGTGGTGTGGTAACAGTGTGATACCTAAAAGCCACATATCACATATGGGATGGTGGTGGGGTAACAGTGTGATACCTAAAAGCCACATATCACATATGGGATGGTGGTGGGGTAACAGTGTGATACCTAAAAGCCACATATCACATATGGGATGGTGGTGGGGTAACAGTGTGATACCTAAAAGCCACATATCACATATGGGATGGTGGTGGGGTAACAGTGTGATACCTAAAAGCCACATATCACATATGGGATGGTGGTGGGGTAATGGTGAGATAGATACAAAGTTCATCAAATCATCACAATCTTGGTCAATCTGGTGTGCTTTCTCATATGGATTTTGGGTCTGGCTGACACACTTTCCAAAACTAATATAATCCATGCCATGACACGGAAAAATGAGCTGTGCTTTTAAATTGAATCCAGAAAAAAATGAAATAATAGCCTTATAATGTTGACGACAGTTAAGATTGTGTGGGAATAACGAACTATAACATCAAACAGCAGTGTTTCTATCATACATAATGCTTGCCACTGATTGATCATGCCACAATTAACTTTCCACATGGCTGGTACCCAGTCTAATTTGGCAAGCTAAAATCAGAGACCAGTAACTACTGAAAATCGCCTAATTGTTAAGTTAGTGACTTCATCCTGCAATAATGTCATCATTTACATCATGACTTGTCTGAACTGTGCCTAGAATGTCTCCTCTGAACTGTAGTGATAGGTTGGTAGCCTCACATCTGGCACAGTGCATGTTGGGTAGAAGGTACAGGAATTCTTGTACTTTGTTTAAAGATGACAGCTAATGGTTATGTGGTCTTATAACTCACAGAAGTGTAACGCAGTTGTCAGTGAATACTTTCCTTTGTTTTAGTAATGTATTCAGAACATTAACGATATGTGCAAACTTCAGAAATATTTACAACCCCCAAACTTCCCCTTAACAATTATTAGGGTAAAATTTTAGAATTTGATAATTACTATATATTTTGATTCATATCATGATCATGTATGAACAGGAATGAAAGTAGTGGCCTAATAGGGTTGTGATGATGATGCACAGATTCAAACCTTAATGAGAAATTATAACACATAATTTGAATGCAATATGTTGTCTGATTGGTCAAAATTATAACATGTAATTTGAAAGCAAAATATTGCCTGCCTAGTCAAAATTATAACACGTAATTTGAATGCAAAATATTGTCTGATTAGTAAAGTATAAAAATTTGAGGTCGGAAATCAAACCCAGTTCATCTGTCTCACAGTCAGGCACACATGCCACTAAACTAAAAGGTCAGGACCAGCTCGACTGGTTAGTAAATGGCCTCAAATACCGAGACTGCTATACTCCTGCACTCTTACCCTGATATTCATTCTCAAATTTCACCAGGGTTCACCTGTCAGAGTGGTTGAAACCCATTCTCAACCAGGCCACCAGCTACTGAGAGTCATACAAGCCCCCAAATGTAATGGAAAGAGAGACAAAGTCAAACTGTCACAGTCAGGTATCAAACCTGGTTCATCTGTCTCACAGTCAGATGCAAAAAATTTGAGGCAGTAAAATCAACAATATATTGTAAATAATGTGACAGGAGGGGAGACAAAGTCTAAATGTCGCAATCAGGAATTGAACCTGGTTCATCTGTCTACCAGTCTAGTTCACATGCAACTAAACTAAAAGGTGTGATAAAGTGTTGCATTTTGTTTTTGAGATAGTTATTGTCAATAACAATATGCTCATAATTACTTTTTCCATTTTCGGAAATATAAAAACTAATCTGACTGGTAAATCAAGAGGTCAACAGAACAAGACCTCATATCAGTGCCCATCAGATCTACTTTTTTTTATCAGACTGAAAGTCGATGTCAAAGCCAATGAGTCTAGTTTTCACACGTTGAATAATGAAAGAACATTTCTTCAGATATAATTTTTAAAGAAAAGTAACTGTTCCGTTTGCAGTGAATAGGTATAATGTAGGACTCCATGTGTGAAATTACATACAGATAATTACTACCCCCAACAACGACAGTAAAGTAGATTAAAAAAAAGGAAAAGAGTTGCTTTAGCTGGTACGTAAAATGATTATAATAATGATAGTAAAATAATTTTTTTCTTCTTCTTTTTTCCCTTTATTCCAGTAGAACTTTTGGGTACCTTGCAGCTTATCATTGGAGAAATAGTCATTTTTTTTCTTTTATAAGTTTAACAACTGAAATTATGGGTGTCTGGTCTTGACATAAAATGTGTGGTCAGTGAAAATCTGCCCTTGGTCAGCGAAAAGTCGGAATTTTCATTCCAGTAATCTGTATAACCCTGTAGTTATTAAAACCTGAACATTTGTCGTAATTGTAAGCAATTCCTTTTGATTCCTCTGGGAGGGAATGCCTCCACATCCTTAAGGCAGTACTTTCTTTAAAAGGTCTGGACCAGCTACATGTAGGCTGGTTAGTAAGTGGCCCCATATACCCAGATCACTACAAAACATTTATGCAATTGTGGTGTTATGAGCACGGGCTGGTTAGTAAGTGGCCCCATATAGCCAGACCACTACAAAACATTTATGCAATTGTGATGTCATCAGCATTCAAAAATTAGCATCTGTCCTCTGGTCCAATAATTTTCTTGTCGGGTTAAGAAAAAACTGAAGTAGCTGGTCCTTGTGACCATATCAAAGTGTTAGAATCTTGTGAAAACAAAATGTGGAGCACCAGAAACCATGAACTTTAAGTTCCTGGTCCTTCAGACCAAAATCTAGGGAAAGGGGAAACATTGGATGTCATGCCCTCCTTGTGGCATAGAAATAGAGAATTACGGTTCCAACAGTTTATTCAAAACTTTTGGAATGTGTGTTAGATTGTGGATATTTGTTGTCTATTGTAGGATTTGATGGCATTACTGGAGTTTTTATTGTTGTAAATATCCAATTTATGGCTCTGCTGATGTACTTATGGTTAAATTAAATTTACTGCAACAATAAAACCACCATTAACAGCTTCAATTCTTCAAACACAAAACTTGCTAGTAAAACTAAACCACAATAACATCCTCAAATCCTCAAAAACAAGACTGTTATCCCCTAATTATAACACATCTGTGAATGAATTTTACCAGTTCCACTGACACCTTGCTGGTAAAACTCTACCACCATTAACATTATCAAATCTTCAAAACATAAGACTGTTTCTTACAAATTTTAACACATCTGTGAATGTAGTGGTAACACGGTGATTTTACTGTTGCAAATATCTATTTCACTAGTTCCACTAACACCTTGCCAGTAAAGCTGTACCACCATTAACATCTTCAAATCTTCCAATACAAGACAAATACAAGACCTAATTCTAACACATCTGTGAATGTACATACCGGTACCAGTAACATGGTGATTTTACTGTTACAAATATCTATTTTACCAGTTGCACTGACATCTTGCTGGTAAAACTCTACCACCATTAACATCTTCAAATCCTCAAAGACAAGGCTGTTATCTCCTTTATTTTGTAATGATGCTGAAACATTATCAATTTATATTCAAGTATGAAGTACTGTCTATGCTGCCTTTTACATCCACTTTACATGCTCAGTCTTTCATTGCAATAAAGCAGTTCTTATTGGTAGTCTTATTTCCTGTCTCTGGTTTTATTACCAGAAATTACCACAGCATTATCTCCCCTATGAAACAAAATGGGTATCTATGTATGTGCACATGTACTTTATTAAGTCATATGCAAATTATATGTTACTGTAGTGTATGTGCTAATGTACTGATTTGCATGTATATACTCTGTTAAGTTGTATACAGCTATGTGCTAATGTTTGATTGCTTACAATGTATGTTTTAAATTTTCTTGTGTATGAATGGTCCTGAATGTTACCTTAATTATTATATTAAACAGCTGGTAGTAAAAGCTCAATAGACTTTGTGTTTTATATGTTGCTAGCATATGCACTGACTTTAAATAAAGATTACTTGAACTTGAACTTACCGTATATATTCTTGTATAATCTGGGTCCAAATGTAAACTACATAGACTCTTATCTGCCGTTGCATAATGCGCTAGCAGATCAGGGTTTATGTTATTTGTTCTACTGATTAGACAAACTGCATGGACCCAGATCTGCCGGTGCATTATGTGACAGCAGATCTGGGTCAATGAAGTCTGCAGTTGGTATCGGCTTATACGCATGTATATACTATATTCTGGATATATCTTGCATATTTTGCTGCTTACATTTTTCTTTCACCTGGACAATTTACAGAAATTCTCCAACAAGATAGAGCTACTGGATTTGAAATGTCATCATATAATGTGCATAGTCTTACATTTTAAATGAATACACGCATCTGTGACAAGGGTTTCTGAACTCGTCAAAACTCTGGTTTTTTGTTCTAATGAGGCAGAAATATTTCGAAACACATCTACAATGTCAGTCTGTGCCTTGTATGTGGTACCCCTAAGACTACTGAAAAAAAGAAAAAATACATAAATCAGAACTTTGACAACAAAATGATGTCAATAATGATCAATATTTGCAAAAAAGATTTGAATTGTGGTTTATTTTTCTAGGATCTGAATTTGGCTGTATATGCAAAAACTACCCTGAATCAAAACAGAAATGCATCACTCTTTGAAAATATAAACTTTTAATTCATGCTTCAAACTTTCAAAAATGTTAATAGTACAGTAACTGTATTGTCATTTGCACGTCTTTCTGAAAGACAATGGCTGTTTTCACTAATAATAGTAATTTAAAATTTTTACAACAAATTCAATTTAGTAGAAGAAATACATCTTCCAAATGATGTGTTTCTTTATATATATATATATATATATATATATATATATATATATATATATATATATATATATATATATATATATATATATATATATATATATATATATATATGAAAGAAAAACTGGCAAACAACAGTGCCAAACTGGTGTAAAACTAGCCCAAGCACTTTCGGTATCTACCAATTCCTTTTACAAAGGCACAAAGCCACAAAAGACAATTACGCAAATGAAACAAGAACAAAACACAAAAACATAATTACTATACACTTTACAGAATCTGAAATAATAAACAAAATGAGCAAGGTTGAACAGGTTGAACATTGCTATTTTTTTAAGATGCATCCAGATAACATGCTCATAAGGTGGAAATGGCTAGAACGAAAGACTTCAATTGGTGACATAAGCAAGTAGGTCAGCAATGAAATCTTAGTGCCATCTACATGTACAATTGTCCAAATAAATGTTGTATCCTGGATCTAGTATTTGGCTGAACTGGCATTTTCTTAAAACTTGTACAAGTTATATTCTAATTTAGTATTATATAATTGAGTTGTACAAGTTGTGTTCTAATGTAGTATTATATAATTGAGTTGTACAAGTTATGTTCTAAAGTAGTATTATATAATTGAGTTCTACAAGTTATGTTCTAAAGTAGTATTATATAATTGAGCTGGTACTAATTAATAGTTTAATTAAAAAATAATAAAATGTATATGCGTGTTTTACATTTAAATTTTTTATTTACAGAAGAATGGTAGTTAAGACTATGGGTTTGAGAAAGCGAATTAGTACCAGGAAAATGTGATTCTGGTAACTTGGAAATTCCTTGTTACCTATGCATGGAAAAATGACCATTTGGATTCTTCTTAATTTAAGCCACTGGGTTTGAGTGTTTGCAGCTGGCGAATCCAATAGTTTTCTCTCGGTTTCCTATCTCTGTGCTCCATTTTGTGTTATGGGCTATTCCAGTCAGGATTACATCATTGAAACTATGACCGGGAGAAGAGAAATTGTTATGTACGATGTTTATATAATATTGTGGGTGTTTTAGGAAATTGTAAATGTTTCTTCACTTTAATGTTTGCTTGGATCTTAATGTTTATCAGGAAAAACATGTTTAACTAGTGTCCTTGAATTAGGTTGTTTTGATCAATATGTTTTCTCAATTTGAAGGTCAAGGTTGATTTTTGTTTACAGTTAGAATTCCATTAAGATGACTCATATTCTAGAACATTCTGTCATGTGACCAATCTTTATATATACCTTGTTTGGTGGACATTTATTCAGTTTTGACATTACCATCAGTCTTGTAAAGAGCTATTACAGTTGTGAAAATTCATTCCAAATTTTAAGAGAGGAATTATTTTAAATATTCATTGGATTATAACAGTGCTCATAAACTTTTGGATTTTGGATTTTTAATTGATGATTTTGGAATTTAACTGAACTTATTCAGAGATTTTGGAATACTTCATTTTGACATCAGCACATCAAGATTTCTAGTACATCAGGACTTTGGAGACCTTTAGCACATCATAACATTCAAGGACACAGCCGTGAATTTGGAACATTCTATATTTAGGACTTGTGATTAGAACAATCATTCTTATTGGATTATTAGGATTTCAAAACACATTACTGTAAGTGACTTTTTTTTATTTTTCATTTTAATTATCTAGTAATAAATTGCTTGTTGATTTTTACTTGATTTGTTGGTTTCACTTTCTTTCTGTTACATTTTTCTTAGACCACAGAGTCGTAACAAAATGTTCTGCCACTTGGCTTCTTTCCAATTTATTGGTTTGCCAGTCTGATCTATGGAGATCCATTCTAAGATCTAACTTCTGCGTTTCTCCAACATATTGGGTGCTGCATAGCTTGCATGTCATGAGGTAGATCACATTGTCTCTGTTGCATGTTATAGTATGATTGTGAATATTTAACTTTTCACCTGTGACTGTGCTGGAAAATGTGTTAGCTTCCTTCATGAGTTGGCACATCTTGCATCATTTGCTTCCACAAGGCTTCAATTACATATGTGTGTGTACACTCATTTGTGTAAATAAGGTGTCTGTGAGCTTTGCCCATCTAGTCAATGTAATCTGTGCTGTATACTTACAATCCAACAGTTCTTTAACACACCCATCATTTCATAGAAATGTATTAACTGGTCACAATTAATGAATGAGACAGAATTTGTAACATAAATATGTAAAGGATATTTGTAAAAAAATAAGACATAATAATTTAAAAGTCTAAAGCTCTCAAATGAGGTTATAGACAAGAATAAGACATAATGATTTAAAAGTCTAAAGCTCTCAAATGAGGTTGAAGTCAAGAGCAAGGCATAATGATTTAAAAGTCTAAAGCTCTCAAATGAGGTTGTAGTCAAGAGCAAGACATAATTGTGAAGCATTTTTCAAGGTTGTGTTTGGCTTGGATTGGTGTTTAACATCACAGCATCACACACTGAAGTACCAAGGCAATTGGAATAAAGTGCCTTGCTCAAGCACATACCATGGTAGCCAACCCAGACTGATCCAACAGTAGGATTTAAACTCATCCCCTTTTGGTTACAAGTCTGGTATGCTAACCATTAAGTCACTGTGACTCCTGCACTTCCATTAGTCACCTCTTATAACATTCAGGAGAGTACATCAGGCCAATTTTATCTCCCTGCAGGGTTTTTTAAAAGGTTGTGAAATTGTACACAAATTATATTAATATCGGTACTCGTGTATAAGCCAATTCCAACTGCAAACTGCATAGACCCAGATATGCCATCGCATAATGCACCGGCAGATCTGGGTCTATGCAGTTTGTAAAGACTAATCAGTAGAACAAACAACATAGACTCTGATCTGTCGGCACATTATGCAACAGCAGATCAGGGTTTATGTTGTTTGCATTTGGACTTAGCTTATACACGAGTACATACGGTTATATTTGGTACTCTAAAACTGTACACAAATTATATTAGTAATATTTGGTACTCTTAAATTATACACAAATTATATTAGTAATATTTGGTACTCTAAAATTACTGGTACAGTATGCTGTACATGTAGAGCAAACAAACAAAAAATATAAATGGACCATATATTTTTTTTCAACATGTGACCCACCCTTTCCTACACTCACGGTCATACAATATGTGAGAATCTATAAGATGACATCTTTGCGGAAGACCCATAGGTGGGGGTTTGAGAGGTTGTGTTGTATGCGTCCAAGTTAAAGTAGTAAACAGTACAGTTAAAAACTGAAAATCGACTGTTCTAAGCAAAATGAACCACCACTACAATCCTTCGCAAAACTGATCTTCCGAGAACAATCCTGGATCTGCCCTTGCATGTATTGGTAATACATGTAACAGTTAAAAACTGTGATTGGGTCTTATTATGTTAAACACCCTAGAAAAGACTTGAAGACTAACTGATGAAGTGTAAATTCAACAGTCCTTTTAGTGCAAACCTATCCTAATAACTGATCCAGGGAGTGGAATTTTTCTATCCAATACCAATGCACAAAGAAGGGTTATTTTGGTCACATTCCTGGCTATGAAGCCCAGGTTATAAACAAAATGGCACCCAGTTGGTACAGATAAAACATATAAAAGGACAAAGTATCCATTAAAAACGTTTCCATAATTATTTAGAGAGAGCATATAATGTTTGGTTTTAAGAGAAAAATCATGTGGAAACATGGAAATGTGTTTAAAATACATATAGACTCTGACTACTAAAAGAAAAGCAACAGAAATATACAGTGTATCATACAATCATAATGATGTACATGTGGATATCATACAAGCAACAGAAATATACAGTGTATCATACAATCATAATGATGTACATGTGGATATCATACAAGCAACAGAAATATACAGTGTATCATACAATCATAATGATGTACATGTTGATATCATACAAGCAACAGAAATATACAGTGTATCATACAATCATAATGATGTACATGTTGATATCATACAAACAACAGAAATATACAGTGTATCATACAATCATAATGATGTACATGTTGATATCATACAAGCAACAGAAATATACAGTGTATCATACAATCATAATGATGTACATGTGGATATCATACAAACAACAGAAATATACAGTGTATAATACAATCATAATGATGTACATGTGGATATCATACAAACAACTCAAAGTTGTGATGTGCCAAACAAAATGATATTTTGATAAGTCATGTACAGTGAAACTCCTCAAAACCAAAACCTCAGTATGCCAGAATCCCCATAAGATCTAAAAAAATTTAGTCCCAAATTTTTCTGTCTTTAATATCATCATTTTTTTCCAAATAAACCGAAACCACCTCCACTCTGAATACCAAAGCAAATTTCGAACCCCAAATTTCAATTTTACGTTTAAAAAAAGCCCCATAGAACTGAAATGCAATTCAAACTTGGAAATATATTTTAGCTGCTAAATTCCTGACACACACTGGAACAGATTGATTATGGTTAGCAAGTACTGTCGTGGAGTGATCTGTGAGACAAAGACCCAGAAAATGTCCCATGGACACGCAAGGTTAAAACAATACTTGAAATGTGCACCTGCACAGATTAGGACTGAAAACAGGCTAATCTGAAGTCTTTGCACTATACAAAAGAGCCAGCTTTAAGCCAAGTTATTAATAACTAAATACTTGTAGGTAAGCCATTTGAGAAAGACTATGTTTAATTGATTATTATCTAATTGTAATTGATGCTATTCATTTCTACACATGATCAATATAACTTTGTTTGTTTGTTTTTTATAATTAAATATCCGGGTTTTATTAACCAGGCATGTGGCCTCACTTTTGATGCATTCCTGGCAGAGACCGACAAAGCAGTATTCTAAAAATCAGATTCACTCAATGACATACCCTGAAGTTTTAGATCCCATACAGAGATTTTAAAACTTTGCGATTGCTTTAGGATGAGCGTTATTTGACCACAAGAAATGTAGTCATTAACATAATAATTAGTTAAAGAAAGATGTAAGTAAAAACAGACAATGCTCCACTCCTTCTTCCAGCCAGGCTCTTGAACTGTGAACATTATGAATTATACAAAGTATTTAAACATTGTGGAGTATCATTCATAATTCCAATGGACTTATAGTAAAGTTATAAAAGTATCTTATTCCTCAGATGTTTCTTGTGATGACGACTGTATTTCTTTGTAGAAGAACTGTATTTATTTATATGATGGGATGGGATTTTTGAAAGGAACATACAGTGTATATTGTTCAGCTAATTCTTCATTAAATACATTTTAAAAAAATAACACCTTTCTTAATTTTGTGCACTTTTACACACATACAAACACTCATAATTACATGCTCTCTCTCGATCTCAAGACATATGCACTAAGAACAAGAGACTTTTTTTTCACATCTGCAAAAACCTCAGTAAACTGAAAAGTTCTCAAAACCGAATAAAAATATGGGTCAGAAGGGTTTTGGGTTTTGAGGTGTTTCACTGTATGTTATGATGTCATAAAACCAAGTCCACGTTGTGAGGTGCCAAATAAAAAGCTATTTATACAACATTCATGAAATGAAAGATAGAAATACTTTCCACTGGTGTTCTACACTAGAAAAAAAATTAGTATACACATAGCAATGTGAGAAAAGATGATCTTTATTTTGTTTTGGTATCTATTTACAACAATGAACATTTCCCAACACCATGATTATATAAGAGCGATGTTACAACAATGAACATTCACCAACACCATGATTATGTAAGAGTGATGTTATAACAAAGAACATTCACCAACACCATGATTATGTAAGAGTGATGTTACAACAAAGAACATTCACTCACCATGATTAAGAGCAATGTTACAACAAAGAACATTCACCAACACTGTAAGTGCACTGTTACAACAAAGAACATTCACCAACACCATGATTATGTAAGAGTGATGTTACAACAATGAACATTCACCAACACCATGATTATGTAAGAGCAATATTACAACAAAAAACATTCACCAACAACATGATTATGTAAGAGTGATGTTACAAAATTTGTCTTTTAAGTGTAATTAAGCACAAATTTGGAACTGACCTGTACTCACCTCCTACTCATTTCAGTGAAACCAAAAGGACTATTTGACCCCAACATAATTAAAGGACTATTTGACCCCATAATTAAACTGCTATTCAACAATCTGTCCTGTTGAAAACATCTTCCACCAGATTAGTACAAAACAGTGTGCATGCCAAAAGTAATGGATAGTTCACACTACATATGCCTCCCGTACTTGCCACTGAACTGTACATGCTAGAATCAACACTATCTTTGACTTTCTTGTATCAAGTTCAGTTAAACTAACTTCATTTATGTCTACCATAAATTGTCAGCCATTGCTTTCCACAAGTAAACAATATAAAACCTCTGGATAAATGTGCAACAATAAAACAAAGTACAGACTTAACCATTATTGGAAGTACAATTAGGACATTTGAATCCTTATGTACTTCAACCCTGCGAATGGACCAAAAAGTACCATATATAGACACTTATAAGCCAAGTCACTGCAAAGAACACAGACCCAGATCTGCTGTCACATACTGTGCTGGCAGACCAGGGTCTATGTTGTTTTGCTCTACTGATTACTCCAAACAAACTGCACAGACCCAGATCTGCTGGTGCATTATGCAACAGCAGATCTGGATCTGTGCAATTTACAGTTGGACTTGACATAGAAGCGAGTCTATACAAAGCATAAATCTTAACACATATTAAATCAGTCTTTCCAAGTGTCTCCTAAAATTCATTGCAATCATTGACCTGTCACAATATGATACCCAAGTTAACTTGGAATACAAACAACACTCCAGTGTTGAACAATGCAGGTTATTGTTAATTAAATTGCTATGTAATTTATAACTGGTAACATATTATTTGTTAGGGTTCAATCAATTTCAATCGCTTTGACACAGATCTATACATAGTTAGTACATTCCATCTTTCTATATTCCAAATACCTAGGACCAAGCCCAATTTACAACCCCAAAATAATGTCTGTCTTGAAACAATACCACTTCGAAAAAATGTAAAATTATCACCAAGATCTCTTACTGAATAAACACTGGTCACCAGCAATGTGTAAAAATATAACTCTACAAAAGTTGGCATATAACTGTAAGTGCCAAAAAATATCTGTCTACAGACAATTTTTTACAATCATTTTTACATCAAACTCCTTGCAAATGATCTGTTATGAGGCAGTCTTAGCAATTTTATGTCAGAATTATATGCCCTTTATCAAAGTCCTTATTTTCTGTCAGAATTATATGCCCTTTATCAAAGTCCTTATTTTCTGTCAGAATTATATGCCCTTTTTCAAAGTCCTTATTTTCTGTCAGAATTATATGCCCTTTATCAAAGTCCTTATTTTCTGTCAGAATTATATGCCCTTTATCAAAGTCCTTATTTTCTGTCATAATTATATGCCCTTTATCAAAGTCCTTATTTTCTGTCAGAATTATATGCCCTTTATCAAAGTCCTTATTTTCTGTCAGAATTATATGCCCTTTATCAAAGTCCTTATTTTATGTCAGTATTATATGCCCTTTATCAAAGTCCTTATTTTCTGTCAGAATTATATGCCCTTTATCAAAGTCCTTATATTCTGTCAGAATTATATGCCCTTTATCAAAGTCCTTATTTTCTGTCAGAATTATATGCCCTTTATCAAAGTCCTTCTTTTCTGTCAGAATTATATGCCCTTTATCAAAGTCCTTATTTTCTGTCAGAATTATATGCCCTTTATCAAAGTCCTTATTTTCTGTTGCAGGAGCTTTTACCATCTACTGGTACCTTAACAATTGTATGTCTATTCGATGATTGACAAACCAAGCTCTCAAGTTATATAATGCAGAAATGAAGTGCCAAAAAATATGTGTCTACAATGTCTCCATCAATTCTTTTCTGTTTCAGGAGCTTCAGTCATCTCTTGAGTCATCTGCCTTAAAAACTGTACATCACACGATGACTGACAAGCCAAACACTCAACTTATAAATGAAAGACTCAGCTAAGATAACTTTTGAATGTACATGTACACTTCCATAATTTGCAGTAGATGAGTTCCATTTAAATTCAATTCAATAATTCTGTTCCTAAATTTTCACGACTTGTTAATTTTTTTTTTAATGAGAAATTTTAGATCCTTTTTGCCTAATTCATCTCTTGCAGTCTGAAAATTACCCTCTGAGTTAATAATGCACCCAAGACATCTGTATGGTTCAACATGTAAAATTAAAAGATAAAAGGTCTCCTCATTACTGCTCCTTTGTTTTTGAATGATCATGATATTAGATTTGTGTATGTTGATGACAGAGTGCCAAGTCTTACAGTAGCTGTGAAATACATGTATATTCTGATATTTTTTAAGCCATTGTCTGATTCTGAAACAAGATCATCTGCCCACAGTAGGTGAGAGAGCATTTCCAAGTACATGTATAGAGTGGCTATTATGCAAACAGAGGCTGGAAAAGCTAGGTAATTGATAAAAATATTGAACAATGTTGGACTTAAATTATTCCCTTGTCTGACTCTGATGTTGCATTAGAAACTATCAGTAATGCAATAAAAAATACATGATTATATCTCAGTTGATAGATTTTATCACTCAGTTGAAATAACAACCAATACTGAGTCTGGGTAGTTATAAAAAAAACATTTGCTCTGCACATCAAAGGCTTTACAGAAATCTATAAAGTACATGCAAAGTTTTTTCTTTGGAAATCCAGTACAAAAAGATGGAAACTATTTAACAAAGTTTCATAAATTCCATATTAAATCACTGTCCATTTGAGATTCTGTTTATCACATAGTTTGTATTTAGAGTGAAAAAATAGTCTCCGACACAAGTTGAAGCAATATTGCATAATTTAATAACCAATAGCATTTAGAAGTAGTTTTTTTTTTTTTTTTACAAATTATGATTCAAAGAACAACTGTTCTTCCAATCAACAGAATATTTGACACAGACAACATAATTTTTCAACACTATCTCTGATGGAAATTCCTCTGTGATGTCATATAGTTCACTCGATCAGGTCAACTGGAGTAGCTGAGGTGCCATATACATGTACCTGGATTTCTATCCAACTGTCTACAACATTTCCACTGAAAAGTGTGTCAATTCCATCATGGATATTCACCACATATGCATTATTTGATATGACAGAAGAAATAGCATTCCATTCCAGTTGTTGGATATTTTTCTGAAGGTATGATTACTGGATGCAGAAATGGTACTAAATCTATAGAGGTGTTTCTGAGAATGGAGGATAACTTTTATATGCCAGCACCGATTTGTTTTCATATAGGTAGCTCTAGTTATTCCCACATATAATGTATTTGTGACAGGATATTTGCATCATTTGATTTGGAAGAATTCTGTTGTTAGATAACTTTTTGTCAGTGACAGTTCAGAGACCAGTGTTTGTTGACATTCACTTCATAAGAGGGGTGAGTTTATTTACTCCCATAGGTTGACATTTAAACCATGCTTGTCCTAGGGGTGGGGTGCAAGATCCACACCGTGTTGTAGCAGCAATGTAAAGAGGACTGTCTGTATTAAAATAGGCTGCCAGGTTTGTGTCAAACAACATTATGGATTTTCTTGGTTCTCCCACATTTTCGGCAAAAGTCCAGCAAGTTTACTTATGTTCTAGTTTTAGTCTGGCATTCAGAGAATTCTATGTAGGATAAATAGGTCATATTCTAACCACTGTGCATTTTTGTGATAGTTGCCCATTTTTTCAGAATGTCCATTCAGCTATCGATTGGAAAGAAGGTCACCATATTGTTAATAGTACAAGAAAAGGTTCCAGAAGGCAGGGGAAGGAAAATTCCTATGGTCGCAGACAATCAATAATGAAATTACTGCACAAGAATTTCATGGGCTTAATTGGGCCAATCATATTCACATAAAGTGATATGTTAACATTTTGACATATCAAAAAATATTAAACTGCAAACATTGTATGTAAAGTGTTCCAACTATGTGATAAGCATATTTATGCTTAGTATATAGGCATCTCAATATGATCTCAAGGTCCCTGGGGATGGTTGATACATGTTGATACCTGGGTAAATAAACACACAAACCAACTGTCGGCAGTGAAAGATGAACAACTCAGGAGTTATCTTCAATTTTATGTAAAACCACACAAACCATCTAGCTCTGCCCCGAGAGGTATGAGTCAAAATTCTAAAACAGCTGCACACATCGAAAGACCAACCCAAACCATGTCCCAAGGTCTGAAGTCTCCATCTTGAACCATATTGGAGGTATTAAGCAACAGCAACAACAAAAAACCTCTTAAAATTACAAAATACTTATTAATAGATGCCAAATTGTTCTCTGCTCTCATGGGATGAATCAAAACTCTGTAAAACTGCTATGTACATCCACAGACCACCCCTAATTACACATGTCTGGACAGGTAGTATCACATATCCACACATTCCCTTATGTGTAGAAAGAATCTTGTTGTCCACTGTGCCATCATCAGCATGAACTAAACACATTTTTTGAAATGCTTTGATGCCAGAATGCTCCATACAAAATTATGTCAAACTGGTCAAGTGGTTTTTGAGAAGAAGTTGCAAATAACAACTGTCAACAGATGGATGATGCACGATGGACCAAAATTATTTTCAAACATATTTGTATTCACTTTAATTTTGTTAAAAGAAACTAAAATACAATGTATTATTTAATAAATGGGGGTACAAATATATAATAAATAAATTATAGTGTATCATAAGCTAGACCGGTTTTTACTGAAGTCTTGCCCACAATATCCACCAGTCTAAAAACCATAATTTATCATTACATGTGTATTATCCAAAACTACCAGACATCACCACAAAATACTGAAAAATCCAGAATTATGAATTTAACAATACAGAACAATACTCAAAAAAGGATTATACTGGAATTACATGTACCAGCATCTTCCAGTACTCTCAACTGTTTACAACCAGCAAATTAAATGATGTAAAGGAAGATGTTATCAATCACGTATTTTGGTTTAGAATTATTGAGCAGTTTACTATGCAAAATTTGTCATCATTAAATGAGAGGATTTAGAGGACATAACTTTGGTTGTATGTCTATGGTGTAATAACTTGGATTCTATGTCTGTGCTATAATAACTTGGGTTGTATGTCTATACTACGATAACTTGGGTTTCATGTCTATGCTGTAACAACTTGGGTTTTTTGTCTATGTTATAATAACTTGGGTTGTATGTATATGCTATAATAACTTGAATTGCATGTCTAAGATGTAATAACTTGGGTTGCATGTCTATGATGTAATAACTTGGGTTGCATGTCTATGCTATAATCAGCTGTTTATTCATGTACAGTACTGGTATTTCCAGATATATTTATTGACAATACTGGTAACTTCTAGTATTTCGTAAAGAACAATACTGGTACTTCCAGCATTATCAATTAACAATGCATATTTGTTAGATGATATGCCTGACCGGGATACCAGACACAGTATCGTACACTGTAGGGTTGGGCAACGAAAAGTTTCATCTATCAATACCCTTTGTCTCCCAACCAATGATATACATGTACCTGTTATCATGTGAGACAATATTTTCAAACTCATTTATTGTATGACCATGGCTTTCTTTTTGATCTTTTTCATGTCACGTTTCCTTTATGCACCTCTTCGGCACCCAGTTTTTTGTTTGTTAAATGTTCCATTATCTAATATGAAAACAAAATGATCATTTCTGACTGCTTACATAATCATACTCATGCCTCTTCCAAACTCATCAAAATCATTATTTATACATGTATGTTAAACAATGCTGTGATATTATTTGAACAAGACTACAATATTTTGACACAATTTGGACCATAAGAAGGCAGGGCAGGAAGTGAAGACATTTTATATAGATACAGATCTTGTCTTAATGGAAGTACATGCCATATCTAAGGAAGAATTCGTACAATAATCTTCTTTGTGTGAGTTTGACGAATTGTTTGAATTTGTCATCTTGATTGCTATAGGAATCATGTATTCTAAGAATTTCATGCATTACTTTATTTGATACAAGTTGTCTTAGATGATTACATGTATGATAAAGACTTGAGTGAATATTCACTGAAATTAATGTAGTTAAGCCATGAAGTGAATTTCATTGATTCATTTGTATAATTGAGATGGGAACTGAAACTGTTATGTCTTGTGTGATGTTAATGTGAATTAGTGATGGAATAGCCATTAGAAATACATTAATCTTTTGAAACTAGGTTTGTTTATGGTCTGCCAGGTTTGGCCTGACCAGATAGCCTTTGGTATCTGTTTGAATTCCGATATGACGATATCTGACGTAACAAGAGTGGAGTACATGTAATGTTCTACTAACAGAAGGATATTTGACAGAAGATTTAGGTTGCTTCTCTGTTTATTTTGAATGGGAAATAGCTCCATCCACCCACCTACCATCACAAAGCTTGAGGGCCGAAGCAGGTGAGATAAGAGAGTGTGAGAAGGAAAACAAGAAAAACAAGAGGAGAACATCAATCTTGACTGGACAGCAGCATTAAAGTTGGAGTGACCAGCGATAAGCAGGTTATGCAGGCAGGAAGGGCAATGACTTCGATTGTTCACTCGATTCTATGATGAACTAATTCTATCGTTTAAAACAGGTCGGCTATTTACATATGTATATTTGTGTTTGAAATTCGGTAAATGATTTATTTAAAAAAGAAGTGTATCTTCCTAATATTATGTATTATCTCAATTTGTTCTATGTAATTTATTAAATTGTTATAATTCATGTACGGGGGCTCATGTTATTCTGTTCTATATATCTGCTCAGATCTCTATTTATTCCATCTATAAGTTTCATAATTTATTTTATTATTTACTCAATCCGGGCAATAACACTGAGGTCGATCATCCTCTAGATAATGATAACCAACCAAATCGGACACCTTGTAAGAAGGGAGTCCACCACAGTGATTTTCAATTTTTTTCAGAGTTGGGGGTATGGGCAGTTTTTATATGAGAACAATATCTATGAATAAACCCCTTATAGTATGTTTCCACAAACATGTGTGCTAAATAAACCCATTATAATATGTTTCAACAAACATGTGTGATAAATAACGTTTGATGAATAAAGATAAAACTTACACTTGTTTAAATACTTTATCAGTACAGTGACAGAAATCATATATTATGACAATGGCACAATGCTGTGTGCATGTAACAGCAGTGACATTACCAATGAATACTGACAACTGCATGTAAGAGCAGATACATTACCAATGAATACTGACAACTGCATGTAACAGCAGAGACATTACCAATGAATACTGACAACTGCATTGTACAACCTCATAAAGTGCATTTCGTAAAACATTTTTAATAACAAGATAATTAATGAATGCATCTCATGACTCAATTACAAAAAGTTACTTAGGAAGTGCTTGATTATGGTGGTCAATTACAAAAAGTTACTTAGGAAGTGCTCGATTATGGTGGTCAATTACAAAAAGTTAATTAGGAAGTGCTTGATTATGGTGATCAATTGCAAAAAGTTACTTAGGAAGTGCTTGATCATCCAGTAATGGTTTATTCCAGTATTTTTCTAAAATAATACTGGTTTTCTTCAGTATTCTCTGGGTAGGATACTTAAATAAACAGTGACCAAAAGTCCCTCCAGCAATCCTCTCCCTCGATAACTCATGAGCATCAGGGTCCATAAGCACTGACTCCAGCATAAGCAAGGGCACAAGATAGCAAGGGAGACTCAAATTTTGGTTTAGCTCTTAAGAAGTCAATTAAAGTTAATAAATTGACAACAGGCTTATAATAAAAATGAACCTGACATGCAGTACTCACAAATTCATGCAACAGTAAAGTTTGAGTTGCCTCCCTTTCAGTATCAAAGTACATGTATCCATCATAAGTAAACACAATGAACTAAAGCTTGATAGCTAGAATTACACTCATAAACAGCTTGAACCAAACCCATCAATTTGTTTGCACTGGTTATAATTCCTCAATATAGTGACTTCAAATGTCACCTTACACTTCTTCATCAATAGCACATGGTAATGACTGAGTCATTTATGCTTTTAAAGAAGAAAAATCTGACAAAATAGAAACAGAACAGACAAAAATATGTACATTTTATTAGAACTTGCGACATATATTTGAATGTATAACTGCAAATTTTGAAGAACAATCCACAGATTAGCCAAAGGCAAAAACTTAGGAGTTGTCTACAGTATGTAATTTTAACAAGAACTTACATTCACCTACACCAGATCAGGGGTAAACAAATCCATTGCTTCGGTAGCCCAGGACAACCAGCAAGAGTCCCTAGAAGGGACTGACACTCTACTGGGAGAATAGAATTTCCAGGAAATCAAGATAAGACCATTTCTTCCTTTTAACCATGTCTACCATTTTGAATAATGAAAACACGTGATTTCGCATCATTTCATTCATGGTGCAAGATGATGGTGAAGTAAAAAATTGATTACAAGTATTTTGTCAAAATCAATGAATAAACTAGACACTATAGGAAGTCTTTTAGTGAAAACCCCATGTTAACATGACCATCGATTCAGGAGGAGTAGCGATAACAACATTTTCAAAATGGCTGCCATGGCAGCCATATTGGATGTCAGATTGGCACCATTTTCAATTAGGACCAACTAGACATCATAAGGAGTCTTTCAATAAAAACCCCATGTTGACATGACCAATAACAAGATTTGTAAGATGGCTGCAGTGGCGGTCATATTGGACCCCAGATCAGCACCATTTTCATTTAGGATTAAATAGACATCATAAGATGTCTTTTAGGGAGAATCCCATGTTGATATAACCATCTATTCAGAAGCAGTAGGGATAACAAGATTTTCAAGATGGCTCTGTGGCAGCCATATTGGATGTCAGATCAGCACCTTTTTCATTTACGACCAACTAGACCATGGGATGAATGTGTGTGTACAGTTCATGGAAATCTAGCTCTTACACTAGAGCTGGATAAACTTCATAGACTGCAGTGACGGCAGCCTCCAAAGATAACCACATAATACTGGCCAGCTTCTTAATGGCTAGATGCTTCAAGCTCTCATCACCCATAATTGTTTTTATGGCTATCAACTGATTATAATGTGCTGCAGAATTATGAAAACACAAATTTCACTTCATAAGACTTCTTTAATTGATATCTATTGCTTACAGTGTTGTTACCAGTAAGCATTTACCACTGTTTTCATTGATTTATATTTTATTGTATTGTGTTATTTATTTATAAAATATTTTTCTTAATATGATTTATTATTAATATTTTCTAATTTCATGATGATGATTTCGAATTTCTGCACACTAACCAGGTTATAAAATTAGTGACATATATCATTTACCATTTTTAACTGTGGTTTTCTCATGTTAAGCAAATAGGCATTTATTTTGTTACTTTACTACGAAGTATATGAAGAAAAAAATGGGATCCACACCTGCCTCCTTGTTATGAGTGAGTTTGCAAGTTATATAGGTGCATTAAAATGAAGAAGCAGTTTATTTTTTTCCACACTGTTCGTGATTTTTGCAAAATCATTTTATTATCATACATGAGGCTCAAATAACGTTTGCAGTCACAATACTAAATACACCATTATTTCTGACAATACTGGATGAACAATACATGTATTTCAGTGTTTCCACTAGTACTGTTCCAGCATTCACTGAATGAACAAGACTGTATAAATACATGTACTAGAAATACTGATCATCTAGTATTGCATATACCGCTAATTATATATAAATATCCTACTGAAACTATTGGACAATCCAGTATTGTATGTTGTACAACAATATTGGTACAGTGTAGGTACTGGCTACACCAGTATTACTGGGCTTGAAATTAGGATTTTATTCACTAACCCACAGGATCACCATAATAAAGTTATTACTGATCCAACCTAAATTTCACTGATCTTGCTAAAATCAAACAAGCCAGTTCAGTTTCTTATTCAATATTAAGTATTCATTAATCTGACCTCAAAATAATCACAACTGTATTTCACAAGGAAGCCTCACTGAAAGTTGAAAGTTCATATTCATTTTCTGTATCTGATTCATCATCAGATCTAGGTCCATAAGGCCTAGTCTCTGGCCTTCTGTTTCTTGGTCCAGCAGCATGCCACAACTTGATGGCATCTCTTAGTTTATAATCCTTGATGACTGGTGAGTTAATGAGCACCATCATTAGTATGATTCCAGGGATGATTTATTCAACTTTTTACAACCATCAATGAATGGAGTACCACGTGCACTTTCATATTTTTCCAAATAATTAATGCAGAAAGTGCACAATATCATTCTTTCCTGGGTCATACTTCTGCCATTTGCATACTTTTTCCCAGCATTTCTGGTACTTTCTTACTCTCTTCTCTTGATCATATTTACGATCATGTTCTCTCTTGTCATCATCTAATTTCTGACATTTCGGTGACAGCTGAGCACCTTGAAAAAACTTTCACATTTTTCCGATTACCACTCCACAATGGACTGAATTTTTGTCAACAACAATATAAATATTAAAATATGTTATTTTGTATCATTCTGGATTATTTATTGCATCAGTATTGAAACCAGTGTGTGCAGTCAGTACACTAGGCAAGTTCCACATGCACAAAGACTGTTTTGACAATAATCACCCTAATTTACTTGATGCATGTAACAACACCTGTCCAACTGAACCCTAGGCATTTGTACCTCATCAAGTACAGGATGCTGGTAGATACTCAATTAACACAATAAAAAGATCAATTAACAATGAAAGAGAATGGTGTTTCATGTTTTATTTTATACATCTGACATAAGACTACTGTGTTAACTGTTATGATAGTGACTGTCAGAAATTTTCACCACTTCAATGGATTAATGATGGCTGTGAATTTTGTGATCCTTCAGTAAAATCACTGACCTCGATTTAGCGGATTTGTATTAAATTCAAGTCCTGGTGTTGTTAAAGATCAGATCTAGCTACATTATGGAGAAAAAGTAGCCATTACCTATCACTGTTTAGGTTACTCCTGTAATGTAAGACGTTGACCCTGATATATATGGGGGGGGGGGGGGGCACACACACACACACATCATCCGGATCGACGTCTTACACTGTACTGTAGGACTATGAGCTTTATGTACATATGGAATAATTTTATTCATTACGTGAGTGAATTAGAGGCTTGCTTTGACCCTATAAAAATCAGTCACGCCTTTACAAAGAGTATTTTCCAATATGTACGGTACTGTAAGACATAACAGATGGTCTGCTTCAATTATTCATGCAATAGCATCATGCAACTCAAAACCTCGTATGTTACGGTACATTTATAGCCCGCTGATTTTCTAGTCAAATTGCAAATATGAGTTTTCACTTCGAGAATGAATACAATAAGATATTATTTTTTTCTCATGAGAAAGAATCTAGGAAAATTATACTTACTCAAGGCTAAACAATCATAAACCATACACCAAGAGTATAGTTTCACCCCTTAGCCGCCATAATGTAAACAGTTAACGTAAAATTGGCCCGCTTTACGGCTTTGTTTACGACATACATGACTGAATGATATAAATTATCTAATAATTATAACCAACATATTCAACATGTACACTATTATTTCCAAACTGTTATTAACATTCATTTAAACTCGGAGATGCATATGTTGCTATATACAAAATATATTTTACGACCCTCGAGGACAGGTATGAATGCTATTTCTACCTGTCCCAACTTGTGTAACATGATCAGTCTCCATTCAGCTGTTTGGATAGTAACCCTTCAGTTCTGAATATGTGCAACAGACAAGATAAAATAGACCTTAGATCACATCAACTTGTATATGTAAATGTATGCTTTTCTTCCTAACATCTATTCAATGTTTTAATTTTATTAATTTATCTGTGACACCATCCAGCATTAGGAACTTGTGGCAAAGATATAGCACATATATGCTCATGGCAATACATTTCTATTTTCACATATGTATTCACAGACGCATATGTAAAATACTAATTCACATATATACTAGTTCATATGTGTGAAAACAGATGTGAAAAAAGAATTTTACGTATGTGAAACAACGGCTTTTTTTCACATGTGCAAATTGTTTTTTCACGAATGTAAAATTCTTTATTTCAAATATAAAATATATAATTTATTTCACATATATATAATTATGTTTTACATACGTAATAAAGAATGTCACATATTTGAAAAAAAGTTTTTTCTTTTTAGAGATTTAAAATAACTCATTTATTTCATATGCGTAAAGTCTTATTTTACCTTTACATTGCGAAATACAGTAAAAGTATTTTGCATATATATATATATATATATATATATATATATATATATATATATATATATATATATATATATATATATATATATATATATATAAATATTTCATATGAATTTTATATTGGTGACAAAAGGGCTTATTTTACATATTTGAAATTCTTTTTCTCATATTGAGTATGTGAAAAAGATCACATTTTTGAAGTGAAGTCTTTTTGTACATGTGCGATTTTTTTTTCTTTTTTCCATGTAAGACACCAGCTGAAAAAAAGAAAGCAAAATTCTTCCCTTTAGAATGCTAAAAATTATTAAAATATTACAATTTTCTTACCTTCCTCATACATTTGACATCAACTGAATCCATTCAGATTTTCACGAAGATGACGTTTGGAAAATGACGTCATATCCAAACAAGCGTCACGCGCAACGGAGCGTGCGTCAAGCATATTGAGCCGGACTCTGCAAGGTGCTAAAGAAAGAGACAAAGTAAAACTTTGCATGAACTGAGCAAAGATGGAATCGGGAATTAGCTTCCTAAACTTGAAAGAAAAGTTGTATTACTATAGTATATACATGAAAAGTGTGAAAAGCAATTGTTATACAGTTTACGCCGTATCAAATAAAAATCTCACATATTGGTGCACATTTCAAAATCGTATTATAAACAGAGCAAAATAGGGTAATACAGATTTTTTGACACTTTTTTAGTCGATTTGTCTGGATGTAATCACCATTTTTTTTTAAAAGTGTATGAAAAGTATTCTCCGTAAAGAATTGTTTTAGGATTTTCACAGCAGGACTCACAGTTTTAAGTAAACTGACTTCATCTACCAACAAAATAGACAAGGTACGATAATTTTAGTATTTTTTGTGTAGCATCCCTCACATGGATGACATTGTCCTAATTTTAAGCCAAAATGGCAGTTTGTCACGAATAATGGACTATTGGATCTTGATGCAGGATGGTTCGCATCGACTTTGGTTCAAAATGGTCTGCGTTCTTATCTCTTTTTCGTCTTCTATTGTTCAAAGAGTCGTTTAAATGTTTTATTGTTTCGCCAATTCCGATTTTTTTTCAAATGTTACACACACACACAGACACACAGAAACACACAGAAACACACACACACACACACACACACACACACACACATATATATATATATATATATATATATATATATATATATATATATATATAGATATATATATATATATATATATATATATATATATATATATATATACGACCGTTTGCCAGGTTTCTTCAAGTCGTAGCATATTATGGGTTCGCCTGGTAACTGGTTTGCGGTGAAAAAAGGGTAGAAAGATGCAAGTTGTATTGGTGCTGATATTTCTGTGTAATAAAGTATAGAAAGACAGAAGATATCACAGATAAGCAAGAAGAAATATTTGCTATTTATGATGTTATCAATAATTAAAGAATAAATTTTGTTTTACTTTTTATTGTGTTCTCTCTTCTTTTTCTCTTATTTGCATATTCACAATTCATTTACATACAATAATATTGATTTTAATTCATTACCATATTACAAAACTCATAAAATAAGGCTTTCACAATACACCACAATTTCATGTGTGCATAAAAAATAAGATATTTTCTTATTATAAATATTATGAAGGGATTAAAAATAAGTTAACAAAATAGATACCAAATGTATATATTTCCTGAATTAAAGTTGGTAAAGGAATAATACTGTTCGTATTATCAGGTTGCAATCAGCTACACTCTGTTTATTTATGAGGAGACTTACACTGTTTATTTATGAGGAGACTTACACTGTTTATTTATGAGGAGACTTACACTGTTTATTTATGAGGAGACTTACTCTGTTTATTTATGAGGAGACTTACACTGTTTATTTATGAGGAGACTTACACTGTTTATTTATGAGGAGACTTACACTGTTTATTTATGAGGAGACTTACACTGTTTTTTTATGAGGAGATTTACACTGTTTATTTATGAGGAGACTTACACTGTTTTTTTATGAGGAGACTTACACTGTTTATTTATGAGGAGACTTACACTGTTTATTTATGAGGAGACTTACACTGTTTATTTATGAGGAGACTTACACTGTTTACTTATATGGAGACTCTAAAAACTAGGTTTTCAGAGTTTCCAAAATCAGGGCAAGTGAAAATATGGGAATCTAAAATTTGGTATACTAATAAATACCGAAATCCTGTCAAACCAGATGTATAAATGAAATTAAAGAAATATAACAGATACTTCTTCAATTAATTATATTTAACAATATTATTTCTTATAATTATTTTGTACAAGTTAGAATTTTTCTGTGACTCAAAATCTGGACAAATCCAAAATCTGAACAAAATCCAAAGTCTGGACAAACTCATAATCTGGAATTATAATAAATTATTATAACTCTGAAAATAAAAATTTCAGAAATGATTTTACCTGATTTAAATTTGCCATAGTTTTTAAATTTCCAAAAAGTAAAGATCTAAAGTTTGTTGCAATTCCGAATTTTGATTTACGGACGAAATTTATATTTTAAGAGGAACAGATTATTTGTGGCATAAGTGTTGGTTGTCTGTCTGAAACCAGGATTGACTGGGTCAAATTTATACTCTCCTCACCCTCGGGGAACCTCGGATGTGTACATAGTTATGGAGACAACCAAGATTCTCCAATTCGGGTTTTAGAAACGGGAATGCTACCACCTCGCGCTCAGTCACGAAGAATGCTGGGAACAATGGCTTCATTAGAAACGTAGCGAGGCACGTTGCGGTAGGCAGTAATAGACGAAAATACATATTACACAAACAAGGCAGTATAAAATATCGTCATTCTGTAAGAAAAAACTAACTAACAGTTAATCGCAATGTTGTGACGGGGTACAAAAATCAGCACAATTGATGAAATGATTGCCGATCGATCTCGTCGAAAGCATTCGTGTGCTTTCGATAAGGGACCGTCTCGAGAAAAAGTAATGAAAGGACAAGGAGGTACATGTACAGGTATTGTAAACATTAATAATAAAATAAAATAATTTAGGTATGATCAAAATGTGAGACTGGCATAGCAGTACCCCTAACCATACTAGGAATTGGTCCCCAATTGGTGAGAAATAGGATAGTGTGATATATGTAGGTTAAAGACATTTTACAGTGCCACTGTAGTCTCGCAATTTTGTTTACATAAAGACATTCATCAATGCATAAAGGGTGTTCACAAATAACACTTAGATTGAAAAGTTGCATTTTTAATATTTCAGTGGGAAAAAAAGTAATTTATATACATCATCTGAAAATCATACTTTGAAATAAACAGAATTGTACAAGAATCATTTTCTTTTAATATCCTCGCGGTATCAGTTTCGGAGCCCTTAAGAAGAAATCGCGGAATAATTCGTAAACAATGTAAGTTTTATTAAAAGTTCATTTACACTTTGAATGATCGCTATAACGGCACTGAAAGTCAAAATTTTCAAACTATTTATGGCCGCTGACCTTCGTTCCGTGAGTGATTATGCATGCGTACTCCGTTTCGCTTACCTTGTTTATAACGTCATCTATTTCGGAGCGGTTGATCACAGCGCCACTCGCGGCCATCGTAGAGATGATAAAAGACATGCATGGTGACACGAAATATCAACAATAGTGAACACAACAACTGTCATCTTAATATGAATCAATATTTTTCTTTCTTATTGTATTTATGTTTATTCTGCTTAGTTTTATTAACAGAAAAAAACAGTAACAAATGTTCATGGATAACTTTTTAAGCTGGTTCAAAAAGAAAAGTTAACTGTTAACTTCAAAATTAGGTATGTACACAGGTGAAAACTTTCTTTAAACATCTCTACACTCTGCCATAGTTTTCCTTGGCGGTTCTGGATGACAGGGACAATTGAAGACCTCATTCCACCTCAAGACTCTTACTTCGGTGCAATACTTCAAATGAACCCATTGAATGCAACCTTGAACTAAACACTGTGCCCAACTGACGAATTCGATGTAATCATTGTGTTTCATGGCATCGGGCTGTTCTTGTTTGCATACACAGCAGGGTTCACCGTCATTTCCAGTACATATATTACCTGCTTGCCCCTTGGACCAGTCATAATAACACCATCTGACTGGATCTTAAAAGGGTGTTTAAGCTTTATTTTTTCCCCTGACTTTTTTGAGCCCTCAGATAGTGAAGATTCCTTAGGCTTTTCTGTTTTTCCGTTTTCCACATTTATCTTTGCTTTTTTTGGAGGATTGCATTTCAAGATGTCCTATTTTTTCCTGCAAAATGCTATCCTCTGTTATTGGCTTTCCACCAACTACAGCCGTTAGGACTTTGCGTTTCTTAGTGGTCTTCGTCGATTTGTCCAGTAATACACTCTCCTTCTTGCTGAAGAAACCAGCAGCTCCACTGCTTGGACTCAGAGCATGACAACCTACTGCTTTGTCCTCGTTGGGAAGAAAGCATTCGTTATTTTGTGGACAGATGGTATGGTTAGTAACTTTGTTGGAATCAGAGTCGTTGCTTTCATCGTGGAATACTGTAGCTGATATGAATGATGCACAGTCTCTAACAGATGGGTTGAAGGGGTAGATTCCACATTTTCTAACTACGATCGAAGATTTGTATCAGGCAGACTTAAGCTGTAGGCTCTGCATGCTATGTCACATATGGCGTGCTTAGGAACAGATTATGATGACATATCTGGAATGAATTTTGCCCTTTCGTTATTGTATATTTTCTGAAACGGTCCGAAACATCCGACGTTGAGTGGTTGTAGAACATGACTATTGTGAGGCGGTAATACGAAAAGAATGATGTTATGTTGTTTTGCCCAATCAATGACTGCCAAAGATATGTGTGATCTGTATCCGTCATAAGACAGAAGCAGTGGCTGATATGGATCACCCCCTTGTACATAGTTGATGAAATGTTCCTCGAGATATTTCCTGAATACTTGACCACTGGACCATCCAGTCTCACTAACAGTACCAGAAACACCAGTTGTTGCACCCTCAAGCAATTCATTTCTCATTCGCTTTCCCGGAAATACAAAATAAGCCGGAATGGATGTACCTAAAGCATTCCCGGCCGATAAAACGTGTTGCGCCAACGTGTCAGTGTTCAATTCGGTGAGACTATTGCTACTCATATGAAACATTTACATACATCTTGCAAATGTAATTTTAAAAAAAAAAAAAAATTTTTTTTACTTAATTTTAATTACTTGTGTCCAAATCACACTCAGTACATTTTGCGTTTAGAATAGCATTAAGGAAGAATTTTCTAACATGATCAATCAATGTCTATAATTTGTTTTTCTCTGATTGTTTGGAATAAATCGGTATGTTTCCGAAATTGATTACATGATAACGGAGGCTTGTTGGAGGGAAAACAGCTTAAATTTATTTTATAAGCAGATATCTCCGTGAAACTAAAGCAGAGGCATTTGTAATCAAATTATATGCCGCCACCACACATGCTAGCACAATAGAACGTAAATGTCCTTTTTTTAAATAAATAATCGAATAGTGCATAGCTTTCCGTTCATTTTATGCTGTTTCACTGTTCCGACCCCACTCCACCCAACCCACTACTACCCACCGACAGCTAATCGTTCGGTTATGGTTTATTTACACCAATATAATAATAATAATAATAATAATAATAATAATAATAATAATAATAATAATAATAATAATAATAATAAAAATAATAATAATAATAATAATGAAGCGTTTGGCCGATAGCTGAATCACATTTCCATCGCGCTTAACATATTTCGCATTTTCAAAATAGTCTTTGCTAAAATATTTGCATCCGTGCTGTCTGGATTTAAGAATGATTTCGATACATTTAAAGTAATTTTCGGATAAATTTAGCGGCAAATCTTTTAATGTCGCTCAGCGCGCACGTACCGAACAGTCGGAATCTTTGGAGTAAGCGTGCCAGGTGTAGCAACAGTTGCTACGGATTCCAAAGTAGGCGTGGCTACATTTCACTTGGCGCTTCCTTAATTAATCTTGAGTTATCATTATCATGGTAATTTTCTTACATATACTCTTTATTGTAGTAATTTGCATGTTCTTTGTTTTCTTCTCTCCATTTTGTTGTTGTATTTATTTGACATAGTTTACATTTGCTTTGTTTCTGATTACATATTTAACTTTTTGATATTCAAATCACTTCCTTTGATGCAATATATTCACTTACTACACTGAATATGAAATCTTTTTTTCACTACTTGAAACAAAATTGAAAGATTGTGCTTTATATCGTGTTCATTAGGTCAAAATTTAATGTTGTCTCTGATGTTAACCTGACCAAACCGCAAAACCTGCAGAAAATATAATGTTCAAAATCACATAAATCAACACTACTAAAGAAGAACAACAAAGCCTGTACGAAGTTCAGCGTGACAAGGCTTTTCCTACATATAACCCAATCACAGAAATGCTTTAATTTTTGTACGTAAGAAATAACAGCTTTTACCTATAGAACTGTGTTTACCATGCAGTACTAAATTTTGCTCTGACAGTTTCGTACAACATGATTTTGAAGAAGTTTAAAATGTCAATAGGTCCACCACAGAACATGGATTTTGGCAACATTGCAAAATTAATTATGGAATTTTCAGCAAGTTCACAATTGACTACTTGATAGCACATGGACATGTACCATTAACACGTTGACTTTTACTGGACAAATTTGTCGACAATGTAAAAACAGAAAGGAAAATCGGATTTATAGCTAAAAGCATTACCTTTCTTGGCAAATAAATGGCATACCTTTTATCCGCAAACAAATGTCGACTGAGGAAAAAAAAAATAATTATCCAACATTAAATTCGGATCTTACTGTTGCATACAGTATACTTTTGAAAAAACTATTGAGATTTACAATTGATCGACCGTTACGTATTGATACTGAAGCAGTTGTAAAGCTAATTATTCCAGTTTATGTAAATTAGTTCACAATTAACTATCTCATAGTTCATAAGTTACTACCAGATACAATTGCTACCCAATAAATGTTTTGCAAATCAAAACTTAACCTCTGGGTAAATAGCGTAACATCTCTAAATGGGAATGAGTAATGTGCTAAAGGATAGTAACAGTTCTATTTTAGAAAGAAAGACACACACACACATCATGCCGTTGTAATGAAGTTACACCTCTCCGTCTTCAGCGACGAAAGCAATGTGTACCAAAGGTACAATACAACAGTACTATTTAAGTTTTGGATTGGGTGGAGCCTGGCATGGAAGCAGTTTCAGGTTGTATGTGAATACCATCAGCTGGATTAGTCAGAGAGATTGAACGGTATAGATGTGTTATAAAGAAATACACAGTAGCATATATAAGTTTGAATTGGGCGACGGCTCTCATTGAAACAGTTCCATGTTGCATGGGATTGACATCAACAGGAGTATGTGTTGCATGAATAACAACCACTGTAGTTGTTCCAATGGCGTATAGATCAGTGGGTTTAGTGAAACATCGATTGGATTTGTTGCAAAAGTTTTCAAATAAAAGAGTTGATCTGCAATGTTTTAAAACAATAAAAGATTGTAGCATAAGCTAAACGATATTGACATCGTGATAAGCAAAGCAATAAATGACAACGAAATTAATGACTGAGTTTATTTTAATCATTGTAGAGTACAACAGACATAAAGAGATGATAACAGGCAATGTGGATAAAAAACAATACAGAGAATCAAGACGGCGGAGACTCGGCAAAGCTGGACATAGAGGAAAGCAAACACTTAAGAAGTGAAAGGACTTAATGGGAAAATATATTTTGGAACAGTTAAATGAGAACAGAATGCATATCATCGTTACGACAAAGACGAAATTACTTGAAGAAGAAAAAAAGGACCCTGTTCCTTCGGTACAACTCTTGATTATTTTAATTTTACCTATACAAATATTTCGCATAAGCAGGCTTTTATCCCCACATAAATTAAGAGTAAATTTACAATCGATGATCTTTCGAAGAATTATACCTCAATAAATCTAATTGATGTCCTAAATCGTAATCAATCGATTTCATTACAGTGAATATATTTTGTTGGTGGGTTTTGTACTAATTCCGATTAACTAAAACACAATATCTTTTACTACATAAAAATGATGAGAACGGAACCAGGCTTGTTTTAACTTTTATTCTTTTTACATGAATAAAGTCAAAGAGGGAATGGATGCATGTGGTGACAACGGAGAAAATATAGATATCGAAAACATAACTAAAACATTACTCAGAGTAACAAGTGCATGGTGTATATCACCAATTACAATGCTAAATTGTTATGATTTAGTTATTAGATAAATATTCAGGCATCTACTGAATCTGATACAGTTTTTGGAGTTTTGAAACTTCCAAATATTTAAATTTACATTGATCAAATCAATAGCAACGAAATGTACTCTAATGGCTATTATTCGTATTTGCAGGAGTCTCTACCTGTCAAAATGTGTTTTTTGTTGTTCCCCCCCCCCCCCCCACAAAAGCACACCCGTTGTTATTTATCGTTATTTAGATTATAATATGGCAGCAGTGGAAGAAATTATTGGAGGAGCAATAGCTAATGCTCTAGCATTTACAGGAAGCATATATCTGTTCAAGTTATTTGATCCTAATGGATCTGCTAACAAATTAATTAGACATGACACATTGTAGAAGATATACAGAAAAAAAAGACTGCAGAGGTTAATAAAAACAGAGCTAAGACACTTTACTACATATATGAAAGATTGAGATAACAGAATTTGGTCACTCAGACTTTAAACAACCTTCATGATGTTTTTGCTGTACATGCATCAACTCAAAGTACCGATGCATCCACGAGCCAAGAAAAAAGGTAAAACTTTAAAACTCAGCACAAGTTCAACGTAATGATTTCTTTCAATCTCTTGATGATCAAATACGAGGACATATTCATTGTAGTGTTTATTGTTTACAAGTTTCTTTTATTTTATTCATGCTCCGCGCGACAACCCCTAGAGCAACGAAAGTCAACGACGTTTTTGTAGCTAACTGTGCTTTTTCAGCACAAATAAAATGGCAACGTACGGTAAATACATAGTTGCTCACAAGCAGAAACAAAGATGCCACAAAGAGTTTAATGCCTCAATCCAACACATCATTGTATCACATGCGTCTCAAACAACGTTACACCTAAACAAACTTTACAGCTATCAACTCCAACACTAAGCCCAAATATATTGATTGCGCAAGGTGCTTCATTTGCGAAGTGCGATATGAATATAAAAGGAGATGCTAACAATGCCGGTGAAAGACATCACATTTCTAATGGAAACGATGATCTTATCAAGTTGATTAACTACAATAGTTTCATGATATACCATACAAAGATAAGTCGTAACCTGATTGCTTAGAACAATCAGAGTTCAGCAAGGCATTATGAATGATAACTTAAGAAAGTTAAAATCAGGAGCATGTAATATATAAAATACTAGTACTGAAGTTATACAGTTCGCAGTCTGTGGTTAAAAGATTAGAATACCACCGCACTTCCATATGCTAACAGATCATTGTCCACTGTACCCATGTACTCTACCACAGAATTTCAGATTCAAGATATCTCTTCGAAAACCTCTAAAATGGTAAAGGAACGAAATCAGAACCTTGAATGGAAAATATTTGCTTCCAGTACGATAGGTTACTTTAAAATCAATTGTATAATAAATTAGTGACAAATACAGAAATTGAATAGCTTTATGTTATGGCTACATCATTAGAGAGAATGTTGGAGAAGGGATATACGTTCCTTTAACCAGGAATTAATGTTCTCTGGAGCTTATAGGCAGTCCTTGAAATAGTCATTTAAATGTAACGGAACCTCCAAATATACTTCTAATATGCAACCAGTATAGATATTCTTGTCGTACGATAGGGACGAGCCCAGTATCGTAGTCGTCTGATATTTCGAACAGATTTTCTTACATCCATCTAATTTGTTCATAAGTTACCCATTTAAGACTTTTACCTGCATGTATTAGTTCATGACCTACGCAAAGAGGTTGTTATCATTTACTTAGATAATGAATGGTTTTGACCTTGACCTTTCGTACTCGCCATCGTTTGTTTATCTTACCATCTTCGCGCCGGTAATATTCATTATTTACTTTAGCATATCTATGTGGTATCAAACTAATTCCACCTCTTATTGAACTCTTAACATTCAATAACGTGCCATAGTCTGTCAACAGTTCAAATTCGATGAATGATATCCTTAATCTTGCATCATGTGCTAACCCTTTGGCACTATAACAATGAACAATGTCTAGTTTGTAATTTTTATATACATTCCTGAATTCCTCTAAAATGGCACATGGCATCAATGTATTTTTCTTTACGTAAAAGTCATATAGCTCTCTAAGTGTTTATGTGACATCATGTATATGCTGGTAGTCTTTATGTTATATGTTTGAATCTTTAAGTGATGAGTAAAACTTGTCTATTGGTGGCAATAGCTGTTTTATTAAACGTTTCAAAGCTATCTGTGTATTCATATAGGGACATGACTTCCTCAAATATTTGAATTTCATGTCTCAAAAACGTTTCAGTGCTTTGTGAACTTTTCATCACTTAAATTTTGAACCAGTTATTCTATAGATTGTCCCATGGATCATAAGCTATCTACAAACCTAATTGCCCTTTTGACTGTAATGTTTTTTTTTTACTTAGTTCATCAACCTATCAACTATGAAATCCTTACTGAATAAAATGTATTTTTCGTCGTTCTTTGGTATGTTTATTTTTGCATGAATCATTTTAAATGACTCGTGCTGAATAGATGACTGTCATAACCAGACACGTTGTGAATGAACAACTGTTCAAATAACATTAGTTACGTGTCGCACCTCTATAGATGCCTGCTATAGGCCAGGATCGTCACGCACCTTTTGCACGTCATTTCGCCGTCTATTTGTTTGTGAATCTTGAATCTTTAAAAATCTTTTGTTCGTTCATACCCCCACCTCCACCCCATTTTTTGGTCGTTAGGACTACCTTATTGAAATATAACCAAAGTGTCTTTCTATCTCACTCTATTTCAGTTATTCTAACCGGCTTGATGTAAGATGGTTGAACTATTTCATAAAAAGTTACAGAAATAGCAAATTTAAACAAATCACTGTAGCTCTCAAAATTGTATTCTAATGATCCTATGTGCATAATCGTTGGGTGTATTTAAGACAGATTTCACAGCTCCAAAAACAAAATATAAATATCCCTTTATTTTTTACGTTTATACAAGCTTTTTGTTCTTATCCCATTCTGGCACATTTATGTATGAGTTGATACCTATCTATGTGTAATGTTAAATGTGTAATCATGTTAAATTGATACCTATGTGTAATGTTAAATGTTTTATCATGTCAAACATTCATTTTGTACTTTTGCTGAGATCCTGTCCAAATTTGGTATGTAAAATGTCACATAAAGGTTCAATGACGTTTATCCATTTCAACTCCATTCAATATATTCAGAGGCGTTATTCTGTTGACAAAATTTGTATACTCAACTTTTCCAACTTCTTGAATGGGTCATTTCATAAGTCTGATCGTTAAATCTAGTTGGGCTTTCACAGAACAAAATTGTCGATCTTTTTAAACTGTTGATCTTCTTCAAATATTGCCCAATGTAATTGAAAAAATCTTAAAAATCTTTATGTTGCCGACTTAATATCTACAATAATTTTATTTTATTAATGAATTTCTAGGTCTTTTCGTTATGATTCTATATTTAATCATGTCTATGCATCCTTCGGAATTCTTTTCCAGTTGGATGCATATCAAAGGAGTTTGGAGTTTGTAATTTGATTTTTCACTTGTTCTGGTATTTGGTGCATTCAGTGCCAAAATCTTCATTTTAATTTATTTAACTTTAAATATTTAACTATAAATATTTAAATATATATGTAGCTATTTTTCATATGTATGTGTATGATCTTTATCATTTAATATTTGAAATATATCATAAATTTCAGCAAAATGCCAACTTCGCTATCTGATCTATATAGAATTAATTTTCTTACGTCCTTTTTCTATTTGTGTTGATATCATGTCACGCGGATAGAAGCCCTGATGACAGCAGCTCCTCTCTTGACTCTTTCTGTCTTTCTTTGGGCGCTTCTTTTGCGTTCACATAGCCATTTTGGATCGACTGTCTTTCATTTATTTGTTTTGACCATGTGTCAGGCGTCCCTCGTGCACGAACCCCTCACAAGACTGGCTCTTTCCTGAAGTTTTTTTTGACCGATTAGGTTGCTTCATGCATTCACATAGCAATTTTATCTTGTATTTTGTGCGTACATTTTAATCCTTTTCATCATCGCGGATAAAATGGTATCCTTGATAACATGTAATTTATGTTGACAGTGTATTGTAATTTCTCAGTGACGAGTGGAACACGTAGACTTTCAAAGAGTTTTTTAAAAAAATTTTTGGGGGGATTTAATTGTTCAGATTTTTTTCAAACAGTAATTGTCAGTGATTGTCATCATTTCTGGTAAAGTAGTAAAGGTTTATTTCAAATTTAGACCATCCGTGCAAGTAGAACCTTAACATTTTGATAAGATATACCAAAAAATTTAACGTCTGCCAACATCTCTGCCGTACGAATATTGAACTGTTAGTTTAGTATGTATCTCTATTAATATCGAACAACTGGGATGTCAGATACTAATATCTGCTGATGAGGCTGTTGTTACTACCACTACTACTAATAATAATAATATTTCAAACCACAGTCCATAGACATATACAGCCCATAAAAATCAAACAAGTTCAGATTAATACAACAATTTTTTCGAACGATCAATGAGAGCTGAATCACGATCATATGAATAAATATTTACATTTTTTTAAAATATGTTATTAAGCAATATCTATAATTCGAAAAAAAATACACCCTTCCCCTCAATAGCATAATAAAGTTATAAACATTGCAATGGACCAACATGCCCTAAGCACCGTGGCGCCTATCATACCCCATTAGAAAACAGCCCGTTATTGTAACACACATTGATATGGACCAACATGAACTAACCACCGTGGCGCCTATCATGCCCCATTAAAAAACAACCCGTTATTGTAACAAACATTGATATGGACCAACATGCCCTAAGCACTGTAACGCCTATCATACCCCATTAGAAAACAACCCGTTATTGTTACACACATTGTTATGGACCAACATGCCCTAAGCACTGTTGCGCCTATCATGCCCAATTAAAAAACAACCCGTTATTGTAACACACATTGATATGGACCAACATGCCCTAAGCACTGTGACCCCTATCATGCCCCATTAAAAAAACAACCCGTTATTGTAACACACATTCGACCGCATCATATTGTGTTATGTAAAAAATGTGTCCATAGAGGAGCATAATATAAATTCGTGCAATATCATTTAAATTACACAAGTTGTACATCAGTTGAGTATGATCTGAATGACTTTAAAGAGCAGACTTTAATTTGCACGATAAATACAAATATATTCTTCAGTTTCTGTTAAATGTGTCAGGTGTTTGTTTGGTGTTTTAGAACAAACAGTTAGACACATGGAAGTAATTTTTGTACTGTTCTGGCGGCGAATTGATACTTTGCATCAAGAATTTTTGTTTCAGTGTTGTTATGTCCCTATACGAGTGTCTGTTGTGCTACTACTAGTATTTTCGGTAAGATCATTCGCTTTTATCAGGTTCCTCCATTTATTGTAGTAAAAATATTGAATAGAATACTTGTAGATTATATCTGTGCAAGAGCAGTGGATAAAATAACAGTTCTTGAATGTCAATTTATTTATTTATTTTTTTAAAAATCGTACTATTTTAAATTTCAGTATGGTCCAGTTCTCTCTTTATATAAACTACTAATATTGGAGTTTTGCAGATCTCTAAATTCCATTGTTCTGAGGGGTTTTAGGGTTTTGCATGTACAGGGATAGATGATGCACAGGATGTCACCAATTGTTTTCATATGCACTTCCTGTAAATGCATAGCAGATGTCACAAATGACGTGAGATGAAGAGATAGAACGTGGTTTCACGAATATATATATTCACAAGTATTCTCAATTGGAGTGCATATGCACTTAAACTCGATTGTTTATTATACCAAATATTTGCAAGTTATCGTTCATCAAGACAAACAATAATATAATATATGGATGAAATTTTGAAAAATGTGCTTTGTATTAAAAGACACCCCCCCCCCCCCATAGTTTTCTGATTGCATCAAAGTTTATGATTACCATAATAAAGTCTGTGGTTAAATGCTTACTCCAGAATAACGTAGAACAACTAGGATCTTTTTCGTACATAAATGCCATTTAATTGATAATATATACGTATATGTGTATGTATATGCATGTGTGCATATGTATGAGTGTATGTGAATGACACCAATATAAGCATACAGATTAGAGAGTTATAATTCGTTCCGAACAGGAATCGAACCCGTGCCACGAGTAACGACCCCCTTTTGCCTAGCTATCATGCACTAGCGCCCTAACCCACTCGGCTATGCGCTCCTCCCGTCAAATAAGGATGAAACAAGGTCGAAGCTAGGTAATGGCTTGAGGTGTATGAGAACTCTTTCTCTAGCAAGCGGAATTTGACACAATATAAATGAATATATGAATATATAAAAGAAAGTTGTAATGAATGACATCAATATAATCAAACAGGTTGGAGACTTACACTTCGTTCCAAGTAGGACTCGAACACATGCCGCGAGTAACAGCTAAGTAATAGGCGTCGCAGACTGCACCAAAGTATATTTTCGATTTTTGTTGGCGAATAATATAGAAGCTGATCTTCATGCCCATCATAACAGCAGAGATTCTCTAATTTTTTTGTTGTACAATAAGTGATTTATGTAAGAAAGTGTATATACGTAAGACTATTATTCTGAAGTACTTTGTGTGACTATTCTGTGAGGAGACCCTCTGTTATCGTATGGTGCAATTCCGCCCTTATAGTGATGCTTTTGACCCAATGCTTTAAAAGGCCCTGGGTGTCAAGTGGAGATTTCAATATAACATTGTTTGTTTTGTTTTATAACAAGTCAGCTTCTTCTTTTATTTCCACAGTAGCTGCTGATGTTACAGCAAAAATAAAATTAAAAAAAATACAACAAACAAAACAACAACAACTACTACTACTACATTCACTCTAAAGATATTCTATGAAAATGTTTTTGTTTGCAATGTCGTGGAAAATAAATTGCCCTGCTCAGGACGACTGCCACGAACTATTATAAAAGTCCCCTTTTTGCTAAATAAATTATAGAGCTGACGGATTATAAAACTTGAATACTATGACAATTTCATGGCAAAAACTCGTAAACCACGCTAAAACTTATATTAAAAAGAAATTATTGACATATTCCTTGTCCTCAAACCCACGCGCATATTTAGATTATTGTATAGTTCTACATTCGTAGAAGTTAAGAGAGATCTTACCTGGGGCTAGCGATGGTGGGTGGTGTCACTCTTGTTACAAGTTGGTAGGCTTCCACGTTTTACATTCGAGAAAAAAGGTGTGTAGAAAACGCTTAAAAAACATGGTATGCCAATACTGATATTCGCAGTTTTATTTTCATAATGTTTCTGAATATTAAAAATCAATACAAATTCATAAACGCATGAAATGTAAATTATTAACATTTATGGTTTTCTCTGCTCTACAATGTGACCAAAGACTTTAAGGAATACATCGACAAAATCAGTGTTCTCTCTCTCTCTCTCTCTCTCTCTCTCTCTCTCTCTCTCTCTCTCTCTCTCTCTCTCTCTCTCTCTCTCAGGCCAGTCGTAAGACAATAAATCATATTTGTGAAGCTTTTGGCATATTATTTTTACTTATATCATAAGTATTTTGTCTGAAAATGCGCCTTTTTATCGTTACAATAGTATACACTAGACACAGTCATTGGGAAACAAAGATCATTACACTTAGCAATTAAAAGATGAGAAATTGCTTTTAGTTTTCTTAACCGAAAATTGACAAAACTCTTTTGAGGATACGTAATATACAAACCATTTCAGAACCTTTGAAATGGGGAGCAAAGTAATGTTAGACACACTCTTTAATTAAAAATGGAAGATATTGTGGACCTTGTACCAATTGCTTACCAAGTCCTATTTAAAATGGTAACAAATCATGCATGTACTAATGATTTGTCGTTAGAACTTCAGTTCTACAACGAAGTCTTTGTTAATTTTCGTAATTCGTTAAAGTCGTAAAAAGATAGTTTTAGATATATTCCAGTGATAGTTTAAGGTAGTTTAATTTTATTATATATTTCATAGTGAGATATTGAAATATATCAATGGAAGAAAAATTATACCGCCACAGTGGCGATACCACTTTTATCGCCACAGTGGGGATATAACTTTTGGAACTACTTTGTCCCATTTAGGAAATATATCTGCCCTTATGTATGTTATTCAAACCTGTATTTCCATATTTAGGCCCATTTCATTTTGTCTTCTTATGCTGTTCCTTCTCTCTCCATCCCTCCCTCCCTCTCTCTCTCTCTCTCTCTCTCTCTCTCTCTCTCTCTCTCTCTCTCTCTCTCTCTCTCTCTCTCTCTCTCTCTCTCTCTCATCATCTCATCAGGATGTACAGATCTTAAAATATGTCAACTGTATACCCTCTACTAGTGTACATTTATGCACTCAACGAGGTGCCATCAAGTAATGCCTATGACTTTGGATAACAATTGTGTTTGTGTAATGCAATATCCATGAACTGAAATAAAAACTTTGTTGTAATTTCTAATTGCATCTTCTAAAGTTCATTGTAATGTTGCGCGTTGCAGCCTACTTCTGAATGATTGCGGCATTTAGTAGATGTGTCCTATGTTGGCGTTGGTAATTATTTTCAACTGTTGCAACATATATAACATTCTTAGTTCAATATTTACTTTTTAGTTGCTTTCTTGACCCGTGTGAATTACAAAACTACTCGTTACATATATTATGGCTGCTGTTCGAAACGACAGTCAAACTATTTTGTTTAAGTAAATGCTTATAGGTCAAGTTCCATTATTTAAACGTGTGATAGCAGTATAATGTAAGGATTTTTTGCTGACACCAATTTTGCACCAATTGTGATGACATGGTTTGTGTGTGGGATATGTCCCTTCAATGATTGATCGTAGAAGTTATGTTCTCACCGCGATTCCAAGAAGTTTTTTTGACGGGGTGAGAATTCGTGAGAGCATATTGACCTTCTATTCGTTAGAGAGACTTGATACTCCATGTAAAGAATTCGAAATAGGATGTTATATTTTGCGGAATGCAAGAGGTGTTTGGATTTGATACTATCTGTAACAAAGAGAAGAGAATTCTCAGGATTGCAGACTCAATTATGGTTTTTTGTTTTTTAACCAAATAACATTCTATATCTAATATTATATATGACAACAAAGATAAAATTATGCTACTTAATTAAGGACCACCAACTTCATTTTGTCTAGAATTGTTAAATTTGAAATACAATATAAAATTCTGAAAATAATCAAATACTCAATTAACCAAAAAGGTAACCAGTATTTTTTTAAAAACATACTCTTTTTTAACAATTCTCAAATCCTTGTGCAAGAATTTAAATCAATACCCAATTTCCAATGGTAGACTAAAACAATAATGACAAAATTAAAAATAATCAATTGGTAGCATTACTGCAGTTTTATTAGTAATATATATACATTTCTAATAAATATATAACAATGCGTTACACTATACATTTTTACAATTTCAAAAATATAAAATTGAACGATGACACTTATCGCTATTATGCTAACATAACCTACGAGAAAAGAAATTAAAATCTACAAAGAACAAAGAGGCAAAATCTGTGATTTACAAAGAATAAGATAATGTCTGTAATGCAGAGAAGAGAACTCTTGATTGCAGATAATTATGCTCGGGTCTGCAACGGTACATATGTATTTAATGAAGAAATAAGGGACCAATTGATTTGGAAAACATGTATTCTTATAGCTGAGTTAATAATATTTCCACAGAGAACTAAAACAATTAATCTAGTACATATTAGACTGCTTAAATGCCAAATAAAGTAGCCCAATACTACGTATTATACACTTCTTAAATGCTAAAAAAGTAGGCCAATACTGCGTGTTATACACTGCTTAAATGTCAGATAAAGTAGCCAATACTGCGTATTATACAATTCTTAATGCTAAATAAAGTAGCCTAATACTGCGTATTATACACTTCTTAAACGTAACAAAGTAGGCCAATACTGGGTATTATATGCTGCTTAAATGCCAAATACGGTAGCCGAATACTGCAAAATAACTTATTGTTATGGATAGCATTTTTCTCTCTTTTTAAAATAGTCTATGAAATTATAGAACATGGCAAAGAAACAAGGGTGAGAGGCCTTTTCTTCGTAATTTAATGCATTTATCGGATTATCCCTAAGTGTAACTCTTCATGTGTTAGCAAGTTGTTAGTCAATATATACAACCAACAATACCAACAATACACATGATGTAGAATTTAGTGGATGTCCTTTTTTCAGTATTCTCGTTAAATTTATAATTATACAAAGAAGAAGATAACTCTCAATTAATTTTTTTAAAGAGACTTTGTAAGTTCTCTAAGATTTGAAATTCTTCTGTGGAACGTTTTCGCTAGGAGGCATGCATGGTACAGCCATTTCAACTAATGACTAGCTGGCTGGAAAACGTTTTCGCTATGAGGCATACATGGTACAACCATTTCAACTAATGACTACCTGTATATAAGATAAGATCATACCCATGATTAGGAATTAAATATATATCTATTTAATGCTTACAAGCTTGACCAAAGTATCTAATTGATTCTTAGTCCCTTCTACACCTGCATATCAAATATGTATAGTATGTACACAACCCAGAACAAAAAGCTACATTTGCTTTACCTACGTGGATGAATGCAGTTTCTAAGTTTTACAGGTCAAATTAAAAAAGACTATTGTTTCATTTCGAAAACCCAGTCCAATTTTCTATGACTATTTTCAACTTTTCAACGCCGAGTTTTTAATTGCTTACAACATTCCAAAAAAACTTTACTTTAAGCCTAAAGGATACTTATATTGCAAATGAAAAATAAAGATATCTATTTAATGCTTACACAGGTTTTAATTAATATTCACCATTATTGAAAACACAGAGAGTATTATTCCTTAAATAAGTTCAGACACATTTTAATTTATTCCTGAAATCCATTTTCAAACAAAATTTGCTGCATAATAAATACTCATAAATAGGTTCCCATAATGCAATGCTTCGCATTTTATTTATACAAGAATATATGTTGATAAAATACCAGTTTCAAACACTAACTTATAACACATAGACTTATTGTCCATAATCACTGTTTTATTTATATTAACTAGACAGCTTACGTCATATTAGCTATAACTAACAAGATAATTGGAGTCATATATTTTAATCATAGTACTGAATGCATTAGAAATTAATAAGGATGTTATACTTAGTATTATAAGTTAATTAGTATCGTAGAAGCAAATACCGCAAACTCTGCTATACGAACTTTCGTGCAATGTCTACTTTTACCATCTTTCTAAATTAGGTTTGGTTTGGTTTGGTTTGGTGTTTTACGGCACAGCAACACAAGTAGGTTATTTAGTGCCGAGGCAATCGGAGTAAAGTGCCTTGCCCAAGGACACACCACAGTAGCTGATCCAGGCTGGTCCGATGGTAGGATCTAAATTAGGAATAATACACACAATTGCTCTTTGGAAAGTGAATAAATAATTGTTTATACCGTATGTACCCTGTTGTGCAATAATAACACTTCAAGCATGAACGTGAAATTCAGCAAACAATAATATTTTCCCATCATCTGATTTGACTTAGAGCTTTGATTTATTCGTACGAACTCTCCATTGATATGTAAGCATGTATTTGACTTAGAGCTTTGATTTATTCGTACGAACTCTCCATTGATATGTAAGCATGTATTTGACTTAGAGCTTTGATTTATTCGTACGAACTCTCCATTGATATGTAAGCATGTATTTGACTTAGAGCTTTGATTTATTCGTACGAACTCTCCATTGATATGTAAGCATGTATTTGACTTAGAGCTTTGATTTATTCGTACGAACTCTCCATTGATATGTAAGCATGTATTTGACTTAGAGCTTTGATTTATTCGTACGAACTCTCCATTGATATGTAAGCATGTATTTGACTTAGAGCTTTGATTTAAACATGCGAACTTTCCATTGATATGTAAGCACAGACTCAGACTTGCACCGATTCAACAAAGTTAGCACTGCGTGTTTAGGTTACATGATATTGTAAGAATGCATATAATCTGTCAGTTGAATTGGAGTTTTATTGGACGGTAGTCTGGTGGGGGCGGGAGAAATTATATGATTATTTAAATTTGAATTAGCTTAAACTGTTGTCAAATTGAGAATATTGGCTAAGTTCCAGAATGTAGGTATGGGCAAATGTTAGCTGGATATGTGCAGTTGTCGTTTTGTGTATAGTTAGCATGATTATAAATATAGGATGGAACTTTCAATAGTTTCCATGGGACTTTCAATAGTTTCCAAGTCATAACCCAAGGACTCCTCACGCTCAGACAACGGCACAAGTAATTTCAATAAATATTTATGTTTAAAATGTACTATTCGTATGACAACGGCACAAGTAATTTCAATAAATATTTATGTTTAAAATGTACTATTTGTATGATAGAATAAAAATGAGACACATCAGGTATTAGTGTGACGCACACTCCTGTATCAGTTTGCAGAGAGTCATAATTTAAACGCGTCACCTCCTTTCAGACCAACTTTTCTCTCATGTCTCATCCCCCTTTAACTTGTATCTCATTTACTAAATCTGACAATTGACCAAACAAGATGGCTCTTGCTTCGAAAATGTATAATATCTACCACACTTTGTCCGAAAGGGAACAGTTCCGTTTTCTACCGACACTGGACTATTCATATGATATTTTTTACGCACGCCAGCAAAACATTGATGCTGGTCCATCAAGAGAGACAAATAAGAATGGATGACGCAGAAAGTTGCGCAAATGATATGCAAGTCTGCGGTCCGATTTAGACCGAGAAGAGTAGGAATAAATGGTCGTTTATTCCAGGAATTTCTCTCTCTCTCTCTCTCTCTTGGTTCGCCATCGGCCACCGCTTCATTGTCTAACAAAGCCAACATTGATGCCGTCGAAAACAAAATATCTTTAAGTTTCGAGAGTGTGTAGTGTAATTGAGACACGCAAGCATGAATACGATACCCACGTTTATTTTCTATATCTTTTTACCCTTCTCCATATTTTCAAAAAACCAATTCTCTATATTTTTTCCAATACAATTACTTGTCCTTTGTGAAGTGGCAAAAGATAACGACCTTGGAAAAGATATTCACCGAGGAATAATAGATCCTATCCTGCACTAGTGAGATAAATGTCAAATTGCCCTATGCGTTAAAACGATTATGAGATAAATGTACAATTGCCCAATGCGTTAACACGATTATGAGATAAATGTACAATTCCCCTGTGCGTTAACACGATTATTTACTGTACATGTAAATAAGACGCATAAAGAAATATCATAAAGGATGTTGCAATTGTAATATTTAATTCTCTTCTGCAATTGTAATATTTAATTCTCTTCTGCGTACAGTATGACTGTTGATAAATTAGCAAGCAGTGCCTAGCAATTAGTATTCCATTTTTATTTATTTTTTCAATGTTTGTTTTGCTATACGAAGGCAAATGTCTCATTGACCCTTAAAAATCACTGATTACAATCAAGTGCAAAGATAAGGAGGTGATATGTATGTACATAGTGGCGTTTTAAGGCACCTTAGCTTATTCGTGGCCGTATGGTGCCAACTAAAGGTAATGTTCGAAATATGTACAAATGAAGAATTGCACAAAAACTTGAGTTAGATGACCCATTCAAAACATACACTGGATTTAGTTCGATGTTTTGTACTTTATCTCTGACGTGAATTGAATATTATTTGAATACAAATAAAGTAATTAACAAGATAAATAGGTATTTAGCCTTGCGAATAATTAAAACAGAGTAATTAATTCCTTGTAGATTGCTTAAGTCATGTGTAAATGACATCAATCACATCACTGACAACCCTTACTTGGTTGTGGAAAATTCCATTGCATTGTTGATTTGTCACCGGTCTCTGCCAGGGACAGGCTTGTACACTTCTTCGATCAGGATTTGTTGTCGTTTTGGCTTCTTTTCTCCATGGTCACTTCTGATATAGAGTTTTTCTTTGTTGTTATTGTTATTGTTGTAGTGGATATAGCTCCTCAACTCTTGAAGAAGTCTCGTCATCAGGAATTTCTCTCCCTTCCATGAACAGGAAGTTGCATATCGAAGCCTTTGATTTTGATTAGGATTGTACTCCACTAGTTTCTGCCAGGGACAGGCTTGTCCCTGTCGTCGCTCAGGATTTGTTGTCGTTTTGGCTTCTTATCATCATTATCATCCATCATCAATCATCATCATCATCCATCATCATCATCACCGGTCTCAGTCTTCGCTCAGGATTTGTTGTCGTTTTGGCTTCTTTTCTCCAAGGTCACTTCTGACGTGGAGTTTTTCTTTGTTGTTATTCTTATTGTTGTAGTGGATATAGGTCCTCAACGCTTGAAGTCTCGTCGTCAGGAATTTCTCTCCCTTCCATTTACAGGAAGTTGCATATCGAAGCCTTCGATTTGATTAGGATTGTACTCCACTAGTCTCTGCCAGGGACAGGGTCCCTGTCGTCGCTCAGGATTTCTTGTCGTTTTGGCTTCTTATCATCATTATGATCCATCATAGATCATCATCATCATCATCATCACCAGTCTCTGCCAGGGACAGGCTTGTCCCAGTCATCGATCAGTATTTGTTGTCCTTTTGGCTTCTTTTCTCTGTGGTCACTTCTGACATGGAGTTTTTCTTTGTTGTTATTGTTATTGTTGTAGTGTAGATAAGTCCTCAACGCTGGAAGAAGTCTCATCGTCAGGAATTTCTCTCCCTTCCATGGACAGGAAGTTGCATATCGAAGCCTTCAATTTGATTAGGATTGTACTCCACTATTCTCTGCCAGAGACAGGCTTGTCCCAGTCGTCGCTCAGGATTTGTTGTCGTTTTGGCTTCTTATCATCATCATCAACATCCTCTTCCTCCTCGTTCATTGTCTCTAGTCATGAATAGACTTCATCATATATGTATATATATATATATATATATATATATATATATATATATATATATATATATATATATATATATATGAGAGAGTCCGGTCAGGCATCGCCTGCTACCGTAAGTAGAAGTAGTCGGTACTACCTTCGATTGTCATCATCGAGATCGTCATCATCTAGATCGACATCATTAGGATCATCGTCATCGATATTGCTAATGTCATTATCATTGAGATTGTCATCATCAAGATCATCATCGATATCGTCATCATTCATCATCAGCATCATCATCATCACCTGTCTCTGGCAGGGACAGGCTTGTCCCAGTCGTCGCTCAGGATTTGTTGTCGTTTTGGCTGCTTATCATCATCATCATCATCTATCATCATCATAATCCATCATCATGATGATCATCATCATCATCATCATCATCATCATCATCATCATCATCATCATCATCATCATCATCATCATCACCGGTCTCTGCCAGGGAGAGGCTTGTCCCAGTCGTCGCTTAGGATTTGTTGTCGTTTTGGCTTCTTTTCTCCATGGTCACTTCTGACATAGAGCTTTCCTTTGTTGTTATTGTTATTGTTGTAGTGGAGTTAGGTCCTCAATGCTGGAAGAAGTCTTGTCATCAGGAATTTCTCTCCCTTCCATGCACAGGAAGTTTTTGTTTCTTATCATCATCATCACCATCATCACTATCATCATCATCATCATCATCATCATCATCATCCATCATTATCATAAATCATCATCATCATCCATCAATCATCATCATCCATCATCATCATCATCACCACCGGTCTCTGCCAGTGACAGTCTTGTCCCAGTCGTCGCTTAGTATTAGGTCCTCAATGCTGGAAGAAGTCTCGTCATCATGAATTTCTCTCCCTTCCATTGACAGGAAGTTGCATATCGAAGCCTTCTATTTGATTAGGATTGTACTACACTAGTCTCTGCCAGGGACAGGCTTCTCCCAGTCATCGCTCAGGATTTGTTGTCGTTTTGGCTTATCATCATCATCCATCATCCATCATCATCATCATCACCGGTCTCTGCCAGGGACAGGCTTGTCCCAGTCTTCGCTCCGGATTTGTTGTCGTTTCGGCTTCTTTTCTCCATGGTCACTTTTGACATGGAGTTTTTCTTTGTTGTTATTGTTATTGTTGTAGTGGAGATCGGTCCTCAACACTGGAATAAGTCTCGTCATCAGGAATTTCTCTCGCTTCAATGGACAGGATGTTGCATATCGAAGCCTTCAATTTGGTTAGGATTGTACTCCACTAGTCTTTGCCAGGGACAGGCTTGTCCCAGTTGTCGCTCAGGATTTGTTGTCCTTTTGTCTTCTTATCATCATCATCATCCATCATTATCGTTCATCATCATCATAATCAACATCCTCTTCCTCCTCGTTCATTGTCTCTAGTCATGAATAGACTTCATAATATATATATATATATATATATATATATATATATATATATATATATATATATATATATATATATATATATATATATATATATATATATATATATATATATATGAGAAAGTCAGGTCAGGCATCGCCTGCTACCGTAAGTAGAAGTAGACGGTACTACCTGCGACTGTCATCATCGAGATCGTCATCATCTAGATCATCATCTTCGAGATCGACATCATCAGGATCATCGTCATCGAGATTGCTAATGTCATTATCGAGATCGTCATCATCAAGATCATCATCGATATCATCATCATCCATCATCAGCATCATCTTCACCGGTCTCTGCCAGGGACAGGCTTGTCCCAGTCTTCGCTCAGGATTTGTTGTCGTTTTTGTTTCTTATCATCATCATCATCATCATCATCATCATCATCATCATCATCATCATCATCATCATCATCATCATCATCATCATCATCATCATCATCATCATCATCATCATCATCATCATCCATCATTATCATAAATCATCATCATCATCCATCAATCATCATCATCATCCATCATCATCATCATCACAAGTCTCTGCCAAGGACAGGTTTGTCCCAGGCGTCGCTCAGGATTTGTTGTCGTTTTGGCTTCTTTTCTCCATGGTCACTTCTGACATGTAGTTTTTCTTTGTTGTTATTGTTATTGTTGTAGTGGATATAGGTCCTCAACACTGGAAAAAGTCTCGTCATCAGGAATTTCTCTCCCTTCCATGGACAGGAAGTTGCATATCGAAGCCTTCAATTTGATTAGGATTGTACTCCACTAGTCTCTGCCAGGGACAGGCTTGTCCCAGTCGTCGCTCAGGATTTGTTGTCATTTTGTGTTCTTATCATCATCATCATCCATGAGTATCATCCATCATCATCATCATCATCATCATCAACAACATCCTCTTCCTCCTCGTTCTTTGTCTCTAGTCATGAATACACTTCATCATATATATATATATATATATATATATATATATATATATATATATGAGAGAGTCAGGTCAGGCATCGCCTGCTACCATAAGTTGAAGTAGACGGTACTACCTGCGACTGTCATCATTTAGATCGTCATCATCTAGATCGTCATCTTCGAGATCGACATCATCAGGATCATCATCATCGAGATTGCTAATGTCATTATCATCGAGATTGTCATCATCAAAATCATCATCGATATCGTCATCATCCATCATCAGCTTCATCATAATCACCGGTCTCTTCCAGGGACAGGCTTGTCCCAGTAGTCTCTCAGGATTTGTTGTCTTTTTGGCTTCTTATCATCATTATCATCCATCATCAGTCATCATCATCATCATAATCCATCATCATCATCATCCATCCATCATCATCATGATCCCTCATCATCATCATCATCACTCATCATCATCATCATCATCGGTCTCTGCCAGGGAGAGGCTTGTCCCAGTCGTTGCTCAGGATTTGTTGTCGTTTTTGTTTCTTATCATCATCATCATCATCCATCATTATCATAAATCATCATCATCATCCATCATCATCATCGATCAATCATCATCATCATCCATCATCATCATCATCATCACCGGTCTCTGCCATGAACAGTCTTGTCCCAGTCGTCGCTTAGTATTTGTTGTCGTTTTGGCTTCTTTTCTCCATGGTCACTTCTGACATGTAGTTTTTCTTTGTTGTTATTGTTATTGTTGTAGTGTAGTTAGGTCCTCAACGCTGGAAGAAGTCTCGTCATCAGGAATTTCTCTCCCTTCCATACACAGGAAGTTGCAAATCGAAGCCTTCGATTTGATTAGGATTGTACTGCACTCGTCTCTGCCAGGGACAGGCTTATCCCAGTCGTCGCTCAGGATTTGTTGTCGTTTTGGCTTCTTCTCATCATCATGATCCATCATTATGATCCATCACTTTCATCTATCATAGATCACCATCATCATCCATCATCATCATCATCACTAGTCTCTGCCAAAGACAGGCTTGTCCCAGTCGTTGCTCAATATTTATTGTCGTCTTGGCTTCTTTTCTCCATGATCACTTTTGACATGGAGTTTTTCTTTGTTGTTATTGTTGTAGTTGAGATAGGTCCTCAACGCTGGAAGAAGTCTCGTCATCAGGAATTTCTTTCCCTTCCATTGACACAAAGTTGCATATCTAAGCCTTCGATTTGATTAGGATTGTACTCAACTAGTCTCTGCCAGGGACAGGCTCTTCTCAGTCATCGCTCAGGATTTGTTGTCGTTTTGGCTTCTAATCATCATCATCTTCATCATTATCCATCATTATCATCCATCATCAATCATAATCATCATGATCCATCATCATCATCATCATCATCACTGGTCTCTGGCAGGGACAGGCTTGTCCCAATCATCGCTCAGGATTTGTTGTCGTTTTATCTTCTCTTCTCCATGGTCACTTCTGACATAGAGTTTTTCTTTGTTGTTATTGTTATTGTTGTAGTGGATATAGGTCCTCAACGCTTGAAGAGGTCTCGTCATCAGGAATTTCTCTCCCTTCCATGAACAGGAAGTTGCATATCGAAGCCTTCGATTTTGATTAGGATTGTACTCTACTAGTCACTGCCAGGGACAGGCTTCTCCCTGTCGTCACTCAGGATTTGTTGTCGTTTTGGCTTCTTATCATCATTATCATCCATCATCAATCATCATCATCATCATCCATCATCATCATCAACATCAGCATCACCGGTCTCTGCCAGGGACAGACTTGTCCCAGGCATCGCTCAGGATTTGTTGTCGTTTTGGCTTCTTTTCTCCATGGTCACTTCTGACATGGAGTTTTTCTTTGTTGTTATTGTTATTGTTGTAGTGGAGATCAGTCCTGAACACATGAACAAGTCTCGTCATCAGGAATTTCTCTCGCTTCAATGGACAGGATGTTGCATATCGAAGCCTTCAATTTGATTAGGATTGTACTCTACTAGTCTCTGCCAGGGATAGGCTTGTCCCAGTTGTCGCTCAGGATTTGTTGTCATTTTGTCTTCTTATCATCATCATCATCCATCATCATCATAATCAACATCCTCTTCCACCTCGTTCATTGTCTCTAGTCATGAATAGACTTCATCATATATATATATATATATATATGAGAGAGTCAGGTCAGGTCAGGCATCGCCTGCTACCGTAAGTAGAAGTAGACGGTACTACCTGCGACTGTCATCATCAAGATCGTCGTCATCTAGATCATCATCTTTGAGATCGACATCATCAGGATCATCGTCATCGAGATTGCTAATGTCATTATCATCGAGATTGTCATCATCAAGATCATCATCGATATCGTCATCATCCATCATCAGCATCATCATAATCACCGGTCTCTGCCAGGGACTGGCTTGTCCCAGTTGTCGCTCAGGATTTGTTGTCGTTTTTGTTTCTTATCATCATCATCATCATCCATCATTATCATAAATCATCATCATCATCCATCATCATCATCCATCAATCATCATCATCATCCATTATCATCATCATCATCACCGGTCTCTGCCAGGGACAGTCTTGTCTCAGTCGTCGCTTGGTATTTGTTGTCGTTTTGGCTTCTTTTCTCCATGGTCACTTCTGACATGGAGTTTGTCTTTGTTGTTATTGTTATTGTTGTAGTGGAGTTAGGTCCTCAATGCTGGAAGAAGTCTCGTAGTTAGGAATTTCTCTCCCTTCCATAGTCAGGAAGTTGCAAATCGAAGACTTCAATTTGATTAGGATTGTACTCCACTAGTCTGTGCCAGGGACAGGCTTGTCCCAGTCGTCGCTGATGATTTGTTGTCATTTTGGCTTCTTATCATCATTATCATCCATCATAGATCATCATCATCATCCATCATCATCATGATCATCATGATCATCATCATCACCGGTCTCTGCCAGAGACAGGGTTGTCCCAGTCTTCGATCAGGATTTGTTGTCCTTTTGGCTTCTTTTCTCCATGATCACTTCTGACATGTAGTTTTTTTTCTACCTATAGTTATACTTGAACATCATCCATCATCATCATCATCATCATCATCATCGAGATCATCTTCATCATCATCTTTATCTTCATCTTCATCATCATCATCATCATCATCATCATCATCATCATCATCATCATCATCATCATCATCATCATCATCATCATCATCATCGTCGTCGTCGTCGTCGTCATCATCATCATCATCGAGTCAGGTCAGGCATTGCCTGCTTCCGTAAGTGGACGGTACTAAATGTGACTGTCATCATCATCATCGTCGTCATTATCATCATCATCATCATCATCATCATCATCATCATCATCATCATCATCATCATCATCATCATCATCATCATCATCATCATCGTCGTCATCATCATCATCGAGTCAGGTCAGGCATTGCCTGCTTCCGTAAGTGGACGGTACTAAATGCGACTGTCATCATCATCATCGTCGTCATTATCATCATCATCATCATCATCATCATCATCATCATCATCATCATCATCTTCGTCGTGACTGTCAATTTTTTCTCCATGGTCACTTCTGACACGGAGTTTTTTTTTCTACCGATAGTTCTACTTGAACATCATCCATCATCATCATGATCCTCCTCAATCATCATCATTTAGATCATCATCATCATCGAGATCATCATTATCATCGTCATCATCATCATCATCATCGTCATCATCATCATCATCATCAAGTCAGGTCAGGCATTGCCTGCTACCGTAAGTAGACGATACTACCTGCGACTGTCATCATCATCATCATCTTCATCATCAGCATCATCATCTTCGTCGAGATCGTCAATTTTTTCTTTGACATGGGATTTTTTTTTTCTACCTATAGTTCCACTTGAACATCATCAATCATCATCATCATCATCATCATCATTTAGATCATCATCATCGAGATGATCTTCATCATCGAGATCATCATCATCATCCATCATCAGTCATCATCATCATCCATCATCAGTCATCGTCATCATCGTCATCATCATCATCATCGAGGCAGGTCAGGCATTGCCTGCTACCGTAAGTAGACGGTACTACCTTCGACTGTCGTCCAGATCTTCATCATCCATGATTATCATCGAGAGCGTCATCTTCTAGATCTTCATGATACATGATCATCATCGAGAGCGTCATCTTCTAGATCTTCATCGAGAGCGTCATCTTCTAGATCTTCATCATCATTGATCATCATCGAGAGTGTCATCTTCTAGATCTTCGTCATCCATGATCATCATCGAGAGCGTCATCTTCTACATCTTCATCGAGAGCGTCATTTTCTAAATATTCATCATCCTAGACAATCATCTAGAGCGTCATCTTCTAGATCTTCATCATCCATGATCATCGTAGAGAGCGTCATCTTCTTGATCTTCATCACCCATGATCATCGTCGAGAACGTCATCTTCTAGATCTTCATCACCCATGATCATCATCGAGAGCGTCATCTTCTAGATCTTCATCATCCATGATCATCATCGAGAGGGTCATCTTCTAGATCTTAATCATCCATTATCATCATCTAGAGCGTTATCTTCTAGATCTTCATCTTGCATGATCATCGTAGAGAGCGTCATCTTCTAGATCTTCATTATCTATGATCATCGTCTAGAGCGTCGTCTTGTAGATCTTCATCACCCATGATCATCATCGAGAGCGTCATCTTCTAGATATTCATCGAGAGCGTCATCTTCTAGATCTTCATCATCCATGATCATCGTCGAGAGCGTCATCTTATAGATCTTCATCATCCATGATCATAATCTGGAGCGTTATCTTCTTGATCTTCATCATCTTTCATCATCAATCGAGAGGGTCATCTTCTAGATCTTCATCATCCACGATCATCATCGAGAGCGTCATCTTCTAGAACTTCATCACTCATGATCATCATCGAGAGCGTCATCTACTTAATCTTCATCATACATAATCATTGTCGAGAGTGTCATCTTCTAGATCTTCATCGAGAGCGTCATCTTCTAGCTCTTCATCATCCAAGGCAATCATTTAGAGCGTCATCTTCTAGATCTTCATCATATATGATCATCATCTAGAGCGTTATCTACTAGATCGTCATCATCCATGATCATCGTTTACAGCATCATCTTCTAGATCTTCATCACCCATGATCATCATCGAGAGCGTCATCTTCTAGATCTTCATGATACATGATCATCATCGAGAGCGTCATCTTCTAGATCTTCATCGAGAGCGTCATCTTCTAGATCTTCATCATCATTGATCATCATCGAGAGCGTCATCTTCTAGATCTTCATCATCCATGATCATCATCGAGAGTGTCATCTTCTAGATCTTCATCATCCATGATCATCATCGAGAGCGTGATTTTCCAGATCTTCATCGAGAGCGTCATCTTCTAGATCTTCATCATCCAGGATCATCATCGAGAGCGTCATCTTCTAGATCTTCATCGGTTGCGTCATCTACTAGATCTTCATCATCCAAGATAATCATTTATAGCGTCATCTTCTAGATCTTCATCATATTTGATCATCATCGAGAGCGTCATCTTCTAGATCTTCATCATTCATGATCATCATCGAGAGCGTCATCTTCTAGATCTTCATCACCCATGATCATCGTCGAGAGCGTCATCTTCTAGATCTTCATCACCCATGATAATCATCAAGAGCGTCATCTTCTAGATTTTCATCATCCATGGTCATCATCGAGAGCGTCATCTTGTAGATCTTCATCGAGAGAGTCATCTTCTAGATCTTCATCGAGAGCGTCATCTTCTAGATCTTCATCATCCAGGATAATCATCTAGAGCGTCATCTTCTAGATCTTCATCATTCATGATCATCAGCTAGAGCGTTATCTTCTAGATCTTCATCATCCATGATCATCGTCGAGCGCGTCATCTTCTAGATCTTCATCATTCATGATCATGATCGAGAGCGTCATCTTCTAGATCTTCATCATCCATGATCATCATCGAGAGCGTCATTTTCTAGATCTTCATCATTCATGATCATGATCGAGAGCGTCATCTTCTAGATATTCATCATCCATGATCATCATCGAGAGCGTCATCTTCTAGATCTCATTCGAGAGCGTCATCTTGTAGATCTTCATCACCCATGATCATCATCGAGAGCGTCATCTTCTAGATCTTCATCATCCATAATCATCGTCGAGAGCGTCATCTTGTAGATCTGTATCACCCATGATCATCGTCGACAGCGTCATCTTCTAGATTTTCATCACCCATGATCATCATCGAGAGAGTCATCTTCTAGATCTTCATCATCCATGATCATCATCGAGAGCGTCATCTTCTAGATCTTCATCATCCATGATCATCATCGATAGCGTCATCTTCTAGATCTTCATCATCCATGATCATCATCGAGAGCGTCATCTTCTAGATCTTCATCATCCATGATCATCATCGAGAGCGTCATCTTCTAGATCTTCATCATCCATGATCATCATCGAAAGCGTCATCTTCTAGATCTTCATCATCCGTGATTTTCATCGAGAGCGTCATCTTCTAGATCTTCATCATCCAAGATAATCATCTAGAGCGTCATCTTCTAGATCTTCATCATCCATGATCATCATCGAGAGAGTCATCTTCTAGATCTTCATCACCCATGATCATCATCGAGAGAGTCATCTTCTAGATCTTCATCGAGAGCGTCATCTTCTAGATCTTCATCATCCATGATCATCATCGAGAGCGTCATCTTCTAGATCTTCATCATCCATGATCATCATCGAGAGCGTCATCTTCTAGAAGTTTTCATTTCAGGTCATATCAGGTCGAGGGGGGGGGGATCAAAAGACGCGGAATTTAATTACCTATCCAATGGTGCAAACATATCTTCATTCAGATTCCAACTGTTTGAGTTATGCTAAAAAAACACGAAATTCCGACATTTTCCGAGCTTCATAAAAAAATTCTTAGCTTTTCAAATACTGACTATTTTAACATTTATTGACATAATACATCGGTATATATATCAAAACAAGCGAATTTCGATTCTCCGTCAGTTGGTCTGTTCGGATTGAAAATATATATATATTTGGTAACACTATCGTATTTTGAAATATGAGAAAAATCGGTGCTTTTTGCCGCGAAGCCTCGTTCCCATCGTTGTTCCTTTGTCAGGGCGGGTAGGTAACATAGGTCCCACGTGCGTATTTGAAGAGATATCACGTGTTATTTTATATTGGTAAACGCGCAATTGAAAGACCTTTCCAACGGTGGGGTCAAATTTAAAATATCTCAATATTTAATAAAAATATTATCCAAAATGTAAGCGCCATTTTGGTCAGCATTTTCAGGCCGATTTGGGGTTTTTGGGTTTAGTAACATAGGTCCCACGTGTGCATTTGAATAGATATCACGTATTATTTAATATTGATAAACGCGCAATTAAAAGACCTTTCCAACGGTGGGGTCAAATTTAAAATATCTTAATATTTCATGAAAATATTATCAAAATCTTTGGCGCCATTTTGGTCAGCATTTTCCGTCCGATTGTCGGGTTTAGTAACATAGGTCCCACGTGTGTATTTAAATAGATATTTCGGGTTATTTTGTATTAGTAAATGCACAATTGAAAGACCATCACGGGGGTGGGTTCGAATTAAAAATATATATATAGTTATTGAAATTATTCACAAAAATTACAGCCCCGATTTTTTGTCGGCTTTTAGAAGCCAAATGTCGGGTTGCATTTGCGCGTATTATTCAAATATGTACAGCAAGCACATTTAGATAGATATTACATGTTAGTAGGTACCAGAATACGTGCAATTAAAAGTCCTTTCCAACGGTGGAGTCAAATTTAAAATATTTTGATATTTAGTGAAAATATTGTCCAAAATTTCGGCGTCATTTTGGTCAGCATTTTCAGGCCGATTGTCGGGTTTAGGTTTAGGGATCGCACGTGTGTATTTGAATAGATATCACGTATTATTTAATATTGGTAAACGCGCAATTAAAAGACCTTTCCAACGGTGGGGTCAAATTTAAAATATCTTAATATTTCGTGAAAATATTATCAAACTTTTTGGCGCCATTTTGGTTAGCATTTTCAGGCCGATTTTCGGGTTTAGTAATATAGGTCCCACGTAGTTACTTGAATAGATAATACGTGTTATTTTATATTAGTAAATGCACAATTGAAAGACCTTCACGCTGGTGGGTTCGAATTAAAAATATATATAGAGTTATTGAAATTATTGACAAATACAGCCGCGACTTTTGTTGGACTTTAAAAGCCAAATGTCGGGTTGCATTTGCGCGTATTATTCAAATATGTATAGCATGCACATTTAGATAGATATTACGTGCTAATATATACCATAATACGCGCTGTTAAAAGACCTTTCCAACGGTGTGGTCAAATTTAAAATATCTTAATATTTCGTGAAAATATTATCAAAATTTTTGGCGCCATTTTGGTCAGCATTTTCAGGCCGATTGTCGGGTTTAGTAACATAGGTCCCACGTGTGTATTTGAATAGCAACCACTTGTTAGTAGTCTTTATTATACACGCAATTGAGACACCTACACGAACGTGTGTTGGAATTAAAAATATATATATAGTTATTGCAATTATTGACACAAAAAAACTCGCGCGAATTGTGTCGGCTTTTAAAAGCCAAATGTCGGTTTTAGTCCGATAGGTCGCCTCGAAGTATTTTAAATGATAGCTTGTGTTAGTAGGTATATACGCGCAATTCAGAAACCTACACGAAGGTGTGTTGGAATTAAATATATATACATATTTAGTGAAAATATTGACAAAAAATTCCCGGAGCGATTTTGGTCATATATGTGAAGCCCGCTGTCGGGCTTAGTCAGATAGTCCTCATAGGAGTATTTAAATAGATATGATGTGTTAGTTGGTATCATTATACACGCAATTACAAGACCTTCCCGTGGGTGGGTTGTGATATTAAATCTAAATACATTTAGTGACAATATTGTCAAAAAAGCAGTGAAAGAATGGCTCCGCTATATGAATCTCGGAAATGTCGTGAAAAGTCGACATTTCCGAGATTGTATGAAGCCCGGTTCCTAATCAGCATTATAGTAATATGGTATAGTCACATATATCCCACAAGCGTATTCAAATAGATACCAAGTTGATATTAATATATGAGCAATTGAAAGACCTACACGAGGGTGTATTGGAATTAAATGTATATATACATATTTAGTGAAAATATTTACAAAATATATAGTCGCGATTTTAGTCAGCTTTTTGAAACCGAATGTCGGGTTTAGTCACATAGGTGACTTAGACGTATCTGAATAGCAACCACTTGTTAGTATGCATTATTATACGCGCAATTGAGACACCTACACGAGCGTGTGTTGGAATTAAAAATATATTTATAGTTATTGAAATTATTGACAAAAAATACTCACGCGAATTGTGTCGGCTTTTAAAAGCCAAATGTCGGTTTTAGTCCGATAGGTCGCCTCGAAGTATTTTAAATGATAGCTTGTGTTAGTAGGTATTATTATACGCGCAATTCAGAAACCTACACGAAGGTGTGTTGGAATTAAATATATATACATATTTAGTGAAAATATTGACAAAAAATTCCCGGGCCGATTTTGGTCATATATGTGAAGCCCGCTGTCGCGTTTAGTCAGATAGTCCTCATAGGAGTATTTAAATAGATACGATGTGTCAGTTGGTATCATTATACGCGCAATTAAAAGACCTTCCCGTGAGTGGGTTGCGATATTAAATCTAAATACATTTAGTAACAATATTGTCAAAAAAGCAGTGAAAGAATGGCTCCGCTATATGAATCTCGGAAATGTCGTGAAAAGTCGACATCTCCGAGATTGTATGAAGCCCGGTTCCTAATCAGCATTATAGTAATATGGTATAGTCACATATATCCACAGGCGTATTTAAATAGATACCAAGTATTAGTTGATATTAATATATGAGCAAATGAAAGACCTACACGAGGGTGTGTTGGAATTAAATGTATATATATATATACATATTTAGTTTAAATATTTACAAAATATATAGGCGCGATTTTAGTCAGCTTTTTCAAACCGAATGTCGGGTTTAGTCACATATATCCCACAAGTGTAATTAAATAGATACCATGCGTTGGTTAATATTAATATACGCGCAATTCAAAGACCTTCAGAGGGGTGGGTTGGAATTAAGTATCTACATATTGTTTATTATAATATTGATTTAACCCGAAACGGACCCCCCACCAACCTCTGTTTTGTTTAGCCGAATGTCGGGTTTAATCATTTATGTCCCTTCGGCGTATTTGGATATATACCATGTGTTAGTTATTTTTAATATACGCGCAATGGAGTGACCTTCGCGTGGGTGGGTTGCAATTAAATATATATAGTTAGTTAGTGAAAATATTGACAAAATATATAGGCACGATTTTAGTCAGCTTTTTCAAACCGAATGTCGGGTTTGGTCACATATATCCCACAAGTGTATTTAAATAGATACCATGCGTTGGTTAATATTAATATACGCGTAATTCAAAGTCCTTCTGAGGGGTGGGTTGGAATTAAGTATATACATATCTTTTATTATAATATTGATCTAACCCGAAACGGACCCCCCACCAACCTGTTTTGTTTAGCCGAATGTCGGGTTTAATCATTTATGTCCCTTCAGCGTATTTGAATATATACCATGTGTTAGTAGGCATTATTATACGCGCAATTGAGACACCTACACGAGCGTGTGTTGGAATTAAAAATATATATATAGTTTTTGAAATTATTGACATAAAATACTCGCGCGAATTATGTCGGCTTTTAAAAGCCAAATGTCGGTTTTAGTCCGTTAGGTCGCCTCGAAGTATTTTAAATGATAGCTTGTGTTAGTAGATATTATTATACGCGCAATTCAGAAACCTACACGAAGGTGTGTTGGAATTAAATATATATACATATTTAGTGAAAATAATGACAAAACATCCCGGGGCGATTTTGGTCATATATGTGAAGCCCGCTGTCGGGCTTAGTCATATAGTCCTCATAGGAGTATTTAAACAGATACGATGTTTTAGTTGGTATCATTATACGCGCAATTACAAGACCTTCCCGTGGGTGGGTTGCGATATTAAATCGAAATACATTTAGTGACAATATTGTCAAAAAAGCAGTGAAAGAATGGCTCCGCTATATGAATCTCGGAAATGTTGTGAAAAGTCGACATTTCCGAGATTGCGTGAAGCCCGGTTCCTTGTGACTATTATAGTAACGAGTTTTACCTGGTCAAGGGGAGGTAGCATATTATTAGTTCTACCTGGAATAATTTCACCGCTTATCGGTATTGAACTACCTGTATTGTATTGTACTACCTGTAATGTCAATATCATACAGCTAAGTAGGTACTTGTCAAGGAAGGTAACATGCCATTAGATTTGGACTTAGAAAATTTTCAAGCGATTGAAAGATATGTAGGTAATATTACTATTTCAATAATACCATAGCCGTGGAGGTTTTTGTCTTAGAATATTTTCAAGCGATGACATGATAGATATCTAATGTTACTAGTATAGCCGTGCTGATTTTGGACTTAGAAAATTTTCAAGTGAGTCAATGATATCTAGGTAATATAACTCGGATATTAGTATTATAACCGTGCTGATTTTTGACTTTTAAAAAAAAGTATTTAAATAGATACGATGTGCTAGTTGGTATTATTATACGCGCAATTCAGAAACCTACACGAGGGTGTGTTGGATTCAAAAATATATACATATTTAGTGAAAATATTGACAAAAAATACAGGGGCGATTTTGGTCATATATGTGAAGCCCGCTGTCGGGCTTAGTCAGATAGTCCTCATAGGAGTATTTGAATAGATACGATGTGTTAGTTGGTATCATTATACGCGCAATTACAAGACCTTCCCGTGGGTGGGTTGCGATATTAAATCGAAATACATTTAGTAACAATATTGTCAAAAAAGCAGTGAAAGAATGGCTCCGCTATATGAATCTCGGAAATGTCGTGAAAAGTATAGTATTATAGCCGTGCTAGTTTTGGACTTATAACATTTTCAAGCGATTCAATGATAAGTAGCTAATAGTAGTAATATAATACAGTTATAGCCATCCGACTTAAACAATTTTCCAAGTCCAAAACATGGAAAGCTATAATAATAATTTAATAGCAATATTAAATACCTATTATGGATTCGCTTGAAAATTTTCAAAGTCAAAACCCAGTAAGGCTATAATAATAATAGTACAGTAATATTACCTAGCTATTATATAATCGCTTTAACATTTTCTAAGTCTGTATGTCTGTCTGTCTCTCTCTCTCTGTGGTTAGAATTTTACCTTTATTTTCACAGAGTCGGCGGTAGTAGATGAATTTTACCAATTGCTGGTGTTATACCTGTTACTATAACCGATATCCAGACATTTTGAAGCGATTTCATAATACCTAGGTAATATTAACATGATATTATTATTATTATTATTATTATTATAGCCGTGCTGGTTTTGTACTTAGAAAATTTTCAAGCGATTCAATGATCGCTAGCTATTATTAATATTATATTCTTATTATAGCCGTCTGACTGAGACAATTATATATATATATATATATATATATATATATATATATATATATATATATATATATATATATATATATATATATATATATGGATGGGAATGTGTCAATTTGTGAAAGGTCTCTATAGTGTAACATATAATGTTATAACCCTAACCCATGTAAAGAAATACGATACAAAGAACTCCAGTAATATATGGATTTCCTGTGTTCAGGTACTATATGCTTCAGGCTAAATAGCCAAGCCGGGCAGTACTAAATAGGTAAAACCCGTTATAATTACGGGTAGAACTTCCGACATGGGGTATAATCCCCACACAGTGCAAATTGCTACCTTTTTTATTTTCCAATTTTAGTAAAAGTTCTTGTTGCAGACCTCTTTAATACTATGTAAAGCATACACATGGATATTTTATTTACAAAAATCGGATAAAGTTTACGATTTCTGTGATTATTTCTTTATATTAAAAACTACCCGAATAAGCTCGGCGTGTCATATAGCCAAGCCGTGCATTAGGTGAAACCCGTTATCAGTGCAAATTACAAACTCTGTTATTTTACATTTTTAGCAAAAGTTAATAGCGCATACTTCTTATCAACTATATAAGGAATTAATTAGTGTTAATTGACGCCAAATTTAGAGATATCCCTGTGGGTAGGTTGGGATTAAGTATATACATATACTGTGTGATAATATTGATCTAACCGTAAACGTACCCCTCCCACCTCAGCTGTGTGCAATATGGTAATATGGTATAGTCACATATACCAAACAAGCGTATTTAAATATATACCATGTGTTAGTTGATATTAATATACGCGCAATTGAAAGACCTATTTCTAACACATACATACATACCGGCATGCACACAGACATATGTAACATGTATTTATTAATGAAAATGTAATAAGAATGTGTGGCAAACTTTACGAGTGCATGTGCTGAATATTCAAATATATAATTTCTACCGTTAAGCAATAAGTAGGAAATAATAGACTATGGGATAAATAAAGAGAGGAGGAAATGAATGAATGAATGAATGAATGAATGAATGAATGAATGAATGAATGAATGAATGAATGAATGAATGAATGAATGAATGAATGAATGACAATGTATATCTAGATGACAGAAAGAAACAGACGTATATATAATTTTTATTTTATTTATGCTTTGGGGAATTATTAAATAAATAACAAATGTATTGATTATTTAAATTATATTTGATTTTGTATTAATATATATGACATAAAAGTTTTATAATTTTAACATTTGGATTCCAATTAAGTTGTCATAGTCCTTTTCTGGTATTCTGGTGAGTTTTACAGCTAGTAACGTAAGGGCTTCTGCCATATGGCTCGGGATGTTATTAGAACAGCAGAGAAAAGGTAACGCCTAAAATTATTACAGGTAAAACATCCGCAATGGAGTATACTCCCTCAAACCCCGACCCCGTGAAATATAATAACTTCTTTAATGTTTCTTTTTTATTGAAAGTAATGCCATATTCCTCTTTAAAAATATAAAAACATATACATTGATATTTTATTTGTAGAAATCGGTTAATGTTTAAGATATTTGTGAATTAGGTGTGTATGTGAAAATGAATATAAGTACATATCGGCATGCATACATCATTGAAAGATAATAACTTTTTTATTTGTTAATTTTTCAAAGAAGTCATGCAATATTCCTCTTTAAAAATATAAAAAAACATATAAATTGATATTTTATTTGTATTAATCGGTTAAGGTTTAAGATATTTGTGAATTAGGTGTGTATGTGAAAATGTACGTAAGTACATATCGGCATGCATACTGCAGTGAAATATAATATCTTCTTTACTGTTTATTTTTTATTAAAAGTAATGCCATATTTCTCTTTACAAATATAACAAACATATACATTGATATTTTATTTGTAAAAATCGGTTAAGATTTAAGACATTTGTGAAATAGGTGTGTATGTGAAAATGTACATAAATACATATCGGCATGCATACATCATTGAAAGATAATAACTTTTGTATTTGATAATTTTTCAAAGAAGTAATGCCGTAGACCTCTTTACATTTATGATAAAGATACAAATTGATATTTTATTGGTAAAAATCGGTTAAAGTTTAAAATATTTGCGAATTATGTATCTATACATCAGTGAAAGATAATAACTTTTTAATGTTATAATTTTTCAAAGAATTCATGCCGTAGACCTCTTTACATTTATGATAAACATACAAATTTATATTTTATGTGTAATAACTACAGTTAAGCAATAACTATAAAAATATTGGACTTAGGGATATATGAAGGAAGGAGCAAATGAATGAATGATAATGTATCTCCAGAAGAGAGATAGAAACAGACATACATGCATTTATAATATATATATGTTTTTATTTATATGTATATATATATACATATATATGTATGTATTTATGTATTTATCTCTCTCTCTCTCTCTCTCTCTCTCTCTCTCTCTCTATATATATATATATATATATATATATATATATATATATATGTATTCGGACTTAATATATAAATATGCATTGGAATTGTAATATATAATTTCATTCATTTCATTTAGTTCATACATATAAGTATAATTTTCATTTTTAAAATTATTATTATTATTATTATTATTATTACCAATGGTGGTGGTAGTAGTAGTAGTGGTTGTAAAAGACATCATATATATTTATTTTCTCTATTAGTTTAAAAGTGTGTATAAGTTTATTGAGCAATTTGCAATCTGTCAGGAAATGTACTCATGCCGGATGTCGAACAATGGTGTTTAATTACATTTGCCAAGCTCGGAAAAAACACAAATCCCTTGCAACGGCCTCGCTTACCATTGGTGACTTTAGTGTCAAACTAAAAAACCTAACCACATGCAAAAAGGATTAAAATTTGTTTAAAATGCTTTGATTTTTTTTATGTCTGTATCATTTCTGTTTCGTGTGTTCTAGTTCTAGTCATTCATGGACTTATGTGGATGTACTTTGTTAATTTCTTCAAGGATCATTCTAGGACTTAGTGAATTAATTCACGGATATTTCTGGACAATTACGCTGTTATATGGATTTATTTTTCTATATCATTTCTGTATCGTGTTAATTCCTTCAAGGAGCATTATTGGACTTAGTGAATTCATTCACGGATATTTCTGGACAATTAAACTGTTGTATGCAGCTGAACTTTGATATGGAACCATTTCTACTTGCAGTGGATAAGTCAGATTTACTTACTGTATAATATAGTAATAATAATAGGTATCACCCTCTGCAAAATGTATAAGTCCATTATTGGTGCAGATAGCCTTATTATTATTTAAAACATGTTAATCGATATTTGATTTTTAAAAATCAAATAAACTACCATTTCTGTGTCTTATTTGTTTATATTAAATACTACCGGAATAAAGCTTTTTTGACTGATAGCTAATTAATATCACTCTTCTAATGTTATTATTAGAGCCGTCAGTCTTAGAACATTTTCTAGGTCCAAAACATGCACGGCTTTAATAATAATATCATAGGAATATTCGATAGCTATCATTAAATCGCTTGAAAATTGTCTAAGTACAAAACCGGGTAGCTATGAAGCTTTATACAGATAGTATTTCATATGAAATAATAAGTCACATAAATCTTAAAGTTTATCGGATGTTTGAGATTCAAATATCGATTTATATGTTTTAAATAGTATTAAAGCGACATGCGTGTTTAACTTTTAGTAAAAATGGAAAATAAAAATATTAGTAATTTGTACTGTGATGGGGTTATACCACATGCCAGAAGTTCTACCTGTAATTATAAGGGTTTTACCTGTTCAAGGGGACGTAACATATCATTACTTCTACCAGGTACCATTTAAGATTAGGGTTACTACCCGTATTGTCCAAATGTCACAGCAAGGTAGGTACTTGACAAGGGGAGGTAACATACCATTAGATTTGGACTTAGACAATTTCAAGCGATTCAATGATAGGTTGGTAATATTACTATGATATTATTATTATTATTATTATTATTATAGCCGTGCAGGTTTTGGACTTATACAATTTTCAAGCGATTCAATGATAGGTAGCTAATATTACTATTATATTATTATTATTATTATTATTATAGCCGTGCAGGTTTTGGACATTGAAAATTTCTAAGTCGGACAGCTATAATAATAATATCATAATAGTTATATTAGCTAACTATCATTAAATCGCTTGAAAATTTGATAGGAGTTTTTTTTTTTGAAAAAAAAAATCCGTGGGTCTTTTAAAGATAGAGCTGAAACTACCGGTGCTATCTTCAAGACCCAGGGCATTTTGCATTCATCAAGAAAAAGCTCACAAAATTGTCAAGCGATTCAATGATAGGTAGGTAATATTACTATTATATTATTATAGCCGTGTATGTTTTGGACTTAGAAAATTTTAAATGTCAGACTGCTAACATAATAATAATGTAATATAATAGTAATATTATCTATCTCATTGACTCGCTTGAAAATTGTCCAGGTCCACACCTCACCATGTTTTCACTTGGACGGCAGCAAGAAATTATTCTAAGTCCACACTGTAACTTGTTTTCGAGGTTATATTTTTCACCGTTAGAGTCGGACACGGATTAGTCTGGTATTGCAGTACCACCGACATCGTTCAAGAGAGCGGCCAGGCAAGCCAATAGAACATTAGAAACTAGTGTCTACAATATGCAAGACGAATACGACATACATCGGACACGTATCTCAGTTTCGCATTTCCAGTCTTCTATCATTGAAATTTTGAAAAAGTCCGACGCCGAGCTTAAGGAACAAAAATCCGAAGCCGAAAAAATATAATATCGTATATTTTCATCATTCGTTGCGAGCAATTTTATATTATGGGCTTTAAACAATGTACCATATATTCATATAGATGTAGAGCTTGAGAAACAAAATCCGAAGCCCAAAAAATCAGTCAGACATACTATATAATATCGTATATTTTCATATTTATATATTTTCCGCAAACGCAGACGCCAGACTGCTTGGGAGAGGTTAAAACAATAAATACAACATAAAAGGGGCCCAGAATTGTCCATTAGCACTACTAAGGGGCTTATAATTGTCCATATAGCACCTACTATCCATACTGTCTACCCTGCCCATGACAAACAGTACAAAAACCATATAGCACGGGCTGTCATGGGCAGGTACGACACCAATTTAACATAGTGTCATGGGCACCCTAGGCAGCAACTGTCTAGGGTGCCCATGACAGTGCAAAAATGAGACAACCTCAACTGTTTCTGCCATGAAGCATCATCTCTTATAGATATACTTACAATTAAAACCATTTCTTTAAATGGTTAATGAAAAGCTAGGAAAAAACATAGGTTGTTAGGCCGGTCTCTGCTGTTATTGTTATTACTATAGCGCATTTTCTCCAGCGTTACCTCAATTTTCGGCTACCCTTAGCATTTCCACATCCGTCTCGCCTTCTATAAACAACTTGCAAAATATGGATCTTGCAACGCAGAAACATATTGGATCTGAACGGCGAAAACTTTTTTACTTCACCATGATTCTCCGCGCTATCCAGGCGCAAAATTGGATCTCAGAACTGGGAATTATGCCAATTTATCTTCTATCCAGTTGCAGCTTTGTGCAAACCAGGCAATCACTTGTCGATGGCAGCACTAACATGGAAGACTTGCAGGATCAGATGCACTTTCTTATGGAGGAGGCAAAAAGATGCAGAGTCTTGACCTTTCATAAAAAGTCACCTGAGCGAATAATTAGGACTGAAATTGTTGAAATTCAAAACGAGTCAGAAGTAAAAAGTTTTAGGGTAAAGATGGGATTTCAAAGTGTAAGCGAAGATTCTCCAGTCATAACCATCAGAAAAGGACAGCGGATTAGAGCCGACCTGCGAGGAGCGATACAGAAAGAACTCACTTCAAAAGGTTTAGGACTCTTCGTTGTCTTTCAACCCCATTTGGACGGCGTCCACATGGAATTTCCATATATCCTCAACCGTAGTATGGGAGGGACACCAGAGGCTCTGATTCAGTATTCCTTGGACAACTTTAGCAAAAGAGAACTTCATTCTTTGCACTTTGATCCCGAAGTTGCACCTCGACCTCCTCGCATACTACAAGCATTGGAAAGTCCTCGACCTGTTTCTTTCAAAGGTAAGATATCTTTATATAGATTTCTCTGAACCTCGATTGTCATTTCCACTCTGAGTATAACTAACACACAATGTTATACGGTAAAATCTTCATGCATAAATAATATAACTAAAGAAATAACATTTTATGAGGTAATAGTATATGAATTGTTTCAGATGAACGGTTAAGGTGAATCAAAATGTTCATGAAGTATGTTATGGTCCTATGTTTCCTTCCAATGAAAACTCGTGCGAAAAGTGAATTAATCACCAAGTAAATAACAAACAACATCTATTTGATGGCCAAATATTTCCAGCGAAATTAATCTTGTACTTGATTTTAAAATGTCACCCAGAATCTATTACATCTATTTTATTTTTCATTTCTCAAATTATGGGGTTAATACAATTCGCAATTTATCTGTTCATCCATCATTAGAAATCTATAGTGTCCCATTCATAAACGATACACTATTTTCTGTGAAATCTTTATACCCCCATTCATCACCTTCTCTCTGAGTCATGTTATACTACTACTACTACTAATAATAATAATAATAATAATAATCCATCCATTAATCCATCCATCACTCCATGGGCTCAACGCCCATTGGTGTCTAAGGCACTTTATACAGTTTGTCTCCATTGTACACGGTCCTTTGCTATCCTGCTGAGAGTATGTATGTCCATATGGCATCATTCTGTAATATCGTCGAGCCATTCTCTGCTTGGTCTTCCTCTTACTGCAGTTCTATCCATCATTCCAAACATTACACTTTAAATCATCTATTTGTTGTCCATTCTGCAGATATTCCCGAACAAATTAAGTTTTCGTTCCATAATCATTTGTACAATATTCCTTTTGTTTCCCACATGGTTGTTAATATCCACATTTGTTATCTTTTGTTGCCAGCGGATGTGTGGAATTCATCTGTAGTGCCTCATATCAAAAGCCAATAACCTGTATCTGCCTCGCTTCCTCAGTGTCCAAGTTTTGCAGGCGTACATAATAATTACTACACTAAATACACATGTTCTGATCATGCCAAGTTTGGTTTGCCTACTCATCTGTTTGCTTTTCCAGATATTGTTGAATACAGACATGACGCCTATTCCCTGTGCTATCCGTCTACTGGTCTCCTTGCCACATTCATTACATCATGTTATCAGATTGCCAAGATATTCGAACTCGCCAATGTTTTCGATCTTCATGCTTCCAACCTCCACCTCCTTTTCAATATCTTCTCATCCAAACACCATCCTTTTAGATTTTCCATTGTTAATCCCCAGTCTGATTCTCCCGGCTTTGTGTAGTATATTCAGGTTCTCCTGTAACATATCTCAGCTTTCCTGTATAAGGTCGATGTCATAGGCAAACCTCAAATTATTGATCAATCAGCCCTGTATTGAAAGACCCATTCCATTGCCATGTAAGCCATCCATGACTCTTTCCAAGTATATAATGAAAGTAGTTGAAGATATCGAGTCACCTTGCCTTATTCTCACTGATATCCTAAATTACTCTCCGAGTTCTTTGCCAACTCTTACAGCCGAGGTCGAGCGTTCGCCGATATTCTGCAGCATCTGTATTAGTCTTCTACCAACGCCATATGATGTTTTATTTCATGTAATCAAAGGCTTTCTGGAAATCGATGAAACAATTGCATCTGTGTTTGGCCTTTCGCTTGGCCTTTTCTTCAATCAGTCTCAGAATCAGTATCTGGTGCACCGTGCTTCGATCCTTCCTGAATCCTGCCTACTCCTCCACTAAATATGGCTTGATTTGTGCTGTCAGCCTTTCGAGGAGTACCATCATCAGCACCTTGCACATGTGGCTCAGTAGTGCTATCATCCCAAAGTTACTACATTCGGTTGGGTCTCCTTTCTTGGGTATTGTCACTATTGTGGAGCGCGTCCACTCTTTCGGTGTTCACGCCTTGCGCCACGCTTGGTTGCTCAGGTTGTGAATTTCTCTGGCAGGCACTTCTCCCCCAGCTTGGATCATTTCACCAGTGATACCATCAATTCCCGGCACTCTTCTTTTTCTTCAGCTGCTTTATTGCTGGCTCTACTTCTCCGTACAGTATATCGTCTTCCTCGTCATCTTTGGGCGGTTGACCCATGCGTTCAAGTTCAACTACTATTTTATTGCTGTTACCACTCTCTTGGTATAAATAATTACAATACTAAGTCTAGCGTTTTCTAGTCTCCTCCTTCCTTTGCAACATATTTTTATCTTCTCTCTGATAGCCGATTGCATGGGCTGCCACTTTCTATTTATACGATTGATCAGCCTATATGCTTCCCGATATTTGTATTCGCTAGATCAATCATATTTGTGTGCTTCCCATCAGGGACCATCCACGTCCACTTTCTGCATTCCTTTTGTTGGAAAAACAAAAAGGCGACAGAAATCAAACGCATAACAATAGATGCACAGCAGACAACATGCCAGCTCTTACGTCGCCCGGTGAAACGTTGGGTCGAAAAGTTGGCGACCGGAATGACAACGATGATAGAAATGAGCAAACTTAAGGTTGCAGCACGACACTTGACAATCAGGATCTGGACTGTTCAAACTCTGTGGTGTCCGAAAAAGATGGAGTTGCTACGGAGTGAAATGGCACGATACAAATATGATATTTTGGACTGGCAGAAATGTGCTGGACAAACGCTAGAGAAATGAACAGGGAAGAAGTAGTTTCGTCTCGCGAAGAAAAGCAACATGTTAGAGGCGTTCGTTGTCTTTTGAGCAAGCGAGTCAGGGAGCACTACTGGGTTACAATCCAGTGAACGCACGCGTTATCACAGCAAGGTTCCGAGGAACACCTCTCAACATTGCAGTGATTAAATAATAATAATAATAATAATAATAATAATAAGCAGCAGCATTGACTATGAAAAAGAAGTTGATGTATATTTAGATTTTACAAAGATTTTTATTTTAAGTTTCAACTTAAAAGTCACATTTTAGGCTTCATTCCATCTACATAACTAAATGTGACATACAATTCCCTTAAAAGGCTTGATATCATGGCGAAAATTATATCCGCTTCTATCATTTTCTTGGCAAAATACTTAACAGTATGCTTTCTACTTCACAGATATATTCTCAGAAGCTAGCTTAAAGATACTTGCCAAGCAAATATCAGCCGAGGACTAGTACCAACTTGGAATTGGCCTTGACCTCTCCGGAGCTGAAATGGACTCTCCACAATCTTCATTTGATAAAGGACAGGCTGCACACGACAACCTCATCTACGACATACTTGTAAAATGGTCCAAAAAGTCAAAGTTATCCGGACAAGACAAATTTTACCAGTTGCTTAGTGTTATAAAAGACTGCGTATCCCCAAATGTTATCGATAAAGTCAAGAAAGTTTATAAGGAGGGCAGATGCTTAAGAATCGCTGATTTCAAGTAAATATTGTATCTCTTTAATCTTCTACGGTGTCGTATCAGAATCCGACATCCGTTATTTGGACAACTCACTTTATGTCATGCAAAGATGATAACAATGTATTATTATTAATTAAAAATCATAATATATATTGATATGACTGCTGGGTCAATTCCCAAATTTTAATGTTTTACGTCGGATTAACGACAAAAGTTTGTAATATCCCTTTGGGTATAAAGATTTGGATGAAAATATGGGATGGTATTTAGTTACAATATATTTCATTTGGTTGTGAATCAGATGCTTGTTTTGATATTTCTGCACACCGTATTCATAATTGAACATTTTATGATGCTGCAGAAAGTAACAGTACCATGTCATGCACTTATACAGACAAAATTATCCTCGATATTATTTACTGTAGAATGTAGGGACGGAGTGCAGAACAAGCGGAACGTTTCCTAGAGTACATTTTCTTTACAGTTCATTGGTTAAAATTATGCTCTGGAAACGCTTAAAATACAGGAGCTTCTGGTGATTCTGTCTCAGAGACTCGTTGTCTGCTTGTTTCCTCCTCCCGTAAACGATTCTAAACGATATTTCTGGATCCGCCCCTGGGATGTTATAGCAAGGTTTTATAAGTTTGATTTGGTATTGTTTATTAGTGGCAAACGTCACAAATACTTTGATAGTATTAAGTTCTGAAAGCATATTCAACAGAAGAGTAAAGAGTTTTCGATTCAGGAAATGCACTCTAACGAAGGAAACCACAATTTCTCAGCAGAATCGTGCATCATGTATTTCATGGTTTAAATAGAGACATAACTGTACAGTTGAAAACCAGTAGTCAAGAGTAATTTTTAGAGATTAAACTAAAATTGTTTTGGGTAAAGATCAAATGTTTATGTTGGAAACAAACCTAATGAAGAATGGCAACGAGAGTGTATAGGTCTGTACAGTGTATATATGCCATTCAAGAATATTTCGGCAATGTTTTAGGGGATGCATTAACTACAACGATGTTGGAAATAATGACATAAGTTGAGGGTAACGCTGACATTGGCAATTGTACCAGCATCTTTGATGACAATTTGTTGTCAGTTATTGCAAAAGAATTTCCAAGTTCAGAATGAACCTTCTAGCACTATAATTATCTGGTCCGTATTTCTAAAACAGTGGAAAAATTATAAAACACTGATTTCTTAACCTGACCATCACTGACCCCGGACCTCGATATTATTGAGAACATATGGCAAACAATTAAATCCAAGCTTGAAAAAAGACTACATGCAATCAGATCTAGGTCTGATCGCATTAAAGTTGTTCTTGACATTAGGGATTTTCTCAATCCATATTAACCAGAGGAATTTATGACTCTATACCTAAGCGATCGCAAGCTATGACAAGAGCCAAGAGATCAGTTACTCATGTCTGTTCATATTTGTGGCAGGAGATTGTTTAGCTATAGCAATGACTTTAGTTTTTCTCTATGGCATCAGTGTAAGTGTCAGTATTGTAGGTTTTATTTCATAAAATGTAATTGTCATAAATTGTTTCTATCATAGAGTATGGCGTTCACAGATATAAAATTGTGCTAATCATCCACCTGATATGGCTGCAGCTAATAACAGAAAAACCTTTAAACGGTTTCTTATCAAAAACCTCTCAACAGACTTTGGTCAAATTTGACTGAAAGCATTTCAGCAATAATGCATAACAGTTTTGTATGAATGATGCCGATCCTTCAAATATTGCTGCTGTTACTAAAAGAAACATTCAGCAGAATATGACCAGCATTTGTGAAAAGCATTCTGGCATGAAGGTCTTTAAATTATATAAATGATCCCGATACGCTATCAAATATGGCCGTTGTTATTTAAAACAGAAAACTTTTCAATGACGACTTCTGCTCAAAAACCACTCAACAAAATTTGACAAAGTATAAGAGAAAACATAGTATGGAGACCTTTAATTTTATACAAAAACAATATGCCGATCCGGCGCTAAATTTGACTGCCGTGACTAAAATTATAACATCCTCTAAACGGATATTTCTCAATAACCGCTCCACAGAATTTAACCAAACTGGATAGAAAACGTTTTGGTCTCTCAAATTAAAAAGAAAATAATCCGATTGGCCATACAGTATAGCCACCGTTACTAAAAGAAAATAATCCGATTGGCCATACAGTATAGCCACCGTTACTAAAAGAAAATAATCCGATTGGCCATACAGTATAGCCACCATTACTAAAAGAAAATAATCCGATTGGCCATACAGTATAGCCACCATTACTAAAAGAAAATAATCCGATTGGCCATACAGTATAGCCACCGTTACTGAAAGAAAATAATCCGATTGGCCATACAGTATAGCCACCGTTACTAAAAGAAAATAATCCGATTGGCCATACAGTATAGCCACCGTTACTAAAAGTTTAAACCCTTTAAACAACATCCTCACAAAAGGCACTGAATAGAATAGAAGATACAAAACGTGCATACACCTTCAAACAAGTGTTTTCATGAGCAGTCGACATAATTTGAGACCTTTTGACAATAGGCATTATGCAAATTCGGATTTTTTTTGTTTACCGATTGCTCTTATGTTTAACTATTAGGCAGATGTTTGCCATTTGAGGGTACATTGAGTTGTTTCAGATGGAACGAAATTGGAGTAGTAGTAATTACGGTCCAAGGCACAGTTGTATATTAAACAATCATGATAATGCGAGTAAGTGAAATGTATAGGTGCAACAACTTGGAATTTAAATTAGATACAATTTAGATGGGCTTCTTACGTAGAAAATGGCCTTTAATATCCTGTAGTGTTGGTTTCGTCACACATTTTAAAATTCGTCTCTGATGGTCTCATCGGAGATTAGCTAATATTTAGCTAAACGAATTGTACCTGCTAAAAATAAATTAATATTATTATTTTTAGTATTTTACAAAAATTATATAATTATATCAAATTAAGAAAACTATGAAGTTTCATATAACATCACCGTTATCAGCTTAAAATTAACTATTTCTCAATGAATTACTTGGATAAATACCTACTACTTGGAGGCAGTTGCTTGATAGAAAGGGAAGCAACCCATATAATACTTGAAGACTGTTAGTGTTACATAGGTTGCTTCCCTTTCATTCAGTGGGCACGTAGATATGCTGTTTGTTCCACTTCAGCCTCTAGGCAAAATACCTTAAAAAGGGCTTAACCAAACCAAACCAAAATGTTGTTTTGTGTCTCTGATGTACATATATATTTATGATTTTCATTGAACAGCTTAAAACTTGATCTGGAGATCGTAAAACTATGACCATGAGTTTTACATAGAGTTTTCACTATTGGCCATTCAGAAACAACGTTTCAAAAGTAACGTCATTTGTGATTGGTGAAAGCAAAATCTCGAGCTCAGGAGTTTTATTATTTTCAGTCCTGGATCTGTATTTATGAAACTCCTGAATGTGAGTGCTCACTCAAATTCAAAATTACATTTGTCATGTCTTACATTTGTCATATGTCGTACATTTGTTAAATTGCTACAAAATAACCCATGAATATTTAACAGACATCTGTATCTAAATACATTGCTAATTTGAAATCGCTTGTATTTCAATTGGTTTCTTTATTGTAAAATTTGAATTTTAGTGTGCACCCAAGTTGGGGAGTGAATATTGGGCCTGAGCTGGCATATTATGCAAAGATATATCTGGGTTTATGCTGTTTGGTGTTGGGTGGACATTTTGAATGGATAAATATAAGTTAAAGTGAACCTTTACAGCCTTCTAGTATAGAGGTATCTAGTGAATAAAACAATGCTTTATTATCCCATAAAACATTCGAGTTGAAACAAATAACTGAACATTCAAAATATAATACTTTTTTGTGAATATTCAAATAGAAAATTGGTATTTGAATATTTGTTTCTTTACCTAGTGACACCTAAAACCAGACTCGGCAGTTGACTGTGCTGATCACAAGCACTCCTTTCTCTCAGTATAAAAAAAGGGAAAACTATTGATAGCACCCACTCCACTTCTCACAGTCAAAGGTGACTAACTGGCATGGTTGAAAGTCTGAACCCTTGCAGATTCCTATACAATTGGCATGTTCAGCCACACTTCACTGATATCATCGTAAAGGTGGTATTCCAGGCATTTTCCCCATATATCATTTAGAAACTTTACTGACTGTTTAATGGCCACTTTTACATGAAGTTTCTCCATTGCTTCATGTCCTGTCTACTTTGGATGTAGTTTTGAGGGTATACACTTCAGTTATGTCACACAGTGAATAGGCTACATTCAGTTCTAACTGGTGTTTATTCTTTATCCAGGACTGGAATAGATTAGTATCAACCCTTATATCAAATCAGAATTGAAAGTGGCCTATTCACTACATGGTATAAAACCATGGTATAGAACAGGGTCATATAAAAAAATACTTAAAATATTGTTATTGCTACTCATAATGAATGGAAAGTCGTATCTTGAAATATTGTTATCTCTAATTGTCCCAAATGGATGGCTATAACAACATGGGGTTTTCACCAATAGACTTCTTATGATACCTACTTGGTCCTAAATAAAAATGGTGCAAATCGTACATCCAATATGGCTGCCACAACGACGGTCTTAAAAATCACTTGTTGTCACTACTTCCCCTGAATGGATGATCATTATGACATGGGGTTTTCACCAAAAGACTCCTAATGATGTCTACTTTGTCATAATTAAAATGGTGCCAAGCTGACATCCAATATGTGCACCACAGCAGCTAATTAGAAAATCTTGTTATCATTGAAGAATATCAGATATGGTTTCAACACTTGACAGTTAAAAAGAAGAAATGATGTTATCTTGAATTCCTGGAAATTCTTTTCATGTTGAAAATCTTGTTATCACTACTCCTCCTTGATGGAGAAAGCTCGCCAGTAGCTTCCCACGGGTTGGTTGTTCTTTCCTCCACCTCCAACAAAAAAAAAACAAATTCTCCTGAATGGATGGTCATATGAACATGGGGTTTTCACTAAAAGACTTTTTATAACGTCCAGTTGGTCATAAATGAAAATGGTGCTGATCTGATGTCCAATATGGCTGTCACAATGGCAATCTTAAAAATATTGGTATCGCTGCTTCTCATAAATGAAAGTAATATTGCCATGGGGTTTTCACCAGAAGACTTCTTATGGTGTATAGTAGGTTGTAAATGAAAATGGTGCCATTCAGACATTCAATATGCCTGGCACAGTGGCCATCTTGAACATCTTGTTATTACTATTTTCCTGAATGAATGGTCATATCAGCATGGGGTTTTCACTGAAGGACTTCTTATGATCTCTAGTTGGTCGTAAATGAAAATGGCGCTGACAGACTTCTAATATGGCTGCCACAATGACCATCTTGAAAATCTTGTCACTACTTCTCCTAGATGTCTGATCATACCAACATTGTGCTTTCACCAAAGACTTATTATGATGTCAAGTTGGTACTAAATAGAAATGGCACTAATCTGATATATATATATATATGGCCACCATGGCACCCATCTTGAAAATCGTGTCATCATTACTCCTCCAAAATGGAAAGTCGTATCAACATGGGGTTTCCACCAGCAGGCTTCTTATAATGCCTTGTTGGTCCTAAATGAAAATGGTGCCAAGCTTGCATCCAGAATGTCCACCACAGCGGCTAATTTAAAAATCTTGTTATCACTGAAGAATATCAGAGAAGGTTTCAACACTCAGCAGTTAAAGGAAGAAATGGCCTTATCATCAATTCATTTTCAGCCAGTAGAGCATCAGGCCCTTTGTGGGACTCTTGTTTTACTTTCTATAAAAAGTGTTGTGAATATTCCAATCACCTCTTTTTCCATCAGTCCAATAGTGAGTCCATCCATATGTCTGTCAATCAGATCACCTACACTATGGGGCAAAAATATACCATATTTGTTTTCAACACACAGAGCTGTGATGTGGAAAAAAAATCACATACAGTAAGCAGCATCAATCCCAAATTGCTAATGCATTGTGCTACGTCAGATTGGGATTTCTGCTGTTTGCAGTTAGGCATATGTTACACAGGCATATATTGTGCAACAAACATCTTAATGTACTTGCCCCGGTCTGCTCCTTAGAGAATCTCTAGTCTGGCACACTGACTTTTATTCCACTTGTACCTTAAAGTAAGAGTGAAATAAAAGTCAATTACCAGACCAGATGGTGTGATTGTTAGAACTCTGGGGAAACGCCTTTACATCAAATTTGTAAAATAAAAAAACAGCTACAGGAACATGTTAAACATTTCTGAACAAAAATCTGTATATTCAGACGTGAAGAAAAGACGTAAATTATGTGATTGCTCTTCGTAGTATTTTTGGGGGTTGATTATAAAAAAGTTTACTTGTTTTTCAAACCCATCCATTTTGTTGTAACAAAAAACTTCAAGAATCCAAGTGTGGGAAGCATGGTGATTTGCATTGGCACATCACCGACATTAATGTGAAATGTTAATATAGAATGTTCTTATACAATTTTTCATCATTATATTTGAAACTAATTTACGCTAACTAGCTCCAAACTATTTTCAGATAAGTTTGCTTTATATTGTTATCAAAGTAAATTTAACAAGACTGCAGGTTGTGGAGTTTTATTTGTTGAGTTATGAGATTGTTTGTTTACTAGTTTATTGTGATGAAGTGTTGCTAAAGCAATACTCGTGTATAGCATTTTAAAACAGACTGGTTGTTAGTTCACAGGGTACTACTCTTTTGAGAAAAAAATGTTAAAAGGCACAATTCTCACATGGGTATAATACTGACATGACAAAAAGTTGATGCCTTAAATTATAATGAAAATAAAGTATTGGGAGCAGTAGTTATTGGGGAGTAGTATGTTGGATAAAAACACGAGAAAAAATGATCTAAACTTTGTTCAATATGGGGGGGGGTGCACATTTTTTAATCTGATCTAGCTATAAAGTGTGTTCTAGATGACTACCAATAAAGTTGTCAGTAGAGTCCAGTCTTAATGGAGTGTCAACTTATGTTGCTGATCAGATTACAAATTTGAACTTACTGATATTCTTAGAAAAAAGATAAATACATTGAATACATATGTTAAATTCCAAAATTGAATAAAACATGGACTGAATCAATGGCATATGTGTGTATGCAATTTTGCATAATTTTATAACTGTTGGATTTGCTCCATTTTAGTACAAAATAGTTTTGTGTAAAACTCCTTAAAACTAACTGATATTGACATGGGGATTGTTAAATTGCATTCTGTTTGTAGATTAGAAAAGTTAGTGACAAAAGACTAAGTCTAAAAAATGAAAGACAGCATTTTTTTTAAAAAGAGCAAACTTTTATTATTTTAGCAGTGCAGTTAGAAGAGAGAATAAATTTAATATAGTAGGGAATTGCAGAATGTGTAATTGGTATTGCCCCCTTCTCATCAGTTATTACGGAGATTACTCGAATATAAACTTTTGGGATTTTCTTTTTCAAGAACCTATGCATTTAAATGTATTTATAAAATTATTTACATGAAGAATTAGATACGTATGTTTACATTCATTATTAAGAGCAATACATTTTCCTTGCACAAGAAAAAGCTGTGTATCTTCGAACTCATAAAGATATATAGATAAATGCAATGCATTTCTAGATTCATTTTCATGTACTTGTTTTTAAGATTTCCATTTTGATGACATACATTCGATCATTTCACTTTGTATACCAGTGCACATTTGGAGTTATTTTGTACTTGCGCTGTAGCTTACCAGTGTTTGATGTTATTATGTGTGTTTGTAATCATTGCTGTTCGAAGACAGTCATTCTCCGCAGACAAGACCAAACTATTGATCATCTTTTGTTCAATATTTTATATGAATGGTTCAGTTCAGTTCACTACAGAATAAATTATTATGAATCAGTTCAATTCTTTGTCCATATTTTGTTATTTCCTCGATTGTGTCCAGTAACATGTCCAGACCATCTGTTCATCTGTTTATCCATCTGTCACAACATCTCGTGTGTGCAACTATCCTTGTATAGTTTGATTAATAAAAACTTATTAAACATGATGGTTATGACAATTAGTTGTACATTTCTTTCAGTTGATCGCAATCTGACAAATTTCTTTAATATTGAAGATATATTGGCAGTATGGAGTGGAATCAATGCCATATTTCTTTATAGATATTTTGTATTAATGTAATATACTGTGTATATTCAATTTCTCATTCTGTGTATGCATTTTCTATGTGTATTGGATGTTAATTCTGAGTTACATCTTTACAGCTGCCAATATTTCTAAATTTTATATTTGTGATATCGGAACACTGCAATTTTATATCTTCAGATTCTATTTGAGTGATTCTATGTGTATATTTTTTAATATTGTACATGATAACATTCTAATGGTTCCAACTCTGAATTTCTTCTCTGCATTCCTATAATTAATTTGATCAGATATATGTTAAATGTCATAACAGTAAAAATAACATACAGGAAGTTACAATGTAGCACAGCCAAAGTTTCAAGTAACTTGTAAGCATAATGCAAGTTGGAATAATGTATTAGATACATCTAACAGATTCTGTAGTCATTATGGGGCACTACAGTATCATTAACCATATGAGAACATATGGCACTGTTTAAAGGTGTTAACTGCCCCAGGTCCAGTATGTCACAGATTCTAAGCACGGAAGACATATTCATGAATCATGATTAAAGCCATAATCCCTAATTTGACTTTCCATGGAGCGAGAGAGAGAGAGAACATTGTGATTGCTCAGGTGATCTCAATCCAAATATATTGGCTAAATGGCTTACATTTTAAAAGTCAATCATATTTTTTTATATTATTTATTCCTCATAACCGGCTGATTTGGGATCAGGGATTATTCTTTGGCAACCTCACCAAAATAGAACAGTCATTTGATATAGATACATGTACACACAGTCGTTTGATATAGATACATGTACACACAGTCGTTTGATATAGATACATGTACACACAGTCGTTTGATATAGATACATGTACACAGTCATTTGATATAGATACATGTACACAGTCGTTTGATATAGATACATGTACATGTACACACAGTCGTTTGATATAGATACATGTACACAGTCGTTTGATATAGATACATGTACACACAGTCGTTTGATATAGATACATGTACACACAGTCGTTTGATATAGATACATGTAGACATATGTTTATCATTTAATGTACCATAGCTGTAGTGGCAGGGAGTTCAATGACTCCAAAGTCCAAAGTCAGTGGCTGGAAATTTACCAGATTTATTTCACAGGTTGTTGTATAGTAAATGCATGTTAGAGGTCAATGTTATAGCTAACCACTACGAGAGCTATTGTACTAACCCCAGCATCAGCATCAGCATCCGCACAAATAAAAGCATATACACATGTACAGCATCACTGAATCCCAATCATTCTTTCTTCATAGGTCATTGGCTACAATTTTAAGTGGGTTTCTTAACACCTGCCCTCTGGGGAGGGACTAACTTTTTATATTTTTTTCCATTGTATTTTATTTTAAAACTTTTTAAAGAATTTTAGCAACTTTACCTTTCTTCTGTTGTTATGTAGGACTACATGTTTATGATTATTTGGAAGGGTTCTTCTTCCTAGTTGTTGCAGTTATTACCATTACATTTTTATAACCTAATTTTTAATCAGCACTTTATAGCCAGGATTGTGCTGCCATGCCATTAAACCCTATACATACATATACACATACATATTTTACTAAATCCAACTTTTAAAAAGTTATTGACCGTCACGTAGCATACACATTTCCATCTATCGCTCACACTTTCATTTCTGCTCTATAACTTTAAAGCTGTTTGAGATTAAGGGATGAAACTTTTGTATACATGTACATCATCACTAGAAGGTGTGTTGTGTACCACACTGTGGGTGCTATCTTCAAGGCCAAGGTCATGGTACAGTATTTGATGTTTTCCATTGCACTTTCCCTTCGGCTCAATAACTTTAAAGCCTTTTAAGATTAAGGATTGAAACTTGGTATACTTGTACATCATCACTATAAGGTGTGTCACATATACCACACTGAAACTTGGTATACTTGTAGATCATCACTAAAAGGTGTGTCACATATGCCACACTGAAGTCTTATCTTTAATGAAGGGGTCACACATCAATATTTTATGTTTTCATCACACTTTTCCTTCTGCTCTATAACTTTAAAGTCATTTGAGATTAATATATCATCATTAGAATGTGTTTCATGTACCACATTTGGGGTCCTATCTTCAGGTCAAGGTCACAGTTCTATATTTTGTTTTCCATCACACTTTCTTTTTTACTAGAGCTTTTTGAGATTATTGACACAACTTGGTATACATATATGTCATCGTTAGCAAGTGTTTTGTGTACCACAGTGGGATTCATGTTTTGAAGGCCAGTGTCATGGTATTATATGTTGAAGTTTTCTATTCATTTTCTTTCCATTCCACTCTATAATTTAACAGCCATTTGAGTTAAAGGGATGAAGCTTGGTATAACTATATATCATCACTTAAAGGTGTGTGTCACATGCCACATTGGGGGTCCTATTTTCAAGGTCAAGGTCACTGGTTTCAGTCACATTTACTCTTCTGCTTTTTAACTTAACAGCTGTTTAAAATAAATGGATTAAGTTAGGTATATTATATATTGTGAATAGAAGACGTGTTGCATTGTCCATTTGATATCTTATCCTCAAGGTTAATGTCACAGGTCAATATTTTAAAATTTCTTTTGTTTCTGCTTTATATCATAAATGCTATTTGAGGTACAGGGATGAACCATGGTATAATTATGCTTCTCAGTTTGATGGCATCTTGTATCACAGTAAAGGTTTTGTCTCCAAGGTCAAGGTCATTGATCAATTTTGTACCCCTGTTCTGCACTTTTTCTTTAATGCTCTTTAAGTAACTTTACAGCTCTGTCTTAAAGTCATAGTCAGATTTCATTATTAAATGAACTTTTGTAACCTTACCATGGCAGACAGAGGACAAGAATTCATTGAATTTGTTTGTTTATACATGGTGCTTGGATTCAGCCTTCATGCTTTCTGCTAGATTTTGTTCATCTTATCGTATGAGCCAAACATTAATAAGATTCTTTCGTTTTGACACTTACTCATCACTTAATCTCTTGTAGCACACAGATATTGGGCTTTGGCAGGGCTTGCAGCCATTAGATCCTATGGGTACTTTGGGTCTTTGCAGGAGCTTGCACCTTTTAGGTCCTGTGTGTACTTTGGGCCTTAAAGTTTCTTAGCTGAGTTCTGAGCAGTACATTCATGGTGCACCATGTATTCTCAGTCACTCCACATCATAGAAACTGGGATAAGCTTGGACCTATTTAGCCACTGGTAGATTGGGGGAAGACTTGAACCATGATCAGTATGTTTATTTAGCCACTGGTAGGTTGGGGGAAGACTTGAACCATGATCAGTATGTTTATTTAGCCACTGGTAGGTTGGGGGAAGACTTGAACCATGATCAGTATGTTTCTTTACCCACTGGTATGGTGGGAGAAGACTTTAATCATATGTTTATTTAGCCACTGGTAGGATGGGGGAAGACTTTAACCATGATCAGTATGTTTATATAGCCACTGGTAGGGCGGGAGAAGACTTTAACCATGATCAGTATGTTTATATAGCCACTGGTAGGGTGGGAGAAGACTTTAATCATGATGAATATGTTTATATAGCCACTGGTAGGAAGATTTTAACCATGCTACTGGTAGGTCAGGGGAAAACTTAAACCATGATCAGTATGTTTATTTAGCCACTAGTAAGCCGGGGAAGACTTTAACCGTAATCAATATGTTTATTTAGCCACAGGTAGGAAGACTTTAACCATGCTGCTGGTAGGCCAGGGGAAGACTTTAACAATGCCACTGCTAGGCCAGGGAAAACTTAAACCATGCCACTGGTAGGCCAGGGGAAGACTTTAACCATGCCACTGGTAGGCCAGGGGAAAACTTAAACCATGATCAGTATGTTTATTTAGCCACTAGTAAGTCAGGGGAAGACTTAACCATGCCACTCATAGGCCAGGGGAAGACTTTAACAATGCCACTCATAGGCCAGGGAAAGACTTTAATCATGCCACTGGCAGGCCAAGGGAAGACTTTAACCATGCCACTGGTTAAGACTTTAACCATGCCACTGGGGAAGACTTTAACCATGCCACTGGTAGACCTATGGAGACTTTAATCATTAAAATTAGTATGCTTTTTTAGCAACTGGTAGATCAGTAGAAGACTTTAATCATGATCATTATGTTTATTTGCATTTGATGTTGCCCAGTTTTGAAGGTTCCACTGAGGTATTCATAGTACAGAGTTACAAAACTAGTGTATCATAGTAAACATTTATTTGCAGATCTGAATTCCTACAGGCCATTTTTTCCGATGATTATCGGGCGATATTCATGGCATCCTGGTGCACCAGAATTAGCTGCAGAATCAGTTCAGATGGGTCAAGTGGAGGAAGAGTCTTATGAAGAGATGCAAGAAGAGACTGTTGTTTGCAGTTACTTCCCAGAGACATGGCTTTGGGACCTACATACTATAGGGTATGCTCTCTTTGGAACAAATCCTTTACACAACAATATACATTTAAACATCCTTCACATTTTTGCCCCCAACCTTTTGGCAACATAGTATTTATGTATCCATCTGTTTGTCTGTAGGCAACATAGTATTTATGTATCCATCTGTTTGTCTGTAGACAACATACTATTTATGTATCCATCTGTTTGTCTGTAGACAACATAGTATTTATGTATCCATCTGTTTGTCTGTAGACAACATAGTATTTATGTATCCATCTGTTTGTCTGTAGACAACATAGTATTTATGTATCCATCTGTTTGTCTGTATGTATCCATCTATTTGTCTGTATGTATCCATCTGTTTGTCTGTATGTATCCATCTGTTTGTCTGTAGACAACATAGTATTTATGTATCCATCTGTTTGTCTGTAGACAACATAGTATTTATGTATCCATCTGTTTGTCTGTAGATCCCTCACACTTTCTATTCCAGTTCATAATACTTATGCTATTAACCCTCTTCCAATGGGATACGATTCCAGTTGTAATTTACTTTTTCCGACAGGATATGATTCTGGTCGTATTTTCACTACATTCCATCTACGACTTCACAGAAGTGTGCACTTAACCATGTAATATGTCATCATTTTATGTATATTCCTTTGAAAAGAAGGAAATAAAGGTAGAAGATACACAAATGCAGTCACAGAATGAATTTAAAAGGCCACCCAAACTGGTAAAAATTTGACTTAAAAATCGAGTTTTAATGTACAAAGATCAAAATGGTGGTCAGTACTGAGGAGGCAAGCAATGGCAGTTATGTGCTTGCAGAATTAGTTGAAAATAAAGACAATATCATGTGGAAATTTTAAATTTTAGGTAGTGGGGATCATTATTTTTACTTCGTCAAAATGAACAGAGTTGATGATAACTTGTTATTTGAAAATTTGATTTAAAACATGAGTTTTAATGTGTGGAGATCAACATGAAGGATGACACTAAAACAGCAAATGATGGCGGTGTTGTCGATGTAGATTTTTATGAAAATATGGACAATTTTGTATGGAAAATTGACGTTTTACGCAGCGCAGATAGTGATCTTGACTTTGACGATATGAACAGTGATGATGATAACTGGTTAGTAGAAAATTGTATTTAAAAACTGAATTTTAACAATCAAAATGGTGGACAGTACTGAAGCAGCAAGTGACGATAGTGGTGTGGATGCCAATTTTGATGAAAATATAGACAATTTTGTGGGGGAAAATGATATTGTTGGCAGCGGGGATTGTGATCTTGACTACATTGAAATGAACTGAGTGGATGATAACTAGTTCATTGGTATTTTTGACTCAGATATTGATGATTACGAAGACTTTGATGGTTTTCAAGCTAGCTGGATATTTTGTGAACTTCACTGCTCATAAAGTTTGCCTGTATACTGAGGTTGGATGTGTGCATAATATTATGAAATTTTACTGCATTCCTATAAATGGACCAAAATAAATGCCAAAAAAACTCGGATATTTGTTTATGTTAGAATTTATTATGGAGTAAAAATACTGAAACAAAATAAACAGTTTTGTCGACTTTCCAGTAAGGATCTGTTTTGCTTGCTCTCCAATTCTCATGCAAGTAAATTTAATAAAATTTAAATAACCTTTAACATTCTTTGATGGATTTTTATTATTTTGTCACCATTTTAAATGGTCTAAATTTCCTCACATTTCATACACTTACATATAGGAGGTAAAATGAATGTTGCAGATAGAAAACTTGCATTGGAAGTAAGTTATACAAAAAAATGTAAAGAGTGTTTTTTAGTTTACTCAACTTTACTTTGAACTAAATTTTTTACATCTGAAAATTTTCAATGAAAAAATGTAAGACTTTAAAGAAAATGGCATGCTTTTTAAAATGGTATATAATTTTGAAAAATTACTTAAAAAACTTGTCCAGTAAAGCCAGATTGACCAACATCACTGCATTCTCTCAAGTTGATACACCACTGACTGAATACATTTCCAGTTCTACACAACTGCCTGGCTGATTGGGCTTTGGTCTGAAAAGGGTTAAAGGTAAATTAATGAAATTTAGTGCATTTACAGTATTGCATACCACATTGGGTGTAGTATCTTCTAGGTCAAGGTTAAATTTAGCCTTGTAACTCTCACACTGTTTGAGAAAAGAGGAGTGAAACCAGGTACAATTATGTATCTTTATTAGAAGAGTGAAACCAGGTACAATTATGTATCTTTATTAGAAGAGGAGTGAAACCAGGTACAATTATGTATCTTTATTAGAGAAGTGAAACCAGGTACAATTATGTATCTTTATTAGAAGAGTGAAACCAGGTACAATTATGTATCTTTTTTAGAAGAGTGAAACCAGATACAATTATGTATCTTTATTAGAAGAGGAGTGAAACCAGGTACAATTATGTATCTTTATTAGAAGAAGAATGAAACCAGGTACAATTATGTATCTTTATTAGAAGCGTGAAACCAGGTACAATGATGTATCTTTATTAGAAGAGTGAAACCAGATACTGTTATGTATCTTTATTAGAAGAGGAGTGAAACCAGGTACAATTACGTATCTTTATTAGATATTATGTTGGGTACCATAGTCGGGGATATATCTTTAGGGTCAAGGTCACAGATCAAGGTCCTGACATGTTTCTTTCAGTTGTATATTCTGAAACCTCAGGGGATAGAGACATGAAACTTGGTACACATATTCATCACTTCTAGGGCATGCATTTAGCACTACATTTCGGGTCATAATTTTAAAGTCTAGATCCAGGGTCAACACTATTTGTTTGATAGTTTCTGCTCTATAAGTCAAGCACTCAATGAGATGGATGGATACAACTCTGTACATCAAATTTTATGTATCTATAAATAGCAGCTATGTAGCATAACACATTTCTTATCTTCAAGGTCAAGATTAGTTTAAAGTAAACCTTAATTACTAGAAGGTGTGTACAATATCACAGAAAGGTTCAATCTTCATGATGTTGGCCACAATACAGCCTCATTCAATCAAATTAGAGGGATAACAGTAATTGAATTATACTGGTGACATGTCAGCAGAGCTGGTAAAATGAATGTTTAGAGCAGTAAGAAACCACCATTAATGTTCTCAAATCCCCAAACACAAGGCTGTTATGCACATCTTTTACATTTTGGGAAATTTAAAAAAAAAACAAAAAAAACCCCAGCCAAAACTATATCTTCGTTGCAAAGAGACATATGTTATAATGGCATCAAAGTTTCTGACAGTATATTGTGGATTTTACTGCTGTAAATTTTGATGTTTAACCAATCAGAATGCATGTTACATTCACAGATGTGATAGAATGTGATATTAGCATTCAGACAATAGTTTCCATTTATTTAAACCAATCAGAATGCATGTTTCATTCACAGATATGACAGAATGTGATATTAGCATTTAAACAGTACAGTTTCCATTCGTTTTTACCAATCAGAATTCACATTATGTTCATAGATGTGATAGTATGTGATATTAACATTTAAAAAATTCAGTTTCCATCCATTTTGATCATTCACATTGTATCATGTGTCCTTAACACATTAGGTATGGACATAAATTCACCATAGCAAATTAGGTGAGGGACATAAATCACCTTGACACATTAGGTGGGAGACGTATATTCACCTTAACATATTGGGTGGGGGACCTAAATTCACCTTATACCAATTTATGTGGGAACATAAATTCACCTTAACACATTAGGTGGGAGACATGAATTCACCTTAACACATTAGGTGGGGGACATAAATTCACCTTAACACATTAGGTGGGAGACATGAATTCACCTTAACACATTAGGTGGGGGACATAAATTGACCTTAACACATTAGGTGGAGGACGTAAATTGACCTTAACACATTAGGTGGGCGACATAAATTCACCTTAACACATTTGGTGGGGGACATAAATTCACCTGTTTGGAAAGATAATTGTTTCATATGTGGAAAACTCCATTAGCAAGAGTAAAGTTAAAATTATTATAAATGATAGTGAAAAGCTGACAATTTATGTTAAAGGTTATAGTTTGTAATGTCAAATTATTGTGCTAAAACAATAATTGATAAATGTGTGATCAATGTAATTACCTTGTTGTTATCTTATGAAGATCTCTGCATATTTCACACTTTTAAATGGTCTTTTACTTGCAGAAGGTCAAAGGTACAGTGGTTATTGGTTGGTCATCATATTGACCGTTACTATAACCAATTTCCTGATAAACCTAGAGCTACTTCTATGGCTCATGATTGAAAATGCCATGCTTTTTATTAGATATTCCTCACCCCCACCCTACTGACTCTGCCCCCTCACCCACCATGCCCCAACCTTGACCTAGGAGTTATAGCCAAAATCTGTTACATATATGATGTGTCTTCATGCTATGTTTGTATGTTTAAAGTTTGGTCAAAAACTAATTCAAAAATGTAACTGTAGCTGCAATTTTTGCATATTTTAAATTTTATGCCTCCCAGGACTCCAGGGGAGAGACCCCAAAACAATACCCACAGATCATTATCATGGGCAACCTACATATCAAGTTTGGTGAATTTCCAGCCAGCAGTTCAGGAGGAGATGTGGTTGCAAACTGACATACAGGCACACAGATGGACAGATGAATATCACAATATCTTGCACTAAAGTTTGTGGATAACAAACACTAAACCATCTACCATGACCAAACATTGTAAATTGCTTGCATTTGGAGTAAGGAAGAAGCCTCCCAATTTCGGGTCAAAAGGTCAAAGATCAATGTCACTGCGACTTAAAAATGGTTTGCACACAATAGCATTAGTTCTACATCACAGTTCTTGACCAAACTTTGCAGCTGGCTTGCACTTAGGGTAAGAAAGAAGCCTGTCAATTTTGAGGTCAAAAGGTCAAGGTTACTGTGACTGAAAGAAGAAAAATGGCGTAAGCACAGTAACATTAGTTCTAGATCACAAACCTGGACTAAACATTGTAGATGGCTTGCACTTGCTGTAAGGTAGAAGCCTATTGATTTGGGGGTCCAAAGGTCAAGGTCATTGGCTGAAAATTGAAAAATGGTTTGTGCACAAAAATTTCAGTTCTTAATCACATACCTTCACCAAACTTTGTGGATGGCTGGCACTTAGGCATAATGAGAGACCTGTAGACTTTGGGGTGTATCAAAGGTCATGGTCATGTTAAGTTTAGTAAGAAATAATTGGTTTCTGCACAGTAAATTTAGTTCAAGACTGAATTGAGACCAACTAGTGCCTTCACAGTGAACTAATAAACATTGGGTGGGCATTGCTGTTTTTTTTACTGTTGTCTCACCAGCATTAGCAAATGAGAGAAATAGGTATCACTTTTCCAATAGTATTTTTAAACTAGACCTGACCGTTTGATGTAGTGAGGGACTATTATATAGTATGTATGGATTTTCCTTTCCTGACACCATACTAACAAAATTTTTCCATTGCAGGGATGATGGTGTTGTCTTGGTTACTACTGAAGTTCCACATACTATCACAGAGTGGGTTGGCAACACCTTGTGCTCTAACTCCAAGGATGGTGTCGGAGTCTCACCCATGACTGGCATAACAGTTTTCCAACCATTCTTTCTCTCCTTCACCCTGCCATACTCGGCCATTCGGGGAGAGAATCTTCCAGTTTTAGTGACTGTATTCAATTACATGACAGAATGTCTAACTGTAAGCCAACTGAATCTCATTTTCCTTTTTTATTCCCCCAACAGAAGGCATATAGCATTTGACTTTTCTGTTTGTTGGTTTGTGGGTGTGTCTTTGGACAGCTTTTGTTAATGTTTTTTCCACACTTGTAGCTTAGTAAGCATTTCTCCAATTCACCTTATCTTTAGAATTTAATACCATCACATATGCTCCTTCCCTCAGTACTATTCTTGTCGCTGGTTTCTATGCCAGGGAGGGGCCATGGGGTCAAGAATTGCAATGGGGGCAAAGTTTGCTTCAAGGTTTTGTTTACAGATTTTTCATCACTTATATGTCCATAGCCCCTTTACCAATTCACTTAATGTTTATAATATAACATCATCACATACTTCCCTTCTCTCAGTACCACTCATACCCCAGGGTTCTGCCCCTAGGTGGGGTCATGAGGTCAAGAATTATATTGGGGGACACTTTTGCTTAAAGTTTAATGCATCACTTGTAGTTTAGTAACCCCTTATCTAATTAAATTCATATTTGGAATATAATAGCATCTCATACTGTCCTTCTCTCAGTACCACTCCTGCCCTTGGGTGGGGCCATGGGAATAAAGAATTATAACGGGGACTTATTTTGGTTAAAGTTATTTTTTGTTGTTGTTTATTTGTCTGTAACACCTTACTCAATTAACTTCTCTTAGAACCCCTTCTGCCTTTGGATTCTGTTCCTGGCTGGGGGCATTGGGGTCAAGAATTATGCTGGGGACACATTTGGGTTCAAGTTTTGGTTCAAGTTTTTTCATCACTTATTTTTCTGTACCTCCTTAACATGATTAAATTCTTCTTTTGAATATAATATCATCACATGTTCCTATTCCCTCAGTACACCTCCTGCCTCTGGGTTCTTATACTGGAGACACAGTTTGGTTAAAATTGGTTTCTTTTCTTATAACTTCCGTAACCTCTTAACCAAATTTGGAATATAACATCAACACATACATACTGTATCTACTTGTGTATAAGTCCAGTCCAACTGTAAATAACATAGACCCTGATCTGCCATCACATAATGTGCAGGCAGATCGGGGTTTATGTTGTTTGTTCTGCTCATTAGTCTTAGCAATTTGCATAGACCCAGATCTGCTGGTCCCTTATGTAAGAGCAGATATGGGTCTGTGCAGTTTGCAGTTGGATCCGACTTGGAATTTGGTACACCTGCCCCAGGGTTCTGACCCTGAGAGGGTTTACAGGGTCAAGAAGTGCATATAGAATGCTCTTAAATTTTTTTTTTATCACTTATAGTTTTAGAACTCCTATACCCAGTTCACTTCATATTGTGACTGTAATATCACAAATTTACTTGCCTACCCTTACCACTCCTACCTCTGAGTCAAGTCACTGGGTGGAGCCATCACACATTTACCATCCTCCCCTTACCACTTCTACTCATGGGTCAGGTCACATGGGGTCAGTATGTAGGACACTTTAAAGGTATACAAGTTTTGATTCCATATCTTTTGGTTTCATGAACATTTACCCTATTCATTTCAAATTTGGAATGTTATATGATCCTAAACTTTCATTTCTACCTATACAGCCGTTGTCTGTAGGGTTATATTCCTGGAGTTCATGAGGTCAAGAACTCGAATACTTTTGATTGATTGTTTGTTTTTTTTTCCTTCAAACATTATAATAACTCCTCACCTAATTCACTTCATATTTGCTATTTTATATGATCCAACATCTCCTTTCTCCTTAAACCACTGTGCTCCCTTTGGTATGGCCCAATTGGTCACAAGAGAGAGAGAGAGAGAGCTTTTTAAAAAAGGTTAACTGCCTAAATGGTGATTTGGGGGAAAAATATTACGGCTGTTTTGGTGATAATAGTTGTCTTTGCACTTCTGAAACAATTTTATACAAATATGCATGTTGCTTCTCATGCAGATACATAATATATGCATCTAAATATTTTTTTGAAGAATATTTGGACTTTATAATAAAATATGACCAAGCAGTGTCAAGAATATTTGGACTTTCATTTGTAATAAAATATGACCAAGCAGTGTAAAGAATATTTGGACTTCCAAGCAGTGTAAATTCCCTGTGTCTTCATCTTATTGAGGTTGACCGATCATATATTTCCTTTCCCATGTGCAAAATGTGTCAATCTCCCCATTATTGGCAGCTGTTATTCTATGAAATATTACTGCAAAAAAGACTTTGGATATTGAAGCCAACAACAACCCAATGCCACATACTTCTTTAAATTAATTAGATATTTAATGTTTATATTTCTATCACGCCAGGATTTTGTTCCTAGTATAAGAATCTAGTATTTAAAAAGTCTGTCAGAATTTTTGTATTCCCATCATAAGGCAGAGTGTGTCATCTTAAGATGTTCTTCTATCTATATGTTCCCTATTTTGTGTCAATGGTCAAGGTCACTGACTGAAAGAAGAGAAATGTTTTTTGCATAATAACTTTAGTTCTAGCCCACATGCTTTGACCAAAGTTGTAGATTGCTTTTACTTAAGGTAAAGAAAGAGACCTATTGATTTGAGGTCAAAGGTCAAGGTCATTGTGATTAAAAGAAAACTTGGTTTTGTTCAATAACTTTTGTTCTAGAGTAGGTTCCTTGACCAAGCTTTGTGTAGGGCTTGCCCTTAGGGTAATAAAGAAAACTAATTTTGAGGTCTAAAGGTCAAAGATCATGGCCATGGTAAGTCTAATAAGAAAATAATGACTTCAGCAGAGAATTTTAGTTCCAGACCACATACCTGGATCAAAGGTCAAGGTCATGGAGAACCATTGGTCAGTAATCTCCAGTCAACCATACTTGTGTAGAGAACTATTAAACATGGGTTGGGTGTATAATGTACCATTCACAATACTTATGTATTAAGGTTAAGATTTTGTGTTAAAATATTTTGAAAATCATGTACAGAGGAAAAATCTGAGTGTGGTAATCTGGCAAGATGTACAGTTCTGTAAAAGGCTTGTTTTCAAAAATAATTGATTTTTATCCCCCTGACCGAAGTTGCAAGGTAAAATAGCAGTAGTAATGTCTGTCTGTCTGTCGATAGACGAGGTGGTTTCTGCAACATATCTTTAATTTGCTGGTCTTTTTTCTCATATCTCTTATGTGGCTTACCCATTGGTAGAGGCAGCTTCCACTCTATTCTGTTACTGCTTGGCACAGGGTCAAGGTCACTGGAGCTGAAACTGTGAATTTCCGTTTTGCATGATAAGTCAAGTTTCCATGGCCTAATTTTCATCAAACTTCATAGGTAGACTACACTTTGGCAGGGGAAGCTCTCTATTGATTTGAAGGTCAAGAGGTGAAAGGTCAGGGACACTAGAGCTGACATTGTAATTTATTTGGTATCTGCTCTATAAGTCGAGTTTCCTGGATTCAATTTTCACCATACTTCGTAGGCAGTGTACACTTTGGCATAGTCACCTCCCTATTCATTCTTGAGCCCAGAGGTCACAGGAGCTAAAATTGTCATTTGGGGTTCTACTTTCTTCAAGTTTCCAATTTTTATCAACATCATACTTGCATTACATTTGAGGAAGGGCAGCTCCCAATTAAGTATGTAAGCAATCAAAGGTCAAGGTCACTGGATGTGAAATTTAAAATTATGTTAAGTTTACATTTGTAATAGCTACAGTTGGTCGGGGGTGGGGGGGCGACCATTTTTCTGATGACTTTTTTTTACCTTTAGATGGAAGTGAGGATGAAGGAGACAAAAGATTTCCAAATTCAGTCAGTGTCAGGTGCAATCCAGAAGATATGTGTCTGTGGTGGTGATTCAGAGTCAGCAAAATTTCACATTGTACCATTGAACGTTGGGGAGATTGACCTTGAGGCCACAGTAAGTTGTTCACTTAAGTTTTCTCATATTTTGATGAATATATATTGAAAGAGAGAGAGAGAGTGCAGGAACATGGAATCATGTACTTACGGGCAACCTCTCTTTTGACTAACTTGGGAACAAAAACTTTTAATGAAATAATAAAAGATTTGTCCCAACATTTTTCCTTCTTTGTTACTGCAAGCTGCATTCTTAACATTTTTTTGCTCAACAACAAATAATTGGAAATTATGAAAATCAGAAATTATGTCCCACGAACAAGTTGATTGTAACTACATGTGTTGCCTCATTCATGGGGCTACAAGTAAATTTCCATCTATGTCACGTCCATTTACAAGAACAATGAAGACAATGGCAGTCATCAGAGTAAAAACAATATTTTAGCTTACCTGGCCAAAGACCATGTGAGCTTATGGCATGTTTCTGTATCCGTCATCCATTGTCTGTCATCTCTCCATCCACATTTGCTATTTTTTACTTTTTCTCAAAAACTGCTGGGCCAATTTGAAGTAAACTTGCCAGGAATATTCCTTAGGTTATGCTCTACAAAAATTATGTTCAGGATGGCTCCCAAGCAATGGTGTGGCTTCCATATCAACCATATGGAGACCTTTTTTCAACTTCTACTCTAGAACATCTGGGCCAGTTTGATCAGACTTGGCTGGAATGTTTCTTATGACATGCTCTGTCAAAATCATCTCAAAGGTGGCTCTCCTAACAATGGTGTGGCTTCCTTAACAACCAGGTGGAAAACCAATAATTTCTTTTCTAGAACATCTGGGCCAATTTTGATCAACTTGAATGTTTCTTAGGAAATGCTCTATCAAAATGATCTCAAAGGTGGCTCTCCTAACAATGGTGTGGCTTCCTTAACAACCAGGTGGAAAACCAATAATTTCTTCTCTAGAACATCTGGGCCAATTTTGATCAACTTGAATGTTTCTCAGGACATGCTCTATCAAAATGATCTCAAAGGTGGCTCTCCTAACAATGGTGTGGCTTCCTTAACAACCAGGTGGAAAACCAATAATTTCTTCTCTTGAACAGTGTTCTCTGTGTCTTCCTTTGTAATAGTGTGGCTTATATAGCAACTAGGTGGAAAAATATGTTGTGTCATATGCTATAACCATGTCTATTTGTTTGGACAGGCTGTTATTGATAAAATCTTTTTGTGGTCATTAATTAATTAATTAATTAATATATATATATATATATATATATATATATATATATATATATAAAACAAACTTAAAAATGATAAGATGTCTATAAAAGGAGGAATATAGGCGAGGTAGGGGTGCAACACATCTTAAGCCTGTGACAGAGCTGGATAAGCATCCCCCTGACAACCAGAGGGTATGATATACCCATTCATCTCTGTCACAGAGGCTAAACTATGTACTCCACCAATCTCTTTTAAATATGGTATTCCACATTGTTTTAATTGAGGTATTTTATGCCCATGTCAGGGTTGGGGAGAATCTTGCGGTGTATGCGCCTACCCCTCTATGGGATAAGCATAGATGTCTCCCTCCCCCACACTCGACTTTAATTTACCATATATTTACTTTTTTTTTCCTAGACATTTTTTGGTTCATTAATTAGAAGATGGACATTGGAAGAAAAGAAATAGAGGGGAAAAAAATGCTGTTGTAAAAAGAAAAAAAATCACATTAAAAAGGAAACTAGGAAAGGTGTGTTTTTATTTATTAGTGTGTGTATGTTGTGTGTTTTGGGTTGTTTTTGTGTTATTCTTTTTAATAAATAGAATCTGTCATGTCTTCTATTGATATTATATTTTCATCAATAATTGATTTTTAATTTTCATATCATATTTATATATATATATAGCTTTGGTCAGATATATTGTATTGGTAGTATTCCAGCTGTTCCCACTTAGTGAACAAACAATTAAACATCTCAGGTCTGAATAAAAGTCCCTAAGTCCATGAATATTAAAATTATTCCTTTATATAGCCGGATTGCAATTTTCAATCACACAACCATGATTGAATCATGCCTTTGTCTGTGTTTTTCAGTATATTTAGGTAGAACGGACATGTAATTTCTACATGCCCAGATGTATTTTAATATATATTAATATCTTCATTATGTATTACATTATACAGTACATTCCAGATACAGTATCTGTTTGTTTTCAAATGTATTAGAGAAGTCATCAGTTTTTGTATGCATTTGAGGCAGGACAATATTGTTAGTTTTATTTCGTATGTTTCCCCATTGTTTCCATGTATTTTTTGTCCATTTCCCATACATCCCTGTTTTCTCAGGCTCCCCTGCAGGCCTGTCTACCTTGCGTTATTAATTCCCATTAGTATCATGTGTTAGTCTTTATATCATGACATTTGCTCAAAGACTTAAGATATATAGTTATTTCTTTTCTTTTTTGCTTTATCCCCTCTTTTATATAAGTGGTCTGAGTGTTGGGACAATGGGGAGCCCCTTTGTCCTCTCATTCAGTATTTGCATTAGAGAAGTGAAATTCCACATTCAGGACTTTATCTTTACATTGGATGTGTTTATATTACAAATTTTGTTAGTATTTACATGTCATTATTAGTCAAAGTCGTTATTTGGAGGGCTTCCTTTCCAACACGTGGATGAGTAGGATCCAGGCCACATACACGAACCTGCTCCCGTAATCGGACTGGTCTAACTGGTTCTCCTCTCCACAGTGGTTGTAATAGGATCTTTAAGGAAGCCAACATCATATTACCATTTCAATTATTATGTGGGTGCTAACCTCAATGTGTTGACTCCTTTTTGATCTAACTTTTGTGGAATTATTCACAAATCATCTCTCCTGTGTTTGAGCATGTCTTAAAAAAAATTTAAAAAAATAAATTATTATTAGTATTATTAATTATTTTTTTTTTCTTTGTTATAATTTTTTAATTTTTATTATTTTATTTTCATACATATACATACATGATATGTTTTATTTATTTTAGTTTGAATCTATCCCACCCACATACTTAAACCTCTTACGTCCATGGGAGAGATTTAACTGGTTAATCCATAGGTTTCCCAGTTTTTGTATTATTTTGTTACTGGTAATATATTAATGCTTTTGTTTATAATTGATTCCTTAACTATTTTAACCATGATGCTCTTTAAATTTCCTTAATTTGCTTATCATTATTTTCACAATTAAATCTGTTGTTTTTTTAAATAATAAATCATTTTTCATGTTACTTGGGTATAATCATTTTTGAATTTCCCATATCTATTAATTAAGTCCAGTTTTATTTCTTCTCTTTTTCATACATTTTGCAATCTAAGATTAAGTGTGATTTTGTACATTGTCCATATAAACAATCAAAACAAATTGGTATAAATGGAATAATATGTTTCCTCTTTGCAACTTCTCCTGTTAGCCATGCATTGTTTAAGTTTAGATATATTTTATTTTTATTTTTTAGTGTCCCCCACAGTTTCCATATTTCTACCCAATTTAAATGTGGCATTTTTATTTCTATATCATTTATTGCCATATTTATATTTCTCATTAAATCATATATTCATTGCATGGATGTAGTTCTCCATATTTCTTTATGTTCGCGATATTTCATAATCAGATCTATATATTTCCTGTGACTTACAGGTATTTGAATAATTTTTTACAGGCTATTATTTAAATACATATTTTGTTTCATTTTTAAGCTATAACCAAACCAGTATATGTATAGTTTCACCCATGGGAAGTCAATATTTTCTTCTATCTTATTTATTCGATTTATCATTATAGCATTTACTTTAATTCTTAGATTTGGCAAATTATATCTTCCATGTCCTCTCCCTGTCATAATTGTTTTTTTATTTATATGGTGTAATCCCTCCCAAATGAAATCTATTACTATTTTCTTCAATTCCTTTAACATTTCATTGGAAAAGGTTATAGTGTTTAAAACTTGCCATATCTGACTATATATATATGAGTTTATTATCTGTATTTTATTTACTTTATTTAAATTTTGGTTTTTCCACGTATTTTTGTTTGATTTAATTTTAGTTAGTACATGTTGTTAGCTTTTTCCTGTGATCCTTTACCATAATAAATGCCTAGAGCTTTTACATTACTTTTTATGTATTCTGGTGGGAGGCCTGGATGATTCCCTCTCCAATTTCCTATTACAAGTATTTCTGTTTTTGAGTGGTTGATTTGTGATCCCGAAGCTTTACCAAACCATTCATATTCTTTTTGTAAATGTAGAAATGAAGATTTGTCCTTGATGAAGTTTGTACAGTTGTCAGCATGTTGAAACATCTTTATTTCTTCTACTGTATTTGGAATGCTTATCCCATTGATACTTTTGTTGCTTGTTATTTTAATTCTTAGGAGTTCTATTGCGATCACATATGGGAGCATTGAGATTGAACATCCTTGTTTGACCGATCATTCTATTTTGAAAGGTTTTGTATAGGCTCCATTTACTTTTACTCTAGTGTAAATATTATTATTATGCAGTACTTTTACCCATTTACAAAAGATTTTCCCAAATCCGAATTTCTTTAAGATCATTTTTATATAATTTTGTTCCGTTCTATCAAAAGCTTTTCCTTGATTGATTAGAGTCATTGCACCTTTTTTCCCGGTATTTTCTAAATAGTCCAAAGTACATAGAGGATATTTTCTTTTCCTATGTAAATACCGGATATATTTCATTGTGTGGTACAAAACAATATGATATTTTAACGAGAGGCAAAGCCACGAGTTAAAATATATCGTTTTTGGTACCACATAATGAAATATATCCAGTATTTACGTAGGAAAAGAAAATGTTCTTTTTATTATATACCAGACTTGCTCCTGAATTGAAGCTTAGAAGATTAAACACTTTAGCACAACACCTCACCTGACTTTCATAGGCTGATCTTATAAACACCAGTGACTTAATAGATCGGTAGGATTGGGTTGGCTTAATCTGTTTACAGTAAATTGTATTTTTGACATTTTGTAAATTATTTGACCCTATCTGAAAACAAAGCAAGTCCGATTCAGCAATGCATCACAGCGGGTTTATCATTGTTTTTGTCAAGGTAGTAAGGGGAAATAACTTCAGAGAAATGATAACAGCGTTGAGTCAAATTTCTTAAGCAAAATTATTTTCCAATTCTGAAATGTAATGCAGTTTCCATTTATTTGTTCTATCTCACAAAACTCTTGTTTCTGTTGCTGCTGGTATAACTTCTGTAAGCACACATAATCAAGCATCGCATGGCATGATGGGAAATCTTATATTTTCACATGTGAAAATATAAGGATATATTTTTCACATGTGAAAATATAGGAATGAAAAAATTATGAAAATTATTTCGGCAATAAGTTTCTATATTTCACACTTAAGTATATAATAAATTGTATCGATAGTGTATTGTTTGATATTTTCCTTCCTTTTTCTCCATATGAGTGCTTTTTATTTATAATTTGTCCTAAATAGCTTTTTATTCTATTAATATTTTGCTCAGTATTTTATGGTCCATATTTAATAGGGATATAGGTCTCCAATTTTTCCAGCTGTCTCTGTCTCCTTTCCCTTTATATATAATTGTTATAATTCCTTCTCTCATAGAGTCTAACATTTGTTTATTTAAATAGATATTATTGTACAACATTTCTGGTATTGGGATGATTTCATTTTGGACTTTTTTTATAAAAGTTGGATGATAGCCCATCGTTGCCTGGAGATTTATCTTTATTTAATTCTTTGATTGCTCCCTTTTATTTCTGTTTGTGTGATAAAGGTTTCACATATACTCTTGTTTCCTTCACTGATACGTGGGAAATTTATCTTTTTACTGTAATTTTCTATAGTTTCACTACTTATATTTTGTGCTGTATATAATTTGTGGTAGTATTGATATACTTCTATCTCTGTTATTTGTTTGGTCCCCCTGTATATTAAGATTTAAAAGCTCTCTGTCATTTCCTCGTCTCATTTCTTCCCTTTTATAAATTCCTTTTCCTTGCTTGATTAGCCAGTTGAATTTCACTGTCCTTGTTTTGTCTCCATTTTCTTTATATTTTGTTAATTTTTCTAGTAAGTTTTTTGCTTCCCCATTTTTTGTGTCTTCCTCATTGTTTATTATTCTTCTACATTCTTTCTCGAGCATTTTCCTACTTTCATTTTCGATTGTTCCATAGTATTTTGATATTTTTTAATGATTTTTTTTGTTTTTTTCCCAATCAGCTAATATATTTCTGTTTCTTTGCAGTATCTCTAATATCTTTCTGATTTCCTTTTGATATAGAACATTTTTCAATAATGTATTATTTAATTCCCAAAGTCCTTTCCCCCATATTGGTTTATTTTTTAAGGTGATTATTAATTCAACCAGATAATGATCTGATAGTGCTCCCCTTATTATGGTACAAGCTTTTATTTGCTCTTTGATATTATTACTGATATAGAATTTGTCCAACCTACTGCCTATCTGATCTCCATATCTATACATTTGTCCAAAAAGCTTGCTTTTCATTATGGATTGCTGGTGCATATATATTTATAATGTTTTATGACTGAAAATTCATACATGTATCGATACAAGAGGTGAAGAATTGATACAAAACGATACTTACCCTATATAAGTTACATTAATCTTCAGCAGTCATGAATAATTATTAGTCGTTTGCCTTTTTATTCTTTAAACTGAGAATCGATAATGTATCGTATCATAGGCTGTGTATCGTGAATCATATCGATATGTGGCACAGGTTTATTGTTTCACCCCTAGTAGCAATCATATTGTAAAAATTTGTATGTTTTCTATGTGTGTCCATTCTTTTTTATAAATTTGTTCAGAAATGATTGTTGCAGTTTATATTTTTTCTTATTTAATAGCACAATCACATTTAAATCTCTTTCTAGTGTCTTTATTTCTTTTTCTGTGATATTTCCTAATTCTTGCAAAAATATTATCTTTTTCTGTGTTTGTCTTTTATCAATTTTATTAATTCATGTAATTTTTGTAATTCTTTATCAAAATTGTATCAAAGAATTTTATATTCTTGATCCATAATAGTTAAAATTAAGATATGTTATGTAAGTTAATTAAACTTTTGTAATTGCTCATTTCTTAGTGATCTCCATTACACTTCTGTTTCCTTGTTTTGATTCTTTTGTGGTAGTTTTTGATTGATTTGCTGATTTTATTTCTGTTTTTCTTTCTTGGTGGTCTTTTTCTGTTCTATATCATTTTTTCGTTCTCCTTACATCTTCTTTTTCATTTGTTTTGTCTTTGCTTACTGTTGTTGTTTTTGCTAAAGTCAGGGCATCTCCTTTCATCTTTAAGTATGGACTTTCTCTCTTGCTTTCTGTCACCTCTCCTTCTTCATTATTTTTTTTATTGGTTGTTTTTCTCACTTGTAAAAGCTCTTCGTATTGTTTGTTCTGATTTATTCTCTTTCTTCATCTACTCGTGTGTCTTTTGGATTCCTGCCTATTATCTCTTTCTTCATCTACTCTGTATCTTTTGGATTCCTATCTATTATCTCTTTCTTCATCTACTCTCTGTCTTTTGGATTCCTGTCTATTATCGCTTTCTTCATCTACTCTGTCTTTTGGATTCCTGTCTGTTATTTGAACTTGTGTTCATTTCCTTCTGTGTTTCTTTTGGGATTTTCGTTTGTGCCTTTGGTGCATTTGGTACATTGTGGGATGTTTTTGTTTTCTCTTCTTTTTCTCTTTCTCTTTCTGTCTCTTCCAGAGCTTTTTCCCCTTCTTTGTCTGTCTCTTTCATATCTATTTGTCTTAGAACTTGAAACAGATTTGATGTCCCTGGTTGTAGCCACTCACATTTTTCAGTTCCCCATGGTGCATGAGTGTTTTTTTGGGGGGTGGTGGTACATATTCCGTATCTATTGTTTGCTCTTCTGTAAGTGACATTGGTTCACTGTCTGGTCATGGTTGCTATATGTCCTCTATTTGCAATTTCCCTTCAACTGGAGTTGTTGTTTGGTCTAAAACGTCTCCAACTTCATGTACTTCTAGGTTTTCTATTTCTATCTCTTTTCTCTTTTCTGTATCTTGGTTCGTGCTGGTTGATTTGGCTGGATGGTCTACCTGAGCATAACTCTTGATCAGTGGTTCTCCTGGTCGGTATTGTGGTCTGCACTCTAAGGGTATGTGTCCAGTGTGTCCACATTTAAAACATGGGCAATGGCGGATGCACCCAGGATACCACGTCCTCACCTTGCATCCCATGCAATAAATGGATTGTGGGATTTTGGTGTCGTCTTCCTTGGTTGTAAGTAGTAACCACACACCATTGATGACCTCTGGATAAGATTTGTATGCTCCTAATGTGTGTTCATAGATTTTGAGTTTAAGTTCTATTTTATCAACCAAGGCTTTGGTCGATATTTCAATAGGAGGCCCAGATACATGGATTGTAGTGTATCTGCGCTCTATTTCTCTGCGTATTGGTAGAGCCGCCTCTATCTTCACTACCTTTCCCATTAAGACCATTGACCCCTGCGGTAGTAATTTCTCTCCATCTTTGGGGATTATTATGAATTGTCCTTGTCCAAGATTTTGCAGGCCTTTTACTTTTGATAAATTAAGTCCTTTTGCCTTTAAACCTGTTAGGATCTCTGCTCCCTGAAGTTGCTCCTGTCTCGGAAGGTTACTTCCATTAATTGTCTGGGCCCCCTTTTAGCTTACCGCTACCAGGAATTTTATTGGACTAGTTTCATTCTCTGCCTTGATATGGGTTTTGCAATATGAATTGAGGGCATGTTGTGCTACTGTGCTACCTGAGCTAGTGTATGCCATCATAACGGCTTGTTTTTAGAACTCAAGTTGTAGGGTAATAATAAGCACACAGTACAAAAAAAAAAATACAGAAATAAATTAAAGAGAGAAAAAAAATAAGAAAAAGAAACTAATAAATCAAAAAGGTGGGTTTAGTTATGAGATAATTACAATACAAGTGAAATAATTTGTAGTGACAATGTGGAATGATGTGTGTATGAAACTTAACTTCTGTTTGCGAGACTATGCATTCCTTATATCTCACAAGTTTAGCATGCTTTGCACCTTTGTTACTCTTCTGTTGGATTAAAGTCGCATTCTTTATGTCCATCCACAACCTAGATTAACTTCAATATTGAGGATATTACTTTCCTTTTATTTTAATACCATTTTGTTCCACCCTTTTCAGATTAAAAATATAGCTCAGGGTTGGCTCATCGTGTAGGCCATGGTCAGCTTGGGGGTTAGCTCATCATGCAGGCCGTGGTCAGCTTGGGGGTTAGCTCATCATGCAGGCCATGGTCAGCTTGGGGGTTGGCTCATCATGCAGGCCATGGTCAGCTTGGGGGTTGGCTCATCATGCAGGCCATGGTCAGCTTGGGGGTTGGCTCATCATGCAGGCCATGGTCAGCTTGGGGGTGGGTTCATCATGCAGGCAGTGGTCAGCTTCTTATTGATATGTCCGTGGGACATAAATATGGATGATGCATTGATATCATAATTAATGATGACATTACTACCTGTATGTTTTACATTTAAACAGGCTGTTTCCATTGAGGATGATAATACATGTGTGAACCAGATCATCAGTAAAGAAGGAATTGGTGTCCAGGATGGAGTCAGAAGAAAACTCCTGGTCGAGGTAAGGGTAATCATAGGCTATTGACTGAGTGTGGATGCATACTTGGCTTGAGGTCATGTGGCTTAAAATGTCCAAGCTGCAAGATCTGATTAACACTTGAAGTTCTTATTGTGGCATAAGTTGCATTGTAAATAGAGGTCCGGCAGCACTTATCGCAGCATATGCTGTTTATCAGGTAAGCAACTGTTTACGCATCTGAGTACTTCAGCTTGACAGGAATGGTTGTGAAACTAAATTTGATGGTACATTGGGCCCTGGAAGAAGCATTCTGTCTTCATTTACCATACTGGCTAAAACATTGATACCTGGAAATCTCGAAATGGCTGAATTCCAACACCATTCATCTTCAGATGATTTAATTCAGCAAATACTGGTCGATGATACTGATGATGACAATGATTTTGAAAGGTTTGAAGTAGATGAAATTATTGGAGCTAGGAAAGTGTTACTGGAAATAGCAATGGGTGATTTTGAAAGGTTTGAAGTAAATGAGATTATTGGAGCTGGGAAAGTGTTACTGGAAATAGGAATGGGTGATTTTGAAAGGTTTGAAGTAGATGAGATTTTTGGAGCTGGGAATGTGTTACTGGAAATAGCAATTTAGTGATTTTGAAAGGTTTGAAGTAGATGAGATTATTGGAGCTGGGAAAGTGTTACTGGAAATAGCAATGGGTGATTTTGAAAGGTTTGAAGTAGATGAGATTATTGGAGCTGGGAATGTGTTACTGGATATAGGAATGGGTGATTTTGAAAGGTTTGAAGTAGATGAGATTATTGGAGCTAGGAAAGTGTTACTGGAAATAGCAATGGGTGATTTTGAGCCCAAAAATGATGTTCAATACGAGTCTGATATACATGCTGGCTAGACAAAAATAGATGGCATGCCGGTCAACTCCCTATTCAGTGGTCTTTTGAAAATTAAATGAAGAACTGGAGAATACCAAGCCTTTAGACTATTTAGGGTTATTCTTTGATTTCTTCCATTTTATCTTGGATCAAACAAATATTTATGCAGATCAGAGAGTAAATAGCATGGACAACAACCACATGAGAAAATGGAAGCCTGTCACACCTGATGAATTGAAATTCTTTTTTTGCATTGGTTATTTCCATGGGTTTGGTGCATAAATCTGATGTTGATTTTTACAGGGAAGATTAATATGTGATATCAACCCCATACTTCAGCAAAAGAAATGAGTAGGAATATATTTCTTAATATTCTAAGCAAGTAACACCTGAACAGGTAATGAACTTAGGTGACTGTCTGTGTAAGCTTATAAGTGGACATGAGATGACAGACATATACTAGAATAAATAACAAGAAAAACTGCAGAGTAAACTTATCTGTGGTGTTCCTGGACTGGGTGTTTAGTAACTATTACCTATTCTTCACCTGTGATTTTCACAACTTGGATCTCAAGTTGTAACAGACAGACATGTATATAGTTGAGCTTCTAAAGAATATAATTTTTTTTAGACCTATCTGAACTTAGAAGAATTTGACTACATATGCTATAAAGTATCCCACAAAGTATCCTGAAATGACGGGTTTTCAGATAACACTGACACACCACCAAATATGGCTGCTGTTACTAACAATAAAAAACTTTTAACTACTTTTTCACAAAAACCACTCAACAAAATTTGACCAAATTGAAAAAAGAAAGCATATTGGCATAAATGCCTTTCAGATTTATAAAAAATTTTAAAATGATACACCATTAAATATGCCTGCCGTTACTAACGATAGAAAACCTTCAGACATCTCAAAAACTGCTCTAAAGAATTTGACTAGATTTGACCAGATTTGACAGAAAGCATCTGGGTATAAAGGGCTTTAAATTTTTTTAAAATGTTGCCTATTTGCCATCAGATATAGTCTTTCTTTACTAAAATTAGAAGATCCTTTAAACAACTTCTTAAAAATGTTGCCTATTCACCATCAAATATAGTCTATCTTTACTAAAATTAGAAGATCCTTTAAACAACTTCTTAAAAAACTCAGAAAAAAACAGAATTTGACCAAATTTGACATAAAGCATCTTGGTATTAAAGACTCGAACATTTATATAAATGTTGCAGATTTTTCATCAAATATGGTCTCCCTGGAGGTGGGGGGATCATGAAAGGAAGTTGCACTCCTCACAGCTCATGCTTTTTCAGAATATATCTCCACCATAAGACTGTTTTGCCCCAAGGATCATTTAATCTTTAGTCCATCATCTCCGCACATTAGCACACAAGCACATTCTACCATCCTTCTCTAATCACAGATTGAAATAAAATAAAAAAAACAAAGGATAAATAACCAGACTGTATGGCAGCTCAGATGTGCTTAATTGTGACATTATCGGTACAGCTCTCCCCTGTTACAATGTGCTTTAATATAATGCAATTCAGGATAGAATGCAACAGTTCTATTGACCCAATGGCCACAATTATGAAAATATATATTTAAAAAAAATAGAATTCTAAACATCCATCATTTAAAGACTTTAAATCAAAACCACTGTAGTATATTCGGACATCAAAAGCACATGTTTTTACAGTCAGCATTTGACTTTAATCAGCCACTATTGTAATCAGTGTCAGATATTGCATTCCTAATGGGCTATAGCACACCCAGAATTACCCATGCCTGTAATATGCCACTATTGTATTCAGTGTCAGATATTGCATTCCTAACAGGCTATAGCACACCGAGAATTACCCATGCCTGTAATATGCCACTGTTGTAATCAGTGTCAGATATTGCATTCCTAACAGGCTATATAGCACACGCAGAATTACCCATGCCTGTAATATGCCACTGTTGTAATCAGTGTCAGATATTGCATTCCGAACAGGCTATAGCACACCCAGAATTGCCCATGCCTGTAATATGCCACTATTGTAATCAGTATCAAATATTGCATTCCTAACAGGCTATATAGCACACCCAGAATTACCCATACCTGTAATATGCCACTATTGTAATCAGTGTCAGATATTGCATTCCTAACAGGTTATAGCACACTCAGAATTACCCATGCCTGTAATATGCCACTGTTGTTATCAGCCCATGTCATCTATTGTATTTGGTAACAGTACATGGGATTGTTGAATTTCCTTTAGTTCTGAAGTCACTCCAGCAGATCAGCAACTTGATCTGTGAAACACAACTCACTGAGCATACAAAAGACCAGCTTATTGTAGATCATTGTTTATTGACACTTGGATGGCAGCAGATCACAGAAAGGATTGGTGTCAGCATGTCTTGTGTACATGCTGCCACTTTCTGTGATCTGTTGCCGTCCAAATGTCAATAAACAATGGCCCACAATAACCTCGTCTTTCATACTTGTCATGCAAAACTAGTGCTTTAAGTGCTTCAATGCAACCCAGAGTGTATCATCCAATTACCAGAGAGAAAGTGACAGTCATTGATAGATGTTAATTCACATAATGTAGCTTAATTAAAAGTCCATTAAAATAATTAAATGTCATTTTGTTGTGAAATAAGTTGTATTTAAGAGTTAATTCAGTATTACCTGTTTTTTGTTTACAATTAGGACAGAAAATTGTCCACTTAAATCATTTGGCTAAATAGTGAATTGAAACATTTAGTCTCTCAATTAAGACGTTCAGGGGGAAAAAAAGCTTTATTCTTTGAAAGATAAGTTGGAGTGTTTTAAAGTAACTTAAATCTGGTGAAATGCAAAGTCAAGTTGTGAAGGACTAAAGTTGTGCTAAGATGATGTTCAGCACTGGATCATCATTGGTGAGGACTGCCCTACTGTTGAATGTAAGATTGATACTGAAATCATCCAGTTTTCCGAGGCGACAAAAAAGAAAATATAGATCCAGATCAGCAGGAAGTAGGCTCTGATATTGACAGTGATGAGGAGGACCTGCTATTGACTGTGATGAGGAGGACCTGCTATTGACTGTGATGAGGAGGACCTGCTATTGACAGTGATGAGGAGGACCTGATATTAACAGTGATGAGGAGGACCTGCTATTGACTGTGATAAGGAGGACCTGATATTGACAGTGATGAGGAGGACCTGCTATTGACTGTGATAAGGAGGACCTGATATTGACAGTGATGAGGAGGACCTGCTATTGACAGTGATGAGGAGGACCTGCTATTGACTGTGATAAGGAGGACCTGCTGGAAGCCATTTTCATCTGCTATTGACAGTGATGATGATGACCTGCTATTGACAGTGATGAAGAGGACCTGCTGAAAGCCATTTCTGAAGCCATATTTGGATTGGAGAAAGGACTGTGGATGCAAAGCCAGGATATTGAGCCTTTAAAAATCATGCAGCTGAGAAACATCGTAGACTTTGCAAAAAAATGAGAACAACCAGATCTCAAGCAACATAAAATCATGAAATAGTTCAAGTGCTGAATACACATTATGTGAGTGCACCGTTCTTCTTCTATTTGGGTTAGTACTTTTTGTGAACAAGTATGCTAATTTCAGACATTACTGGATTTCAAATGGATTGCATACATGCATGTAAGATTGTTATTTCTGTTATTGTTTTAGAATTGTTAAAAGCATGCTGCACATGGTGTAACATCATTCAGTTGCTAATCAATATATGCAATTGGTGCTTTGAACCGAAGATGAGATATTTAATTGACAAAAATGACATGACTTCTTGTGCTTTTTCACATATGTTCATTTATTTAATTGAAAATTGTGTTTAGAAGTGGTAAATATGTGATTTTTAGTCCTTAATTTAAAAAAAGAATTGCATTCTTAATGTCAGTATGTATTGGCCTCAAGTACAGCTGGAATTTAATCATGATTTTTTGTCACAATTGATTGAGAATTTTCATTAATTTATATCACTTCAACTTGATGACAATGCAGATTAGAAATGAGGATTGGCAAGTATATTTATTAAGACAGGTGATACATCATTGTTTTAATACATCAAGTGTATGACAATATGAAGCTTAGTATTAAATCTTATTTCCTTTTTAAAAAATTATTAGGCAAAATTAAATGTACCAATACCATGAAATGAAAGAAAATCTAATTTACATAATACAAAAATGATTATTGTACATTTTGACTGGTGGTATGTCTCTCCCCCCATCCCCCCCCCCCCCCCAACACACACACACAATTTTTCATATAATTTTCTATCATTCTCGCTATACCACGGTTTGGTACATAACACAGCTTTGTATTTATGGATCTCAAATACTGTCTTACATTCTGCACTAAAGCTGTTGTAGAGAAAAGATTACAGAAAATGCAGTGTAAATTGAGTGTGATGCAATTATCAAAGCATACTGCTTTCCCTATCTGGCATTTTACCACCAAATTTACAGCATTGTGGCATTGGTGTTGACCATCCAAAGCTAGGTAACCACTGTCATGAGTATGGAAAGAAGTGTGTAATTTATTAAATGAACAACAAATGAGTACTTGCCATATAATGTTATGTCAAACCAAAAACACGATTTTCCACTGCTAAACCCCTGGACAAGGCACTTTCACTCCAATTTAACCACAAAAATACTGTGAACTTGCTCATAATTTTTGTGGTTATCTATCATTTTTTATGGTTTTTATAGAAAACCAATTTTTGAAGTAAAATATGTTTCTTTGATAATACTTAACCAACATGATACATTAGGATTACATCCACTACCTTTCAAATCCAGCCCTCATAAGCTGAAAGAGATGTTCATCACATCTTTTGGCTTGTTTTAGCAACAGAAGTGCTATGAAGTCATCTGCTTGCCAAGGTGGACATCAGACAAGAGTGATCTCCCCTTGGGTTGAGGGATTAGTGCTAAATCCCATACGTTTGTCAGTTAATATTGGAGATGTGTACACTCTTCCAGAGATGTAACTGCAGGGATGACTTGGAAGGGTGTGCCAATATAATTGGGTAAATATTATCGAATAAACATATTTCACTCCAAAAATTGGTTTCTTCTTTAAATACATTATCTGATTTTGTAATACATTAGGAGAATAGATGAGAGAAGGAGGGAGTTACATATCCTTACCCTAGCATTGGCCCTGTCTTTGGTCTCCTGATGTATGTGAAACAGCTTCAAGTTGTGTGAGATACAGGCCAAGGTTAGTGCATGGTTTATGCATGGATGCAGTCTGAAGAATTTTAATTTCCACAAATCCAATGGAATTAGAGTGACCTGCATCATTAAAAAGCTGTTGAATGACCTGGGACATTGAGTATGCTAGGGCAGTGAACCTGCCATGTATGTGACAGACTTGGGTATGGATTTGTCAGTGATGACACCAATTGAGAAAATTGCAACCAGAAGGCAGAGGTCTGGGGATTTTGTTTTCCAGGCCTTCTGATGTTAATGACAGTCGAGTTGTCAGATAGAATGAGAATGCCCTTTCTAAAAAAGTCTACTACCATGATTGAAAGGCATAAACTATTGCCTTCATCTTCAGGAGGTTGATGTATAACAATGAAGGGGCCAAACTCTTTTGACTTCATGAAAGTGATGGCAGGAGGTGGGCACTTCAGTCTGCCATGCTGGCATCTATGCAGATTGTAATTTCTAGCAGTTGATCCTGCAATAAGATGCCTATGATAAACCAAGTGAGGTTCTGGTATTTGCTGAGGTGGGACCTCATGTATCCTGAAGCTGTAATTGCTTGCTCCTGTGGACAACGTTTTGGCTGCCACTGGGAGAAAAGTCTGCATTGGTTCTGGATGAGGAGACCCAAGAGACAAAAACATTTCTGTACTGAAATCTGACTCTGTGAGAATGTGTAAGACATTATCAAGATGATTTTTAATGCACTTTCTTGAGGAAGACTGACTTGGTTCAAATTTGAAGGAAAATCTTGGGATCAGATGAGATCAGATTTGTCTTTGTTGACAAGGAATCCAAAGTGAAACAAAAGTGAAACAATCAATTTCATGCCTTGATATAAATGATAACTCATCTGGTCTTTCATAGAATGTTGTCCAGGCAGTTGGAAGTCAAGAATGCGGAGGTGGCTCAGAAGTGTGACATGACTCTGTCCATAATTCACATATAGACCCGGGAACTGGTATTCAGACCAAAGGGAGTGCCCTGAATTGGTACACTGTGTCCCTGAACATGAACCTCTAGTATTTATGGGAAAACTTGTGAATGGAATGTGGAGGTACACAACTTGTAAGTCAAGGATGACTGTGAAATCTTCCTCCTGAACCAGTCTCAGCATTTCCATTTTGAACCATGGTGCCTGAATGAATTGGTTGAGAGAACTTAGATCTAAGACTAGATGAAGCTTACCATTTCCTTTGGAACTGAGAACAGTCTGGAGTAAACATTTTGTGAAGATTGTTTATTTCTTGCTGCAGAACATCAGCTTTTAATGGGTCTTTTGGAATGACTGTAATAAAGGTAGCCCTTGACAATGGGGGAGGGGCACAGAACTTGATCTGGATGCCCTCTGATGCTGTTTGCAAGATCCACAGGTTGTCAGGGTGGAGTCTCTCCCTTTCCATTGCAAAGTGTTTGAGTCTTCCCCCCACTGGGATGTCTGAGAAGTATAGTACGAGTCTGGCGTCATTTCCTGTGAGATGGAGGCTGTCAGGGAGAGATATGTAGTCAAAAGTGATCCCTGGCTACATGTGTTCTGTCATCTGTAGTCCCAGGAAAGCAAGTTCTCATTGATGGAAACGGGTTGGAGTACAGTTTCCCCATCTGACATTCCCGATATTCTTCCACTTTCCCTGATCTCCCAGTGGAAGTGAGAGCTGGGCTTTTGGTTTTTTGGCCTGTGCAAGGTATGCCTCTTTGGTGGTATGTTTCCAGACCACTTCCATCTGGCCAGGAAAGAAAGGTTGGACATCAGCAACTGCAATCTGAGAATGACTTTGTGATTCTTTCAGGAAGATGGATGTGGAGAGAAAGGCATCTCTTGCCGAAGGTTGTAAGTTAACAGATGCTGCTGTGGCAGTGGCAAGTATGTGATGAACTTCTCTGTTAGGCCTAATAGAGTAGTTCAAAACACATTTGCCAATGCCACAGCAGCATCTGTTAATTTACAACCTTCGAAAAGAGATGCCTTTCTCTATGAGAGACTGACTCTCAGGTATTGCCTGTGGAGTTCATGACAGAAGAGTCTAGGCTGTGTTCAGGGTACAAAAGAATAGCCAATGAAACAAAGTTGACCATGGATCTTATCCCTATAACATTCTGAACCAGTTGTTGGGTGTCAACGAAGGACTTCTGATCAATATTGCACAGAAGAAGGATTAGACATTCCCAGGTCCACAGTGTCTCTGTTCACAGTTAACACTTTACCTCATGTAAACACTTTGGGATGCCTCTACCCCATTCTCGTGGAAGAGCTAGTGGACACCTCTACCCAATTCGCATACAAGCATGTTTGGATGCTTCTGCACCATCCGGGGGCCCCGGGTAGCCGAGTGGTCTAAGGCGCTCGCCTTTACCGATCACTGCCATCTCACCTCTGTCCACGTGGGTCTGTAAGAAAGCTTCCCAGTAGCTTCCCATGGGTTGGTTGTTCTTCCCGGGATTTTTCCGGGTTCTTCCTCCACCAGTTATACTGGCTGCCATGTATAGCCTATCATGTGCTGAAAAATGGTGTTAAACCCATCAAACCAAACCAATCTGCACCATCCACATGGAAGCATGTTTGGACGCCTACAGTAAACATCAGCCATTTGAAGCTGGCTTTCTTAGTGCGACTTTCAGGAAAAAAAACCTATTAGATACTACAGGCATTCAGGTAAAATGACCATTATGTCAAATCATGTGGTTGCTATTTAAGATATAGTCATAATCTACAATTTAAAGTAACTGGGTCATATTCTCCACTCACCAAAATGGAGGCTGCGGATTTCATTCAGCACTTTCTCAAGTTTGGATAATTAGAATTACAACTATGAAGGATTCAATAAGTCATATATAGACTCTGATGTTGATGTAGGTAACACTGATTTTTGATAATTTATCAAATTCAAATGAATTAGCAATGTAGACATAGACAACAAACCGGTAGATTTTGAGGTCGAGAAAGGTCAGCAATGGTTGGTCACACTGCTTCACTGAGTTCTTTCAAGATTTTAAAGCATTTAAAAAATTCTTCTATGAAAAATAATTATACAACTATAAAGATCAGATTTTACTCTTAAACCTATCTATACATAACAAATATGTACAAGAAAGGTAAAATGGTTAAAATTTATGTTGAACTTAACATATACTTAACACTGCTTTAAATTTAATAGGCAGGCCTGTGGGCATCAGGTCATATAGGTAACAGGTGTTCTATTTATAGAACACTGCACTGTGTGGCTTGGGCACATGTATATAAACTGCCTACACAGTAACAGATTCGATGAGGTAAACGGTTAAGACATCAGTGTGAAAAACCAGCAGGTGTGTCTTTTGAAAGCCGAGTTGAAATTTAATGGGATTCGTTGATGCGTGAAGCTGCTTTGCAAAACAGTGTAGTATATAAGTGACTCGAACAGACTGGGGTAGTTGTTTTAATCCAGCTAGTCTTATTATAATAATAGATAGACAGGTGCAAAAACTAAATAAGTAGCCAATACTGAAGTAGGTTTAGCAAGACATTTTTTTGGTGGCTAAAACCAGAAACCCGCTTTGTTTGATGTGTAGAAGGCTGTGTCTTTTCTGGACATCATCAGATGAAGAAAGAAAGATAATGCTTGTGAGCATGAATCTTCAAACAGAATAATGGGGTGATAGAGATTCCGCCTCACTGGTTGTTTGGGATGGTGCACAAGGCTAGCAGTCTGGCCATGTTGGGATATGGTTGTCTCCAGGCATTCACAGTGTATATCATTGTGGGTCTGAGACTGGTAATGAGCATCCAGGAATGGGGAGTCATTGTAGTTCCATCTACTGGGTACTGGGTGATGACAGTGCTGGGACCAATGATAGACGTATCTGGTGACAGTCCACAATACTTGCAGGAGTCAGGTACTGGGTAACACGAGACAGTTTACCAACTTGAGGCATCCAAGTCAGAGCTAGGGATTGGACAGGCATACCCAGATGTTGTGCACTATGACTTGTAGCTGGGACTGGGTATACTGGGAAAATAGATCACCATACCCAGTCCCATAAATTCAAGGAATAAGTTGAGGCTGTGTCAGAGCTGGTATGGTGTGTAGCCAATTGGCTTCTGGTGCCAAAATCCAGTACTGGCCATCTCAATAACCATCGCCAGTACTGGGGCCTTGCATGTGTTGCTGGTATCCACCACTGTTCCAGATGGGCCACCATTCCAGGTTGGTGATGACCCTAAAGGTAAAGCCATGAATATCCGATCTTGCCGCAGCAACAAGGGTGATGGTGTGGCTGGCACTGTGTGAGAAGACTGATGGCCTGGATGTGTAGCTGGCTCCGTGTAAGAAGACTGTGATGGCCTGGATGTGTGGCTGGCTCCGTGTGAGAAGACTGTGATGGCCTGGATGTGTGGCTGGCACTGTGTGAGAAGACTGTGATAGCCATTGATGTGTGGCTGGCACTGTGTGAGAAGACTGTGAGGGCCTGGATGTGTGACTGGCACTGTGTGAGAAGACTGTGATGGCCTGGATGTGTGGCTGGCACTGTGTGAGAAGACTGTGATGGCCTGGATGTGTGGCTGGCACTGTGTGAGAAGACTGTGATGGCCTGGATGTGTGGCTGGCACTGTGTGAGAAGACTGTGATGGCCTGGATGTGTGGCTGGCACTCTGTGAGAAGACTGGCCTGGATTGTGGAATCTTCTTATGACTGTGCAAGTTTTCCACCTTCAGGGATTCAGCTAAGAGGAAGTTGTTCACTGAGGTGGCATCAATTGCAATACCTAGGCATTCACGATTGTTCACTTAGCTCATTTGCCCAAGTCAGTTGTTCAGCAGAGATGGTCACCCATACACCCTCAAACCAACATGAGCACACATTGCATGTATTGCCTGAACTGCACCCCATACAATTTTTACAGGAAGAATGGTTGTTTTCATTCACCTTGAACCGTTTGTACCTCATGCACTTAATCCAACACAGTAAATATAGAGAGCAAAACAATGGTAAATACAGATGAAATCAGTGAAGCATGTGTTGAACTTGCTGTGAAGTGGATGCTAATAATAATGAAACCAGCCTATGGAAATTACATGCATGACCCTACAACATCTAATAACAGAACAATTACTTGACAGAATTCATAAACAAGGTTTAGTACTGAGTTGAACTGAAAATACTATGACCCTAGGGCAGGCAATTACATTGGTGCCAACATGCTTATCATATGACAAAGTTAGACAAATGATGTGTAAAATATTGATTGATAATGAAGATAGGGTGAATAGCTAGAGTTACTTCCCTGGTGTGAGACATCTCTTAAGATTTGCTCAGCTGATGAAAAGACACAAGTGAATCTGGTATTTGCAAAGCTTTGAGAAGGAGTGTGCTTCCCAGCATGAGTGGAAAAGAAACTGAAATATTGATGGGATTTGGTACCAGTCCCTTCATCCAAGGGGAGATCACTTTTGTCTGACTTCCACCTTGGCAAGTAGACAACTTTTTAACACTTCTGTTGCTAAAACAAGCCAGAAGAGGTGGAGAACATCTGTTTTAGCTTGGAGGACTGGATTAGTGACGTAGTGAATGTCCTCCTAATGTATTAAAGTGTTGCTTCAAGGGCGCGGTTTTGAAGGAATACAGTGGTTTGTAACAAACTGGCCCAAATTGAATGAACCAATGTGCCAAAAGTCCTGCAGTTTGATTGAAGCTGGCACAAATTGTGTACTTTGGATGCAGGATCTTTTTCTTTCTTTTTAATGAAAAGAAGAGAACAAGTTTGGACAAAATGGTGTACAAAAGCAGATATATTTCTGTTCTCATATCATGTAGTGAAGTCTTTCAACAAGAACATCCCTCCCTTTCCAGTAATAATTATTACCAAAATATCAGCTCATCAGGGCCTTTCAGACATAAATTGTGTGATCATTTAGAACTTGAAACTATTTAAACCTTTCCCCAAACGAAATGATGCCCATATTACACTCCTATAGGCTGTAGAATATACAGAGTGCAGATGTTTTTCTTGCAGTCACATGCATGGTATGATTGGAACAGTGTAAAAGACATTTCATTATAGTATGTTTTTTCATCATGACAAGTTTGACCGTAGAGACTATGATCTTGAACAGAATTCTGTTCTCACATTCTATTCAAGCCTGACATTAAAAGATGCATATCCTGTTGGTATGTATTTTTTGCCAGAAGCTCATTACCTTGGTGGAAATGAAATAGGGAGATATTTTACATTTATACTATATTGTATAGGGGTAGCTGGATTATTTTAAACAAAGAGACAGCGAAAGAGAATCTCAAGCTTGTTTAAACTGAATCAAATGATTTGACAGCAACACAGCAAATGCCAGCAACAAACTAAAAATTCATGCACAACTTCCAAACAAGCTGGCACAGGATATTGTTGTGGTTAGAAAATTCAGAGATGGGGATGCTGTGTAAACTGTATGAAACACAGAAAAACAACCACTTTTACTGTGGGATGCACAAATTATAGGACTAGTACAATAGACAAGCACATAGATTCAGCTGATCATGTGGCAGCTGTATGAGCAGAAGCCAAGAAAAAGGATTTTAAGCAGGTAATTTTTGGCCTGAAAAAATCTTGCTTCTTTTGCAGTTTCATTCTGCATTGGTATTGCTGAAGTCCACACCAATCTGAGTCATTTATAAAGTTCTTTCAAAGAGTTTGTCTTCTTGTTTTTCTTGTTTCCCCCATTTCTTGTTTTAATTATTTTAAAAAATTCAATTATTATTCCTTTTTAACTCTTTTCACCCTGTACACTTTATTACACCCATGCTTGACATACCATTACATGAACACCATAAAAAAGGAACACATTTGCAATTGGTAAATATTTTTTAAATCATGGATCAGGTATACAAGGTAAAAAAATACTGCTTAGATACAATAAATCATACAGTAACCCTTTGCTTGCCTGTTTTGAAGATGCTGCAATCACATGAAATATGTTCTTCTGAGTGATCCATATTTGTCAAGGAAGAGGGTTAAATTTGTCCCATTGAACTTAGAATTGGCCCACTTTTGGAAAAGGGATTGGAGGATTGGCACTTTTTTGAAAAATCCTAGAAGCAACATTGCATTATAATTGGGTAACATTTTTTAAGAAGAATTTACTTTTTTCTTTATACACGAGTTCATGGATCATGCAGGGGATCTTTATTTCTTCATGAATCAATTATTTTTTATTTGGTCTTTGAATTCCTGTTTTATAGCAACCACAAAATACACAGAATTAGTACCCTTTTAATCAAAGAGTTAATTCACAGTATCGTTTCTCATTGGAGGCAAGAATCTCATGTGAAACTCTGATTATGAGGATACAGATCATGTTAGTGTGTTAATAGAATCTTTTTTATTGTTGTTAATTTTACATTAAAAAATATGATCTGACTAAATGCATGTAAATGGGTAAAATGAAGTTTCTATGTTAGACTTTACAATTGAAGAAAATTTTATCAGACCTTTGATCATGACAATTGATACAATTTTTTCAGCCTGAAGGAATTCCACAAGAATACACCAAGAGTTTCTACCTGTGTCCTGAAGGTGGGTACACTTCCAGTTCATCTAGACATTCATTACATAGCCATTTAATATTACATGGTTGATCTGGTGTTATATACACGCATGTTCTGTCAGTATTTCTGTATCACAAACCCAGACTAGAGCTATTTCTGTGTTTTCACTAATGTCGTCCATGCATTAACGTTCTTAGATGCTTTAAATCAAATTTGTCTAAATCCCAGTTTGAATTATATTTTTATTGTATAGTTAAATATGTAGTTGAAAAGGGTAAAAGATGGTGCATGTAATAAATACAAAACCATGTTCATGTTTTGTTTTGAGTCTGGGAAGAACTTGTTTGATATGGTGTTTAAATACAACTTAGCCCTATGCCCTTGACATATTTGTTTGTCATGTCAAACTCGTTCTTTCTGCCAACACATAATAAAACATGTATGTAGTGTTTGTTTATTTATAATGAGAGAATCGCTAATATTAGGAAACTTGCCTTTCCTAGGTCAGAATGTTCTTTCATCGGTCATTAAGAGCAATGTCTTTTTTGTGGCTCTGAAAAATACATAATTTATCATCCTATGGTACTTTATTACTGAAAGTTGTGAAAACATAACATTTTTTTTTGTCCTCCTGAAATTGAGAATATGTTGATTCATGATGTAAAGAATAATTGTTTCCTGTCTCATATGATTCCTTTGCTGGCTCTGGGATGCACCCTTCTGCATGTCGTAGGAATCAACTAATGGAGGCAATTTTTTTAACCTGCGATGTGTCCTGTAATGATGTTCATGCTGAAGTCTTGGACTTTTTAACCTGGGATGTGTCCTGTCATGATGTTCATGCTGAAGTCTTGGACTTTTTAAAAGAGAAAAAAATTTGACTCTGTATTTTATGGATTTTACTCCTTATTTTTGATGCCTAAACTTACTCAGCTCAATATAGCCAGGATTGTGCTGATGTGTCATTAAACCATATGCATGTACATACATACATACATACATACATACATACATACATACATACATACATACATACATACATACATACATACATACATACATACATACATACATACATACATACATACATACATACATACATACATATGATTGAAACTGTTATCAGACCTGTTTTATCTGTATCATTATGTGTCCATCTTTCTTTCTTTTTGACTGTCTGTGATTTCTTTAGGTATGAAGGGCATTCCATGATTCACATAACAGATGTAAAACTCCACTTCTTTAGTTGTTTGTTTTGGAATCAACACAATTTGACGATATCTGTTGTGCTCTATAGGGTGTTGTTAATGTATTAAATTTGTCAGATCTTGTAATCTACAAGTGAAAAATCAGCAGAACATACCATATACAATGTATACTCGTTTACAAGTAGTCCAAATGCAAACTCAGGCGAACAAACAAAACACACCCTCAGCTGCTAGTGCATTATGTGACGGCAAATCAGGGTAAGTGCTGTTTGCAGTTGGACTTGACTTATAAGTGAGTATATATGGTAGTTTGTATGAACACAAATAAACAAAATTTATGGTTAATCTGAAAAGAATTGAATATATGATGAAGGCGTATGTATGCATTTGTTATAAGGATTGAATGAGTTTCAAATACAAAGTAGTGATATGGCAGAGAGCAGGGTAGGTGGGAGGTAGGGATCCATTAAGTTCATGAAAATGAAACATGGTCATGTGGCCTGTAAACTGTTGTTATAAAATTATAAGAAGGAGAACAAACATTTAATATCAAATAAAGGACTTTAATAGCAGTATCTGGATAATTTAATTCAATGTAATTTAAGTGTTTCAGTGCTAGCAGAAAATATATTAGTATACTTTGCATTTAAAAAATGAAAAAGTATTTCTCTGGTTATGAAGTCCATTTGTTTGAAACATTGATCTGCAAAGAAATTATTTTTTAAATATGCAGGTTGCGTGTTAAGCCAGGTCATCGATCTTCCTGTTGCCAGTGATGATAAACTAGTTCCTGACTCTCAAAGGGCAAAGGTCAGTGTCATAGGTAAGCCTTGCTGATCTACTGTTCAACAAATGTTTTAATCATCAAGAAAATATTCTTGAACAGAAGTTTAATTGGTACTTTGATGATGATGTGTACAGCACTACAGTAAAGTCTCAATTATATGCATACCACTTCTCTGGACATTTTAATCTTACAGACCAACATAATGTCCCCTTGACATACAGTCTGTTCTGTGTAAATACATGTTTTCCACACAGCCAATTGCTTGGACAAAATCCACGTCTCTCACTGGGTCCAGATAGTCAGCATTTAACTGTACTGCCATTAAATTAAAAACCAAAAATAATATTTTTTTGGGGGGGGTGTATATACTTTACAAGATCTTCCACTTTTGCTAGAAAGTATATTTTGTATCCTCTTGAGGAATTACAAATAAATAAAATTGTTATGGAAACTTTTGTTTTTTATTCAGGGTGATCAGCTTGACTTTCTTACTTATCTACAAGATACTCTGAAAATTCCTCGACTTTAGTGTTTCCATGTTGACATTGGTGGTTGTCTTTTTTGGACTAGCCAGTATTGGATTCAGAAAATACCAATCAAATTTAAATAATGTCCTGTAATCTTTGTTATTATATACCCAGCTCATGACTTCATATGCAAATGCATTATGTGGGATTATGAAGTAAATTTTGTTGCTGTGTAACATGATGTCACAGCATGTTCATGATACAACAGTACATGGTAACATTACATATTATGTATTTATGTGTGATTCAGTCATAAAAATAATTAGAACAATATTTCTTTTCAAACATATGCATATTCACTTTAATTTTGTGAAAAGCAATTTAAATACAGTTTATTATCTGACCAATGGTGTTATATAATAAATAAATTATAGTGTTTGTATTGTTGGATATTGTGGTCTAGCCCAAAATACATGGAGTTTGCAGGCTCATCCTGATGTACTCCTGTCTTGCCCACAATGTCCAGCATTACAAACATTATAATCTATAAATATGCATTACATATACATGTATACAGATAGAGGAACTGTACTAGTTGCCACACAGCAAGATGTTTTTCTTATCAACTAAACATAGTGGGAATTATGTGAAATTATCAAACTTGAAATCCATGTGTGTGTGTGAAGCAGTAGGGTTCAGTAGGGAAGACCTCAGTGGGGAGAAGACCACGTGTGAAGCAATAGACCTCAGTGGGGAGAAGACCATGTGTGAAGCAATAGACTTCAGTGGGTGAGAAGACCATGTGTGAAGCAGTAGACCTCAGTGGGGAGAAGACCCTGTTTTTTGGGACATCAACTAAAGACAGCAGCCAGTCATGCATTTTATTTATATCTCAACGCTATATGCCTCCTTCTTCAGATTATGAAAACACTACATGTTCATAAAAAAAAAATAAAATAATAATTATAGGCATATTATATGTGTATAGTCTGATATCTTGGGTGGATGAATTGTTTTGACATGTGGCAGATAAGCTTATTTGTTGGCTATGCCAGAACCATTAAAACACGCTTAATTACCTGTTTATTACCGTATATACTCGCATATAATCCAGATCCAAATGCAAACAACATAGACCCTGATCTGCCATTGCATAATGTGCTGGCAGATCAGGGTCTATGTTGTTTGTTCTACTGATTAGTCCTCACAAACTGCATAGACCCAGATCTGCCGGCGCATTATGCAACAGCAGATCTGGGTCTGTGCAGTTTGCAGTTGGTATCGGCTTATATATGGTATATATTTTAATTTATAATTAGCATCAGTTTCCAGATATCATAACATTACTGTAAGGAAAAAATTACAAGTATTCAAATAAATATGTTTATTTAATTTTTTAATCAACTTCATTCACACTTTCCTCCATGAAGTATATGAATATATCAGGTGTGTTGGATGATATCAGTATATACTGACTGGCAGATCAGGGTTATCTACCATTGAATTATGTGCTGACTGGAAAATCATGGTTATCTACCATTGAATTATGTGCTGACTGGCAAATCATGGTTATCTACCATCACATTATGTGCTGACTGGCAAATCATGGTTATCTACCATCACATTATGTGCTGACTGGCAAATCATGGTTATCTACCATCACATTATGTGCTGACTGGCAAATCATGGTTATCTACCATCACATTATGTGCTGACTGGCAGATTAGGGTTAACTACTATCACATGTGCTGACTGGCAAATCATGGTTATCTACCATCACATTATGTGCTGGCTGGCAGATCAGGGTTTATATTGAATGCTTGAAATCATAGAGTATGGATGTATTCGTGATATCTCAGGACTGAGAAAACAAAATAGGTTGCAGTGTTCTTTATTTTTGTTGCATTGGCTGTTTGGTTTGTGGATCATGCTTTGGGGGAGCATACCAAAGAGCAATCTGCAGAACTTGTGCTTTTCGTTCAGGTACTTTTGGTTAGAATGTTAGAAATAATTTTTTTTTATCATTGACACTTTGAAGGTCACATTTAAAATTGACAAATTTACTTCTGTTCAGTATGGATATAGAATAGGCAAAAGGTCAAATTAATGTCAAAAACATCTGGTCATGGAAAGAACATGATGAATCATAGATTTAATTTTTTGTTTTTAAATGTTGCATATCTTGCAGATGTATATAGCTATTATTACATAATCAGGCCAGTTATAGTTGGTTTTACTTGTATGATCTTATGACATCAGCTGTACTCAAACATAAGAATTTCACTTGCTGTATGAGTACATTTTTTTTCTCCATGTTTAAAATCTCCAATTTTTTTCGTAGATATCTGGCTATGAAGTAATTGCATATTAATGATCATGGAAAAATAATGGTCACACCCAATTTACCAAATGCAGATGTTTGCTGGGGCACTTGGGAAAGATTTTGACCCCTCAGGTGCAAACCTTTTCCTTGTGCTCCAGCAAACTGTGCATTATCCCACTATTCAAACTTGTACATAAACTTTTTCAGGTGACATAATGGGCCCAACTCTATCTAACCTGAAGGACCTGTTAAAGATGCCATATGGATGTGGTGAGCAGAACATGGCATCCTGGTCCCCAAATATCTACGGCCTGCAGTACTTTACCAATACCAACCAGCTCACAGATGCAATCCAGGATGAGGCTAAGGGATACATGAGAGTTGGTCAGTTATGTCAATGCCAAGTTTTGTATTTATTTTAACTTTTTTATATGTTGAATACAGATTACCCAATCAGATTACCCAATCAGATTACCCAATCAGATTACCCAATCAGATTAACATTAAACTCAACTACCTCCTGTATCGGCATCTTTCTGTCTATATATATATATCATATAGACAAAGGGAAGTAACTCTTTCAGATTATGTATCCCTGCACCCAATGGTGGCCTCCCTTATACTGGATGTTTACCAGACTGACAACAAAACACACATACCTGTTGAATCTATTGGAAATTGTCACATTATTACAGCCATCCATCCAGAGAGTTTTGTGATTTAGAGAGTTTGAGTGTGTTAAGGTTATTTTTGTATTTTGGGGTGAATTTGTAGGCTTGTTTTCTGACCTGAAAGTTGCACATGTTGGCTGTAGTCACCTGTGAAAAATGACATTAAAATGCATAAAGTTTAAGTGTTTCAAAGTCATCAAGGACACCCACAAGTCATGCCTGGCATGCATGAAATGCTTTTCCTCAAACCAATGCAATGTCTGCTATATGGCATGGTATCATTTTGGTTACCACAGGATGGTGTATCAATTCCATGCCCTTCAATTCAGTTTGAGTCACATTCCATGGGCCTTCACCAAAACATTGGACTGCATAATTACCCTCTTCAGGATGACCTTCACAACAGCAATGGCACAATGTACCTGGACATGGTTCTGTAGAAACATTTGGTAAGTTCAGTTTGGGTTCAGGACATGAACCACCTCTTCACCCTCATTGCAGTTTAGGTTTTCTAGTGAATAGTTACAAGTTGGATTTTGTCCTTTCACAGCATTTCATCCATCAGGGTACCAAACTCATTTCAATCTTGTTTGACTTCCACCCAAGTGCATTGATTGGATCACCAAGACTTCTGTTTTATTGAGGGTGTTTCCTCAGCTCTTCGGCCTTATCAATGCAGTGGCCAATTTACTCGTTCTCAGCAAGTGCCCCTTGCAGATGACACTCCTGGCCCATCAGATAATCGCCTCAATTGAAATATGTCGCTTCCTACTCTAGGGGCAAAACAGGAAGTGGTTAGCAGCAGGAGTACATCTGGAAACTCCCCAACCAGAAGTATGATCTGAACAGATGCCAGTTTGTTAGGTTGGTGAACCCACTTACTGCCCTGCTTCATGACAGACAGTGGCAAGTGGATGCAAAAGGAGAAAGCCCTTCATATCAACCTCTTTTAGATGAATGCTGTTCTCTATGCTTTCCATGCTCCAATACACAGAAAGGTGGTCCTGATAATGTCGAACAGCTCTGTGCTGGTTAATTATCTTGTCAAAAAATGAGTGACCAAATCATTGGAACTATTGTTGTGGTATTTGAGTTTGCGCACCTGATCTCAGTGCAAGTCCATCATATACTGGCTGATTTGTTTTAAGGAGAAGCCAACTGCTTTACACGGTGTGGTCTTTACACTAGTCTTTCATCAAGTTTGTACTATGTGGGAGCTCCTGATGATAGACTTGCAACAGGGTGGAACTGCAAACTGCCTACCTTCGTCTCTCTATTCCCAGACCTCAAGGCCAGGGCCTTCAGTGCCCTATCGATCAGCTGGAGGTGTGAGTGGGCTTCCCTGATCCCAAAGGTAGTTCAGAAGATAAGGGGCCAAACTGGCTGTAGAGTTCTGATTTTGACTTTCATGTGGGACAAATTCTGGGTCAAGCAATCTACTCAATCTCTCTATCTGAAGGAAAGATTATTGCAATCCTTATGTTGCGGTCACCATTGTTCCATCCATGCTCAGACGAGCTTCTTCTTTATGCCTGGCTCATCTCAGGGGTATGTTGCATGAAAAGAGTTCAACACTTGAGTCATGGAGATGTTCTTGATAGCTAGAAGGCCAACCATTTTGAAGGCACAGCTAGAAGGCCTTCCATTTTGAAGGCATATGTAGGAATGTGGTGCATTTGCATTGACTGGTATTATTTTTGGGACAACAGCATCACGCCTCTTCTAGCTTTGATTCCTCAATTTGCTGACTTCTTCCTTTTCCTTCTTGAGGAGAATAAGTTAGCACCCATCACTATCAAGGGTTATTGTTCCATGATTTCTGACATGTTCAGACATCATGCAGTGTGCCCATGCTACTGGGAAAAGGTTTTGAGAAAGAAAGGTTTGTTCCCAACCAGCAGAAGCTATATGGATCATTTGGGTGCTTGCCTCAATATATTTGTATAGCCAAGCCAAGCATTCAGGCGATCAGATTGGTCAAGTAGGATGGCTATCCCTTGGTCTGCTCCCTATCAGTATCTTTTTTGTGCAGAAGATAAGAAGACCAGTCTAGGATCACACTGTACCAAAATGTTGTTGGCGATGTTTGATCTTGGTAAATTTGAGAGAAAAATAATAAAACTTATCTTCTCCAGTTCCCCTTTTGTTTTGTGAATTTAACAAAAATGTATTGCAATAAATCTTTGCTTATTATTTGGTCTTTTGCACTGGGAACACAGTGTTAAGCATTATCGTTAATAGTAACCTTCAACAACCCCAACTCACATTTGCAGTGAGTGAATATCAGACCTTGCAAAATACGTAGAAGTCTACCGACTGTAGGTGTAATTTTCAATGTAGAATCCCATGCTCTGGTTGTCCTTGACAACGGCTGCATTAAATATACAGTCCATCGTTGGATTACATTGAAGTAGATGTTAGGGCACCAACCAGACATAAGCAAGGCTCAGGAAAACCACTCGTCCTCTCGTCCTGACTCCATAATAATTTGCTGTGCCAAGGAAAACTTTATTACTTACTTGACCCTGGGTCAAGTAAATGCAGATTTGCACCTTGAGAATATCTGTGTGCATTTTCTACCTTTAACAAGCTCTGAAGCATATGTCAATTATTGATTACTTTTGCCCATTTTGCCTACTTGTCAGTTTAGAACATGTCACAAAGGAAGCAGACTTTGCTTTTTTTTACACAGGCACCTAATGCAAACTTGAAACTAAAATGGGTTCAGATCATGAAAATATTATGTTCAGAATAAAGTCAGCAGGTTAAAAACCCTTCTAGTATCAAGATTGCTAGTGGATCTTTAGTAAGACTGTAAGTAGCGATAAGTGATAAGTGTACTGTGTTGAGCAAAGTGATGACACCAATGAGTATCTGTTGCAACTCACTCAATCTAAGGAGGAATGCATGGAAATTGTTTTATCTGAGACCTCATAAGTGGATTTTTAAACAAAAATTCAATCCTTCTTTTTATATAAAGGTATATAATTTGTAAATGGTTCTTGTCAAAAGTTAAAACAACCATTTTCTAAAAACCTCTCTCCATATGAACATATGCAGTTAAGTAGAGTAAAGTTCACATTTTTATTCTGTAAATTAAAATGAGTTGCATGCAAATTTATATGAATATTCAATAGTTATGAGCCTCTATCTTCAGCTTCATTATGCGTATTTCCCGATAGCTTTAGATTCAGCATGCAAGGTGAGCAAACTGCATTTCCTGCTTGTGGATTAAAATTACTTCCAAATCTGATTGAATAGTTTGGCCATGCTGATGACACAACCTTGATTTGTCTTCAAGAACAGGTTGCCACCTATGGGCAATTGGAAAATAACCAATTTCCCCTCTTTCCTCAATCAGTTTGTCAAGAGAGGCAGAGCTGCAGCATCTGGTTCACACACTCCGGTGCTATACGAGGTCTGTGGTGCCTGACACTGACTTTTCCTGCCCATGAAGGCAGGAAAGCAAGACATCACTCCTCAAGAACTGGCCTCATGGTTCAGGTGAATCATTTAATCAGTTTATGAACTCTCTCAATATTAGGTCCACCTTGTGAAGATCTCAGATCATGAAATTTGAGTTATTTCAGTGAGTCTCATATTTGAACACAGTATTTCCATTCAAGACATCCTGGAGTCATTTCACTGGCATGGACAGTTGACTTTCTCCAATTTCTATCTATGAGATATGACACCACAAATATGAGAGTTGAACCTTGTTGGGCCTTTTATGGCTTCCCAGATGATGACCAGACCCCATTCATGACAGCACAACCTTTCCTCCAGGCATGGGATTTATAGCTTTTGGTGAAATTGCCTAGGAAACTTTCTCCAATAAGGCAACACTATCATGCCAAAGCCTACAGGAGTTGGCTTCCATGACAATTGAGTACATACTCTTCCAGATGTTCTGCCTTTTTTTAGGAGAGAGGGAGCTGCTGTTGTTCAGTTGGGTGAGCGTCGGACTCTTAAGTTAGAGTGATTTTGCATCAATCAAAATGCTATTTTGAGAACATGTGAGGTAGGATAAAAGACGTGATGTAGGATAACAGTCATGTGAGGTAGGATAACAGTCATGTGAGGTTGGATAAAAGACATGTGATGTAGGATAACAGTCATGTGAGGTAGGATAACAGTCATGTGAGGTAGGATTAATAGAATCCATCATATGCATTAGTGTGGAATAGGGAAATCCCACCTTAGAATCAGAATTTGTGGGCCATACAAGGCTTTGCTGAGTTTCTTACCCACAAATTCTGATCCCAAAATAGGGACTTAACTAGGTATCACACACCAACATGTATGATGGATTATCTTTCTCAAATTTCTAACCAGAAAAAAGATGACTGATCAACAGTATAGATATAGTTACAGGAATGCAGCTTTTTTCCAAAGTCTTTATTACTGTTTATAAACCTTTAAAATTTATCTTAACAGTATTAAATCTGCTAGAAACATTTTGATACATTCATGATGTCAGGATGATGTCATCTATTGAGTCACTGAGTGTACTAATGTGGGATAGGCATATCACACATAGCTTTCTCACATGGGCAAACTGTATCACACTTAGCTTTCTCACATGGGCAAACTGTATCACACATAGCTTTCTCACATGGGCAAACTGTATCACACATAGCTTTCTCACATGGGCAAACTGTATCACACATGTATAGGAATGAGAGAAAAGGATTTTCCACATGTGTGTTCCACTTGTAAAATCTCTGTCTACACTTAAAAGAGTTGGGAGAATATGTTATCCTGCCAGTCCAGACATGTGCATATATGTAATGTCTTGCAGCTCCTACTACACTGTTTATGATAGAGGTATGGGTGGGGGGGTCTGTAGATTTGCACAGTAGTTTGGGAATTTAGTTCCATCCCCCAGGGGCAGAACATGGGGTTGGGGACACTTATACATGTATATGTAATCGTGGGGGTGGGGGTGTTTAGTAATAACTGAGAAAAGCACGTGGATGATGATGAGTTCTAGTTCATCCACATTTTATCCGATACTCTTCAGTCTAAGGAATATTGTCATCACCTCTGTCCATCTGTCATGCTAACTCTTCCTACATTTTCAGATAAGAATCTACAAACCAGGTTGAAAAGTTCCCCAATGATGAACTAGTGCAACACATATTTTATTTTTGTGTCAGTTTCTTATACACAGTTAGCTATTGAAAGTATCTCAGTGCAAAAGTGAGTGTGGTATGGTATTCATATTCCATGATCACAGTTCTAGTTTTTAACCAGAATTGTATAACTTAATGTACTTTAAACAGGATACCAGCGTCAACTCAAGTACAGGCATCATGATGGTTCCTACAGTGCCTGGGGGGACAATGAGTATCAGAACAGTACAGGAAGTACTTGGTTGACAGCTTTTGTTGTCAAATCCATGGCCCAGTCATGGACATTCATTGATATTGACAGCAAAGACCTCAACTTCAGCATGCAGTGGCTTCTTAATCACCAGAATAAAAATGGCTGTATCCAGAGTGTGGGTAAAGTCTTCAGCAATTATCTCAAAGGAGGACTTGCAGATGGGGAGAATGCTGGAGGATTGACAGCTTTTGGATTGATTGCACTGCTAGAGGGTGGAATTGATAAAAATGTATGTGATAGATATATTAACACTTTGCCACAATGAAAATAGCTTTGCCTGTTTGTTCCAAAAATGTTGGATCTAGGGAAATCCAGGAGGTCATAGCCACATCAAATTTAATATGTCTAACATAAGGTGTTGGATCTAGGGCAATCTGGTAGGTCATAGCCATATCAAATTGTATATGCCTAATATAAGGTGTTGGATCTAGGGCAATCAGGGAGGTCATAGCCACATCAAATTTTATATGCCTAACATATGGTGTTGGATCGAGGGCAATCAGGGAGGTCATAGCCACATCAAATTTTATATGCCTAACATAAGGTGGAATGTATCATGCTATGATGTGTCTCCATCTCTCTATCAATCCATCCATCAGTCCATTTTGGTTTCTGCATAATAACATTATCTGGATTATGGACCTTGTTCAAACTTTGTGGATCTTGAAATCTGGTTTGTTATCTACGTTTGTATCACTAAATCATCTGAATTTGATAAATTATCAAAAATTAGTGTAGCCTACATTGATGTTGGAGCCTGTATCTGACTTACTTAAGCCTTCAGGGTCATAATTCTAATCATCCAAACTCAAGAAAGTGCTGAATGAAGTCCGCAAGCTCCATTTTGGATAAAGGAGAACTCAAACCAGTTACTTTAAATGGCAGATTATGACTATATCTTAAATAGCAACTATGTTATGTGACGTTATGGTCATTTTCCTGAATGCCTATAGTTTCTAATAGGGGGTTTTACTTCAAGGTGGCACTATAAAAACCAGCTCAAAATGACCAATGTTTAATGTAGGCGTTGAAACTCGCTTCTGTGTAGATGGTGCACAGGCATCCAAATGTGCTTGTATGCAAATTCAGCCGTGGCATTGAAAGGTGCTTCCACTGGAATCCAGTAGAGTCATCCAAAAGTGCTTGTGTGAGGTAAAGGGTTAAACACTGAGCATGTGTATAATGTACTGTTCACTTTACTCTAGTTGGCAAATTATGAATGTACAGATTGATAGCCAATCCACTAATTTTAGTGAATTCCCCCTGTCCCCATGTAGATGCCACAAATAAAAAGCCATTGCTACATGTTTACACTAGCAAAGCATTTTTACCAAAATTAAAATTATTCTTTTGAAAATGGTACCCAAAAAACAGAATAGTAGAAAAAGTTTGTAAAAATCAAAGAAAAAGGACCAGTGGAATCTATTAAAATGAAACGTTATTAGAAATCAGTAAAAACTACAAGCATAATGATTAAGATTTAAAAGTAGTATGTTGCTGAGTCAAAAAAAAATCCAAATCCAGTTTCATGTAGATTCTTCTAGATTTTTCAACTTTGTCCTATTTTCCAGAATCCAGCTGTTGTCAATGGCTTCACATGTTTGGATAAGCAGCAGACAAATGCAGACACGTACACATTAACTGTCATGGCCTATGCCTATACCCTGTACAATGTCAACAGCCCCAAACGGGAACAAATTATGGCTGAGCTGGAAGCCAGGACAAGGGTGCCAAGTGAGTATCTGGAGTGAAACTTCATTCATGAAATTATAATTTTTTGGCACATTTGTTTAAAACTTGTAAGCACTGTAATGAAAGTTTAATCTGAATAATTAAAAATTTACAGATTTAGGCAACATCTCATAGGTGGAGGAGGTAAAATACTTGTCGTCTGCAACAAGTTTTCCTTCAGAATAAATTCAGATTCCTTTACGTGACTTAAGTAATTGAATGTTGACATTCATGCCATTTACTATGAATTCTGAGTGAACTGCACACATATTCATCTGAGTGAACTGCACACATATTCATCTGAGTGAACTGCATACATATTCATCTGAGTGAACTGCACACATATTCATCTGAGTGATCTGCACGCATATTCATCTAAGTGAACTGCACACATATTTATCTGAGTGATCTGCACACATATTAGGCAACACCTCTTGGGTGGAGGTGGTAAAATAGTTGTCTTCTGTTACAAGTTTTCCTTCTGATAGCAATCAAGATTCCTTTACTTTGTTCAAGTAATTTAATTTTGACATTCATGCCATTGACTTTGAATTCACTAATTTTTATGGGATACAATTACTCATAACTGCTACAAACCACAAATTTAAAGACTTAACAAATCTTCTTCTGTGAAAACAACAGGACTTCATCCTCACTCCAGTCAATTAATTTAGGAACCAAGGAAAATGTTATTTTTAGATTAACCTGGCCATAAGTCCAGGTGAGCTTATAGTATTGCCATGTGTCCATCATGTATCATCTGTCTGTCAACAGTTGCTTGCTTGCACTTGTATTTTTTACCTGATTTTGATCAAACTTTGAATGTTGGATTAGACCATTATGGTCTTGAAAAAGTTTGATAATGAGCATGATTCATGTATATTATTGATTCATGCATATTATTGATTCATGTATATTATTGATTCATGCATATTATTGATTCATGCATATTATTGATTCATGCATATTATTGATTCATGTATATTATTGATTCATGCATACTATTGATTCATGCATACTATTGATTCATGCATATTATTGATTCATGCATATTATTGATTCATGCATATTATTGATTCATGTATATTATTGATTCATGCATACTATTGATTCATGCATATTATTGATTCATGCATATTATTGATTCATGTATATTATTGATTCATGCATACTATTGATTCATGCATATTATTGATTCATTCATATTATTGATTCATGTATATTATTGATTCATGCATACTATTGATTCATGCATATTATTGATTCATGTATATTATTGATTCATGCATATTATTGAGGTGATCTTGCATCTGATTGAGCTTATTACCTTTCTGAAAGCTGAATTTCTGATCTGATCTTGTTGAAACTTGGAATAAAGGCATTATATGATGAAAATCTTGAGGAGTTCAGTAATGAGCAAGATTCACATATATTAAGGAGGTGATCTTGTATCTGATTGGCTGAGCTTGTTCCTACTCTGAAAGTCATATTTCTAATCCAGTTTTGATCAGACATAGAATATGGGATTATATCATCAAGATCTCAGATGCATTTGATAACGGGCAAGATTCATGAAGTGATCTTGCATCTGATTGGCTGAGATTGCTACCACTCTGGAAGTCATATTTCTGATCTGATTTTCATCTAACTTAGAATATGGTTTAATATCAGCATGATAATATGGTTTAATATCAGCATGATCTTGAATGATCTCATTGATGAGCCAGATCCATGCATAATAATAATGATATCTTGCATCCATTTAGCTGAGCTCATTACCATTCTGGAAGCCATGTTTCCATATATATGAACTTCCATGATAGGAGGGTTTTCTTCATGAGTTGAGGAGTGTATCCTGTCCCTCCCATCACTTAGTGGAATCTTCTGTATATGCAAAATTATTATTGAAAATGTTTATTTTTTTCCATTTTTTTCACACCTTGCTTCCAGTGTGGTACATGTGTGTATATTTATGGTAAAGCTGCCTGTGATCACATGACTGTGAACTGGCTTAAGCAGGGCAAGACAATTTAGTTGCTAATTTCAAGCAGCATAAACAATCAACATCCCTTTGATTATGTAGGCAGGGTCAGTTGGCTTCAGTGTTTGAAGTTTGTTGACATGGATTATACTATGTGTGATTAGAAGTAATTTCAAAAGGATTAAAGATATTAACTAATTATGTTGGGATTAGTAAAGAGCTTAATCAGCATAAAACACAGTCGGTTTGGCTTCAGTGTTTAAAGTTTGTAAAGATGTATAAGCGTGCGTTATCTCCCTAGCTAAAGCAGCAAATTCTAAGCAACTGAAATATCACACAAAATTCAATGATGGATGGAAGTGGGAATTTCAGTGGTTGGAATCAAGTTCAAAGGACATGAACATGCATTCTGCCCTTCCTGTAAAGCTGATTTTAAAATCTGCTATGGTGGCAAGAAGGACATAACAAACACATCATGCAGCATATTAAAGCATATTAAACGTGACAACAAATACACTATCACTGATATCCATGTTCACGGAATATGCATCAAATGTGGATCAAGATATATGTGCTGAGACACTGTTCGCCAACTTTATAGTCATACATAATCTCCCATTTACGGTAGCAGATAATTTCTTAGATCTAGACAAAATAATGTTCCCTGACTCGAAAATCACACAAAAGTTCTCATACAAACAGACAAAAACTACTTGCACAGTGACCCAAGCTTTGGGTCCTCATTTGGATAAGAAAGTCGAAGACATGCGCCACTATGAAAAATTTGCCATTCTCATTGGAAATCCTCACTCTTTTGAAGTCAAAACACCCAACCACATTTTGCAAATCTCCCAATTTGTCCTAAGCTGACTTCTCTGTTCTGTCACATGTATGTGTTTCAGATCTGATTCTGATCATATTCGGAATATGGGCTTATATTATCAGTATCTTGTACGAGTTCATTGATGAGTGAGATCCATGCATAATAATGAGGTGATGTTACATCTGATAGGTTGAGCTTTTTACCTTTCTGGAAACCATATTTCTGATGAAATTTTGATAACAATTCTATGTAGATGAAATTTTGATAACAATTCTATGTAGATGAAATTTTGATAACAATTCTATGTAGATGAAATTTTGATAACAATTCTATGTAGGCTTGTATGATCAGATCTTGCAGGAGTTCACTAATAGTAATAATATTAATGAGGTGATCTTTTGTCTGATTGGCTGAGCTCATTGCCACTCTAGAGAATGTATTTCTGACCTGAATTTAATAAAAGTTGGTAAATAGACTCAAAATATTAACCCTTTTCATACTGAAGTCCAATCAGACAGGCAGTTGTGTAGAACTGGAAATTTTTCAGTCACTGGTGTAGCAGCATGAGAGAATGCAGTGATATTGGTCAATCTGGCTTTACAGGACGATTTTTCAAAATTATTTGTCAATGTTGTATACCATTTTAAAAAGCATAAAATTTTCCTTAAGGTCATATATTTTTTCACTGAAAATTTCAGACATAAAACTTCAGTTGAAAGTAAAGTTATGTAAGCAAAAAAACATGCTTTATATTTATATTTTCTAACTTACTTTCAATGCAATTTTCCTATCTACAATATTCATTTTACCTCCTATATGTAAGTGTATGAAATGGGTGGAAGTTTACGCCATAAGGTGACAAAATAATAAAAATCCATCAAGAATGTCAAAAGTTATTAGAATTTTATTAAATTGAGAATTGGAGAACAAACAGAATAATCCATACTGGTAAGTCAATAAAGCTTTTCATTTTGGTCCAGTGTTTTTATTCCACAATAAATTTTAATGTAATATCAGATTTCTGTTGGGTTTATTTTGGTCCATTTCCAGGAATGCAGTAAAATTTCATAATATTATGCACACACCCAACATCGGTATATGTGCGAACTTTATGAGAAGTGAAGTTCTCAAAATGTCCACTTAGCTTGAAAAGCATCCATGTCTTCATCATCGTCAATATCCGAGTCAAAAATACCAATTAACTATTTATCATCCACTCAGTTCATTCGATGCAAACAAGATCATGATCCCCACTGCCTAAAATATAAATTTCCCCCACAAAATTGTCTATATTTTCATCAAAATCGGCATCCACATCATGGCCACTTCAGTACTGTCTGCCATTTTGAATTACACTCGTTAAAATTCAGTTTTGAAATCAAATTTTCTACTAACCAGTTATCATCATCTCTGTTCATTTCGTCAAGCTCATGATCTGCAATGCCCACAAAATTGTCTATATTTTCATCAAAATCAGCATCCACATCACTGCCGTAACTTGCTGTTTCAGTGCTGTCCACCATGTTGATCTCCACACATTAAAACTCATGTTTGAAATAAAATTTTCAAATAACCAGTTATCATCAGCTCCATTCATTTTGAAGAAGTAAAGATAACGTTCCCCACTGCCTAGAATATCAATTTTCCACATGAAATGGTCTTTATTTTCAACTAATTCAGCAAGCACATAACTGTCTTCACTTCCCTCTTCAGTATATGACCACCATTTTTTTTTTATCTCCACACGTTAAAACTCGATTTTGAAATAGAATTTTTACCAGTTTTGGGGTCTTTTAAACACAATCTGTTAATGCTATGTGTACCTTCTACCGTTATTTCCTTCTTTTCAAAAGAGTACACGTAAATTGTTGACGTATTATACAGTTAAAAATATGCTTCTGCGAAGTGGGTGATGGAATGTAGTGAACATACGACTGGAGTCGTATCCTGCTGCAAAAGGGTTAAGGTCTCTGATGAGTACAGTTGTGAGTGAGATCCATGCATATTAATGAGGTGATCTTGCATCTGATTGGCTGACATTTTTATCACAGTACTCTAGATATTATAGATTTGATGGGACTTTGATTAAACTTGGTAAGCAGGCTTGTGTCCTTAAGATCAGGGTTGAATACTATTATAAGCAAGAGCCATGCATATTAATGATGTGATCTTGCATCTGATTGACTGAGCTTGTCAACACTATATTTTTGATCAGATTCTGATCATGCTAGTTAAATAATCTTGTATCATCAAAGTTTTAGTGAACTTGTTACCACTCTGGAGATCTTATTTCATCTCCAGTTTGGTAAATAAGATTATATCATTATTGTCCTAAACAGGTTCTATTAAGTGAGACCTGCATATATTGAGACAATCTTGTATATGTTTGGCTGAGCTTGTTACCTGTTGAAATCTAGAGACTGTACTTGTCATCCAGTTTCGCTAAAACTTGGTACATAAGTTTACATCCTCAAGATCTGTATGAATTTGATTATAAGCAAGAGTCTATGCATATTAATTATGGCTTTATCTTTTGGAAAGAATTTGTATCAGACTTTAGTAAAATAGGTAAAAATCAACAAGATATAAAGTCTAGAAAAAATTACATAGGGTGATGTTCTTACAATATTACATTAGACTGCTTAGTGTAAAGGTCAACTGTTAAGTTATATGAGCCGGGTAAGTGTTGTTAGGCCCACTTGGGCTTTTGTTCACAAAAACAATAGAATAAGTGATTTCATTGTATGATGCATACTGTAGGATATTTGCATTGATGGCATACAATGTAAATTACTTTCTTGGCCAGATCCAGGTCAGAAACACTGGACCCGGGAAAAGGAGGAAAAGAAGGAAAATGATGAAAGTTACTTTTACGAGAGAGCACCCTCTGCCGAGGTTGAGATGATTGCCTACGTGTTGATGGCCTACATTGCAGGAGGACAAGAGGACGCTGTTAGTCAGGCACAGCCTATTGTACAGTGGCTGACCAAACAGAGAAATGCTCAAGGAGGATTCTCCTCTACACAGGTTTAGAGACTATCTTATGTTCCATAAAAACTTTATTCGATCACATCTGCGAATGCAGTGCACTTTCTGGTTGGTTGAACATTGAAATCTGCATCAGCAAAATGCCCAATATCATGTCTGAAACTTTGACACCATTTTGATTTCCTGGTCATATAGAAAATTAAATTTTCAGCTATTTTTCAAAATAATTTCAAGAATGTGTTAGAAGGAGATAACAGTCATGTGTTTGAGAATTTCAGGACATAAATGGTAATTTGTCGGTTGCAAATATCTGTTTTCCTGACAATGCTTACACATCAACAGAAAAACTTTGTTTGTTATAGTACCAAATATACTCGCCTAGAAGTCAAGTCCAACTGCAAACTAAACAGACCCAGATCTTCTGTTGCATAATGTACTGGCAGATTTGGACCTATGCAGTTTGTTAGGAGTAATCAGTAGACCAAACAACATTGACCCTTATATGCCAGCACATTATGCGATGACAGATCGAGGTCTGTGTTGATTACCATTATTAATGCACTCTTGTGCTCAAATACAAAAATGTTATTCCCTAATTTAGCTTAACACCAAGCAAGCTTTTATTAAGTGCTCTCAATGGCCCAAAAGTTATCATGAAGTTGTCACTAAGGTGTAGGACCTGGAATAAATCTTGGACTTGACTTTGGATGGATGGCCATTTACCCATATGTATACAGAAACTTGGGATCAGACTTGGTGCATCTAGACCTTTCAAATATACTGTCTATACTTGCTTATAAGTCTAGTTCAACTACAAACAGCACAGACCCAGATCTGCTGTCACATAATGTGCCTGCAGATCGGGATCTATTCAGTTTGTTAGGAGTAATCAGTAGAACAAACAACATAGACCCTGATCTGCTGGCTCATTATGTGATACCAGATCAGGGTCTGTGTTGTTTGCAGTTGGACTTGACTTACAAATGAGTATAGATGGTAACCATATTTTTGTCTTGCCTGCTAAACCATGGCGAGACATGGATATCACTTTTCTGACGGAGTTACTGTTGCTGTTGTTGCAGGTGTCAACATTAAGTTTTGCATTTATCTGAGTTTCTCTGACAATGTTGCACGTAGTCATGAAACTTGATGGGTGTATTCATCATGAGGAATACAACTCTTCACAGGGTAAAGGAGGTCACGGTTGTCTGCTTTTCATAGCCTACTTTATGACCTACTTTTTTTTTTACAATTTGTACTCAAAATTGAGATGTTTTATCATAGCAGGACCTGTTCCCGTATTCATGAAAATCCTCAATTTGAGTGCACAATCAAACTAAAATTTCAATAGTTTATAATAAGTAAACTAATGAAAATACAAGAGATCTGAAAATAGCAATATATTTAGGTACATATGTCTATTAAATATATATGGTAACAATTTAAAAAATATAAGACATATGACGATGGTAATTTGTAGCATGAGAGGGCACTCAAGTTGACGAGTTTCAAGAATATGGAGTGAAGTCCTACTTTCATAAAACATCTCAATTTTTAGTAAAAGCTCAGCTCAAATTTTGTATCATAAATTTCAATAAACTATGGTAGGATAATTGCAGTGAACCTACGTTTTGAAACATGCTGCTAATGTTTGGGCTTAACTTAGAAATACTGATTTTAAACTTGACTGTAAGCATGTTTTACAGGGACAAAAATTTTGAGTTGATCTCATAATGGGGGGGGGGGCTAACTGCATTACCCCCCCCCCCCCCCCCCCCCAATCCATTCTACACTAAATCTATATTTAAATTCTTCTTTGGTGTAGCATAGAACTAATTCATGGTATGTTTGCTTGTAGGATTCATTTTGATTTTAACCTTTTTCCACATGCAAGTTCATCTGGATTCCCCTACCTCATGTATCAGGACCAGAAAGGAGAGCATAACACTTCAGGTTTGCAGTGTGCAAATATCCATGTTTATTCAGTCGGGTACATAAAAAAAAATCAACACCATGGCTATTTATCGAACTGAATATTCTCAATATGCAACACAAAGATTTAGTGGAATGAAATAGCTATATTGTTACATCCTTCCTCCAATTTTCTTTTTTTCTTTTCTTTCATCAATGTCTCAACTACACATAATCTGCTAGGTAGACTGGCTTCCTTTACACTCTACCAGACCTTGTAGACATTGCACTGGGTTTTCTGGTGGCTGCAATTGAACTTCCAGTTACTGCTACAGGTGCAGGCTCTGGTTTACTATGATGCATTGTACTATTTTGTGTTGTACCATTTTGTGTTATACCATTTGTGCCAGTTATTAAACCATTTTGTGTTGTACCCATTGTTGCTGTATCATTTCTCACATTAAAGTGTACTATGTGATAGTCATCATCTGACTGGTGATGGTGTTCTTTGAAGAACTCTGAGGTAGTTCATAGGTGATGTCAGTTATTATGGTGTCAGTTATTATGGTGCACACTTCCATTTACAGTTTTAACTTTATATGATCTTTAGTCTATTTTCTAATAGTCAACCACTTTCTTTCAGGATGTATCTTGATCTGCTTCATTAGGTGCCATACTGACAATTTCACCTTGCTGAAGTGGTCTTAAGTTTTTTGCACTTGTATGGTAGTAGAACGCTTGTTTGACCTGGGTTTTTTTTCTTCTGATTTTCTACTGCTTTTGAGTTTACAGTCTGAGGTTTTGCCAGCTTTTCATGAGTTGGTACAGGAGTGTTTTTGTCCATCTGTTTATTAGCCTTTGGACATAGCTGGTGTCAAATTCTTGGGTATGTGTAGTTTTTAAGTCCAATAGTGCTATGTGTAGTTTTTAAGTCCAATAGTGCTATGTGTAGGTCCACTCATGACAGATTTGCATTTCTAAGCAAGGCTTTGGCACTTTTCATGGCTTATTCGGCTTTGCCATTGTTTTAAAGATAACTTGGTAAGGATGTACTGTGCTTAAATCCCTATTCACAAGAAAAGCATTGAAATTCCTCCAAAGCAAACTGAGGCCCATTGTCAGAGATGCAGATGTCAGGAATTCCATATTGAGCAAACTGAGCTCTCAGCTTTTTGTACAACAGTTTGAGCTCTAGTATCCTCAATGAAATCAAATCTTCAAGTACTTGGAAAAGTAATCCACTGTAATGAGATAGTTCTGGTTTTGTAGAGAATCAAATCAAGACCAATCTTGGTCCAAAGTCACCTAGGGACATCAAAAGAATTGAGTGTTTCTTTCTCTTGTCAAATTTGATACTGGTTACAGACTTCACAGCAAGAAATGAAATCTTCGATCTGTGCACTAATTCCTGGCCACTAAACAACCTCACTGTCTCGATGCAAACACGCTCTTTGACTCCAAGGTGTCAGGAATGGACTTGTTTTATCATGTTAGGTCTCAGACTTTGAGGGATTCCTGCATGCTTTCCCTTGAAGATTATACCATCCTGAATGCTAAGGTCATCATGCATGTCTAGATATGGTAGCAAAGCTGTAGCTAGGTTTACTTTGTGTTTTGGCCATCCTGACTGGATGATTGCTTTCAGCTGTCTCAGAGTATGTCCATGCTCTATCTCCTGCTGTATTTCTCTGACTCTCTCACACAAGATGAGGAGAAAGCTGACCATATTAATTGATGCAATTTATTTACCACATTCATATTCAGGTTTGTTCTTTAGATATGCCCTGCTCAAGGTATCTGCGAGTTACATTTCTTTTCCAGGCTGATATGTAAAAGAAATTTGATATGATATTGTCAGGCAGGTAAAATTGAGTCTTGTATACTTTTCCATAATCCCCATTTGTCCATCCTATTGTATATTCTTGCTTATAAGTCGGGCCAAATGCAAACTGCATAGACCCAGATCTGCCATTGCATAATAATAAATGAATCCTGTAAAATATCCTGTGTATACACTAACTCTGTAGCACTGTATATCGAACACACATTTGTTGACGAGCACATTTATTTTTTAAAATGGAAAAAAAAGTGACTCAGTGATTAAATGGATGAACATTTTAAGTTAAATTCATTCAAATATATGAAAAGAACCTATTATGTGTCACTGCATTTCTTTGTGTTGTTATGCTGTACGGCAGTAGATTACACCATGTTGGTATGCTGTCAGGCAGTTGATTACACCATGTTGGTATGCTGTCAGGCAGTTGATTACACCATGTTGATATGCTGTCAGGCAGTAGATTACACTGTGTTGATATGCTGTCAGGCAGTAGACTACACCATGTTGATATGCTGTCAGGCAGTAGATTACACTGTTGGCATGCTGTCAGGCAGTAGATTACACTGTGTTGGTATGCTGTCAGGCAGTAGATTACACTGTGTTGGCATGCTGTCAGGCAGTATAGCACACTGTGTTGATATGCTGTCAGGCAGTAGATTACACCGTGTTGGTATGCTGTCAGGCAGTTGATTACACCATGTTGGTATGCTGTCACGCAGTAGATTACACTGTTGGTATGCTGTCAGGCAGTAGATTACACTGTGTTGGTATGCTGTCAGGCAGTAGATTACACCATGTTGGTATGCTGTCAGGCAGTAGATTACACCATGTTGGTATGCTGTCAGGCAGTAGATTACACTGTTGGTATGCTGTCAGGCAGTAGACTACACCATGTTGGTATGCTGTCAGGCAGTAGATTACACCATGTTGGTATGATGTCAGGCAGTAGATTACACTGTGTTGGTATGCTGTCAGGCAGTAGACTACACCATGTTGATATGCTGTCAGGCAGTAGACTACACCATGTTGATATGCTGTCAGGCAGTAGATTACACTGTGTTGGTATGCTGTCAGGCAGTAGACTACACCATGTTGATATGCTGTCCGGCAGTAGACTACATCATGTTGATATGCTGTCAGGCAGTAGATTACACCATGTTGGTATGCTGTCAGGCAGTAGACTACACCATGTTGATATGCTGTCAGGCAGTAGATTACACCATGTTGATATGCTGTCAGGCAGTAGATTACACTGTGTTGGTATGCTGTCAGGCAGTAGATTTAACCATGTTGATATGCTGTCAGGCAGTAGATTACACTGTGTTGGTATGCTGTCAGGCAGTAGATTACACCATGTTGATATGCTGTCAGGCAGTAGATTACACCATGTTGATATGCTGTCAGGCAGTAGATTACACCATGTTGATATGCTGTCAGGCAGTAGATTACACCATGTTGATATGCTGTCAGGCAGTAGATTACACTGTGTTGATATGCTGTCAGGCAGTAGACTACACCATGTTGATATGCAGTCCGGCAGTTGATTACACCATGTTGGTATGCTGTCAGGCAGTAGATTACACTGTGTTGATATGCTGTCAGACAGTAGATTAGACCATGTTGATATGCTGTCAGACAGTAGACTACACCATGTTGATATGCTGTAAGGCAGTAGATTACACTGTGTTGGTATGGCATGAGGCAGTAGATTACACTGTGTTGGTATGCTGTTAGGCAGTAGATTACACCATGTTGATATGCTCTCAGGCAGTAGATTACACTGTGTTGGTATGGCGTGAGGCAGTAGATTACACCATGTTGGCATGCTGTCAGGCAGTAGATTACACCATGTTGATATGCTGTCAGGCAGTAGATTACACTGTGTTGATATGCTGCCAGGCAGTAGATTACACCATGTTGATATGCTGTCAGGCAGTTGATTACACCATGTTGGTATGCTGTCAGGCAGTAGATTACACCATGTTGATATGCTGTCAGGCAGTAGATTACACTGTGTTGATATGCTGTCAGGCAGTAGACTACACCATGTTGATATGCTGTCAGGCAGTTGATTACACCATGTTGGTATGCTGTCAGGCAGTAGATTACACCATGTTGATATGCTGTCAGAAAGTAGATTACACTTTGTTGATATACTGTCAGGCAGTAGATTACACCATGTTGATATGCTGTCAGGCAGTAGATTACACCAAGTTGGTATGCTGTCAGGCAGTAGATTACACTGTGTTGGCATGCTGTCACGCAGTAGATTACACCATGTTGATATGCTGTCAGGCAGTAGACTACACCATGTTGATATGGTGTCAGGCAGTAGACTACACCATGTTGATATGCTGTCAGGCAGTAGATTACACTGTGTTGATATGCTGTCAGGCAGTAGATTACACCATGTTGATATGCGGTCAGGCAGTAGACTACACCATGTTGATATGCTGTCAGGCAGTAGATTACACTGTGTTGATATGCTGTCAGGCAGTAGATTACACCGTGTTGATATGCTGCCAGGCAGTAGATTACACCATGTTGATATGCTGTCAGGCAGTAGACTACACCATGTTGATATGCTGTCAGGCAGTAGATTACACCATTAGTCTCATTTTCAGTATGCTCTAAGCACAGGAGACAACTCTTACAATAGAATGTGAAAAAGTTCTGTTGAACTTAGAATGGTAACTGGGTGCTGGACAGGCTTTTATTAATTTGATTCTGTTCCTTAGAATGGTAACTGGGTGCTGGACAGGCTTTTATTAATTTGATTCTGTTCCTTAGAATGGTAAGTGGGTGCTGGACAGGCTTGTATCAGTTTGATTCTGTTCCTTAGAATGGTAAGTGGGTGCTGGACAGGCTTGTATCAGTTGATCTTAGAATGGTAGGTGTGTGATGGAAAAGCTTGTATCAGTTGAGTTTAGATGGTAAGTGGGTGCTGGAAAGGTTTGTATCAGTTTTACTCTGTGCCTTAGAATGGTAAGTGGGTGCTGAAAAGGCTTGTATCAGTTTGATTTTGTGCCTTAGAATGGCAAGTGGGTGCTGGACAGGCTTGTGTCATTTGAGCTTAGAATGGCAAGTGGGTGCTGGAAAGGCTTTTATCAGTTTGATTCTGTGCCTACTGCATACCGTGTGACAGTTAAAGAAAAACCAACCAGAAAGAAGTCTGAACTTCCAGTCAAACCTCTGCCTATTTTAGTACCTTTTCACAATTGTCTGTCTTTCCTCAACCCAACCAGCTTATCTGAAGTTTTACTGCTAATCACAAGGGTTTTGAATATTTTGGGATCTTCAGGAAAGGTTTAATACTTCAATGTTGATCAAATTCATTTCACTTTTGTTTTGTTTTTTTCATAAAAATTTTGTCAAAAAAAGAAAATAATCTCTCGTCATGGCAGAATCATAGTGTAGTAATGGAACATAATAAAGGTATGTATGAAATAATCGACGTTTTTTATTTCAGGACACAGTGGTTGCCTTACAAGCCTTGTCTATGTATGCTACCCTGATCTACCAAGGAGGTCTGGACATATCAGTCCAGGTGGACACTCTAAGTAAGTCATACCAGACTGGTATTAATGACTCAAACAGCCTTGTGTTGACCACCTGGGACTTGTCACCACAGACCACCCAGCTTAATGTACAAGTGCAAGGAAAGGGCTGTACAGGTGAATAACAAATCCTACATTTTACTTCCTTAAGTTGGTTGGTATTCCAGATTTTGGTTTACCTGTGTTATCTTTGATGCAATTTGTATTCCTTTGATTGGTGTATGCCCTTCTTTTGTACAGGCTAGATGTGGAATGGCAGTTTTTGCCACATAAAAATTTCTGTATTGACCAGCAACTAAATAATCTACTTGGTCTAGATCAGGCATTGGCGACCTTTTAAAACTGCTGTGCCAGGTCCACTCAATTGTGTAGTGCTGTGTAGAGTGCTGCATGCCATGAGGCAAGTCATATTCCAAAGACTTGGCACTTTCCAAAGAGTCTGGCATGCCACCATTGGCACATGTGCCATAAGTTGGCGACACCTGGTCTAGATCTTGGTGTCTTCATTTGTTTGGAATGGATGGATTGTTCAAACTGTCTATAAAGGACATTGGGCAGCACAGAAATGTGTCCTTTATGGACAGGTGTCCTTGATATTGTGGTTAAAAATGATCATAAATACAAGAGAATTAGGAACCCATCAATCTTGTCCTTTATGGACAGGTACCCTTGATATTGTGGTTAAAAAGTATCAAAAATGTAAGAGAATTAGGAACCCATCAATCTTGTCCTTTATGGATAGGTACCCTTGATATTGTGCTTAAAAAGTATAAAAAATGTAAGAGAATTAGGAACCCATCAGTGCTCACTTTTATGAGCATGAGTCCTTTTTATATAGCATTCATTGTATAGCTAAGGCTGAAGAATGAAAACAAATTTAAAATCATGAGTTACCAATTTTTCAATTATTTATATCTAATATAAATGTTTGGAGTATTATCTATATATATTTGTTGTTTATATCATGTTTTAGGATCTGAATGCCAAATACTATTCATGTTACAGAAGCCAGTCAAAAGCTTTACTTCTACTTTTCATGATGTTTGAAAACATTTCTTTGCATTTTGTTTTTCACTGTTAAATCCTCAATATTTTACATACCCACATAAATAAAGCTCAGTTCACTGATATTCCTCATGAAAGCATTTAATTACAGATTGGTTTGTAACTTGGCCATTGTACCTACAATTCCTTTTATGCATTTGATGCTGAACACATTTTCGGAAATATTTCTTATTTTTCAGGCCAATATGAAATTTAACATATATGAGGATAAGAAGAAGGAGACAGGTCAAGCTTCATTTCATGTCAGGGTCAATGTGTATAGGTCAAAGACTAACATTGACAACTGCAAGAGGAGAACCCTCAAAATCTGTGCAAGGTAAGCAACTTGGCCTCTAGACAGGAAACAGGTGCTAGACAGATGGTTGATTTACCTACAACAAATACTAACTTATAGCTGCTAAACACACGCTAATTTACAGCTGTTCAACAGATGGTAAATTTGCCTCCAATGGATACTAACTTATTGGCAATAAACACATGCTAATTTACAGCTGTTCAACAGATGGTAAATTTGTCTCCTATGGATACTAACTTGTTGGAAATAAACACATCTTAATTTACAGCTGTTCAACAGATGGTAAATTTGTCTCCTATGGATACTAACTCATTGGCACTAAACACATGTTAATTTACAGCTGTTCAACAGATGGTAAATTTGTCTATATGGATACTAACTTATTGGCACTAAACACATGCTAATTTACAGCTGTTCAACAGATGGTAAATTTGTCTCCTATGGATACTAACTTATTGGCACTAAACACATGTTAATTTACAGCTGTTCAACAGATGGTAAATTTGTCTCCTATGGATACTAACTTATTGGCACTAAACACATGTTAATTTACAGCTGTTCAACAGATGGTAAATTTGTCTCCTATGGATACTAACTTATTGGCACTAAACACATGTTAATTTACAGCTGTTCAACAGATGGTAAATTTGTCTCCAATGGATACTAACTTGTTGGCAATAAACACATGCTAATTTACAGCTGTTCAACAGATGGTAAATTTGTCTCCAATGGATACTAACTTGTTGAAACTAAACACATGTTAATTTACAGCTGTTCAACAGATGGTAAATTTGTCTCCTATGGATACTAACTTATTGGCACTCAACACATGTTAATTTACAGCTGTTCAACAGATGGTAAATTTGTCTCCTATGGATACTAACTTGTTGGCAATAAACACATGCTAATTTACAGCTGTTCAACAGATGGTAAATTTGCCTCCAATGGATACTAACTTGTTGAAACTAAACACATGTTAATTTACAGCTGTTCAACAGATGGTAAATTTGTCTCCTCTGGATACTAACTTATTGGCACTAAACACATGTTAAATTTACAGCTGTTCAACAGATGGTAAATTTGTCTCCTATGGATACTAACTTATTGGCACTAAACACATGTTAATTTACAGCTGTTCAACAGATGGTAAATTTGTCTCCTATGGATACTAACTTGTTGACACTAAACACATGTTAATTTACAGCTGTTCAACAGATGGTAAATTTGTCTCCTATGGATACTAACTTGTTGGAAATAAACACACGTTAATTTACAGCTGTTCAACAGATGGTAAATTTGTCTATATGGATACTAACTTATTGGCACTAAACACATGCTAATTTACAGCTGTTCAACAGATGGTAAATTTGTCTCCTATGGATACTAACTTATTGGCACTAAACACATGTTAATTTACAGCTGTTCAACAGATGGTAAATTTGTCTCCTATGGATACTAACTTATTGGCACTAAACACATGTTAATTTACAGCTGTTCAACAGATGGTAAATTTGTCTCCTATAGATACTAACTTATTGGCACTAAACACATGTTAATTTACAGCTGTTCAACAGATGGTAAATTTGTCTCCTATGGATACTAACTTGTTGGCAATAAACACATGTTAATTTACAGCTGTTCAACAGATCGTAAATTTGTCTCCAATGGATACTAACTTGTTGAAACTAAACACATGTTAATTTACAGCTGTTCAACAGATGGTAAATTTGTCTCCTATGGATACTAACTTATTGGCACTAAACACATGTTAATTTACAGCTGTTCAACAGATGGTAAATTTGTCTCCTATAGATACTAACTTATTGGCACTAAACACATGTTAATTTACAGCTATACAGAGGGTCAATGGTAAATTTTATTCCAACAAATGCTAACTTATAGCTGGTAAACAAATGCTAACTCGTTTCTGCTAAATAGAGGGTAAAAAGGTAAATTACCCTCCAAAAGATGCTTACCAATAGCTGGTAAATAGATCCCAACTAAAGCTACAGACCCTGAAATAGGTAATTTTACCAGTGAAACAAAAATGAAATGGAGAATGAATGCAAATGTATTGTTGAATGAATGAAAATGGAATGCAGAATGAATGCAGGTGAAATGATAGATGCATTTTGAAGACAACGGAAAGTGCAAATGCAAGACACAAATGTCTTTCATGAATGGATTTAAAATCAAATTATTTTCAAGCTGCTGCTAAATTTCCAAATCAAAAGCCCTTTCACTTGATAATCCAGGATCAGATTCTTTACATTGACAGACAATTGTTCTCCCTTACAGGCTGTGACATTGTTCTTGTTGAGCAGACATAAAAAATGACTGTCATTGTCATTGATGTGATAACATCATCACATGTGGTTGTATCTCTACAATTTTTATTTGAACCAAACAAAATAAGAAATAAAATTTGCAGCTGCAGTTATATTTCAATTTTTTATAAATGTAATGCCATCATTTGCTTTTTTTGCATTTGCTATTTAATTTAAGCACACTTTTAATAAGCCAAGAGATGAAAATATTGTTTTTTTCTCTCTCTTAAAACACTCAAAAATAGAAAACATGACACCGGTAAATGCATTTCCATTTCAATCCAAATGAGCGAAAATGAAAAAAAAACAATAGCTGGAAGTGATATATGCAAAATCTGCATGCATTTCTGAGATCATAAACAAGAAATAAGAAGATGATAGATAAAATGCAAATGAAGTGTAAATGGAATACAGATGGAATGCATATAAAATGCAAACAAAATGCAGATTTGGTAAAATTACTTGTTTCAGTGTCTCTAACTGAAAGCAGTGTAACAGATTTTAAAATATTACATTTAACAAGTGCTAATTTATAGCCACTAAACATACTAACTTACAGTTGCTCAACGGATGCTAACCTATACCTGCTTAAAAGATGCTGACTTTTAGGTGCTTAACAGATGGTTACAGGTGTTTAATAGATGCCAACTTAAGCTGCTTAGCAGATGCTAGCTTATAGCTGCTTTCGTACAGTTAGATCCTAACAGATGCTGAGTTTCCCAAAGTATTTTCAAAGATACATATGTTATATTACCATCTATACTCACATATAAACTGGGTCCAAATGCAAACAACATAGACCCTGATCTGCCGTCGCATAATGTGCTGGCAGATCAGGGTCTATGTTGTTTGTTCTATTGATCAGTCCTTACAAAACTGCATAGACCCAGATCTGCCGGCGCATTATGCAATGGCAGATCTGGGTCTATACAGTTTGCAGTTGTTAGCAGCCTATACACAAGTATATACGGTACCTCTCGTACACCACATAAGGTGGACTTCAAATATTTAGATATAATTAGGGATAGCCTGTTGATATGTACAATTGTTTCAAAAGTTATATCCATACCCTGCAGATGAGACTATGTGATGATGTTGTGGCAAAGCTGGATGAGATTGGAAAGTTAATAATTGTGAATAGTGAGGGTACAACAATGCTTTGATACAGATTTCTGGTTGAGGTTGTATTTTTTTACTAATTCTCTTTGCAGATATGCCCTGCCCAACTTTTCAAATATGGCGATTGTGGAAGTCAAGATGATCACTGGATGGATTCCAGTTAAAAGTACTGTAAAGGAGGTATGAAATTATTCTTTGCTCTTATAATTGTGATTATTCTTTATCATAGAAACATTGCATTTTTCTCTGTGATTTCTCTTCCAAACTGAATGAGTACCGTATGTCCTTGCGTATAAGCTAGGTCCAAATGCAAACAACATAGACCCTGATCTGTCTTCGCATAATGGGCTGTCAGATCAGGGTCTATGTTTTTTTTTCTACTGATTAGTCTTTACAAACTGCATAGACCCAGATCTGCTGGTGCATTATGCGAAGGCAGATCTGGGTCTATGCAGTTTGTAGTTGGTATTTGATTATACACGAGTATATACGGTACATGAAGATGCATTCTTGACTTTTGTCATATGGATTTATAATACTTGTAAATTTAGGTCAAAGGTCAACATGTATCATCAGCATTTATTTCTGTTAGTACCTGAATCAGTTATAGATTTTTCATGTTGGCAAATAAATCCTTTTTATTTTTTAATCTATATCTTTAATTTTTTTCTTCACCAAAAGCAGTTCTCATCAGCAAGATGAAGTTATTTCCTCAATATTTTGTTGAACAGAGAGTTATTTTGATTGGCAGAACCTTATGTGAATGGATAATGATGTCACTCTTCATGGTTCTTCTACTCAATAAATCAATCTCTGGGCTAATTGCAGCTAAATTTGACATAAAACATTATATCTATTACTTCTTGCTCCCCTTTTGTAATGTTAACTTTTAGCACATACAGAACTTTAATTTTGCAGTTTATTCATCAAAAAGTACTTAAGAATCATTCCATTTGACCAGTGTTTATAACAGACAAACAGTTTGAATTCATAATATGAACAGGTCATCCATAACTTTGACTTGGATAAAACACCATAGCAGACCTGAATTTTTAGTTACATATGCATTTTTTTAAAGTTATATATTTACTCAGCTTTGCAAATTTTATGCAAAAGAGTCTAAGTTGAGTTGTCAGACTGTTTTACTAGTTCTACCTGGAGGTGGAATCTGGAGATTTCATTATTTCTGCCACAGTAGTGGCATTATAAAAGATTACCTTCACAGCATATGACATCAATTTGACTAAATTTTCAGGGTTTTTTTACATTATTTTTTCTTTGCTCAGCTTTTGGCAGCAAAGCAGATCCAGAAGTACGAGATCAATCCAGATAATATCGACTTCTACTTTGATCAGGTGAGTTAATGAAAATATATATCATATTGTACCATTTATACTCACTTATAAGTTAGGTCCAACTGCAAACTGCATACACCCAGATCTGCTATCCCATAATGCACTGGCAGATCTGAGTCTATGCAGTTTGTTAAAACTAATTAGTAGATCAAACAGCATAGATCTTGATCTGCTGGCACATTATGTGAATGCAGATCAGGGTCTATGTCATTTGCAGTTGGACCCGACTTATAAGCAAGTATAGATGGTATGTTATTCCCATGGTGCCACTCTTGATCTGATGGGGCATGCTCGATTGGCTGTCCTGAACATGCTCTAGAATTGTGCCGTCACATCAGTGAATCAAACATTTTGAACATGTTCTGGAATTGTGCCATCATATCTAGCAATCAAACTTTTTTGGAACAGATTTAACCATGGCAGACCTAGCAGCTCAGTTAGCAATCCTTGAAGATGAAACTGATGAAAATGACAACACTAACGTTGTTATTGATGCTCTTATTCTAACATAAACTTTCCAAAATTGACCATATTATTAATATCCTAGCAACATTTATATTCATAACATACTTTCATTTTCCTACTTCATAAGAATAAATGTTATTTTACCAACATTTTTTTTTTCAAAGGGAGAATATCAGTTAGTATCAAAGTCAGTACGAGATTTTTTAAACAGTGCATCATATATTGCCACCTATTGTAGTTCTTGTGCATAATATTTTAGCTATCCAGGACAGATGTGTGGCTGCTCGAACGTATGGATGGAAGGTCATACAGATAGATATGGGAGAATCAGCATTTTAATCAGATTGTTAATAATTGCAATATTATACTATTTTACTTTGCATACTGGTATTGTACTAACAATATAGGTATTACGGTAGGATGAGTGTAGATTTTAAAGCAAAAATGTTGGACCTACTATTCTGTTCAATTAATTTAAGCAGACAACACTGAAACCACTTTAAAATCAAATATATCAAAGAACATTATCATGCCGCTGCATGGTCAATCCATTTCAACCGAACTTTATTAAGCATTAGGAGTACTTTCCCCAACATTACATACCAAATTTTCAAAGATAAAATGATAATAATAAATGCTCCTTACCCCCTTTACGTGCATGTTCTTTGCAACCACTGTATGTGTACATGGTAAAAGCCATCTTTACTATGTCACTGTGCTGCCTGCACCATCTCTTCAGCCGGCACAGTAGGTACATGTCCAGAACACTGTTCCAAGTTATTTTATTCATGTTCCAAATCTGTTGGACGTTCTGCACAGCAAATTGAGCAACCCCTTGATGTTTTCATTGTTTTTGTTTCACACTGCTGTTTGTCAGACATTATTGTTTGTACTGAAATTAACTTTTTGTGAATTTTCAATGATATTTTATTTTATGTGGAAAACTGATTGATGCAAATACAGCAAAAATAAAACTCCTACAGCTTTTCAGTAAGAAAAGTAGGTTTCAAGCTCTTGGACTCAGATGAGTTTGATTCAAACATAATCAGGCAGGTATCCACTGAGAACTTTTTAGACTGAAATATCAATTGCATAGTTCTCAGAATTTGTATGCCAGATCTTATTGCACTTCATGGTAAAGTCAGAATTTGTATGCCAGATCTTATTGCACTTCATGGTAAAGTCCATAACACATGATTAGCTGACTACCTGGTTGAAAGATGAACAGAAATAAAAGGTTATTTAACAGTGTCTCAAGATGAAGTTGTGCTAGTATGTTACTTTTCATTGCCCTAAACAGGACATTGATGAAACTGTTGTGATCTCCCTTTTGTTGAACTGATGTTATTGGGAAGTGAGACATAGTCATTTTTCTTCCACCAGCAGTAGCATCAACAGTTTGTTAGGGTATTTGTGTTTTTCATTTGAATATATGTCCTAAAGCCCTTGATGGATTCTCACATACTTGGAATGAATCATTATGAAACTAAGACAATGCATTCAGTGAAACACTCGCTAGGTCAAAGTTACAGAAAATTTGCATTAAGGTTTTGGTTCAAGTTTTTCATTTGCTTGTATTTCCTAAACCCTTTGATGGCTACTATTCATACTTGGGATAAATCATTATGAAGCTAAGACAATTCATTCTGTGGCATGTTTGCATGCCTCTTTGACTTTGGGGTCAACGTCACAGAGACAATTTGCAGTAAGGTTTTGGTTGAAGTTTTTTCATTTGCTTATATGTTCTAAATTCTCTTGATAAATTTTGTTCATACTTAGGATAAACCATTATGAAGCTAAGACAATTCATTGTGCAAAATGCACTCTCCACACTCTCCAGCTTTTGACCTTGGGATCAAGGTCATACATTATGTATCAGTGCCTGGACCGTGGGCTTGACATGCAGACCCTGACCATCTTGTTCATATTTGGTATGAATTATAATGAAGCTAAGGCAATTTATTCTGTTGCATACTCGTTTGCTTCTTTGATCTTGGGGTCAAGGTCACAGTCATGGAAAATTCGAATTCAGGTTTTGGTTAAAGTTTGTTCATTTGCTTATATTTTCTAAATCTCTTGATGGATTCTGTTCATATCTGGGATGAATCATCATTAAGATAGACTATTCATTCTGCAACACACTTGCTTAGCCTTTTCACATTTAGTTCAAAGGTCACACATTTTAAAGCAATGCTTTGATCTTGGGCTGAACCTGGAGGTCCTGGCCTTCTTATTGTATCAATTCTGTCAGAAAACTTATTTTTTGAAGATTTACTTTTGAAACTGTTTGTATTTGGCCTAATCTGCATGAACATCTAAAGCTGAAAGTTGTAACAGTATGCAGTATTACCAAACAATGTTGAAAGAAGATACAGAAGTAATTATTGTCTGGCAGCACTGTAAGATGGAGTTAATTGGCAGCACACAATTGTGATGATCACTAGAAACCAGAAGTACTACAGTAGAACCTGTCCTGAAAGATTACCCCTTCTGCCAAAAAATAATGATCTCTTGAGACAGGGGGCTTCTCATGACAGGCCATATCACTCTATAATCAATAAATCTGTGCATGGAGAACCTGGTCTCTCAAATGCTAGGATAATTCGGAGCAGGACAATTAGGAGCGGACAATTTGGAGTGGACAATTCAGAGCGGACGATTCGGAGTGGACAATTCGGAGCGGACAACTTGTGGTGGAGAATTTGGTGCAGGACAATTCAGGGCGGACAGTTTGGGACCAAAAGATTAACTAATTTGGTAAATGTATTAAGTTTAACTAAAAAGGTGTACAGAAATTAAACATTTTATTACTGATACAAATTATATGCAATGCAATACAGATGCACGTTATCATGATTGGGTACATTCGCCAAAGTTACCAGCATACAAATGTGCATTGCAAACTGGCAATCATTGTAGTTCGACACAAAACCCAATTCTTGAATTTTCTTTAGATACACTGACCAAATGGAAGTGGCAACCATGAATATTTGTTGAATAGACAGCGTTGAACGCATTCATTGCTGCTCTTTCAAAATTAACAATGACTGTTTGTTGTTTTGTAAAAAGTGCTATGTACATTGATTCAGATTTGTTTGGTAACAAGGCAAAGATGCAGAGTATGTTGAAGCCATCGTGCAGACCATGAATTGTATACAGTTGAGTAAATCCAATAGGACTGACCTTGAATGTACCATCCACAAACCATACAGAACTCTCCGACACGAACCGAAGCTCAGCATCCACTGCAAAAATCCGTCTTCATGGCGAAGAAATGGTTGACCATCTGTTGTTTGGCAAATACTTTCTAAAAAAAGCAGTACTTGACCCAGTTGTTTGATTTTAGATGCAGTCTGATTCAATATGTACCATAATTAATCAGATTGCCAAGTTTAGCCATGTGCCTGTTGATAAGATTTTTGCATATTTATTTATAACTACAGATGTGAGGATTTACTTAGAGCTGTTTATTTTTTGTATATTGTGCTTTTATTAATGCAGTTTGACTAATTATGTTACATACTGAATCAGACTGTATATAAAATCAAACAACTAGGTCAAGTGCTGCTATTTTTAGAATGTATCTACAGCCTCCAATATATCACAGATTTTAGTTTGTATTCAATTTTATTTTAATAGCAGAAAGACAATACCTGCTATTATTACATTGCTTTCATTTTCCAGGACTCACAGTCTGCTGTCAATTCGTCTAGGAGGTCCCAATCCCCCCCCCCCCCAACCCCCCAGGTGAGTGGCTTCATGATGAATGGAACCCATTTTGATGTTTCCCTCTCCAGAGAGAGATACTGGGAGGGACAGTCCTGCCCTGCCTTGGGGAGTGGGCTCAGGATGATGATGTTATTTCCATTATGGTGGACACAAATGAGTTCTCAGAGAAACTGGTGGTGATGGTCCCTTTCCCTCTATTGGGGTACCTAGCTCCTTCCCACTTGTCGGGTCAGGTGTTGGAGGAGGAGGAAGTTTGGACGTTTAGTAGGATTGTGAACAAAGTTTAATGCCTCCTTCCCCCAGACTTGTGTCCAAGGCCTTCTGGCACTATGGACAAAAAGATTCTTTCCAGTCTGGAGAGGCTTTCAGGGGTAGCATCTCCATGATGGTCCAGGAGCTTACACAGAAGTTTTCCCAGGAACAAGAGTTCACCGGGCAGCAGAAGGGGTGGTCTGTCCCCTCTTCTGTGCTTTAGCTGCTGGTTTCTGCCTCCAGCTATCAAGTCCCTTTGCCAGCTTGGCCCCTTAAAAAACCCCTTCCTCTCGTACTCTGGGGCATCAAGTGGGGATATTGTCTGTGGCCTGGGCTCACCTCTGGGTTAAAACCTTAGAGGCCATGGAGCTTAAGGCCCATACTCTCATGACAATTGCCTTGCATGCAGATCTCATTTTGGCAGCCTCCTTCAGTCTCTTCAAGGAGGAATCAGTCTCCATCAGTACTTAAGTGTTTGCTGAGGCTGTAGCAAAGATGTGTCATGCACTCTCCATGTCGATGACTTGCTATGCAAACCTTCTTTTTTACCTCTGCAGGGATGATATCTTGGAAATGTTGAAGGTCTTGCTGGACCACAGCAAAAACCTTTTAAGTTCTGCACCTCTTGAGGTGGAGATGCTCTTCAGAGTCCTCACCCCATCCATGACATCACCGGATTTGAGGGACCAACAACACAGGTCCCTGGCAGCAGTTCTGGACCCTTCACAACCGGCCAAGAAGCACGCCCATCCTGACTGCCCTATTGTACTTTCTTTCAAGTTCTTCAAACAGGTGCAGCTTCAAAAGTCTCAAGTTCTCTAGGGGTTCTGCAATTTGGTCGGACCCTCATCTTTCTGATCTCATCAGGTATTTTGAGCTTCAGAGACCAATATCGTGCTCACTAATGCATAGATGGAATCTTTCATGTGTTCAAAACCCCCTTATGAACCCTTGTGTGGTGTTGTCAAAACCCCCTTATGAACCCTTGCATGATGCCGCCTTCGAGAACCTTACTCATAAGATTGTTTTCTTGCTGTCCTTAGCATCAGTGAGAAGGAGCAAGTGTCATGCCTTGTCAGTGAAAAAGGGTTGTTTACAGTTGAATGGTAATTATGATTCGGTTTCTCTTCTTTACCAGTCTGGGTTTTTTGCTTAGAATCAGCTACCTTCAGTAGCTTCACTTCCTACTGAGACCCCCAGTCTCAGTCTTATCTGTGATGGGGATGATCACAGTAGGCTCCTTTGCCCAGTTAGGGCTTTAAGGTATTATTCAGTTTCTAAAGGGAGATGGAAAGGTCAGAATTGTCTCTTCCTACTGATTAACGGTTCCTCTGATATTTTGGCAGCCACCATTTCCAGGTGGATTGTCCTCATTATCAAGAGAGCTTATCAGTCCCTCACTGAGAGGGACCTTTCTTTCATGAGAATTAAAGCTCATGAAGTTTGGGCCTGTTTGAATCACTCTTCTTTGGATGATGTTATGAGAGCCACCTCATGGCAGTCTCACACTACCTTCTCCTCATTTTACCTTCAATCCTTGGCACATCAAAGCAAAGGTATTTTTTCATTAGGCCCTATAGTGATGGCACAGCACATGGCCCAAGCTTCTACCAGCTTACAGTAGTGGAAGCTCCTACTGTAAGAGTAAGTACAATAGTTTGCTATACCAGATTTTTTGAGGCCATCAGCATCCCTCGTAACTGGTAAATTCAGCAGCAGGTATTGTATTACTGCTATTAAAATGTAGTTTGTTGGAGGATAAAACTAATTTTAACTATGTAATACTTACTTGCTACTATTGCAAAGATTTCCCCCTTCCACCTAGCTCTGATGTCCTGTAATCTAGGTCCAAGTCAAAAGAGGATGGTATTCCAAATGTTGGCTGTGACTAGGGAGTCAGACTGGGATTATGTTCTTTTCAATTCTGGCCCTCCAATACTAATTGGAGGATGGAATAATTAACTTTGACTGGGGATTATGAGTCCTGAAAAGGAAAGCAGTACAATAGTAGTAGCAGTTAAGTATTACATAATTCAAGTTAGTTTTATCCCCCCCCCCTACATTTAGGTTATATTTAAAACTGATGGTTAAGGATGATAATTATCTCAGTGAAAAATTGCATTTTCAATTTGCATGCAACTTCTTGCTTAAATAATACTTCCCTTTCACATCACAACATTGTTAATAGATTTTGGTTAGTAGTGGAATCTAAATTGATGTTTCCATTGCATGAATCAAGTCTCATTTTTAGTGACAATAAAGGACTCATAAAGTCAAAGCACTTGATTTAATTAGTGAACTTCCTTTTTCAATATTTCACTGCTGTTGCTACATATGTTAAAATGATGCCAATCTAACCTTCAAAAAATGGCTGCTTTGTCATTCATCTTGAAAATCTTCTTGCAGTTTCTTTTTCTGAACATATGATTACATCAACATGGGGTTTCTACTAAAACACTGTGGCAATACATAGTGGGCCTAAATGAAAATGACGATGATCTGACCTCCAGCATGGCAACCATTTCATCATTTTCATTTCTCCCGTAACCTTGCTGGTCGTAGGGGTGCCACTGATGACTTTGCGACAATCTCTCTCCATTTTGTCCTGTTCTCCGCTGCTCTTTGGGACTTTGCAAAGTCCATGCCTATCCACTCTTTGATATTGTCTTCCCATCTCTTCTTCTGTCTGCCTCATTTTCTCTTTCCTCTCACTGTGCCCTGCAGGATTGTCTTTGACAGTCCAGTTGAGCGTGAGATGTGACCATACCATCTTGGTTTGTGTTTCTTTACAGTGGTGAGCAGATCTTCATAAGGTCCAATTGCGCCTTGGATTTTAGTGCGCACCTCTGCAATAGAGACATGGTCTAAGTATGAGATTTTCAGGATCCTTTGATAACATCTCATCTCTAAGGCATGGATTCTTCTCTCTATTTCTGCTGTTAGGGTCCATGTCTCACATGCATATAGGAATATGTACATGACGAGGGAGCGCATAAGCTTGATCTTGGACCCAAGCGTGATGTTGATGTCTTTCCAAATAGGCTTCAGCCTAGCCAGAGCAGCTGTTGTCTGCACAATCCTGGAAAGAACCTCATGTTTTGAACCTTCATCAGAGGCGATAGCACCTAGGTACTTGCAGCTTGTTATTGTGCCCAGCTTCTGTCCATTCACTCTTATTTCCTTTTGGATCCCACTCTGGTTGTTTGTCATTAGGTTTGTCTTTTCAGCGTTGATCTCCATCCCATATCTTAGTGATGCTTGATTGAGATGGTTCACTAAGGTTTCCATTTCTTCTTCATCTCCTGCTAAGCCATCAATATCATCAGCGAAGCGCAGGTTGGTGATTGCAATCACCAACCATGGCAACCATAGTGGCCATCTAAAAAATCTTGTTATACTACTCCTTTTGAATGAATGGTTACATTGACATAGGGTTTTCACTGAAACATTTCTTGCAATGTGCAATTGGTCCTGAATTAAAATTACTCAGATCTGACAACCAACATGTCTGTACTTTGTGAAGAAGTTTAAAAACCAGACCTACTTGACCTTGGGGTTAAGTCAAAAGTCATTGCTTGCATTTGTGTACTTTAATGAGCTTTTGCACACAATGACACTTGTACATATACAAATGAATTTTGATCAGACTTTGTATTTCATTGTTTTTCAACAAACTGGTTGATAATCTGCCATTTATTTCAAGGTCAGAGGTCTTTGATGGCGTGCGAACATGATACCACAAACAAGTATAAATGAATCATCATCTAGTCCAGTTTTCAAACTTCTGATGAAGGTAACATAAAAAACACTTTGAATGATGCTAATCAAATAACTTGTGTTTTTCAAAAAAATATTAATTACTGTATATACTTTCGTATAATCTAGGTCAAAATGCAAACAACATAGACCCTGATCTGCCATCACATAATGTGCTGGCAGATCAGAGTCTGTGTTGTTTGTTCTGCTGATTAGTCCTTATAAACTGCATAGACCCAGATCTGCCTGCACATTATGCAATGGCAGATCTGGGTCTATGCCATTGCAGTTTGCAGTTGATATCAGCTTATATGCGAGTATATACAGCATGGATGAACCAAACTTAGCATGTAGGCAAATCTTGACAGTATCCGAGATGAGTTCAGTGGTCCATGGTGTCAGGTTCAAGGTCCAAGGCCATGACAATTTGTTTTACTGCACTTACCTTGTGTACATGTTAAATGGAAAATGTAAGAAGATCTTTTTGTTACCAAATTTGGTATGTTGGAGGTTTTTAAGAAAATCAGAGATGATTTCAATATTCAGAAATTAATAAAGATAGAAGTAGATAAGAAACATTTGTCATGAATTCCTACAAATTCTTTTTGGCCAGTAAACTATCAGAATCCAAATATTATTGCTATTAAAGTGTCTTTGGGGTCCCATGTCAATATTTGTTATATCCTGAAACTCATGATGGCAAGTTTCATTAGAGCAAGAAAATACTTTTATTGCTGCATATTTATGTCCTGCAGTAAATGGGGAAGGGGCGTACATTGTTATTTGTGACTGTCCTTTCACCCATCCAGCCATCTGTCCATTCATCCATCAAGTTAATTGTTGCATTTAGGTCACTGTGGTGGGGATATGTGGGCCACAAGCACCCTTCTAATTAGATGTGGAATTAAGCAGAATTTTGTGAGGTTAGTTCATAATTTTCTGTCGTCTGTTGAGTTTGAACAACTGTTTGGGTTTTTTTTGTTTTTTGTTTTGTTTTCTAATGGCTAAATATTTATTCAAAATGCATCAGGGAATTCAGTAGATTGTCCTGATGCATTTGTAGATAAAAGAATGCTGAAGATTTTTGGAATGGGTCTTATTGTTTTACACTCATAACACTGTTGCTACGCAAAGTTCATGTGAGTTGCCAATAAAATGTTTGTCACGTGAGTTGCAAAAATAAAATGTATCGAGCAAATGACACCTAACATAATTGCATATTCCTTTAGTCATTAGTTGTATGCATTTTGATTGTGTGTTGCGTGCTGGTGATATTTTGTAGGCATTATACAAGTTATCATAGTGTAATGAATATAGACCCATCAAATCCATCCTTGGTGATACATTGGCTAGAAGGCATAGAGGGCAGAATTTGTTACTGGAAAAACAAGGTTTGGTTTTCTTTTGTTTTCTTTATTTCTTTTTTCATTACAGTTTGACAGTCAAGAGAGGTGCTTTGCATTTGAGGTAGAACAGTCTGATATTGTGGTGTCAGATCCCAAACCTGCCCTTATCAAGGTGTATGACTAATATGAAATCAGTAAGTTTGTATTTCAAATTAAGGATGTCTGCTGGTCCTAAATTGGCATGTAATGCAGAGCTCAAGAAAATCAAATTGCAGTGGTCTCCCTCTTATAAAAATAATAATAATTATAATAATGATGACTTAATAGAACACTTATTCTTTTAAAAAGCTCTAAGTGCTTTACAACATAACGTTAACACATAAAGGCATTAAAAAACAGTTTGCATACAGACAACATATAAAAACATGAAAATATCTCACAAAAAATATCAAAGACAAATGAATTATTACACACAAAACAACATGAAACATGAATTTACAAATCAGTTTCAATCTAACACTAATGGCCAATGGTTGAATGACAAATTTATTCTTGCTGATGTTAAAGATGTCTTGAGAGCACTCTTGAATGTGATCGTGGTCTCTTTATGTCTGAGATCAAGAGGCAGTTCATTCCAAGTAGCTGGACCCTGATATGCAAATGAACGTTGTCCATATAATTTAGTTTTAACCTTGGGAATACTAAGTTTACAAGTGTAAGATGATGAGCTCAAGCTTCTAGCAGGAGTGTACACGTGGGTGAGATCGGAGAGGTATTTTGGACCAGAAGCAGTCAACGAAGTATAACACAGAGAAGTGATTTTATGCTTGATTCTACTGCGAACAGGTAGCCAGTGGAGTTTGTGAAGAAGTGTGGTGGTATGATCTGTTCTTGGTGCTCTAAGAATGATCCTTGCTGCAGTGTTTTGGATCTTTTCTGCAGAAGACACAGTGGCAGACCAGAGAGAAGAGCGTTACAATAGTCAAGTCTAGAGAGTTCTAATGAACACACAAGGGTTTTTGTGGCATCAACTGTGAGAATGTTGCGAATAGTGCTGATGTGTCTCAGCTCCAGGTATGCTGCACTGCAAGTCTTCAGGACATGCTGGTGTAGTGAGAGGGAGCTATCAAAAGTAACACCTAGATTTCTAATAGATTGTCTAAATTTAATGGGGGTGTCACTGATATTAATTGATTCTGGTAACAGGGGGGCTCGAGAAATTCTTTGTGGGGCAACAAGCATGGCTTCAGTTTATAATCGTTCATTTGTAGCTTATTACACCTCATCCATGACTTAACAGCAGAGATGCACTTTTCTACGCTTTGGATGGTGGAAGCGACTTCATTTGGACAGCTAGATTTGTACAGTTGAGTGTCGTCGGCATACAGCTGGTGGGACACAGGGTGGCGATTTATAACACTTGATAGGGGCTGTGTGTAAAGAATAAAGAGAACTGGTCCTAGAACTGAACCCTGTGGGACACCGTAACATAGATTATCTGGGCTGGAATGTTTATTATTTACTGAAACAATTTGGTTTCTTTCTGTTAGGTATGACTTGAACCATGATAAAGCAGTACTGTGGATGCCAAAAACATACTGCAGACGATAAAGTAAGATATCATTGTCAATTGTGTCAAAGGCTGCAGATAAGTCAAGGAGTGTGAGGAACTGAAATCCTGCCATCATCCAAAGCAGAAAGAAGGTCATTAGCAACTTTTAGGAGGGCAGTTTCAGTGCTGTGAGAGAGGCGATAAGCCGACTGGAAATTACTGATGAGATTATGTAAATTTAAATGAGTTGCTATTTGAGACAGAACAACTTTTTCTTGGATTTCAACAAGAATGAGAGGTTAGAGACAGGGCAATAGTTTTGCAAGTTGTTGGGGTCAAGGGTAGGCTTTTTAAAAAGGGGCTTTACAAAAGCAGTTTTAAAAAGTGATGGAAAAACACCGGTAGAAAAAGAAGTATTTAATACATTGGTCAGAGCAGGCAATACAGCATCCAAACACTCAAATAGCAGTGATGTAGGAATTGGATCTAGTTCACATGACTTCTTTAGGACTGTTCGTAGAAAATCCATAGATACAGGCTGAAATGTTGTGAATGGGAGTTGTTGAAATTCTGTATCATAGCTATAGGATGAGGATGTGTCAGGTTGTGTGATGCCGTCAAGTTGATCTCTGATAGTTTTCACTTTGTCACAGAAGAAATTTACAAACTGATCAGGTAGACTGTCTGTGGAGGCTGTGGTTGGAAGTGGTGTAGATTTGTTCTTCGCTAATAATTTGCCTGTGATGCAGAAAAGCTGTTTGCAGCTGGTACTTGCAATGATTTTTGTGCTGAAATAGGTGGATTTTGCTGCATGAACCATATTGGTGACATTCCTTTTGGCAGCTTACTAAATCTGCTTATGTACTGTCAGACCAGATGACAGCCACAATCTCTCGGCTTTACGACGTTCCCTCTTGGCGGCACATAGCTTGTCGCTTATGCTGCTGTACTATGGAACACATTTCTTCACAGAGACTCGGCTTGAGGTTGTAGGGGCATGCTGATGTCATTGGATAGTTGAGTTCTGTTAATCAAGCTGATGTTCCTTTTTGAAGTGTAAACAGGTGCTGGGTATGGGACAGACAGATCAAGGAGGCATATGAAGCACAAGTGGTCTGATGTAAGTTCATGGGAGACAGTAGTGGATCTCAAAATATCATCATCAGGTCTATACACAATCCAGTCTAATATGTGGCCACCTCTGTGGGTTGGTATGCTAACTGACTGTGCCAAGTTGAAAATGTGAATATAGTCTAAGAGTTTTGACACAGCAATGCCTCCTCCTCGTTAGCGGCGCGGAAATGACATCATCCTGTAGCCATCGGGCGTCAAATCGGAACATTGTCCCTCATCTCCCGATGTATTAAGCCAGGTCTCAGTAAAAAATAAGATATATCGATGTTATGGTCGATGATAAAATTGCAGATTTTTGTTTGTTTTTCTGGTGTTCCAACTGATCGGGCGTTAAATGATGCATAAGGCCAGCCCATCTGCAGCAGGAAAGTGGCTTTATATATTAGGAGTAACCTTTCTAGAGGGGGATCATACAGATATGAGTAATAATTATGTATAAAGCTTGCAATGTAACTAATTTTTAAATATTTAATAGTTTCATTTAAAAATCACATGTTATGGAATCAGTGTGATACAACTTGTATCTTTTTTTTTTTAAAAATAATTAGGAATAATCATCAATTGTGGTACATAACCACCTTGTCAGTAAAATCAGGGTACAAACATCTGGCTCTAACTATCATTGTCCATCCATTTCATTTTCCCACTGCTGTAGAATGTTTAACTAACAATTTTTATTTGAATCTTTTGGACATCAAATTTCTCAGCAATGGTCAAAGCACTCTCCCTCTTTTCATTTAGTTGAATTGCTTTCACTTTTCATTCTAAACTGAGAGTGTCTGATGACATTTTGCACTTTTTTGGCAACTTCTAGTTATTACACAAAATGCTTAGTGTTTACAAAGGAAGTGAACTTATCACAGGATTGACTGGTTTCAGTCAGGTATAATTTCAAATATATTTTGTAATCTATGAGAGAGAAGCTGCCACAGCTAACAAACCATTCTCATTTCATGGCAAGCAGATGTCATGCTGACTTGAGATCAACAAACTGTGCTATTCAACAGTTACCTTGTGTCATCTTGATAATTATTGGTGGTAATAATAGCCAGTAATTATCAATGTGACAAAACCTAACATTTAAAGAATACACAGCAGTAAGGATAGTCAGATTACTTACCTCTTCGTATGGATTAAAGTTACTCTATCGGCAGGTTGTACTTGACTTATAAGTGAATATATATGGTATTATAACAACCTTAATGGGACGAAGATATTTGGCCAGTTGGCAGAGGGTGCCAAGTATAGGAAAGTTTAATGGTATTAGAATTGTATGTGCAAATTGAAATATATGTTTGTTTATTTCTTTTTAAGAAAACCCCTAATTAGGGCTCCACATTGAGATATGTCAATGCAGGAGTTATATAGTAATCACCCTTTTCCTGTCTGTCTGTCTGTCCATCTATCCACACTTCTTGTAACCAGCAGTGTTCTGCATCCCTTAGACATAGTTGGATGCTATTTGGTGGGTGGATTGCTTATTACATGTACATATGTCTTTTTGAATGTTTCATCTTTTCAGGTCCAATATTAATCGAGTTATTGCCCTTTTCCATCAGTATTACATTTCCATTACAGCAGATTCTTGTAACCATCATAGCTAAGGAATCATTCAACATATTCTGATGCAGTGTAGTGTGTACATTGTCCCATTGACCTAAATGTGCCTTTTATTGGTTTTGTCTTGTCAATTCTATTTTGGATGGAGTTGTGGCCTGTGACAATTACCTTCAAATCTTCACAAAGGATGTTACTTGTAACCAGTAATGCTCAGTAACCCTTACACATAATTGGTTGCCATAGGTGTATTGCTTATTACATGTAGATGTGCCCTTTAAAGGTTTCATCTTTGCAGTCCAGTTTTGATGGAGTTATTGCCCTATTTCTATCAATATTACATCTCCACTACAGTAGATCTTTATAACCAGCATAGCACATGAACTATTAAACATGTTCTGATGCAATTTGATGTGTACATTGTCTCATAACCCTTGATCCGCCTTTTATTGATTTTGTTTTGTCATTACCATTTTGGAATAGAGTTATGGCCCTTGACAAATAACTTAATATCTTCACATGGGATGTAACAAGCAAAGCTCTGCAACCCTTACACATAATTGGATGCCATTTGATAGATATATATGTGCCTATTAAAGGTTTCATCTTTTCAGGTCCAGTTATTGTCCTTTTCTGGTACATTTTCAATCTTCACTGCAGCAGATCTTGTAAATCTGCTTAGCTCAAGCACCATTCAACATATCTGATGCAGTTTGGTGTGTACATTGTCTCAAGACCTATAAATGTGCTTTTTGTCTCATCAACTCCATTATGGATGGAGTTATGGCCCTTGACAGTTAACTTCTTATCTTCACAGGGGATGTTGGTTGTGACTGGTAAACAGATTCTGATGCAATTTTGTATGATCATTGTCACATACACTTGCATGTGTCTTATATAGTGTTAGTGTCATTTCTAAGAGTTATGACCCCCTGATATCTCGTCCTTCTGACTTTGGTTTCCATAAGATAACTTTACCAAAATTTGTTGGATTTCAACCAAATTTGGCATATGGCTTCAGATTGATGGGTGCCTTGAGTGAGTTAGATTTCCAGCATTCCATGACATCAATTACAGGAATCATGACAACTCATTGCCTGTTTTCCTAATTTTGGTTGCCACAGCATAACTTTAGTAAACTATGTTGCATTTCAACCAAATGCAGCATACAGCATTATATTGTTGAGGCCTTGAATGAGCTTAATTTTAAATGTTCAACATAATCATTTAGAAGAGTTATGGCTCCTGATTACTCATCCTCTACAGCATAACTTTACCAAGGAATATTATATTTCAGCCAAAGTTATCATGCACCATTTTGTTGCTGAGACCTTGAGTGAGTTGGATTTTCAACATTTCATGTCATCATTTGGAAGAGTTATGGCCCCTGAATGCCCAGATTCAGAGAACTTTGGTTTCTTAACAGTTCTTAAGTTTAGGGCCCTGCTAAGCAAATTGTAAAGAGCAGGTCTTTGCAATGCACCTATCTCTACTAGCTCTAGTTGTATTGGTAATTTTGTAAAAAAAAGTTGATCATGTACAAATAAAAATATAATATTGTTTTGCTATGTTCAAAATTTTGCTGCAACACATTAGCGCTCAAATCTTCTCGTACAAACATTTGAATGTAGGAAAATATTTACAATGCATATAATACAAATTGTCAGAACTTTTTGCTTTATTAGGTAGAAAAAGTTAAAGAAAAGTTTAATAATATGTTACAGTTAAACTTGTTCCTTTGCAGAAGATTCTGTCATGATCCTGTATGACATAAAGACCACCTGTGGAACAAAGGAAGAACTTCCATTCCCCAAGCCATGGGAACCATATAACCCACTCACTGATGACTTTGAACAAAGGAGAGTGCCTATGGGAAAATGTATGTCAGGTTTGATTTTCATCTTTCTTTCTGTAAGAATTTGAGTTAGTTATTGCCGCAGTTTCATCTGGAACTTTACATTTGCATCATAAATTTTGTTTATGCTCAGTTATTTGTGAAGGTATTATAGGATTGAAACCAAATTTGTTATGAAGCCTAATATTAAAAAGACCTAAGTGAAGTTTAAATTTTACTGTATTCTGTCAACATCTGACTGAGTTATGGCCCCTATTGGACTTGGAACTTAGCTCTTCAATTTGGAAACCTGGTTTCTTCAATTGTACTATATTGATGGGAGCATCCATGTCATGTGGACACATTTCTAGGTCATTATAACAACCCATGATCTTTTCCAAAAGAAGTATTACAAAACAACAATAGGAATATTGTTTATTGTTCATGTAGATGAATGATATCTAACAAAAGCAATATGGTCAAATTAAGATCCCCACCAAATATAGGCTTCATGCTGTATTTTATTGTATTTTTTGTGTGTTGTGGCATTCAGTGTTACCCTTGTCTGTATGTCTGTACATATGTACATCAATCTATCCAGTTAAGTTTTGTGTTTAGGTCAGTGTTTTGGCACTTTGTTCCATTAACTCATTTCAAGTTCTACTATCGTAGTGACTACAGGTGTGCAGTTTTACTGTTTTATCGGTATGTTGTGGTGCTGATCCTGCTGGTACATGTACTATGGTACGTTGCCAATGAACTGGCTTTTGTGGTATTTCAATAAAGAGTATTAAAATAAAATTTCTACTAAAGTCTTCATTTGTTCAATATATTTTTTTGTCTGTTTTATGTCTGTTCTACCCTCCCCCCCACCCCCTCCAAGATTTCTGTTAAGATGTGTTTGCTAAGAAAATGTTTGGACTGCATGTTATACCCTGCCTGTTGTTTAGCAACAACCCAAAACAGCAGAAGTGGAGTCTCAAGTCTTGTGTGAGCTAATGTCATATGAAAAGGCAAACAATCGCTTATCTGGCAGCATTTTTGACTGAAATTCTCCATGACAGATCAAAATTAATTGATAACCATGACATTTGTCAGGAATGTAATATGGAGGTGATGTTTGCAGGTGTGACAATGAACTTGACTGCCCACATTGCCAACATCATCCTGCCAGAGCTACCAATGTGGTCAGAGTTAAGAAGATGCAAATTAGACATTAGCCTGTCTCGTGTATCTCAAACTCACCCACATGTAAGGATGTTTACCAATCATCCTTCATTTAAAGAAATTTAAAAGAAATTAAAGTTATATGAAATTTTGACTCCTTGATCACTCTTTAATATTATTTTCAACTTTCTACATATTCTTCCAATATATTGCAACATGTATCACAATACACTGACCTGTATTGCAGTATGTTGTAGTAAGAAAATTCATACAATATTGAACCCTAATGGTTGTACCATGAAAATAAGAATTTATTAGATATTTCATAATAAGATGTTGAAATATATTGCTGGAAGAAAAATGATATTGCTAGGGTGGCAATACCACTTTTATCACTAGTGGCGAAATCACTTTTGGAGCTACTTTCTTCTCCCATTTAGGAAATATACCTGCCCTTACGTATTTTATTCAAACCTGTATTTCCATATTTAGGCCTATTTCATTTTTCTTCTCTCTCTCCCTCCCATCCTCTCTCTCTCTCCCAATCAGGGCGAACAGATCCTAAAATGTGTCAAGACTGTAGACCCTCTAGTATATATTTATGTAATCAAGAAATGCCTGAAAACAAACTCCAAACAACAAAATGTAGGTTTCAAGTATTAACTTTTTTTATAATTCGTTTTCCACATGAATCATGCAAACTGTCAGTGAGTGAACTTACATGACCTGTTGCTATTTGATATTCAGTGTCACACATACAAGATCGTATACCTCTTACTCTCTGCGACAAATGGTACACGTTTTTAGGAAAAACTCTTGATTACATATCGGTATAGCAATAAAATTATTCAAGTAGCGATTTTAACTCTCATCACAATCATAATCATGTTTGAAAACAATTGAGAGATTGGACATGGATGAGTGTTGATTGCAAACCAAAGTTAAGTGATAATCAAAATTTGGGTGCAGCGTCTGCTACCAAACTAGACTGCAAGCTTGTAAAGGCCACACAAAAAATCACATTTGAATTCAGAAATGAACAAAATAAAATACCAAATACTTAAAGGTAAATCACAGTCAATAAAATTTTTGTTTAAAGATGTTACACTCTGATGTCTGCTGGATACGACTGCTTTGTGATGTTTCTATAGTACCCCCACTTTAACAATGTTTACTGTATCAATCCACGCATGAAATGTGTTAATGAAACTAAAAATCTCTTTATTTTTGTATGATAACAGTTTTTTGACAAAATACACAATTTTGAAGCATTATATGTTCAGGTTGAATTTGTAAAAAGTTGCTGTGTAAAATTATTGTAAAATTTCGGATCTTCTTTTTATTGATGTAGTAATGCAGCCATTAATCACATTGGTGCAGAATGGAAAAAAATCCATGCAGATCGTTTTTTTACTTTTAAAAATATCAGATAAACAGAAATACTACAAAGTAGATATAAGGAAATATTTCACTCATGAAGTGGAAACATTTAGTATTGTAACTTGTGGCTTTGCCACTTGTGACAGTACAATGTCTCCACCACACTTGTGAAATATTTCCTTATATCTACTCAAAAAAGGAAGATATCCTCTTTTTATCTCACTTTGCAAAAATCAAAAACAAAACGAAAGTACAACTTTTTTTAATGTGTCCCTCCATCTGTCTGGTTAAGTTTTTGTGTTTAGTTCAGTTTCTCTGGCATTTATGTTCCATTAACAAATTTTTAACTCTGCTGGTCATAGACGAGAAGAGCTTATGGGATGGTCTTTTTGTCCATCGTCCATCCATCTGTTAGCACAAGTTTATTATCGCTACTCCTCCTAAATTACTTGGAGGATTGCCATGAAACTTTACACACACATTCATATTTCCGCTCAGACATCCAATATGGCTGCTACAGCAGCCATCTTGAAAATCTTGTTATTGCTACTCCTCCCAAATGGATGGTCATATCAGCATGGGGTTTTCGCTAAAAGACTTCTCATGATGTCTGGTTGGTCCTAAATGAAAATTGTGCCAAACTGACATCCAATATGGCCACCATGGCAGCCATCTTGAAAATCTTGTTGTCGCTACTCTTCATGAATAGATGGGCATATCAACATGGGCTTTTCACTAAAAGACTTCAGATGATGTCTGATGTCCAATATGGTCATCACAGCAGCCATCTTGAAAATCTTTTTATCACTACTACTCCTAAATGGATGGGCATATCAACATGGGCTTTTCACTAAAAGACTTCTTATGATGTCTAGCTGGTACTAAATAAAAATGGTACCAATCTGACGTCCAATATGGCCACCACAGCAGCCATCTTGAAGATCTTGTTATTGCTACTGTTGCATGGATAGTATATCAGTTTTCACCAGTAAACTTCTTATGATACCTAGTTTTCACCAGTAGACTTCTTATGATACCTAGTTGGTCCAGAATGAAAATGGTGCCAGTCATACATCCAATATGGCTGTTATGATGACTGTCTTAAAAATCTTGTTGTCACTACTCCCCTGAATGGATGATCATTATGACATGGGGTTTTCACCAAAAGGCTTGTAATGATGTCTGCTTTGTCCTAAATGAAAATGGTGCCAAGCTGACATTTAATATGTGCACCACAGCAGCTAATTTGAAAATCTTCTTATCGCTGAAGAATATCAGAGATGGTTTTAACACTTGACAGTTAAAATGAAGAAATGGTCTTATCTCAAGTTCCTTGAATTTTTTTATTGCCCAGTAGAGCATCAGTCTTTTTGAGGGACTACTGTTCTAGTTACAGTTTCTTTAAAGCACATTTCTCACCGCACCTTTTTTTCATGTTTTTAATCTATTGTTGAGGTTGTTTGTGCAGTAGAGTCTTTCTTCAGCTTCAGCAGGGTTTGGATGATTTTTGTACAAAATATTAAAATTTTTGGCGTTGAGAGAGAGAGAGAGATTGGATGTTTTTTGTACAAAATATTAACATTTTTGGCGTTGAGAGAGAGAGAGAGATTGGATGTTTTTTGTACAAAATATTAACATTTTTGGTGTTGAGAGAGAGAGAGCATTTCCATAATTTGATTGTATATAAACTTGCCCTAATCTTATGGCAAAAATGCTGTAGTTAAAGAGAAATAGAAAACTGTTGAACATACAGTATGTGGCCTTAACTTAGTCCCAGTTCCAAATATTCCACGGACTTGTATTATAATTTATACTTTTTGACATGTTCTTCAAGTGTATGTAGGTGATGCCTGTGTATCTATTTTTTATTTTCTAGTAAAATGAAATTATTTTAAACAAATAAATATTTCACGAATACTAAGCATTCTTTAAAGAAGGCACTTGAAAAATGTACCTTAAAATAGGCCTCCATTATGAAAAAAGATCGTGTACAATTCATCATATGTAATCAGTCCTAATTCTCAAATGCATCTTCACATTTCAACCCATAGACAAAATGTTAGAATTGCTGGCTGTTTTAATATATAAGTAAACAAAATCGAATGAATTATAAAATAATATAGTCTATCATTTACTGGCTTGATAACATTGACGACTCCTCTCTTACTTTTTCAGTTGAAGAGCCAGGACTAGCAGAAGGACCAATTACAGTATGTAAAGGAATGGGAATGATAAGAACTGACTTTGAACCCATTTTAAAATTTCATAAATTTGACATAAATCATACAAGAGAATTACTCTAAAAAGACTATACATAAATTGGAGTCATGGTGTCAGTATTGTTTCACCTGAAGAATTTGAATCAGAAAGTAACTGTCAATAAAATGTGTTATCTTTATACTGTTTTAAAATAAAATGTTTTAAATATAGATTAAATACATAGAAAAGAAACATTTTTGTAATTTCAGAAGAATAGCTTATCTTAGCAAAGGTAACTTATGATAATTATCTAAATTCCACAGCCATGGTTCGTACAACCTTGAAAAATCCTTGAATGTTATGGGTTGCCTTCAAAACTGAATTTTAAACAAGTTGGTTTTATCCTTAAAAAGTCCTGGAATATTTTGACAGACTCCTTGAATTTTTCCCAAAATTACTTGAGTTTATGTTAGAGAATACAAAACATTAAAACTGAATAAAATATGTAGCTTTTTTAAAATAATAATTGTTGTTCTTTACATATTGTCCAAAAATAATGACTGGATAAGTATATAAAATGAGTTAAAATTGTGTGAATCAAATGAAACATGACATGGGACCCTAGTTACTGTTTGCACTAGTGGAGCACTAATTATGTTTTTATTCAACATTTGTATCTATTTTTATGAAGTGGTAAATAAAGTAACATAGAGAGAAAATTCATTTTGCATTATTTCAGACTTGTCCTATCTGTACTCAAGTGATTGATGTAAACAGCACAGACTTCAAGAAGATGGTGTGCCAGGCGGGAGCAGGTGAAATACCATATATACTTGCGTATAAGCAGATACCAACTACAAACTGAATAGACCCAGATCTGCCGTCGCAAAATGTGCCGGCAGATCTGGGTCTATGCAGTTTGTTAGGACTAATCAGTAGAACAAACAACATAGACCCTGATCTGCCGGCGCATTATGCGACGGCAGATCAGGATCTATGTTGTTTGCATTTGGACCTGGCTTATACGTGAGTATATAGAGTAGATATTTGTGATACTAGAGTCTAAGTCATGCAGGTCATGTAGGGATATGGTACCGACTGTTTCAGCTATGTGTCATTTTTGTGAATTTGATTAAATATACTTTTAAATTCTGATTATTCAGTTTATTTCATTGCTCACTGATATCAATATTTACTACAAGATAATTATATATTCATCCCAGGAAATAATTCAACAAAATCAGTGTTAAAGTATGTGGACATTTTTAGACAAAGCCAACCAAAGGCTGTGATCCAGTGTAAACCAGATTGAAATTTATGCTTTATGATGTCATGATGAAAATGCTGCATATTGAAATAATATTGTAATACCTTGCACTGGTCATGATTAGACCCAACATGCACTTTTCTTGACCCTGGTGACCAACTGCTATTGTAAAAATCCATTGTGGTTGAAAGTTTTCATCTGAACAATTGGGACTGAACATACTTTGGTAAAACTTTATTAGTATCAGATTTTAGAACAACAAGTAATATTTAATTTAAGACCAGTAAAGGTGTCTACATTTTGATATGCACTATAGTACAGTATACTGCTGACCTCAGTATTCTTCTGTGTGTGCCTACATTTTGATATACACTATAGTACAGTATCCTGCTGACCTCAGTACACTTCTGTCTGTGCCTACATTTTGATATATACTATAGTACAGTATCCTGCTGACCTCAGTACACTTCTGTCTGTGCCTACATTTTGATATATACTATAGTACAGTATCCTGCTGACCTCAGTACACTTCTGTCTGTGCCTACATTTTGATATATACTATAGTACAGTATCCTGCTGACCTCAGTACACTTCTGTGTGTGCCTACATTTTGATATATACTATAGTACAGTATCCTGCTGACCTCAGTACACTTCTGTCTGTGCCTACATTTTGATATACACTATAGTACAGTATTCTGCTGACCTCAGTACACTTCTGTGTGTGCCTACATTTTGATATACACTATAATACAGTATACTGCTGATCTCAGTATACAGTGAAACTCCGCTATAGCACAATGGTTGGGGTCCACAAAACGACATCGCGCTATGTACCGAACCATGCTATAACCAACCAAGTCATTTAGCTGAAGAAAATGATGCATGCACCAAAAAAAGGGGGCATTGGTGGTGGTTTATAATAGTGGGCGAAAAACTACAAACTTCATTGGCACACCATCTTAAATCAATGCATATTAAATGAGAAATACATATGTAGTGAAAACAGAGATTGGACTTATAATATATTACTTTATTCAGAGAACCATCCATTGGTACATGTATATGTACATGTCTAATGTATAGCATAAATAGTTTAAGTATCAACACGTGTATTCACCAACCGATCTCATGGCATGCATAAGAGTGAATCCATAATAATTCCATCGAAAATATGCACACAGAAGTATCATATTTACTCATTTTGTCATAGATCATTATGTGTCTGAATTCAATGCAAGCCCCCCTCCCCCAGGTGGGCAATATGTGCAATAGTCTGTCCAGCAAAAATGAAAATATGTATAAAAAATATTATTTAGATATATGGCCATGCTTGGAAAAAAAGCAGGAAAGGTGGCAATTGCATTTATTGGACATCGTGTGTCAATCTGAGTACAGCTTACAGCTGGAGAAATTATTGCAGCCACCATGAGAATTAAAATCCTATAGCTTAAAGGTTACATTGAGTTTAGAGATCTAGCACAAAGTAATTGGCCTCCTTGTGTTTCTTGAAAATGCAGTTTCTGAAACTGAATTGGAGGTCATTAAGGCCAAAGTGTATTTTATAATATTTTGAGTTGAACATAATATTGCCTTTGCAACATCGGACCACACTTCTAGACTTTTGAAATACATATTTTCCTTGTTGACAATGGCAGTACATGATACTTCCTTACACCTTACTGAAAATTGGTCTAACTTACAAATATTGACTGCTTTACTGAGAAGGTCTCATTAAGGTTGGCAGGTCCAGTATCATAATGCAATGAATGCTGGGATAGTTTGGACATAAAATGATGTGGTTGCAACTCTTGTCTGTTATTAAATAATGAAGACGACAAATTTCTATACAATTCAATAATCCTAATAATAGTCCTGTGAATTTTTTTATAAAGTCAATGAAATATATACAGCACCATGGGAAATCTTTAGCGATTGACTTCCTGTACAATTTAATAATTGTAATAAAAGTCCTGTGAAAAAAGTTTATGAAATGTATAGAGCACCATGGGAAATCTTTAGTGATAAAGTCAATGAAATGTATACATTGCCATGGGAAATCTTTAGTGATAAAGTCAATGAAATGTATACAGCACCTTGGGAAATCTTTAGTGATAAAGTCAATGAAATGTATAGAGCACCTTGGGAAATCTTTAGTGATAAAGTCAATGAAATGTATACAGCGCCTTGGGAAATCTTTAGTGATAAAGTCAATGAAATGTATAGAGCACCTTGGGAAATCTTTAGTGATAAAGTCAATGAAATGTATACAGCGCCATGGGAAATCTTTAGTGATAAAGTCAATGAAATGTATACAGCACCTTGGGAAATCTTTAGTGATAAAGTCAATGAAATGTATACAGCACCTTGAGAAATCTTTAGTGATAAAGTCAATGAAATGTATACAGCACCTTGGGAAATCTTTAGTGATAAAGTCAATGAAATGTATACAGCACCTTGAGAAATCTTTAGTGATAAAGTCAATGAAATGTATAGAGCACCATGGGAAATCTTTAGTGATAAAGTCAATGAAATGAATACAGCACCTTGGGAAATCTTTAGTGATAAAGTCAATGAAATGTATACAGCACCTTGGGAAATCTTTAGTGATAAAGTCAATGAAATGTATACAGCACCATGGGAAATCTTTAGTGATAAAGTCAATGAAATGTATACAGCATCATGGGAAATCTTTAGTGATAAAGTCAATGAAATGTATACAGCGCCATGGGAAATCTTTAGTGATAAAGTCAATGAAATCTATACAACGCCATGGGAAATCTTTGGTGATAAAGTCAATGAAATGTATGGAGCACCATGGGAAATCTTTAGTGATAAAGTCAATGAAATCTATAGAGCACCATGGGAAACCTTTAGTGATAAAGTCAATGAAATGTATAGAGCACCATGGAAAATCTTTAGTGATAAAGTCAATGAAATGTATACAGCACCTTGGGAAATCTTTAGTGATAAAGTCAATGAAATGTATACAGCACCTTGGGAAATCTTTAGTGATAAAGTCAATGAAATGTATACAGCACCATGGGAAATCTTTAGTGATAAAGTCAATGAAATGTATACAGCACCTTGGGAAATCTTTAGTGATTAAGTCAATGAAATGTATACAGCGCCTTGGGAAATCTTTGGTGATAAAATCAATGAAATGTATAGAGCACCATGGGAAATCTTTAGTGATAAAGTCAATGAAATGTATAGAGCACCATGGGAAACCTTTAGTTATAAAGTCAATAAAATGTATAGAGCACCATGGAAAATCTTTAGTGATAAAGTCAATGAAATGTATACAGCACCTTGGGAAATCTTTAGTGATAAAGTCAATGAAATGTATACAGCACCTTGGGAAATCTTTAGTGATAAAGTCAATGAAATGTATACAGCACCATGGGAAATCCTTAGTGATAAAGTCAATGAAATGTATACAGCACCTTGGGAAATCTTTAGTGATAAAGTCAATGAAATGTATACAGCACCTTGGGATATCTTTAGTGATAAAGTCAATGAAATGTATACAGCACCTTGGGAAATCTTTAGTGATAAAGTCAATGAAATGTATACAGCACCTTGGGAAATCTTTAGTGATAAAGTCAATGAAATGTATACAGCACCTTGGGAAATCTTTAGTGATAAATTCAATGAAATGTATACAGCACCATGGGAAATCTTTAGTTATAAAGTCAATGAAATGTATACAGCACCATGGGAAATCTTTAGTGATAAAGTCAATGAAATGTATAGAGCACCATGGGAAATCTTTAGTGATAAAGTCAATGAAATGTATAGAGCACCTTGGGAAATCTTTAGTGATAAAGTCAATGAAATGTATACAGCACCATGGGAAATCTTTAGTGATAAAGTCAATGAAATGTATAGAGCACCATGGGAAATATTTAGTGATAAAGTCAATGAAATGTATACAGCACCTTGGGAAATCTTTAGTGATAAAGTCAATGAAATGTATACAGCACCTTGGGAAATCTTTAGTGATAAAGTCAATGAAATCTATACAACGCCATGGGAAATCTTTAGTGATAAAGTCAATGAAATGTATACAGCGCCATGGGAAATCTTTAGTGATAAAGTCAATGAAATGTATAGAGCACCATGGGAAATCTTTAGTGATAAAGTCAATGAAATGTATACAGCGCCATGGGAAATCTTTAGTGATAAAGTCAATGAAATGTATACAGCACCTTGGGAAATCTTTAGTGATAAAGTCAATGAAATGTATACAGCACCTTGGGAAATCTTTAGTGATAAAGTCAATGAAATGTATACAGCACCTTGGGAAATCTTTAGTGATAAAGTCAATGAAATGTATACAGCACCATGGGAAATCTTTAGTGATAAAGTCAATGAAATGTATACAGCACCTTGGGAAATCTTTAGTGATAAAGTCAATGAAATGTATAGAGCACCTTGGGAAATCTTTGGTGACAAAGTCAATGAAATGAATACAGCGCCTTGGGAAATCTTTAGTGATAAAGTCAATGAAATGTATACAGCACCATGGGAAATCTTTAGTGATAAAGTCAATGAAATGTATACAGCACCTTGGGAAATCTTTAGTGATAAAGTCAATGAAATGTATTGAGCACCATGGGAAATCTTTAGTGATTGTTACGACTCTATGGTCTAAGAAAAATGTAACAGAAAGAAAGTGAAACCAACAAATCAAGTAAAAATCAACAAGCAATTTATTACTAGATAATTAAAATGAAAAATCAAAAAGTCACTTGCAGTAATGTGTTTATGTATCCTAATAATCCAATAAGAATGATTGTTCTAATCACAAGTCCTAAATATAGAATGTGTCCTTGAATGTTATTATGTGCCAATGGTCTCCAAAGTCCTGATGTACTAGAAATCTTGATGTGCTGAAGTCAAAATGAAGTAATCCAAAATCTCTGAATAAGTTCACATAAATTCCAAAATTGTCAATCAAAATCCAAAAGTTTATGAGCACTGTTCTAATCCAATAAATAATTAAAATAATTCCTATCTTAGAATTTGGAATGAATTTTCACAACTGTAATAGCTCTTTACAAGACTGATGGTAATGTCGAACTGAACAAAATGTCTACCAAACATGGTATATATAAAGATTGGTCACATGACAGAATGTTCTAGATTGGTCACATGACAGAATGTTCTAGAATGTGAGTCATCTTAATGGAATTCTAACTGTAAACAAAATCAACCTTGACCTTCAAATTGAGAAAACATATTGATCAAAACAACCTAATTCAAGGACACTAGTTATACATGTTTTTCCTAACAAACATAAAGATTTAAGCAAATATTAAAGTGAAGAAACATTTATAACCTCCCAAAACACATATACAACCTTATATAAACATCATACATAACATGATAAAGTCCATGAAATGTATACAGCACCTTGGGAAATCTTTAGTGATAAAGTCAATGAAATGTATAGAGCACCATGGGAAATCTTTAGTGATAAAGTCAATGAAATGTATACAGCACCTTGGGAAATCTTTAGTGATAAAGTCAATGAAATGTATACAGCACCATGGGAAATCTTTAGTAATAAAGTCAATGACATGTATACAGCACCATGGGAAATCTTTAGTGATAAAGTCAATGAAATGTATTGAGCACCATGGGAAATCTTTAGTGATAAAGTCAATGAAATGTATATAGCACCTTGGGAAATCTTTAGTGATAAAGTCAATGAAATGTATACAGCACCATGGGAAATCTTTAGTGATAAAGTCAATGAAATGTATACAGCACCTTGGGAAATCTTTAGTGATAAAGTCAATGAAATGTATACAGCACCTTGGGAAATCTTTAGTGATAAAGTCAATGAAATGTATACAGCTCCTTGAGAAATCTTTAGTGATAAAGTCAATGAAATGTATACAGCACCTTAGGAAATCTTTAGTGATAAAGTCAATGAAATGTATACATTTAAATCTTTAGTGATAAAGTCAATGAAATGTGTACAGCACGGAAATCTTTAGTGATAAATTCAATGAAATGTATACAGCACCTTGGGAAAACTTTACTGATAAAGTCAATGAAATGTATACAGCACCATGGGAAATCTTTAGTGACAAAGTCGATGAAATGTATACAGCACCTTGGGAAATATTTAGTGATAAAGTCAATGAAATGTATACAGCACCTTGGGAAATCTTTAGTGATAAAGTCAATGAAATGTATACAGCACCTTGGGAAATCTTTAGTGATAAAGTCAATGAAATGTATACAGCACCATGGGAAATCTTTAGTGATAAAGTCAATGAAATGTATACAGCACCATGGGAAATCTTTAGTGATAAAGTCTATGAAATGTATACAGCACCATGGGAAATCTTTAGTGATAAAGTCAATGAAATGTATACAGCACCTTGGGAAATCTTTAGTGATAAAGTCAATGAAATGTATACAGCACCTTGGGAAATCTTTAGTGATAAAGTCAATGAAATGTATAGAGCACCTTGGGAAATCTTTAGTGATAAAGTCAATGAAATTTATACAGCACCTTGGGAAATCTTTAGTGATAACGTCAATGAAATGTATACAGCACCTTGGGAAATCTTTAGTGATAAAGTCAATGAAATGTATACAGCACCTTAGGAAATCTTTAGTGATAAAGTCAATGAAATGTATACAGCACCTTGGGAAATCTTTAGTGATAAAGTCTATGAAATGTATACAGCACCTTGGGAAATCTTTAGTGATAAAGTCAATGAAATGTATACAGCACCTTGGGAAATCTTTAGTGATAAAGTCAATGAAATGTATACAGCACCTTGGGAAATCTTTAGTGATAAAGTCAATGAAATGTATACAGCACCATGGGAAATCTTTAGTGATAAAGTCTATGAAATGTATACAGCACCTTGGGAAATCTTTAGTGATAAAGTCAATGAAATGTATACAGCACCTTGGGAAATCTTTAGTGATAAAGTCAATGAAATGTATACAGGACCATGGGAAATCTTTAGTGATAAAGCCAATGAAATGTATACAGCACCTTGGGAAATCTTTAATGATAAAGTCAATGAAATGTATACAGCACCTTGGGAAATCTTTAGTGATAAAGTCAATATAATGTATACAGCAGCATGGGAAATCTTTAGTGATGAAGTCAATATAATGTATACAGCACCTTGGGAAATCTTTAGTGATAAAGTCAATGAAATGTATACAGCACCATGGGAAATCTTTAGTGATAAAGTCAATTAAATGTATACAGCACCTTGGGAAATCTTTAGTGATAAAGTCAATGAAATGTATACAGCACCTTGGGAAATCTTTAGTGATAAAGTCAATGAAATATATACAGCACCTTGGGAAATCTTTAGTGATAAAATCAATGAAATGTATACAGCACCTTGGGAAATCTTTAGTGATAAAGTCAATGAAATGTATAGAGCACCTTGGGAAATCTTTAGTGATAAAGTCAATGAAATGTATACAGCACCATGGGAAATCTTTAGTGATAAAGTCAATGAAATGTATACAGCACCTTGGGAAATCTTTAGTGATAAAGTCAATGAAATGTATACAGCACCATGGGAAATCTTTAGTGATAAAGTCAATGAAATGTATACAGCACCATGGGAAATCTTTAGTGATAAAGTCAATGAAATGTATACAGCACCTTGGGAAATCTTTAGTGATAAATTCAATGAAATGTATACAGCGCCATGGGAAATCTTTAGTGATAAAGTCAATGAAATGTATACAGCACCTTCGGAAATCTTTAGTGATAAAGTCAATGAAATGTATACAGCTCCTTGGGAAATCTTTAGTGATAAAGTCAATGAAATGTATACAGCACCTTGGGAAATCTTTAGTGATAAAGTCAATGAAATGTATACAGCGCCTTGGGAAATCTTTAGTGATAAAGTCTATGAAATGTATACAGCGCCATGGGAAATCTTTAGTGATAAAGTCAATGAAATGTATACAGCGCTTTGGGAAATCTTTAGTGATAAAGTCAATGAAATGTATACAGCACCTTGGGAAATCTTTAGTGATAAAGTCAATGAAATGTATACAGCACCATGGGAAATCTTTAGTGATAAAGTCAATGAAATGTATAGAGCACCATGGGAAATCTTTAGTGATAAAGTCAATGATATGTATACAGCTCCTTGGGAAATCTTTAGAGATAATGTCAATGAAATGTATACAGCGCCATGGGAAATCTTTAGTGATAAAGTCAATGAAATGTATACAGCACCTTGGGAAATCTTTAGTGATAAAGTCAATGAAATGTATACAGCTCCTTGGGAAATCTTTAGTGATAAAGTCTATGAAATGTATACAGCACCTTGGGAAATCTTTAGTAATAAAGTCAATGAAATGTATACAGCGCCATGGGAAATCTTTAGTGATAAAGTCAATGAAATTTAGACAGCACCTTGGGAAATCTTTAGTGATAAAGTCAATGAAATGTATAGAGCGCCATGGGAAATCTTTAGTGATAAAGTCAATGAAATGTATACAGCACCTTGGGAAATCTTTAGTGATAAAGTCAATGAAATGTAAAGAGCACCATGGGAAATCTTTAGTGATAAAGTCAATGAAATGTATACAGTACCTTGGGAAATCTTTAGTGATAAAGTCAATGAAATGTATACAGCACCATGGGAAATCTTTAGTAATAAAGTCAATGAAATGTATAGAGCACCTTGGGAAATCTTTAGTGATAAAGTCAATGAAATGTATTGAGCACCATGGGAAATCTTTAGTGATTGTTACGACTCTATGGTCTAAGAAAAATGTAACAGAAAGAAAGTGAAACCAACAAATCAAGTAAAAATCAACAAGCAATTTATTACTAGATAATTAAAATGAAAAATCAAAAAGTCACTTGCAGTAATGTGTTTATGTATCCTAATAATCCAATAAGAATGATTGTTCTAATCACAAGTCCTAAATATAGAATGTGTCCTTGAATGTTATTATGTGCCAATGGTCTCCAAAGTCCTGATGTACTAGAAATCTTGATGTGCTGAAGTCAAAATGAAGTAATCCAAAATCTCTGAATAAGTTCACATAAATTCCAAAATTGTCAATCAAAATCCAAAAGTTTATGAGCACTGTTCTAATCCAATGAATAATTAAAATAATTCCTATCTTAGAATTTGGAATGAATTTTCACAACTGTAATAGCTCTTTACAAGACTGATGGTAATGTCGAACTGAACAAAATGTCTACCAAACATGGTATATATAAAGATTGGTCACATGACAGAATGTTCTAGATTGGTCACATGACAGAATGTTCTAGAATGTGAGTCATCTTAATGGAATTCTAACTGTAAACAAAATCAACCTTGACCTTCAAATTGAGAAAACATATTGATCAAAACAACCTAATTCAAGGACACTAGTTATACATGTTTTTCCTAACAAACATAAAGATTTAAGCAAATATTAAAGTGAAGAAACATTTATAACCTCCCAAAACACATATACAACATTATATAAACATCATACATAACATGATAAAGTCCATGAAATGTATACAGCACCTTGGGAAATCTTTAGTGATAAAGTCAATGAAATGTATAGAGCACCATGGGAAATCTTTAGTGATAAAGTCAATGAAATGTATACAGCACCTTGGGAAATCTTTAGTGATAAAGTCAATGAAATGTATACAGCACCATGGGAAATCTTTAGTAATAAAGTCAATGACATGTATACAGCACCATGGGAAATCTTTAGTGATAAAGTCAATGAAATGTATTGAGCACCATGGGAAATCTTTAGTGATAAAGTCAATGAAATGTATATAGCACCTTGGGAAATCTTTAGTGATAAAGTCAATGAAATGTATACAGCACCATGGGAAATCTTTAGTGATAAAGTCAATGAAATGTATACAGCACCTTGGGAAATCTTTAGTGATAAAGTCAATGAAATGTATACAGCACCTTGGGAAATCTTTAGTGATAAAGTCAATGAAATGTATACAGCTCCTTGAGAAATCTTTAGTGATAAAGTCAATGAAATGTATACAGCACCTTAGGAAATCTTTAGTGATAAAGTCAATGAAATGTATACATTTAAATCTTTAGTGATAAAGTCAATGAAATGTGTACAGCACGGAAATCTTTAGTGATAAATTCAATGAAATGTATACAGCACCTTGGGAAAACTTTACTGATAAAGTCAATGAAATGTATACAGCACCATGGGAAATCTTTAGTGACAAAGTCGATGAAATGTATACAGCACCTTGGGAAATATTTAGTGATAAAGTCAATGAAATGTATACAGCACCTTGGGAAATCTTTAGTGATAAAGTCAATGAAATGTATACAGCACCTTGGGAAATCTTTAGTGATAAAGTCAATGAAATGTATACAGCACCATGGGAAATCTTTAGTGATAAAGTCAATGAAATGTATACAGCACCATGGGAAATCTTTAGTGATAAAGTCTATGAAATGTATACAGCACCATGGGAAATCTTTAGTGATAAAGTCAATGAAATGTATACAGCACCTTGGGAAATCTTTAGTGATAAAGTCAATGAAATGTATACAGCACCTTGGGAAATCTTTAGTGATAAAGTCAATGAAATGTATAGAGCACCTTGGGAAATCTTTAGTGATAAAGTCAATGAAATGTATACAGCACCTTGGGAAATCTTTAGTGATAAAGTCAATGAAATTTATACAGCACCTTGGGAAATCTTTAGTGATAACGTCAATGAAATGTATACAGCACCTTGGGAAGTCTTTAGTGATAAAGTCAATGAAATGTATACAGCACCTTAGGAAATCTTTAGTGATAAAGTCAATGAAATGTATACAGCACCTTGGGAAATCTTTAGTGATAAAGTCTATGAAATGTATACAGCACCTTGGGAAATCTTTAGTGATAAAGTCAATGAAATGTATACAGCACCTTGGGAAATCTTTAGTGATAAAGTCAATGAAATGTATACAGCACCATGGGAAATCTTTAGTGATAAAGTCTATGAAATGTATACAGCACCTTGGGAAATCTTTAGTGATAAAGTCAATGAAATGTATACAGCACCTTGGGAAATCTTTAGTGATAAAGTCAATGAAATGTATACAGGACCATGGGAAATCTTTAGTGATAAAGCCAATGAAATGTATACAGCACCTTGGGAAATCTTTAATGATAAAGTCAATGAAATGTATACAGCACCTTGGGAAATCTTTAGTGATAAAGTCAATATAATGTATACAGCAGCATGGGAAATCTTTAGTGATGAAGTCAATATAATGTATACAGCACCTTGGGAAATCTTTAGTGATAAAGTCAATGAAATGTATACAGCACCATGGGAAATCTTTAGTGATAAAGTCAATTAAATGTATACAGCACCTTGGGAAATCTTTAGTGATAAAGTCAATGAAATGTATACAGCACCTTGGGAAATCTTTAGTGATAAAGTCAATTTAATATATACAGCACCTTGGGAAATCTTTAGTGATAAAATCAATGAAATGTATACAGCACCTTGGGAAATCTTTAGTGATAAAGTCAATGAAATGTATACAGCACCTTGGGAAATCTTTAGTGATAAAGTCAATGAAATGTATACAGCACCATGGGAAATCTTTAGTGATAAAGTCAATGAAATGTATACAGCACCTTGGGAAATCTTTAGTGATAAAGTCAATGAAATGTATACAGCACCATGGGAAATCTTTAGTGATAAAGTCAATGAAATGTATACAGCACCATGGGAAATCTTTAGTGATAAAGTCAATGAAATGTATACAGCACCTTGGGAAATCTTTAGTGATAAATTCAATGAAATGTATACAGCGCCATGGGAAATCTTTAGTGATAAAGTCAATGAAATGTATACAGCACCTTCGGAAATCTTTAGTGATAAAGTCAATGAAATGTATACAGCTCCTTGGGAAATCTTTAGTGATAAAGTCAATGAAATGTATACAGCACCTTGGGAAATCTTTAGTGATAAAGTCAATGAAATGTATACAGCGCCTTGGGAAATCTTTAGTGATAAAGTCTATGAAATGTATACAGCGCCATGGGAAATCTTTAGTGATAAAGTCAATGAAATGTATACAGCGCTTTGGGAAATCTTTAGTGATAAAGTCAATGAAATGTATACAGCACCTTGGGAAATCTTTAGTGATAAAGTCAATGAAATGTATACAGCACCTTGGGAAATCTTTAGTGATAAAGTCAATGAAATGTATACAGCGCCGTGGGAAATCTTTAGTGATAAAGTCAATGAAATGTATACAGCACCATGGGAAATCTTTAGTGATAAAGTCAATGAAATGTATACAGCACCTTGGGAAATCTTTAGTGATAAAGTCAATGAAATGTATACAGCACCATGGGAAATCTTTAGTGATAAAGTCAATGAAATGTATACAGCACCTTCGGAAATCTTTAGTGATAAAGTCAATGAAATGTATACAGCTCCTTGGGAAATCTTTAGTGATAAAGTCAATCAAATGTATACAGCACCTTGGGAAATCTTTAGTGATAAAGTCAATGAAATGTATACAGCACCTTGGGAAATCTTTAGTGATAAAGTCTATGAAATGTATACAGCGCCATGGGAAATCTTTAGTGATAAAGTCAATGAAATGTATACAGCGCTTTGGGAAATCTTTAGTGATAAAGTCAATGAAATGTATACAGCACCTTGGGAAATCTTTAGTGATAAAGTCAATGATATGTACACAGCACCTTGGGAAATCTTTAGTGATAAAGTCAATGAAATGTATACAGCACCTTGGGAAATCTTTAGTGATAAAGTCAATGAAATGTATACAGCACCTTGGGAAATCCTTAGTGATAAAGTCAATGAAATGTATACAGCGCCGTGGGAAATCTTTAGTGATAAAGTCAATGAAATGTATACAGCACCTTGGGAAATCTTTAGTGATAAAGTCAATGTAATGTATACAGCACCTTGGGAAATCTTTAGTGATAAAGTCTATGAAATGTATACAGCACCATGGGAAATCTTTAGTGATAAAGTCAATGAAATGTATACAGCACCTTGGGAAATCTTCAGTGATAACGTCAATGAAATGTATACAGCACCTTGGGAAATCGTTAGTGATAAAGTCAATGAAATGTATACAGCACCTTGGGAAATCTTTAGTGATAAAGTCAATGAAATGTATACAGCACCTTGGGAAATCGTTAGTGATAAAGTCAATGGAATGTATACAGCACCTTGGGAAATCTTTAGTGATAAAGTTAATGAAATGTATACAGCACCATGGGAAATCTTTAGTGATAAAGTCTATGAAATGTGTACAGCACCTTGGGAAATCTTTAGTGATAAAGTCAATGAAATGTATACAGCACCTTGGGAAATCTTTAGTGATAAAGTCAATGAAATGTATACAGCACCTTGGGAAATCTTTAGTGATAAAGTCTATGAAATGTATATAGCACCTTGGGAAATCTTTAGTGATAAAGTCAATGAAATGTATACAGCACCTTGGGAAATCTTTAGTGATAAAGTCAATGAAATGTATACAGCACGTTGGGAAATCTTTAGTGATAAAGTCAATGAAATGTATACAGCACCATGGGAAATCTTTAGTGGTAAAGCCAATGAAATGTATACAGCACCTTGGGAAATCTTTAGTGATAAAGTCAATGAAATGTATACAGCGCCATGGGAAATCTTTAGTGATAAAGTCAATATAATGTATACAGCACCTTGGGAAATCTTTAGTGATAAAGTCAATGAAATGTATACAGCACCTTGGGAAATCTTTAGTGATTAAGTCAATGAAATGTATACAGCACCTTGGGAAATCTTTAGTGATAAAGTCAATGAAATGTATACAGCACCATGGGAAATCTTTAGTGATAAAGTCAATGAAATGTATACAGCATCTTGGGAAATCTTTAGTGATAAAGTCAATGAAATGTATACAGCACCTTGGGAAATCTTTAGTGATAAAGTCAATGAAATGTATACAGCACCATGGGAAATCTTTAGTGATAAAGTCAATGAAATGTATAGAGCACCTTGGGAAATCTTTAGTGATAAAGTCAATGAAATGTATACAGCACCATGGGAAATCTTTAGTGATAAAGTCAAACAAATGTATACAGCACGTTGGGAAATCTTTAGTGATAAAGTCAATGAAATGTATACAGCTCCTTGGGAAATCTTTAGTGATAAAGTCTATGAAATGTATACAGCACCTTGGGAAATCTTTAGTGATAAAGTCAATGAAATGTATACAGCGCCATGGGAAATCTTTAGTGATAAAGTCAATGAAATTGATACAGCACCTTGGGAAATCTTTAGTGATAAAGTCAATGAAATGTATACAGCACCTTGGGAAATCTTTAGTGATAAAGTCAATGAAATGTATACAGCACCTTGGGAAATCTTTAGTGATAAAGTCAATGAAATGTATACAGCACCTTGGGAAATCTTTAGTGATAAAGTCAATGAAATGTATACATTTAAATCTTTAGTGATAAAGTCAATGAAATGTGTACAACACGGAAATCTTTAGTGATAAAGTCTATGAAATGTATACAGCGCCATGGGAAATCTTTAGTGATAAAGTCAATGAAATGTATACAGCACGTTGGGAAATCTTTAGTGATAAAGTCAATGAAATGTATACAGCACCTTGGGAAATCTTTAGTGATAAAGTCAATGAAATGTATACAGCACCTTGGGAAATCTTTAGTGATAAAGTCAATGAAATGTATACAGCGCCGTGGGAAATCTTTAGTGATAAAGTCAATGAAATGTATACAGCACCATGGGAAATCTTTAGTGATAAAGTCAATGAAATGTATACAGCACCTTGGGAAATCTTTAGTGATAAAGTCAATGAAATGTACACAGCACCATGGGAAATCTTTAGTGATAAAGTCAATGAAATGTACACAGCACCTTGGGAAATCTTTAGTGATAAAGTCAATGAAATGTATACAGCACCTTGGGAAATCTTTAGTGATAAAGTCAATGAAATGTATACAGCACCTTGGGAAATCTTTAGTGATAAAGTCAATGAAATATATACAGCACCTTGGGAAATCTTTAGTGATAAAGTCAATGAAATGTATACAGCACCTTGGGAAATCTTTAGTGATAAAGTCAATGAAATGTATAGAGCACCTTGGGAAATCTTTAGTGATAAAGTCAATGAAATGTATACAGCACCATGGGAAATCTTTAGTGATAAAGTCAATGAAATGTATACAGCACCTTGGGAAATCTTTAGTGATAAAGTCAATGAAATGTATACAGCACCATGGGAAATCTTTAGTGATAAAGTCAATGAAATGTATACAGCACCATGGGAAATCTTTAGTGATAAAGTCAATGAAATGTATACAGCACCTTGGGAAATCTTTAGTGATAAATTCAATGAAATGTATACAGCGCCATGGGAAATCTTTAGTGATAAAGTCAATGAAATGTATACAGCACCTTCGGAAATCTTTAGTGATAAAGTCAATGAAATGTATACAGCTCCTTGGGAAATCTTTAGTGATAAAGTCAATCAAATGTATACAGCACCTTGGGAAATCTTTAGTGATAAAGTCAATGAAATGTATACAGCACCTTGGGAAATCTTTAGTGATAAAGTCTATGAAATGTATACAGCGCCATGGGAAATCTTTAGTGATAAAGTCAATGAAATGTATACAGCGCTTTGGGAAATCTTTAGTGATAAAGTCAATGAAATGTATACAGCACATTGGGAAATCTTTAGTGATAAAGTCAATGAAATGTATACAGCACCTTGGGAAATCTTTAGTGATAAAGTCAATGAAATGTATACAGCGCCGTGGGAAATCTTTAGTGATAAAGTCAATGAAATGTATACAGCACCATGGGAAATCTTTAGTGATAAAGTCAATGAAATGTATACAGCACCTTGGGAAATCTTTAGTGATAAAGTCAATGAAATGTACACAGCACCATGGGAAATCTTTAGTGATAAAGTCAATGAAATGTACACAGCACCTTGGGAAATCTTTAGTGATAAAGTCAATTTAATGTATACAGCACCTTGGGAAATCTTTAGTGATAAAGTCAATGAAATGTATACAGCACCTTGGGAAATCTTTAGTGATAAAGTCAATGAAATGTATACAGCGCCGTGGGAAATCTTTAGTGATAAAGTCAATGAAATGTATACAGCACCTTGGGAAATCTTTAGTGATAACGTCAATGAAATGTATACAGCACCTTGGGAAATCGTTAGTGATAAAGTCAATGAAATGTATACAGCACCTTGGGAAATCTTTAGTGATAAAGTCAATGAAATGTATACAGCACCTTGGGAAATCGTTAGTGATAAAGTCAATGGAATGTATACAGCACCTTGGGAAATCTTTAGTGATAAAGTTAATGAAATGTATACAGCACCTTGGGAAATCTTTAGTGATAAAGTCTATGAAATGTATACAGCACCTTGGGAAATCTTTAGTGATAAAGTCAATGAAATGTATACAGCACCTTGGGAAATCTTTAGTGATAAAGTCAATGAAATGTATACAGCACCTTGGGAAATCTTTAGTGATAAAGTCTATGAAATGTATATAGCACCTTGGGAAATCTTTAGTGATAAAGTCAATGAAATGTATACAGCACCTTGGGAAATCTTTAGTGATAAAGTCAATGAAATGTATACAGCACCATGGGAAATCTTTAGTGGTAAAGCCAATGAAATGTATACAGCACCTTGGGAAATCTTTAGTGATAAAGTCAATGAAATGTATACAGCGCCATGGGAAATCTTTAGTGATAAAGTCAATATAATGTATACAGCACCTTGGGAAATCTTTAGTGATAAAGTCAATGAAATGTATACAGCACCTTGGGAAATCTTTAGTGATTAAGTCAATGAAATGTATAGAGCACCTTGGGAAATCTTTAGTGATAAAGTCAATGAAATGTATACAGCACCATGGGAAATCTTTAGTGATAAAGTCAATGAAATGTATACAGCACCTTGGGAAATCTTTAGTGATAAAGTCAATGAAATGTATACAGCACCTTGGGAAATCTTTAGTGATAAAGTCAATGAAATGTATACAGCACCATGGGAAATCTTTAGTGATAAAGTCAATGAAATGTATAGAGCACCTTGGGAAATCTTTAGTGATAAAGTCAATGAAATGTATACAGCACCATGGGAAATCTTTAGTGATAAAGTCAAACAAATGTATACAGCACCATGGGAAATCTTTAGTGATAAAGTCAATGAAATGTATACAGCTCCTTGGGAAATCTTTAGTGATAAAGTCTATGAAATGTATACAGCACCTTGGGAAATCTTTAGTGATAAAGTCAATGAAATGTATACAGCGCCATGGATAATCTTTAGTGATAAAGTCAATGAAATTTATACAGCACCTTGGGAAATCTTTAGTGATAAAGTCAATGAAATGTATACAGCACCTTGGGAAATCTTTAGTGATAAAGTCAATGAAATGTATACAGCACCTTGGGAAATCTTTAGTGATAAAGTCAATGAAATGTATACAGCACCTTGGGAAATCTTTAGTGATAAAGTCAATGAAATGTATACATTTAAATCTTTAGTGATAAAGTCAATGAAATGTGTACAACACGGAAATCTTTAGTGATAAAGTCTATGAAATGTATACAGCGCCATGGGAAATCTTTAGTGATAAAGTCAATGAAATGTATACAGCACGTTGGGAAATCTTTAGTGATAAAGTCAATGAAATGTATACAGCACCTTGGGAAATCTTTAGTGATAAAGTCAATGAAATGTATACAGCACCTTGGGAAATCTTTAGTGATAAAGTCAATGAAATGTATACAGCGCCGTGGGAAATCTTTAGTGATAAAGTCAATGAAATGTATACAGCACCATGGGAAATCTTTAATGATAAAGTCAATGAAATGTATACAGCACCTTGGGAAATCTTTAGTGATAAGGTCAATGAAATGTACACAGCACCATGGGAAATCTTTAGTGATAAAGTCAATGAAATGTACACAGCACCTTGGGAAATCTTTAGTGATAAAGTCAATGAAATGTATACAGCACCTTGGGAAATCTTTAGTGATAAAGTCAATGAAATGTATACAGCACCTTGGGAAATCTTTAGTGATAAAGTCAATGAAATGTATACAGCGCCGTGGGAAATCTTTAGTGATAAAGTCAATGAAATGTATACAGCACCTTGGGAAATCTTTAGTGATAAAGTCTATGAAATGTATACAACACCATGGGAAATCTTTAGTGATAAAGTCAATGAAATGTATACAGCACCATGGGAAATCTTTAGTGATAAAGTCAATGAAATGTATAGAGCACCATGGGAAATCTTTAGTGATAAAGTCAATGAAATGTATACAGCACCTTGGGAAATCTTTAGTGATAAAGTCAATGAAATGTATACAGCACCTTGGGAAATCTTTAGTGATAAAGTCTATGAAATGTATACAGCACCATGGGAAATCTTTAGTGATAAAGTCAATGAAATGTATACAGCACCTTGGGAAATCTTTAGTGATAACGTCAATGAAATGTATACAGCACCTTGGGAAATCGTTAGTGATAAAGTCAATGAAATGTATACAGCACCTTGGGAAATCTTTAGTGATAAAGTCAATGAAATGTATACAGTACCTTGGGAAATCTTTAGTGATAAAGTCAATGAAATGTATACAGCACCTTGGGAAATCTTTAGTGATAAAGTCAATGAAATGTATACAGCACCTTGGGAAATCTTTAGTGATAAAGTCTATGAAATGTATACAGCACCTTGGGAAATCTTTAGTGATAAAGTCAATGAAATGTATACAGCACCTTGGGAAATCTTTAGTGATAAAGTCAATGAAATGTATACAGCACCTTGGGAAATCTTTAGTGATAAAGTCTATGAAATGTATATAGCACCTTGGGAAATCTTTAGTGATAAAGTCAATGAAATGTATACAGCACCTTGGGAAATCTTTAGTGATAAAGTCAATGAAATGTATACAGCACCTTGGGAAATCTTTAGTGATAAAGTCAATGAAATGTATACAGCACCATGGGAAATCTTTAGTGGTAAAGCCAATGAAATGTATACAGCACCTTGGGAAATCTTTAGTGATAAAGTCAATGAAATTTATACAGCGCCATGGGAAATCTTTAGTGATAAAGTCAAAATAATGTATACAGCACCTTGGGAAATCTTTAGTGATAAAGTCAATGAAATGTATACAGCACGTTGGGAAATCTTTAGTGATTAAGTCAATGAAATGTATACAGCACCTTGGGAAATCTTTAGTGATAAAGTCAATGAAATGTATACAGCACCATGGGAAATCTTTAGTGATAAAGTCAATGAAATGTATACAGCACCTTGGGAAATCTTTAGTGATAAAGTCAATGAAATGTATACAGCACCTTGGGAAATCTTTAGTGATAAAGTCAATGAAATGTATACAGCACCATGGGAAATCTTTAGTGATAAAGTCAATGAAATGTATAGAGCACCTTGGGAAATCTTTAGTGATAAAGTCAATGAAATGTATACAGCACCATGGGAAATCTTTAGTGATAAAGTCAAAGAAATGTATACAGCACCATGGGAAATCTTTAGTGATAAAGTCAATGAAATGTATACAGCTCCTTGGGAAATCTTTAGTGATAAAGTCTATGAAATGTATACAGCACCTTGGGAAATCTTTAGTGATAAAGTCAATGAAATGTATACAGCGCCATGGGAAATCTTTAGTGATAAAGTCAATGAAATTTATACAGCACCTTGGGAAATCTTTAGTGATAAAGTCAATGAAATGTATACAGCACCTTGGGAAATCTTTAGTGATAAAGTCTATGAAATGTATACAGCACCTTGGGAAATCTTTAGTGATAAAGTCAATGAAATGTATACAGCACCTTGGGAAATCTTTAGTGATAAAGTCAATGAAATGTATACATTTAAATCTTTAGTGATAAAGTCAATGAAATGTGTACAACACGGAAATCTTTAGTGATAAAGTCAATGAAATGTATACAGCACCATGGGAAATCTTTAGTGATAAAGTCAATGAAATGTATAGAGCACCTTGGGAAATCTTTAGTGATAAAGTCAATGAAATGTATACAGCACCATGGGAAATCTTTAGTGATAAAGTCTATGAAATGTATACAGCACCTTGGGAAATCTTTAGTGATAAAGTCAATGAAATGTATAGAGCACCATGGGAAATCTTTAGTGATAAAGTCAATGAAATGTATACAGCACCTTGGGAAATCTTTAGTGATAAAGTCAATATAATGTATACAGCACCTTGGGAAATCTTTAGTGATAAATTCAATGAAATGTATACAGCACCTTGGGAAATCTTTAGTGATAAAGTCAATGAAATGTATACAGCACCTTGGGAAATCTTTAGTGATAAAGTCAATGAAACGTATACAGCTCCTTGGGAAATCTTTAGTGATAAAATCAATGAAATGTATACAGCACCTTGTGAAATCTTTAGTGATAAAGTCAATGAAATGTATACATTTAAATCTTTAGTGATAAAGTCAATGAAATGTGTACAGCACGGAAATCTTTAGTGATAAAGTCAATGAAATGTATACTGCACCTTGGGAAATCTTTAGTGATAAAGTCAATGAAATGTATAGAGCTCCATGGGAAATCTTTAGTGATAAAGTCAATGAAATGTATACAGCACCATGGGAAATCTTTAGTGATAAAGTCAATTAAATGTATACAGCACCTTGGGAAATCTTTAGTGATAAAGTCAATGAAATGTATACAGCACCTTGGGAAATCTTTAGTGATAAAGTCAATGAAATGTATACAGCACCATGGGAAATCTTTAGTGATAAAGTCAATGAAATGTATAGAGCACCATGGGAAATCTTTAGTGATAAAGTCAATGAAATGTATACAGCACCTTGGGAAATCTTTAGTGATAAAGTCAATGAAATGTATACAGCACCATGGGAAATCTTTAGTGATAAAGTCAATGAAATGTATACAGCACCTTGGGAAATCTTTAGTGATAAAGTCAATGAGAAATCTTTAGTGATAAAGTCTATGAAATGTATAGAGCACCTTGGGAAATCTTTAGTGATAAAGTCAATGAAATGTATACAGCACCTTGGGAAATCTTTAGTGATAAAGTCAATGAAATGTATACAGCACCATGGGAAATCTTTAGTGATTAAGTCAATGAAATGTATACAGCACCTTGGGAAATCTTTAGTGATAAAGTCAATGAAATGTATGCAGCACCTTGGGAAATCTTTAGTGATAAAGTCAATGAAATGTATACAGCACCTTGGGAAATCTTTTGTGTTAAAATCTGTGAAATGTATACAGCTCCATGGGAAATCTTTAGTGATAAAGTCAATGAAATGTATACAGCACCTTGGGAAATCTTTAGTGATTGACAACCTGATATAAATTGGCTGCATAGACTTTTCATTGTAGAGAGCCAATGTGATCTCAGTAAGTGTCACACTGAAAACACTAACTAGCCAGCATATCTTTCTTCTTCAAATATATTACCTGATCATAATATCTTAGGAGAACTACTACTACCTCGCAAATGCATCACTCCCAGACTAAAACTTTCAACTAAGAAGCTAAAAGTTGTCTGCTCACATAGGTGTCAGTTAGATATAGTGATCTCCCCTTGATACAGGGATTGGTGCCAAATCCTGTGAATACTTAAGTTACTACTTCCTCTGGTGCAGAGTAGCATGCTCTCTACAGACAGAGAGGCCTTGCAATCCATACAAGTATTCTGGAAGTTTTTCTACCTTAAAGCAACTTGGAGAAGTTTTCTCTTCGAAGGGAAGTATACTCCATCTATAATTTTCCAACTTTTCTTGTTCCTTTCTTTTGACAACAAAGTTTTATGTCTTTTTAGAGTTTATAACTTTGCTGTCCTCACACTTAGGTGCGCTTGTATGTACCTGCATGGGTCGCTAAATGCATTCCCTCACATTGCTTTAGCTGTATTTTTATGTGCAGGTATTGTGTGCGCTATAGAAAACTCTGATAAAATTGATTAATTTCTGATGTGGTCAGATACATACAGGTAAGTTTTCTATATGTAATCTAGTCATAGTGTCCACTTCATAGTAATTATAAGTGACGTTTCGGTGATTTTACCTGTATAGGCAGTCAGTTGGCCTTTCCTACAGGTAACTTTTATTAGAATTGATACTATAGCGTCCACTTCGTTAGTATTAGTTACGACACTTAAATACTTTATTGTATTGGCTGCCACATGCGCCCTTCTCACAGGTAAAATTGTCACATAGTGTGTGAGTTCTTAAAGCAGGACGTGTGCCAGGCTACACCTGTATATATTGTCCGCTCTGTTTTTGTCTAACAGATTTAGACCATGGGCAAGACCAAATGTAATCTATGTAAACAATGGAAACATGGAAACAACAACCATTCTACATGTGTAGCTTGCTTCAGTTGCCAATCTACAAAATACATGACAGATATGCGCCTCAAGGACAGAAAGTCAATGGGCTGCAGTATTGGGGGCACAAAAAGGAAAGGTGCAGAAGTGACCTTTGATGGACGAAGATGCAGTAAGTATACATGCTGATGTCACTTCGGCAAATGATATACTTTTCGACGGGTATCACAATCCACAAGGTTCGTCAACCATGAAGTGATCCAAGCCATCATGATCAGCAACAGCTATGGCTTCTCCCTCACCGTGTCATCATGATAAACAGAATTAGTAGGCTGATTACCACAAAGGTTTGATGACCAATCACCTATATCACCTGCAATCGAGCGAGATCAAGATCAAAGCAAACCTCCTCAGTTACGTTCTCACACTTCAGAATTACAGACTGGTTATGTGGATCAAATATTCCATTCCCCATCCCAACTTAACGAACATGACAATGTCATACCAACTAAGACCGGACTCTGCCACATGGTTCTGATCGCAACAAGTCACCACCACAGTCGATCATACATTGTAAGCTCAAAGACAAAAGGTCTTTGTCCAGTGTGCCAAACCCATGTCATACAGGCACTTTCATGGATCAGCATAACCTGCATAGTGCTAACCATATCCCAATCAGGACATTCTGTGAGCATGGTGAGCCGCCACCTTAGAATTCTTCTCCAGCTACATCTCACATAGCACAGGAGATGTCAGCATCTCCACATGTTTATGGAGATGATGAAACCTGCTCTCAAGCTTCCTCGTTTTTGTTAGATCTCACTATGACGACAGAAGACTCTGCCTTCAGGCCTTCAATTGAGGAAGTCTTCTGCTTGCTGCCACCGGAGTTTTGTCCTCCTCCTCCATCAACAACCTGGGCTAAAGTTCTGGCATCTGTTGTGTTATTGATTAAAAATGATGAACTTGTGTTTCAATTGCTTCCTCAATCTGGTAGAGTTAATGACCTTTTGGGCTGCTTACATTGACAATTACAGGAGCCGAGTGTCAACCGACTTTTTCTCATAGCTACACCGTCCCTCAAACTTTAGTAGGAGGTTGTATAAGACCTACACTCTAGTTTTTCATATGGACACCTCAGCAGTCGACCGAGACGTTGCAGCATTGGGGATGACAAAACCATACTGAGTATGCATGAACTGGAAGTCTTTCAATAACACAGCAGTTGGTGCAGAATGTTGTGACAGTGGATTCTGTGTTGGATTTGGTATCAGTGGCTATCTTTCAACAAGCTGAACACAGCTTATCATCTCCCACCCTGAATTCCACAGGACATGAATGGAGTCTGTTTCTAGAATGGCCCACATTTTAAACAAAGCTGCCCAGCATATCCTGGCCATTGCCGTAACAGCAAATACTAACTTACAACTGGCGGAATGAGATGCACTGCTCTCCACCTCCATCTTTCTTAAAGATCACCAGAAAGCCAAGTTACGATTGCAGCCATTATCATCTAATCTCCTCTTCAATGGCCAGATTGAGGAAATCCAAAAACAAGCTATCAAAGAGACCAATTTCCCTCAAACACAGCCTTAGTCACAGAGGAGAAACTTTAAGGGAAATCAATGAAAGGATCAAAAGGACTCTTAAGACACAGCGCACAAGGAACAGTGTTACCAACCCAACAACCGGAGAAGACCACAGTTCTGAAGAATGAAAGTGGACAAGAAGCAGAGAGAAAGCAATCATTTCTGGCCTGCATACCTCTCCAAGCCAGTCTCTCTATAACAAAAAATGACATCATTTTCACACCGCCCTTGTCAGCTATCAAATTGGGGGGAAGGCCCCTATTATTCAAGGCAACCACTCTGCAGCAAGAAATAACGACCTTCTCCAGGCAAGGACAGTACAAATCACTCACAATGTAAATTCACTGGGATTTTATTTGAGAAAGATGGGAACACCAAGAAGGGTTTTGAATGCCGATCAGGAGGGAGACTGCTCAGTCATTGTTGACTAACAAGATATGTATCTAAACGTTCCCATTCACATAGCTTCCACGTAGTTCTTGAAGTTCGCTTGCAAAGACACTGTTTACCAGTTCATGACACCTCTGTTTGGACCCAACATCAGTCCCTGGGTATTCACGCATCTAATGGACAGAATCAGGGCCATGTCAGAACCATCTTCATAGTGGCAACATCAAACTACCTAGACGATATTCTGCAAAAACATCTGGTGAGTTATATTTTGGAGCAAAACACAATATCCCTTGTTACTCTCCTTTTCAACCTTGGATTCCTTCTCAACAAGAAAAAACTGACCTTGTACCAACTCAAGATCTTGTCCATCTATGTATGGCATTCAAAACACAGGTACACAGAGTATGTCCCCCTCAAGAACGAGCATTGAAAATCAGAACAATGGTGGCTTCATTGATTACACAGGACAATCTCTCAGCCAGAGAATTTCTTCGCCTACTGGGTTTGCTCAATGAGGCAGTGGACCTCATTGTCCTAGGTTCCCTTTTTATGAGACCATTACAAATGATTCTGTTGTCCCATGGAGGCCAAGACTTTGCTCTTGGACCAACCTATAACAATCTCAAACACGATCTGTATGGATGCAAGCACAGAGGGCCGGGGTGCACACCTCCTTCCACCATTCTAGGAGACCAGTGGTGTGTGGCCCACTTAGGATTGTCGTTTGCATATCAACATCCTCGAGATGAAAGCCATACTGAAAGCATTTTATTGGTGGTACGAGGAGCTAAATAGAAAGGGCATTCTCATTCTGTCCAACATAACCACTGTGGTTAATTATCTCAGAAGGCAAGGGGAAGCAAGTCCCCAGGTCTTTGCACTCTTATTGGGGATTTTTTAAGGTGGTGTCTTCAGCAACAAATGCATGTACAAGTTCGTCATATTCCAGATCAGCTAAATGTATTAGCAGACTTACTGTCTTGGGAGAATCAACTAATACAAATGGAATGGTCTCACCATCCCTTGGGTTTTACTTGTGTATGTGCCCACTGGGATCGACCAGTGGTGGATCTATTTGCGACAAGGTGGAATGCAAAACTCCCAATTTTTGTCTCACCAGTCCCGCCTCTGAAGGCCTTGGCAGTCAATGCTCTTTCCATAGATTAGAACGGTTTGGATGCATAAGCTAACTTTCCAAGACCTCTGATTCCCAAAGTGATACAGAAAGCAAGAGAATTGGAGTGTCACCTCATCCTGTTTGCTCCACTCAAGTGGGAAAAATTGTGGATCATCGACCTCATAATTCTAGCAGCAGAAGTCCTCAGGAAAATGTAGACATTTCCTCAACTGCTCAAGCAACCATGACAGGAGGTGTTTCACCCCAATCCAGAGTTGAACCTGCACGTCTGGATCATATTAAACAAGCCCTCAAGAACAAACAGTTCTCAGCAAGTGCTGGAGAGAATCACTCACGTGTGAAGGCCCTCCACTTTGAAAGTGTACAAAGAAAAATGGAAATTTTTTAAACAATGGTGTGAGCAAGAACACATTGCACCTCTGAGTGCATCAATACCTCAAATAGCTAACTTACTACTGTGACTCCTTGATGAGAAACATTTAGCAGCAATCACGATAAAAGGCTACCATTCCACAATCTCCGACACACTGTCATCATGGAAGAGAGGATAAAGGACAAAACAAAGAGCTATCTGATCTGGCAAATTTCGATTTCACACATCCAAAGGTGTTGGTACTCTGCCCAAAGTGGAATCTGCTCTCAAGGGCTTCATTGGTTCACCTCTCATATAAGACCTGCTTCCTACTTGCATTAGTGTCGGCAGGCAGAATCAGCGAAATACATGCTTTATCAATTGACCCAAACTTCTTGCAGTTCCAACAGAATGGGTCAGTGTCACTCATGACGGCCCCTGCTTTCATTGCCAAGAACAGGCTTCCACTCATGGGAAATCAGACTTTTGTGGTAAAACCCCTGTCTATTCTGGACACATCATCTCAAGATCGTCTACAGGATGCAGTGCAAGCTCTGAAGTGGTACCGGAAAAGGACCGAGCTGGTATGTCAAGGGAGATCCTGCCTCTTCTTACCTCTCAGAGAGAGGGAAAGGACAACATATCGGTGCAGGCACTTTTGTCCTGGATAAAATGGGTTATCTGCTCTGCATATCAGGAATTAACCCAAGATCACACATCTCGGCTCATGAAGTTATGGCACTCACAACAATCATTGCATTTGAGCGAAATTGTTCCATGGCTGACATTATACAAGCTGTGGGATGGAGGTCAGAGTTTACTTTCTCTAGCTTTTACCTCAGAGATTTTTCATCCCAAAGACTCAGCTAGACCTGGTTGGGCCTATCTCCATGGCACATCAGGTTACCTTCCTGGGTCATTTGGCAGTTTCTAAGGATGTGGCTTCCCGACTTCCACTGGATTTGTGGGAAGAAACATTTTTCCTTTTCAGAAGCCACTCCCCAGCCTATGGATTCGATTCACCAGCCTGTTTATTATCTAGAAGCTACCTCACATACCTTTAGGGACCGGAGATGGCTTCTCTGGGGAAAGGGGATGTAACTCCCTCCACCTCTTACCTAATCTCCTAAGGTATTATGATCAGGTAATGTATTTGAAGAAGAAACCAATGTTTTCTAAGTAAAATATGTTTCTTCGATAATTCTTACCTGATCATAATATACATGCACCCTCCCAGCCTCAACACCGTTACATTCTTATAGAGAGTGTGCACTCCGCTCCAGTAGTAACTGAAGTATTAATGGGATTTGGCACCAGTCCCTGTATCAAGGGGAGATCACTCTAACTGCCACCTATGTGGGCAGACAACTTTTAGCTTCTTAGCTAAAATGTTTTAGCCTGGGAGGGCTGGTTTCATGAGGTAGTAGTAGTTCTCCTAAGGTATTATGATTGGATAAGTGTTATTTAAGAAAGATTAGTAAAAATTGGTTTCTACTTTGCATATTTTATAAGAGGAGTCAATGATCTTCAACCTCTGCAAATTTGATGAATTTTTAAACACTCATCAGGGTTAGAAAATGTCATTTTTTTTCCCACTTGCCCACTGGACAAGTAAAAGCAAATTTGACATGCCCAGCAACAAAATCAACATATGCAGCAAAAAATCTTTCCTAATATAATGGCCTTTATGCGATTTATATCAAATGTTCATTTTGTATTTAAGGATTTTACCGTTTTTTTGCCTTTATCTTTGTTTTGATTGCCTTTTAGGGTTACCTAAACTTACTGGGTGCTATATAGCCAGGATTGGGCTGATGTGCCATTAAACTCTCATACAGTCAAACATAATTTTTGTAATTTTGTCTGTGTTCCTAAAACAGAACAAAGGCACTGAGAACAAATTTGTGTACATGATCATGAGGATATTTATTTCCTTTATTTCAGATAAACTCAGTTGGAAGATCCTCACTTTTAATTACATGATCAGATAAACTCAGAGGATTCCCTCACTTTTAATTACATGATCAAATAAAATCAGTCAAAAGATCCCTCACCTTTAATTACATGATCAGATAAGCTCAGTCGAAGGATCCCTCACCTTTAATTGCATAATCAGATAAACTCAGTCGAAGGATCCCACACCTTTAATTACATGATCAGATAAGCTCAGTCAAAGGATTCCCTCACCATGATCAGATAAGCTCAGTCAGAGGATTCGCTCACCTTTAATTACACGATCAGATAAACTCAGTCGAAGGATCCCTCACCTTTAATTACAAGATGAGATAAACTCAGTCGAAGGATCCCTCACCTTTAATTACATGATCAGATAAACTCAGTCAAAGGATTCTCTCACCTTTAATTACATGATCAGATAAACTCAGTCAAAGGATCCCTCACCTTTAATTACATGATCAGATACACTCAGTTAAAGGATCCCTCACCTTTAATTACATGATCAGATAAACTCAAAGGATTCCCTCACTTTTAATTACATGAACAGATAAACTCAGTTAAAGGATCCCTCACCTTTAATTACATGATCAATGATCAAATAAACTCAGTCAAAGGATTCCCTCACCTTTAATTACATGATCAGATAAACTTAGTCAAAGGATTCCCTCACCAAGATCAGATAAACTCAGTCAGAGTATTCCCTCACTTTGAATTTCATGATCAGATAAACTTAGTCAAAGGATTCCCTCACCTTTAATTACATGATCAGATAAACTCAGTCAAAGGATTCTCTCACCTTTAATTATATGATCAGATAAACTCAGTCAAAGGATTCTCTCACCTTTAATTACATGATCAGATAAACTCAGTCAAAGGATGCTCTCACCTTTAATGACATGATCAGATAAACTCAGTCAAAGGATCCCTCACCTTTAATTACATGATCAGATAAAATCAGTCAAAGGATTCTCTCACCTTTAATTACATGATCGTTCAGATTATTCTCATATTCTTCATTCATTGATTCAAATGTAAAGCATATATCATCATAATTGCTAGAGGGGATTTACTTTCCTTTTGCAACAATGTGCTTTGACAGAAAGCATGTTTCCATTCAGCCTAAATATTGCCTAACTAATGAACAGATTCCATTTTAGGACATCCAACAGTGAATCATTATCAACCATATCATTCACAGATTCATATGTAAGTGTCTCTATATTTAAGGTTATCTAAAATAAATAGAAAATAAGAGCAGGGTATATTTTGTGTTCTGTTTAAATTTTATAAACAACTGCAAAGTTCTTAATGGACTGGTTTTTATTTGACACTGACCAGCATGAAACTTGAGCACTTTAGTAGGACCTCACATTAAATAGAATGACTATGATGGCTTACACAATTCAAATGTTTTTTTTACCAAATGGAAGATTGATTCATCAAATATTCAGTTGATAAAAATGGCATCCCAAAATACATAAAGTATTGTAAACAATCATACATCAGTATTTTAACATATTATCAATGTGATACTTAGAGACATTTCTGTTACATCCAGTTCTCAACAACTCTGTCTGGGTAAGAAACATAAGCTTGTTGATTATAGCAATCACCAAGATTAAAGAGTCTTATTTGATCCTGGTAGTACTGATACTGACAGTGACAGATGTTGTCTAGAAAGCATGCACATATATATCACCAAAAGAAAAGTTTGACTGGCAAGGCATGCTTATGGTGAAGTGCACTTACCCAGCAAGTTTCATACCTGCCAACCATTACACTTTTGGCATAATCATGCCACTTTTTTTCACCTAATTATGTCTTATGCTTGCCTGTATATGGATTACGCTTTTTGGGTACATTAAAAAAATTTAAAAAACGCAAAAAAAAGTTGTGTTTCTTATTTTTATTATCATCTCTTTAATCCCACACATCATATAAATCAGAGAATATTCTAAAAAAGAAGACTGCTTCATAAAAATAGCATAAGAGTACATTTGTCATAGACCTCCATGTACTTTCCTGATTTTCTGTTTATAACAGCTGTATATGAACCATTTCCAAGAAAATGTGTTTCTTCAATTTGAAAACTTTTGTCTCACAGATTCATTGTATTAATACACAGAATTTGATAGTGGACCAGTCTATACTTTACAAAATGGTGGTGAAACAGGCTTTATCAGTGTGACTTTCAGATGTTATATGACTGAAAAATGTTAGAGAAGAGGGATCTTTTTAAACTTTAAAACATTTTGGATCAGAAAAAAGACAAATCAATAGTGCTTTACAAATTTAGAATGAAGAACATGAGAGGAGCAATACAGCACTCAGGTTGAGCACATGGTATTGATTATTGCAGAATTTGTGGAGTTGACTTTACGATCTCTCAGCAAAAGTTAGACATGTAGACTAGTTAAAGTGAGTGTTGTGTATATATAATTTGTCAATATGTTTTGTGGTTTGTATTCTGGTACTAATTCACATGGATTTTGCCCATTGGTGACAAGAACTTTAACCAGCTGCAGATCCAGGTTAGTAGCAAAACTAAATGTACATTTTTCACACAGTTTATTGTAATTCTGGCATGTAATATATAGATTACACTTTGTATGCTCAGATTACGCTTTTTTGCCACTTAGGTTACGCTTATACCTCTGTGGGGGTTGACAGGTATGAAGTTTTTTAACTTGTCCTTGATGCCCAGGCAGTGGAATTAACTAGCAATGCTAATTCAGTTATTATTTTACAATTAGTGAAAGGGAACTTTATGTCATATATTTGTATGTAATAATCCTTACATCAGGATGCATACTCAGCTACATGTAGTGCAAGAAATGCAAACCAACCTTTTTTTTTTTAAGTGATGGATACTTAGCTATATAAAACCAGCACTTTCTCAAAAAAGTTGACTACTCTAATATTTAAGTAGCAGACATTCTTAAAGACAATAAACAGCAATGAGCCATCTGTAAAGACAATAAGACCCCCCTTCCCCCCATGAATTTAAGCACCAACAAAATTTAAAATATTTTTTTTTGCAAACCATAAAACTTTAGACACATGAAGTAAACTCATTGACAATGATTGCACACACATGTAGTGATAAATGTTTAGGTCTCTACACTTATTTAGACACATGAAGTAAACTCATTGACAACGATTGCACACACATGTAGTGATAAATGTTTAGGTCTCTACACTTATTTAGACACATGAAGTAAACTCATTGACAATGATTGCACACACATGTAGTGATAAATGTTTAGGTCTCTACACTTATTTAGACACATGAAGTGAACTCATTGACAGTGATTGCACACACATGTAGTGATCAATATTTAGGTCTCTACACTTATTTATGGTTTATATTTTGTTTAAGCTTTTACCTTGTTCAAGCTGACACTTTGATGTCACAAAGAGTTCTTACCTCGTAAATTCAGCCACTCTTGATGCTCAGATGTTTTTGTACCATATAATACACTCGTATATAAGTCAAATTCAGCTGCAAACAGCATAGACCCTGTTCTGCAATCTAATGCACCAACAGATCTGGATTTGTGCTGTTTGTTAGAATTAATCAGTAGACCATGCAACATAAACCCTGATCTGCCATCTAATGTGCCAACAGATCTGTGTCTGTGCTGTTTGTTAGAATTAATCAGTAGATCATGCAACATAAACCCTGATCTGCCATCTAATGTGGCAACAGATCTGTGTATGCGCTGTTTGTTAGAATTAATCAGTAGATCATGCAACATAAACCCTGATCTGCCATCTAATGTGCCAACAGATCTGTATCTGAGCAGTTTGTTAAAATTAATCAATAGAACAAGCAGCATAGACCAAGACCAGATCAGTAGAATATACAATATAGACCCTGACCTGCCAACACATTATGCAATGGCAGATGAGACCTGACTTCTATGTGAGTATATATGGTAGATATAGACCCTGACCTGCCAACACATTATGCAATGGCAGATGAGACCTGACCTCTATGTGAGTATATATGGTAGATATAGACCCTGACCTGCCAACACATTATCAGAGATGCTGCAGGGCGTGTGAGTACGCGAATTGCGCAAACTTGGTACAAATTCGTGCACTTGGAAAGCAGTGATGCGCGAGAACCCTGCAAATTAGTTTAAAGTCACACATGTAAAAATGTACTCTGCGCAGCATACACTTTTTATTTAACTGTTAACCCTTAAAGTGCTTGTCGCAGCATTAGTCGTGCCACCAGTAAAGGTCTCATAGCGCTTGTCTTGTCATCTTTTTTTTTTCGGTAGGCAACTGTTTACACATCTGAGCACTTTGGCTTGATGTGAATGGTTTTTAAACTAAATTTGATTGGCACATTGGGCCCTAGAGCAAGCATTGTCGAGGTTGAACCTTGCATTCATGAAGGAAGTTTTACAAAGACTTCTTTAAAGTAAGGGCTCCAAGAAAACCCTAAATGGCTGACTCCCAGCATGGTTCATCTTCAGATGACGATTTAATTCGGCAAATACTGGCTGATGATAGCAATGATGACAGTGATTTTTAAAGTTTAGATGTACATGAGATTATTGGAGCTCGGAAAGTGTTACTGGAAATACCAGTGAGTAATTTTGAACCCAAAAATTATGCTGAATACGAGTCCTATGTACATGCTGGATGGACAAAAACAGACGGCATGCTTGTCAACCCCCTATTAAGTGGCATTTCGAAATTAAATGTCAAAAGACATAATACCAAACCTAATTAAAATACAGGCAATTTAATAATAGGGTGCAATTTTCATTTCTTTTCTCAAACAATTCTGCCTTGAGGGAAGTGTTAAGATAATCTAAAAAGAAAATAAAAAGTAAGGATATTTATTTGATCAAAATCATACTTGCCATAACACGACGTGTCACATGAAAAACATGATTTTGGACTCCCAAACCCCCCGACACAATCGTGTTTAGAAAAACACAATTTTCAGCAACTTTGCAACAAAAAAAACTTTCCATCCAAAAAAAAGACAAGGAAAAAAAAAAACCTATATTTTTGTATCGCTGTTATATATGCCCGTAATCTGTGGTATGTATAAACAGTAAACAGTACTGCTCAAAGCTCGTGTAAAACTGTCCTCGGGGCAGGTTTATACACCTGTTTTCGAGGCAATTAAAAGGTAAGGCAGTCAGAGATGAACAGTCACCTTTCAGAGATTTATTTAATTGGCTCACAATAGCTAGGGTGATGTGTCGTGTCAAATCCTTTTGAGCACTGCTGCGGGAGAGCCCATTAGGCTAATTTGCATAGGTAAAGTACATTAAGTGGAACAACCCAATTTAAAGTTAAGTAGATCAAAGAGATGCATGTTGAAGAACAAACTGATTGCACTGAATGAAAATGTTGAAGCCATCTTTATTAAAGTTTGTGATCAGCTGCACTGTTTCTTTGAGAATGTTGATGCCATCTTTTTTAAAGTTTGTGATCAGTGGCAACGTTTCTTTAAAGTCGGATTTTTACTCCATATATAAAATGGAAAGTGTACAAGTGTGATTCATTTTCAAAGGAAACATGTCGAAACGTAGTAGTGATTCAGGAAATATGGAGCCATCTCCCAAGTGAGCAAAGCCCAGCAAAACAAAATTCCAGAACTATTGGTTAACGGAGTTTGACTTTGTGAAGCGCAGCATCAAGGGGGTACATTTTATTCTGTGCACATATTGCAACCACCATATTGACATTAGTCATTATGGAGTGTACGACATTCGTCGACATAGCAACACCACCCAGCATCGTGTCATGGCAAAAATGCAGAGCTCAATACCCAAATTAAATAGCTTGTTTAAACAGTCATTGAAAGACAATGTAACTAGAGCTGAAGCACTTTTCTGCAATTTCATTGCTGAGACACAATCTGCCATTTTCAGTAGCAGATCATTTTACAGACCTATGCAAGGAAATCTTCCTTCAGGAAAACCAAGATTTGATATTCTGACTCAAGTGGCCATTGCATGTTTGACACTCCCTCACAGCAATGCTGATGCTGAGAGATCATTTTCAATGCTTAGAAAAGATTCAACAAGATCTTCAGGGAAGGCTGAACAGCACCACCATTCAATCTCTGATGAGTGCTAAGATGAACACATATGACACTTGCATTACCTTCAAACCAACTTCTGAACTATTGAAAACAGCAAAGACTGCATTAAATTAAAAGTGGATTTTAAAGACAGTAACTTGGTGTATTTTTTATTTAATGTATGTGAGCTTGTGACCATGTGTACATATGTGTGGTGATATTATTTGGCAATGCTAAGTCTACCATTTTTTTGCTTGTAAGTATATTAAATGCTTCAGAGAAAACAGATGGTATTTTCTTTTATTCAGATTTGAATTTTCAGTCATTTGCTATAGGCTGATTTGAAAAGATAGCTTATTCTCATTTGGATGATGTTTTTGGGGGGTCACGTGCACTGACCCCCCTTGGTCATATGCACTGACCCCCCTTGGGACCCCAAAACACACTTTTTGAATCTCAATAACCCTCCAACACTGTCTGGGAATATCGCATGTATGCAAAATACCTCTGTCTAAACAGGTTGACCATGGCATTGATGGACTTAAAACCCTAATACATCATTGTGTTACAGATAAGGATTCTGGCATAGTAGTCAGCAAAGCAGTGATTCCAGAAAGTGAAACTTGGCAGAGCTCTTGCTGGTGAAAAATATTATTTTGGAACAGACATATCCAAGAGACAGTACCTTTGAGCTGTTGAAAATTGTACATAACAACCATAAAGAACAGTTTTCCAACTTGTTCAAGCCGGCTTATCTAGCTATGCATATGTGAAAGGGGGTTCTCAGCACAGAACAATATTCATAGACAGATAAGGAACAAATTAGGCTCAGAAATGAGCAACAGATTAATGCTTATACAACTAGCATACTTGCCATAACATGACGTGTCACGCGAAAAGCACGATTTTGGACTCCCAAACCCCCCGACACGATCGTGTTTCGAAAAACACGATTTTCAGCAATCTTAGAAAAAAATTAAAAAATCCACCCCAAAAAAGAAAAAAGAAAAAAAAAACATATTTCTTGATCAATATTATATATGCCTGTAATCTGTGGTATATATAAACAGTAAACAGTACTGCTCAAAGCTCATGTAAAACTATCCTCGATCCTCGGGGCAGGTTTATACACCTGTTTTAGAGGCAATTAAAAGGTAAGGCGGTCAGAGATAAACAGCCACCTTTCAGAGATTTACTTAATTGGCTCACAATAGCTAGGGTGATGTGTAGTATCAAATCCTTTTGAACACTGCTGCGGGAGAGCCCATTAGGCTAGTTTGCATAGGTAAAGTACATTAAGTGGAACAACCCAATTTAAAATTAAGTACATCAAAGAGACGCGTATTTAAGTGCAAACTGTTTGCATTGAATGAGAAGGTTGAAGCCATCATTATTAACGTTTGTGATCAGCGGTACCGTTTCTTTGAGAATGTTGATGCCATCTTTTTTAAAGTTTGTGATCAGTGGCAACGTTTCTTTGAAGTCGGATTTTTACTCCATATATAAAATGGAAAAGTGTACAAGAGTGATTCATTTTCGAAGGAAAAATGTCGAAACGTACATGTAGTAGCGATTCAGGAAATATGGAGCCATCTCCGAAGCGAGCAAAGCCCAGCAAAACAAAATTCCAGAACTATTGGTTGACGGAGTTTGACTTTGTGAAGCACAGCATCAAGGGGGAACATTTTATTCTGTGTACATATTGCAACCACCATATTGACATTAGTCATTCTGGAGTATATGACATTCGTCGACATAGCAACACCACCCAGCATCGTGACACGGCACAAATGCAGAGCTCAATACCCAAATTAAATAGCTTGTTTAAACAAATGACACTTGCATTACCTTCAAACCAACTTCTGAACTATTGAAAACAGCAAAGACTACATGTAATTAAAAGTGGATTTTAAAGACAGTAACTTGGTGTATTTTTTTATTTAATGTATGTGAGCTTGTGACCATGTGTACATATGTGTGGTGATATTATTTGACAATGCTAAGTCTACCATTTTTTTGCTTGTAAGTATATTAAATGCTTCAGAGAAAACAGATGGTATTTTCTTTTATTCAGATTTGAATTTTCAGTCATTTGCTATAGGCTGATTTGAAAAGATAGCTTATTCTAGTTTGGATGATGTTTTTGGGGGGTCACGCGCACTGACCCCCCTTGACCCCCTGTGTGACCCCCCTTGGGACCCCAAAACACACTTTTTGAGTGTCCAAAACCCCCCAACACTGTCTGGAAATATGGCATGTATGAACTAGAGGAGACATCTTTGAGGATTTTGATTTTAATAGAGCTCTAACATAGTGAAGCTGGAAGAAAGAGACGGATATTTTTGTGTTAGGTAAATATTGAACTATGTCCTTTTCCTCCTCCCCCTCATTTTTGTTCTACTCTCACCTTGTTTTGGTGATGGTGGTGGGGCGGGGGGGGGGGCTCCCCCCTTTAGGTAAAATCCTGGCAGCATCTTTGCATTATGTGATGGCAGATGAGACCTGATTTATATGTGAGTATATATAGTAGATTGGTCTTTGAGGTGGAGAAAACAAGAGAGCTACGTGGAAACCACATTGGGAACCACCTCTCTGTACATCCACCTCTCTGTACATGTGTTGGTACATGGGATTTGAGCCAATGACTGCTGATATGCAGAGCAAGTGTTTTGCACTCTTTTGTCCAGGCTTTTTGAGTAGATAATTTCTTTTCAAATAAACATTTTTGTCAACATACAGCTGTACATATCACACAGGTTTCTCTACCAACACACTCAACATGGGATTCGTTATTCAGCAAACCATATATCAGGTACTTTAAGCATGTGAAAATTTGGTAAGTGGTCCATGATATGGTTTTATTTGAGTGCTGTTTATTTTGGTGGATTCAAGAAAGACAGTTAAAATACAGTGGTGCATTATAGCTAGGGAAATTGTGAATGCTGATTTTTATTGAAAATTTTCCATCCACACAAAAAAGCCTAAATAAACTTCACATCAAAAATATTTGATATGATGCAATTTTCAATGAACATTGGGCAAATGCAAAAGAATTTTAGTAGTAATGGTGTTAACTAAAAGATCTAAGAGCATGTAAATCATAAAGCTTGGGCAGTAAACACTTTGTGTGTTACAGTCGTCCTCTGGCATACTCCCCAAACTTCCGTTTCCACAACTTATCTTTCCCTAGATTTGTTGGACCAACTTGAATGAGTTTGATTTCTAGCATTGCAGTCAGTTACAGGAGTTATGTACCCGGATTGCCTATCCTACTGACTTTTGGTTTCTCCAATGTAACTTTTACCAGATTCTGTAAGCAGCTTTATGTTGACAAGACCTTGAATAAGTGTTCCACGATATCATTAAAAGGAGTTATTCTTCCTGAAAGCCTATCCTCTGGACTTTGGTTTCTGCAGTATAACTTTACCAAGGTTTGTGAATTTCTACCAAATTTGTTGTGTAGTGTGGCTTTATAGTGATGATACTTTGAATTTAATTTAAAGCCTACCATGAAAGCATTTATATGAGTTATGCCCCCTGATTGTCTGTCCTACTGACTTTGGTTTCCACAGCATACCTTTTAACCAAGTTTAGTTGGATTTCAACTAAATTTGGTATTGAGATTTATATTGAAGAGACCTTGAATGAGTTTTATTTCCATCATTCCAGAACATCATTAACAGAGGTTATGCTCCCTTGTGGCTTTTCCTCTTAACCTTAGTTTCTGCAACATTACTTTACCAAGATTTGTTGAATTTTAACCAGATTTGGCATGCAGCTTTATACTTTTGAGACCTTGAATCATTTCATATAACATACCTGTGATTCTACCGGCGGTAGGCCAAAAATACCGTTTTAAAGACCGTCTACCGCACATACCGTTTAGTAGTCGAAATCTACCGGTTTTGAAAATTTCACGGAAATTTTTTTTTTTTTTTTTTTAAATCCGGTTTTTTTACGCGTTCTATCAACACATTAGATAAACCAGCCAGAACCAGTCTACTGGGAGCCGGAAATAATAGACCTACGATATGACTGGTGCGACGATGCGTGGTTGAGTAGTGGGATTACAATTGTTAGCATGTTGACACAGAAGCGGCTAATTGATTACCTTATTGTTGTAATTTGGAGAGTTTAAGGCCAAATGCGGGATGTTGTTTGAGGTGTTATAAGTAATAAAAGGATCAAAGGTAATCTTTGATGACCATAAGTCTTTGACTAAAACTCGGCCGATCTGTCGTGGAAGGAAGATAAAACGGAGACCGACCAAAAATGATCTTGGCAGAAACACTTGAGTAAGTATTTTGATTCGATGTCTTTTAATTGTTCTTGTATTGTTCACGATGGTTTAAAATGAATATTTAAGGCAGCTTGTATTTTTTTTTTTTCAATTCATGTCGAAATGCCGAAACGTCCGCTTTCTCCCAATGCTAAGAAGCCACCAGCTAAGAAATACTACAGCAAGTTTAACAACGCTTGGATACCAGAATTTAAGTGTGTGCAGGCTAGTAGCAAAGGTCCTGACTTTGCATTGTGTCTTTCGTGCAAATTGGATTTTAAGATAGCATATGGAGGAAGAAATGATATCACCAGGCATATACAGACACCATCACATAGGAGCAACGATTCTTCTGTAACAAACACACCCACATTGAAGGCATTATTTGAGACTGGATCAAAAGTGGATAAAGTGACACTTGCAGAGACTTTGTTTGCAAATTTTGTGGCAGAGCACAATTTACCATTCCTCATAGCAGATCATTTTACTAAACTGGTTAAAGTCATGTTTCCTGACTCTGAAATTGCACAAAAATTTTCATGCCAGCGTACAAAGACAACACATATTGTCACTCAGGCCCTAGCCCCCCACTGGGACAGAAGAGTTGAAAATATGTGTAGGAGTCAGAAGTTCAGTATCATGATTGATGAATCAAATGATCAAGGGGATGATAAAATGTTGAATGTTCTAGTCTGTGTGTATGATCAAACAGTTCAGCGTATTTCAACCAGATTCCTTGGTATTCCAACATGCAACATAGGCACAAGTGAAATGATCTTCAGATCCCTCAACCAGATTTTTATGTAATTTTTTAAAATTTTCATTTTTTAAAATAATTTTATATTTAAAGAAAATAATTTAATATGTCACAGCCATTCAGATTTTACACAAATGAAATATTTTTCAGAAGCAATAATTCAGTATAATTATTTCCAAAAATGTTTATTATTTTTAATATTTCACAACATTTGTCAACTTACATCATTGCAAAACATGGAGAGCAAAGAACTAAGTTACTAAGCAACAGGAAAACTGAAGTTAGAACTTCTTTCAAGACTGAGTGTAGTTGTCCTAGCATTGCCACATTCCAATGCTGACACAGAGAGGACATTCTCTATTCTTCGGAAAATCCAGAGTGATTCAAGGGGAAGTCTGGACCAGAAGACTATTGAGAGCCTGCTAAGTGTGAAGATTAACAATCACAGTGAATGTCACCAGTGGTCACCAGACAATGATCTTCTGAAGGAAACTAAAAATGCCTGTGGATTTTATAAAAAAAATCTTTGCTTGTAACATTTTCCATCAGATTCTGAATCAGAATCATGTGCAAAATTGTGTATTGTATTATAATATGAAGAGAATACATATTTAGTGACAAATTGAACTTGTTTTGTTTTCAATTCCCTTAAAACACGTAAAATTTATGCCGATAAAAAATCTCCCTTTTTAGAAGCCAATCTCCTGATCAAAATTTGTAAATCTACTGGTTTGAAATCCTGGTTCTGTCACAGGTATGATATAACCATTTAGAAGAGTTATGGTCCCTGACTGCCCATCCTTTTTTTTCCACAGCATAATTTTACAAAACAATGTTAGATTTCAACCAAATTTAGCATGCATGTTTATATTAATGAGATGTTGAATGAGTTCAAATTGCAGCATTCCATGTCATAATTTAAAGGAGTTATATCCCCTGATTGCCCATTTGCCTAACTTTTGATTCCCAAAACAAGTTTCTATAATTAATGCCCAATCTCATAGTGATTGTGGCCCTTAGCGATGCAGTGAATAGTTCTTGTTGACTGTCAAATTCTTATTTTGCAGAATTTTCAACTGGGTGCTTAAGTGGGTTATAAAATGTACATGTCTGCATTTGAAAATATTGATTGATGTTGTACTAATGATGATGATCATAATAATGAATTTTGATATTGATAACTGATGATGGTGATGATGAGGAGGAGGAGAAGGATTATGAGAGATGTTGATCAGGAAAAGGGCAATAATAATCATGATTAAGATGTTGATAATGTGGTGATGGTTATAATATATTCATGTTCATGATGATGATGATTTATTTTCAGATCAGGAGGCATTTATTTTTACATTTGTGTCCTTGCTGAATACTGAAGCAAAGGAGTTGACCCTGGATGCTCGCAGCACTCTGGTCCCATGGTCGAGTTCATTGGAGAAATCGATCCTTATGGTGACCAAACGACCCAGTACCTGTGAAAAACTCCTGTCTTAAGAATCATGATTTACCTCCACACATAACGTCTATACTCATGTATACGTTGTATCCAACTGCAAACTGCATAGACCCTGATCTGCCATTGCATAATGCACCAGAAGAGCTGTGTCCATGCATTTTGTTACGAATAAGCCATAGAACAAACAACACAGACCCTGATCTGCTGGCAAATTATGCAACGCCAGAACAGGGTCTATGTTGTTTGCAGTTGGACCTGACTTATAAGTAAGTATATATGGTAGTACACTGAAACATGTTTATAACAAACTTGTTATAGTCAATTGTCATTTATATCAAAGAGCTAATTTTGGTTTTGCATATTTGCAGTGCAACCTCCCATATTGTTACTCACTTTTCAGCATGCACCTGTCTTTTTAAGTTTTCTTTCATTTCTTTTTATAGTTACATCCCATAACAGCCATAACATTTCTATTCTTTTTGGTGGTTATCTAAAAAGAAATGGACCAAATATATCCCTGGTAATAATGTCATTCTGTTAGTGAAAGACTTGTTGCACTAAATCAACTACTCTTTATACACAGAGACAGACCATTTAACTTTCAGCGGTGGGGAGAGGGAAAGGGCCTGGGATTTTCTTTCAAACCAGGATACCTTTTTTTCGTTTACCTTAAGATAATTTTTTTAAAACTAATATTAAAAATTTAGTTATAATGGATATATTTTTTTTTTCTACAAATCAGAGCAAGAATATTTTTTAAAGGTATTTAGGGGCAGGACATTTTCTCAAGATATCCCAAGCCCCTCCACCCTGCTTCAGAAATTAAATGGTCAGTTTCTAATTATGCTGCACTGCATGTGCATATGAGATCGTATAAATACATGTATATACTTGTGTACAAGTTGGTTCCAACTGCAAACAGAATAGATCCAGATCAATGCAGTTTGTTATGACTAATCAGTAGAACAAACAACATAGACCCAGATCTGCTGGTGCACTATGCGACGACAGATCAAGATCGCTGTTGTTTGCAGTTTGGTGAGTATGTTGAGTATATATGGTATGTTTCATATCTCCTTTTCACTGGATTGTTTTTTAATAGTTTTTTTTTGTATAGAGTATCTTGTTGTAGAAGCTTTGTTGGTACTTTGAAAAAAATTATTTCATAAATCTGTTTGTTCTGTGAAGTAATCATGTAATGTGTAAATAACTGGAATAATATCATCCAGAAGAAATTTACCATTTTGACTTGTGTATAAGTCAGGTCTAACTGCAAACAATATAGACCCCAATCTGTCATCATGTAATATGATGGCAGATCAGGATCTGTGTTCTTTGTTCTACTGATTAGTCCTAATCAACTGCATAGACCCAGATATGCTGGCACATTATTTGATGGCAGCTCTGGGCGTATGCAGTTTGCAGTTGGGTTTGACTTATACATAAGTATATACAGTATTTGGAATGTGGAACCTGTAATCATTTGTTTTATAAGAACAAGTAATTGCTGTTCAAAAAGTATTTGACATACTTGTCTCAGAAAAAAGAACGATTGAAATTTCATGCTAAAATTAGATTTTCTTCTTTGTACATATGTTTTTGTCAATTTTATTGAAAAAACCTAACTGTCCAGAATTAGAAATCTTGGTCTCAATTATATTTGTAGATTCTACGGGCATGGGAAGAGGTATTTTGAGTAGAAATATCAGTGATACTCTTGTACCTGTAGTACTGTTAGTCTGAGGTTTCTCTTTCCATCTTTACATTTTCACTTGAGCATTAAATTGTTTGTTTCAGTATTGACTGTAGATGTCTTCATGACAGAATAATCTTGTCTGAAACATTTTTTTAAAGTCTGGTCACATACATACATGCTTGCTAGATATGGACCCATTGTAAATAGATAGTTTTATTAACTCGTCTGGCCATAAAGCCAGGAGAGCTGATGGTATGGCCCTGTGTCCGTCGTGCATCATCTGTTGTGCATCCATCAATATTTGCTATTTGTTTTCTTAAAAACCTCTGGACCAATTTCAGAGAGGATTCTGGCATGAAGGGCTTCATAATTGTACAAATGATGCAGATCTGCCATTGAATATGGCTGCCATTATTAAAAACAAAATAGAAAAACCTTTTAGGTGTCACTCTACAGTTTCATATTTTGCATAGGGTTAGATTTTTAAAGAAAAAGAATTACCCAGGTTGACCTCACTGGTTGTCCTGGCTATTTAAAAAAGACCTTGTATATCTTTGGTATTGTTAAAAGAACTTTTAATTCCCTTTATTTTGATGTATGATTGATGGGTGCAATTTGGGTTATAGAGTATACAGCTTGGTCTTCCTTAAGATGCGCACCTCTCAAAAAACTGCTAGCTCCGCTTGGTCATTTTCACTATCTAGACTTCAAAGGTAAATATTAAAAAAAGAGCTGATAACATTTTTTACTTTTTATATATTTTGTAATTCATTGTACTTTCAGAGGCTTGTACTGCCTACTCTGGCAAAATTTGTTTCCCTATTTTAATGACTGCTGAAAATAGTGTACTTTTAACTAATTCAGGCTGATTTTTCGAGTACTTTGGAGTGGCCATTTATATCTGCTGTGTGCTTAGATCATGTCCAATTTCCACAATTACAATATGTAAAGAAATTTCACCCACAGTACATGAAAGTAACATAGAGGTATGCCAACATTCTCTCCATTGTGCATGTTACAAATGCAAACAACTTCATCTTACACCTGTAACTCTCTCAGAAGCATGTAATATCTGTAGAGCGCCCCTAAACAACTTCTCAGAAACTGGTCGAAAGAATTTGACCAACTTTGACAGCATTCCAGCATGAAGGGCCTCTAATTTTGTACAATTGATGCCGACCACCATCAAATGTAGCCATCATTACTAAAAGTAATAAAACATTTGAACTTTTTTCTGAAGAAAAAAAAAAACGCCCAACAGAATTTGACCAACTTTGACAGAATGCATCCTGGCATAAAGGCCTTTCAATATTAGACAAATGATTCTGCTGTGCCATTAAATATGGATGAAGACACAAAAACAGAGAAACCTCAAAGCATTTGCTTTCATAACATTTCAATCAACAGCATAGGAAGAAATTGCTAGAGAAAAGCAACCTAGTGACCCAGATTTCCTTGCCAACTGCTCTTGAATTGGCTATTAGGCAGATGTCAGCCGGGTGAGTGATATCAGGCCCCTTTGGACCTTTTGCATGATGTAATAAATATGCTTCCATAATCACCTTGGGTCAATTTGCCAGCATTAATGCATGAAATATATGTATATTTGAAGGATAACAACAATATTTTAGCATTTGAAAATAGTAATGGTGAATTTACCCTAAGCAGTTATGATTCTTAATAAATGTAATACTTAGAAATAAAGATGCTCTTTTGCTTAACTGGTCATAAACCAGATCAGCTTATATGATTGCCTGTTGTTCAAAATATGTTATCCATATGACCATCTTTTGTATCATTGCACAAGTTTGTTATAGATACTCCTAAACTACTGGGAGGATTGTCCTGAAATTTTATGCACACATTCTTCACAAAGTCTTGTTAGTTTGAAATTAAACTGGTGTCCTAGTGACATCCAATATGGCCCCCACAGATAAACAGATGGTCATATTGACCATGGACTTTTCACTTAAAGATTTTTTGTATTGCCTACTTGGTTCTAAATGAAAATGGTGCCAATTTGACCTCCAAGCCATCTCAAAAATCTTCATATTGCTATTTATCAGAAACAGAAAGCCATAATGACTTGACTTGTACTAAAAGGCTTCTTATGAAAATGATCATGATCTGAGATCCAGTATGGCCACCATGGTGGCTATCTTGAAAATCTTGTTATTGCTTCCTCCCCTGAACAGATAGTCAAATCAACAACAGGTTTCCAGGAAAGACTTGCATAATTGCAAATCGTGTCAATCAGACTGTCAGCATGCCCACTAAGGCAACCATCTTGAAAAATCTTGTTATCACTACTTCTGAATGGATGGTCATATTTATATGGGTTTTCAACAAAAGACTTCTTATGATTTGTAACTGGTCCTAAATGAAAATGGTGACGATTAAAACTCCATTGTGGCCACCATGGTGGCCATCTTGACAATTTTGTCATCGCCTCTTCTCCTGAATGGATAGTCGTAGCAACATTGGGTTTTCACTAAAATATTTTTTCTGATATCTAGTTGTTCCTAAATGAAAATGGTGCTGATCTGACAATCAGCATATCCACTCTTTTGTGAAGAAGTTGAAAGCCAGACCTAATTGACCTTGGGGTCAAGTCAAAAGTCATTATTTGCATTTTGATACTTCATTGAGCTAACTAACACAGTGGCTTGTACATATACAAAAAGATTTTGACCTGATAACACAGAGGTATTAATGAATTTTTATCCTACCCAGTTTGTTGATATATTTGAAGAATACCTTGAAAGATGCCAGTTCAGTAACTTTGTTTTTGTTCCAAAAAGTAATAATTATATATTTCACCAAAATTAGTATGTGAGTTTATTGTGACATTGTCTGAAACAATTAAGTTGACCTATCCATGATATCAGGTTCAAGGTCAAAGGCCATGACAAAGAACTTTGTACTGCACTTACAGGTATTATGTGAATATGCTAACTCAGAATTAAAAGGAATAAAAAGACAGAAGAAACGGACTTATTATGGACTCCTAGAAATATTGTTTGGCCAGTAGAGCTTTAATCCCTAAGAGGGACTCTTTTTTTTCTCTTATAAATTTTCTAGAATACAGGCACAGTTTACCACATCAAATTATAAAATCCAAATGTTTGTAGTACACATAATATTGGAAAACATTTGTATAGCCACTATGAAAAGCAGAGCCATGTTACTTAGTATCACAGGAATCATGATGTTACAGTCTCAACATTTGTATAGACACTGTGGAAAGCACTGCCATGTTACCAGGTATCACAGGAATCATGGTGTTACAATCTCAACATTTATATAGCCACTGTGGAAAGCACTGCAGTATTACTTAGTATCACTTCAACCATAATGCTACATGCTCAACATTTTTTGCTTGCCAACAGTGGATTTAAAATGGGGCATTACCTTATAATTAGAAGTAGAATTTGAATTTTTTTTCTAAGATTAGCACTATATCCTGTGTGTATTATTCAGTGCAACATTTATTAAGTGTTCAGTCATATATAAAGTGTTAAGTTATATACTATGCAAATGTTCATAATCGCATATTTGTGCAGTGCATTATGTTGGTGTTTACAGTGTGCTATGTGTTAAAACACACAAGTTATTAAGTCTGCAGTGTGCTATGTGTTAAAACATTCTTTTCATACTCTGATTCAGAAGCTGATTGACCTTTGAATAGCATTCAGTAATGAAAAAAAACTTGTTTAGTTACATTTTAATGTCTTCTTTAATTTAATTTCTATAAATTTCATGCTTTTGCAGTGTAACAGAATGTAATATACTTGTAATGATGACAAAACTTAAGTTTTATAGACCTTGTCATTTTGAGTAAAATTTTCCATGGAGAATGTAACTCTTTGTAGTGTTTTTTATCATCATTGATTCAGATTCTCAGTTTTGACGGGATCTTAATTTGTAAATTCCCGCATGTAAACTTGTATTTACATGTACAATTATACTCCAGCTTCAAGAAACTCGCTCTGTCCATCCTCCTTGCACTGTGTATGCATCTTGAGATGAACACGTGACATGTAACAAAAGTGGCTTGCTATGACCTATCTACTTTTTTCAGGAATTTACTAAACATTTATTAAAAGTTATGTCCAGGCAATGACTCTGTACTATTTCACCTGTTGCCACCAAACTTACACTGAGTATGTATCTTAGAATGGCAGTGTGTCTTAAAACTGGGTAACCTACTTTCCAGGATTTATTCAAAATTGCTTACAAATTATGTCCATCCTCCATGTATGATGTGTCCATCCTCCCAGTATGGGCTCTGACTTATTACATACTACTTTACTTACTGACATCAAGCTTGTACTTTGTATGCATCTTAGGATGAATGTATGGCATTCACAAAAACTGGGTTTATTTGACATACTTTCCAGGGTTTTAAAAAAAAAATTGTTACAGTTGTGTACCGCCACCAATTTCAATACTTTTCTACCTATTGCCACCAAACTTAACCATAGGATGCAACTTGAGATGAATGCATTTCACCTCAAAGCTGGGTTACTGTGACCTCTTCTCCAGGATTTTGAACATTCCTTAAAGATCATGTCTGTGCTCCAATTTCCACATCTTTTAACCGACTGTTACCCAACATACGTAGTAGCTGAATCATAGGATGAAGCTGAGTCTTACACCATAACAAGGTTGACCTACTTTCTATGGATTATTTAACTAAGCTGAGTCTTACACCATAACTAGGTTGACCTACTTTCTATGGATTATTTAACTAAGCTGAGTCTTACACCATAACTAGGTTGACCTACTTTCTATGGATTATTTAACTAAGCTGAGTCTTACACCATAACTAGGTTGACCTACTTTCTATGGATTATTTAACTAAGCCGAGTCTTACACCATAACTAGGTTGACCTACTTTCTATGGATTATTTAACTAAGCTGAGTCTTACACCATAACTAGGTTGACCTACTTTCCATGGATTATTTAACTAAGCTGAGTCTTACACCATAACTAGGTTGACCTACTTTCTATGGATTATTTAACTAAGCTGAGTCTTACACCATAACTAGGTTGACCTACTTTCTATGGATTATTTAACTAAGCTGAGTCTTACACCATAACTAGGTTGACCTACTTTCTATGGATTATTTAACTAAGCTGAGTCTTACACCATAACTAGGTTGACCTACTTTCTATGGATTATTTAACTAAGCTGAGTCTTACACCATAACTAGGTTGACCTACTTTCTATGGATTATTTAACTAAGCCGAGTCTTACACCATAACTAGGTTGACCTACTTTCTATGGATTATTTAACTAAGCTGAGTCTTACACCATAACTAGGTTGACCTACTTTCCATGGATTATTTAACTAAGCTGAGTCTTACACCATAACTAGGTTGACCTACTTTCTATGGATTATTTAACTAAGCTGAGTCTTACACCATAACTAGGTTGACCTACTTTCTATGGATTATTTAACTAAGCTGAGTCTTACACCATAACTAGGTTGACCTACTTTCTATGGATTATTTAACTTTTTTTAAAAGACACCAACTCGTGCTGTATAAGCAGAGGCATATTGTAAACTCATACTCACTAATAACTCTTGGTTGACCTACTTTCTATAGGTTATTGCACACTCTTTAAAAGATGCAAACTCATGTCTCAGAAGCAGATTATTTTTATGCCATGTAACAATATTTGCCTTTGTCCACCACTGACTCTGTATTACCTTCTCTACTAACACCAATGCGAGCACTTGTTCCTCCACCACCTCCTACTTAACATTTTACCAAATTTGCTATGGACATAGCAACAATTGATGTTGTCACAGTTCCCATGGTTATGGAACATCCTGGAAAAAAATGTCATGGAAAGTTATGGAAACTAATGGCAAAGTCATGGAAAATGGCCAAAAATTAAATGTCATTAAATGTCACCCCAGGCAGCCATTTCAAATTGATGAATTTTCAGAATCATTGCTACGGAAGTCTTCCAGTTTGCTGATTTCTCAAAATCTGTATTTAAGTGCACATTAATCTCTCTTTACTTGTCAGTCTGTAGTGTTAAAGTGGGTGGATTGGATGGCTGTAAGGGGAGGAGGAGGCCATCTTGACAAAAAAGCTGATTATATGGTTATCTTTCCTATCATGTTGATCAATATTATGATTATTTCCTGTGTATAGATCCAACTTTCCAGCCTTTTCATCATTAACAATTTAGTCACAGAAAACCAGAAATTTGTCATGGAAAAGTCATGGAAAAAAATCCCAGATTTGTGTAGGAACACTGTATTGTTTGCCAATATCTGTAATAATTGTGGCAATTGTCAAACTTTTCTCTTTGAACAATCATTTCAGCCTTTCATCTAATTCTAATTTTGCACTAATTCTTTCATTTATGCCTTCTGTGTTTTATCTATAAAGAAATATATATATATTTTTCCCTGTTTCATAATTCCTGTGACATTATTAGTTCATCTCTATGAAGTAGAGGAGAGCTATTGTACAAACCTGGCGTCAGTATCAATAAAATCATAAATAGATACAGTCTCACTGCATCTCAAGTATTCTTTCTTCTTAGGTACTAGGTAACAGTTTGGAATGGATTTCATAGCATCTGCTCTCTGGGGAGGGGGCTAACTTTGTACATGTACTTTAGTTGTACATTCTTGGTTATGTTTTTGCATTTAGCTCAGGTTTTTTGCACACTTTATAGAAACTGTTATACCTGGAATCAGGAAACTTGGTGAGGGGATGCATCTTGAGGAGTACTACACCCTTTTCACAAAAGTAGGTCACTGTGTCCCATATTTCAAAATTCATTGAATAGCTAAATTTAGGATTACAAGTTTTTTTCCCAAGCGTTAAATTTAGCAATAAAAGTTTATTTCCCAAGCTCTTTTCATGCTTTCAACATGAAACTAAATGATTGTAAGATCTCTATTAGTACCGACCCTTACAACAAAAGGTGATCACTGTGACCTACATTTCACATTTTACTGGCTTAGGTTTTTGCCTTTAGCTCATGACTATATTGGTTTTGTGCACCCTGTATATATAATGTTACTGTATACCTAGAATTATGAAGGGATGGTGAGGGTATGTATCTTGACAAGTACTACACCATCATCACAAAGTCAGTCACTGAGACCCATATTTAATGCGTCACTGCCTTGGGTTCAGTCTCCAGCACTGTTCATGCCAGAATCATCAATGATTGTATGCATCTATATTAGTACCACACCCTTGCAACTTAAGAAGCTGATCTATATTTTATCCTTTACTGGCTTTGGTAAAATTTTGGCCAAATGACTTTATGGCATGCTATACACATACTATCTTTCCTAGAGTCATGAAAATTGGTTAGGGGATGCATCTTGATAAGTTCTACATCCTTATTGCAAAAGGAGGTCTCTGTGACATATTTAATATTTCAGTGACTTGAAATTTTGTGTTGAAAGTTCATTTAATGGGATCTGTGTATATTCCAATCATGAAACTTGATAATTGGATGCATCTCTGTTAGTGCTAAACCCCTACAATAAAATAACATTTTATGCTTTACTAACATGGGTTTGGTATTTGTGTTAGGTTTATGACCACATAAATTCTTCCATGCTATATACATACTAGCCCTCTCAGAAGGCCCTTTCTGACACCCCCTCCCCCCTCCATCATCATCTTACCTCAGAAAGTTAACTTTAATATATTTCCATATTTGGTCTTTTATTCAGGTTTTGAAGTCGTTATATAGCTATGGAATTTACCATTATGCTTAAAATTTGATGCAATCTGTTTTTTGTTTTGTTAAAATGTAGTCATTCATTCAGACAGCTTCATATCACTTGGATGTACACAGGCCATTTGATATCAATTTGTATTTTAAAGTACTCTATATACTCGCGTATAAGCTGAGTCCAAAGGCAAACAACATAGACCCTGATCTGCCGGCGCATTATTATCTGGGTCTATGCAGTTTGCAGTTGGTATTGGATTATACGCAAGTATATATGTTAGGCTACATTATTGTAGTTGGACACGCGCTACTCCGTTTTTGCAGTGCATTAGTACAAAGCCATAGTTATCAGCTTAGATCTTAATTTATAGAGAAATTATTTCACATTTTCTTTTCCCTGTATTTTCATCATTCAAAATGGTAGACATGGTTACAAGGAAGAAATGGTCTTATAACTACAGTTATGTGGACTGACAGTGAAGTATTAGTCCTTCTGTAGACGACAATACTATTATATTGGCTTGTAGTGATGATAGTGAGACAAAACAATAGGAAAAGTTTTACTGAGTTTTACAATACTGTAACTAATGGAAGTTAACTATTAGTTACCGGTACAGCAAAAGACGAAAGTAATGGTTCTTTGGTTCATGACACACACACATAAGTTCTTTTTGGATGGTAATAATTTGGAACTTGTAGACCATTGTAAATGTCTTGGAGTTTTCTGTTCAAAATCTTTCTTTTTTTTTCTTCCTCAGAGCAATAGGAAAAGATATCAAATTGTCACATATTGTGTACAGAAAAATGCATTTAGATGATCATGGTCGCCATAAACATGGATGGATTAGAAACATGAAGTAAATGATATAGAGTTTCAGTAGATATGATATATAGCTAAGTAATAAAGTAGATAATATTTGTGCAACGAGGGAGTAAATCAAATATTAGATCAACATAAACAACAGTGTATGTTTATTTTAGAAATATCGTCACATGGGCAAAATTATAAAACGCACAAAGAATTTGGAATTATATTCAACGAAATTTTCTAAAGGTTTGCTTTCAAATTTTAAAAATATTTAGGACATAAAATCAAAAATTACCGCTTTAAACAGGTCGGTCTGGTAAAATTCTATATAAAGACAGAACATGTTTGAAATGTAAACTAATGCACAGGGTGATGAATTGTATTATCGTTTTAAATGTGAATCTTTTGTGCAAGGTAGACGTCTGATTAAGAAATGTGAACACTTGCAAGATATACATTTGATTAAGAAATATGAACACTTGCAAGATAGACATTTATTAAGAAATATGAACACTTGCAAGATAGACATTTATTAAGAAATATGAACACTTGCAAAATATACATTTATTAATAAATGTGAACACTTGCAAGATAGACATTTGATTAAGAAATATGAACACTTGCAAGATATACGTTTGATTAAGAAATATGAATGCTTGCAAGATATACGTTTGATTAAGAAATATGAACACTTGCACGATATACATTTGATTACGAAATGTGAACACTTGCAAGATATATGTTTGATTAAGAAATATGAACGCTTGCAAGATAGACATTTATTAAGAAATATGAACACTTGCAAGATAGACGTCTGATTAAGAAATATGAACACTTGCAAGATAGACGTCTGATTAAGAAATATGAACACTCGCAAGATATAAATTGTCTGATTAAGAAATATGAATATTTGCAAGATAGACATCTGATTAAGAAATATGAACACTTAACTTCAAGTAATAACAAAACTCTTATTAAGAACTTTGAGCATCTTAATCAGTATAAAAATAAAGGGATTTGACGACATTGATTATAGGCTTAAATCATGATATTATTATTAGATTCTCAAACTGTATTAACAATTTCAGGGATTAATGTGGGTCCATTACAAGTTTATCTGATTTCATGGGTTAGTTGCATATTACAATCAGATCGACAATCATGTTGTTTAAAGATAAAGAAAGTGTCTAAAAGTTGACTAATTTATTTATTTTTTTTTATTTATTTATTCCATGTTTTCTCCTCTGTAATTCTTTGTCATCTCATTCGAATCAATTATTGTGTCTGTATATAACCACAAAGACGTCATTTTTAAATGGGTTTTCATTGTGCTTTACTCATATACCACAAACGTGAGGTCTGAGTTTGGTATATTTTAATGAATGATTCTTCTGTTCTGTACTGTTATGTTCTGTGACCCTTCTTAACTTGTCTGGGCAGCGGTGGGTAATTATACACTGCTGTACATTATATTACATTGTTATACATTACAAAACGGTGTCGAGATATTAAATTGGATGTGCTTCTGCTATGTACCGCAAAATTGCGGCTTCACATCACCTCGGTCCCCGTATTACGCCACGGTTAACCTGTGCTGCCATCCCTGACATGATTTATCGTCCCGTTCCTAGTTATTGTACAAAATACGCTAGGTAAACTGTATGAACATTTTGTTATTTGTAAAATTTCCTGTAAATATAAGCTGATCGTTTTGAAAATTTACATAAGGAATCCCAGAAAGTATACAGATAAATATAACATCTCTTAGTAAGGACTGACACCTAAAAGAATCCAATAGTTATAATCCAGATAATTAGGAAATTGTTATGCATCTCGAGAAAATAGACGTGCTTCATTTGTGTTGAAATTTCTAATTTGTTGGGTCCTACAAGCAAATATCAGAAGACCATTTTATAGTCTAAATATTGACGGTACATATTTTTGACCTTACATACCAGGAAAAAGTAGCTTGTCTAACCCGCTTTCGGTCCAGCGTGTTGCCAATAAAAGCATTATGGACAACTAGATTTGGTCCATTCTTTAAGTTATGACCAAGAATATATGGTTTTATATTAGTAGTATTACATAAAGAAGGCGTAGAATTAACGCCAAACATTCTTCCGCACACTGGCCAACAAATAACCCAAACCATTTCTCTCCACTGTTTCTTTGTCCATTTCTGTAAAGGACTACGTAGTAGTTTAGGTTCCGTACACATGTAAAGGACCATGTAGTATTTTAGGTGCCGTACACACGTAAAGGACCATGTAGCATTTTAGGTGCCATACACACGTAAAGGACTATGTAGTATTTAGGTGCCGTACACACGTAAAGTACTATGTAGTATTTTAGGTGCCGTACACACGTAAAGGACTATGTAGTATTTTAGGTGCCGTACACACGTAAAGGACTATGTAGTATTTTAGGTGCCGTACACACGTAAAGGACTATGTAGCATTTTTAGGTGCCGTACACGCGTAAAGGACTATGTAGTATTTTAGGTGCCGTACACACGTAAAGGACTATGTAGTATTTTAGGTGCCGTACACGCGTAAAGGACTATGTAGTATTTTAGGTGCCGTACACACGTAAAGGACTATGTAGTAGTTTAGGTGCCGTATACATGTAAAGGACTATGTAGTATTTTAGGTGCCGTGCACATGTAAAGGAGTATGTAGTAGTTTAGGTGCCGTACACATGTAAAGGACTATGTAGTATTTTAGGTGCCGCATACATGTAAATGACTATGTAGTAGTTTAGGTGCCGTACACATGTAAAGGAGTATGTAGTAGTTTAGGTGCCGTACACATGTAAAGGACTATGTAGTAGTTTAGGTGCCGTACACATGTAAAGGACTATGTAGTATTTTAGGTGCCGCATACATGTAAATGACTATGTAGTATTTTAGGTGCCGTGCTAGTATATTCCAAACTTTTTTTTCCCTGACTCGTTGTATTGCATAACATTTTGAGATTAATACTCCTGTAGTCTTTTTTTTTTTTTTCTTTTCTTTTTTTTTTTTTTTTTTTGTTTCTTAAACAAGCCCAGTTTTATAAAGCCTGCATTATGGAATGGAAATGCTCTATTTAAATAAATAAAATAAAATAAACTAGAATTGTGTTCGTCGAACACGGATGCTCCATCAAACTGTCTGAAATGACCTAAACATAACCTTACCCAAGCTGACGGATGGACGGACGGTCGAACAAGGGTTGCACTATATGGCTCTACCAGCTGCCATGGTTGTAGTAGGCATACAAGAAAGAAAGAAGAATGTTATGATTACATACATTACTACCTGCTAGCCTTTTGCTGTGCCTACGGGCCCATGTCTGATAACGAAATATAGAATAGCTAGTGTCGAGATTATTGTCAATATGACTAGACCGCTAATGTAATAATGTTGATGTGAGAGCGGCAGGGCAGAACGGCTGCTGGACGATGATTGATCACGAACGTTATATGCGTACAAAGCTTAACTATTTCGTTTTATCAAAAAAAAGCTATCAGTGTAACAACAAGAAGACCAATTGAAATCCGTGTAACAACAAGACCAATTGAATCTTGTGTTAGTCTTGGATATACAGTGCAAGGTAGTCCGCCCACAAGAGTTGAACACGTGATTTCCACGCCTACCATAAAATTACATCGCGCAAGGTAAAATTGTCTTGTGTGTCTTTATTTTATTTTCAGACTGAACAGTATTTTCTTACAGATCACAGCATTTTGACCTATTGTGAGACAACTGGTGAAAGAATTCAGGTCAGGGATGTTGACTTACGTACGTTTTCGGAGACAGGTGTTAAAAACATGCAAAACGACACTAGGTGTAATTAAATTGCCATTCGTGTTGATAACATTGTCTTTCATTTCATCATCTCATTATGTATACTAATTTTGTTAAATAGCGGAAAGCATGTTCATGACAACCAACACACACACGCTAATTGGTAGTAAATAAGAATGGATGAAAATCTGAATGACGTGCTTCAGTATAGGACAGATTATGTATTTAAGAAACCGCAACAAGAAGTGGATTCGGATCTCGTGCATTATTTTTAACGAATCTACAGCTTGCCGGGTCACGTGCGTCATTTTTTCAGCAATCCACAGCTTGTTGTGGTTTCTCCAGCTTCATCCACTTTCACTTTGTTTGTTGAGATTCACAGTTTAAACAATACTCGTTTAATTGTATCAATCATTGGGGATATAAAGATAGAATATTAATCAAAACTGTTTCCGAAATATGTTTGCATGTTTTGAAAGTCTCTCGACTGACTGTACCGAGCATTCGTACGTGGCAAATGCACGTGCTCGGTTCCACATACCCGATAACCTCGTTAATTCGGAATTACTTCCCACGTGCAGCACTAGCTGTCACATATGGTTATTACACAGTGTGTACACGCAGATATCTCTTTGTTTATTTTCAAAATTGTTTGGATATTTCATGCTAGATTATTTCAAAATGTTAGGAGTATATTACTGATGACGTTTTTTGTGCTTTGGAAGTATGCTTTAGGGGTAAATTCGTGACAATTGGAGAAAAGTACCACAAAGGGGTACAGTTTATTGGCTTCCAATAACAGAGTAACACTCGCACCATGCTGCCTCTCATTTTAATTGATTTAAAATGAAGCTTACAAAATTGGAAACCTACTTTGTTAATAAAGGACGGTTTAAATGCCGGGCCAAGATACAACATCTCTAATATAGTCTGTCTGCTATCAGCTTGAGACCACCACCACCCACTCCACCCCCTACCCCCCCAAAAAAGCCCCCCCCCCCCCAAAAAAAAAAAAACAGTAGGTAGCAGTGTTTAGTAAATGCAAGTATCCATGCAAGATCGAATCCCCACGGAGTATGGCCATATGCCACTTACTATCTTGCCTAATGAGGGCAAATTTGAGGTCAAAGGTCAGTTGAGTGCAAAAGCTGATTATTTCAAGCCATAAAGTATTATTGGTACTTCATTTCTTGCCAAATTAGTTCAGTATTATCAAGAAGTGAATTAAATTGGCCGATGGAGACTTTATTATGTTTTGGAGACAATTTATTGACGATTATTGACAACTGTGTGTGGCCTGAAGGCGAGATATACGGCATATAAACTGATAAAAATAACGGAAAATAATCATATTGGGGGATGTGCATTCTTAGTATTTATTCAGGTTGTAATATTGCAATGTAAACAGATAGAACTACATCTTATTAACTTTTAAGTTTTACGGTGCCTTGAATTCCAAAATTGTTGACTGTTAACTATTTCTTATTGGTCCACTCCATTCTTATTGCATCTTATTAACTTTTAAGTTTTACGGTGCCTCGAATTCCAAAATTGTTTACTGTTAACTATTTCCTATTGGTCAACTCCATTCTAATTGTAAGATATATACAGTCTATCTGTAAATGTCCTGGAATCAATTTCCATGTTACTAGAATTATGTTCTCTGCAATTGGCAATTTGGGAATTCGAGGCACTCTGATCCCTATCCAGTTGTTATGTAGTAGTGTCCAGTTGTAAATTCCTAAATCGACTACGTAAATACGATGTTCAAGGACTGAACGCATGACAGATACTTTGTCAAGAATATGTACAGTCTACGTAAGCACAAGACCAAGCATCCAGATAGTTCGAATAGCTGGTTAAGTTCTAGAAATGTACATAATAGAGAAATACAGAGATTCGAAGTAAAGGATGTGGTAGAAGTGGTATTGTTAACACAGAATAGGAGAATTAGTACAAAAGCTGCATAGAGGCTCTTAAATAACAAGTTACAGATTGTTAAAGCTAAACTAGACGCATTGGATACAAAGTTAGAGACAGAGATTAGGAAATATACTATCTATAGCGAGGATCTGGAGGTCAGATAAGATAGCATAGAGGACATAGAGCAGACCATTAAGGAAATGCAGAAAAGGTATCCATCTATGAATGGACTTGTAGTATATATCAATACTTTTGGCTGTCTATGCGGTCAATAAGAGTATTCCACCAAGATACATAGAGAGGAGTAAGCGGGAACCATCCCCACAAAGAACACCCAACATCTTTCCAGAGATGTTGTAAGAACTAAATGGCACTTTCAAAAGTGTGAAATTTACCGTCAACTTGTCCAATAGTCCAGACTTCCTCGTCAATTCATCCGAGTGACCTCTTCCGCGATTATCAATGTGGAACTGTGCTGTGCAATGTGCAACCATCACCATGTAATAATCCCAGTGCAAAAATCACGTGTAAAATATCGCCGTGCAACCATCACTGTGTAACTATCGCTGTGTACCATCACCATGTAACACAACTGTGCAACCATTACCATGTAACAGCCATAATGAAACCATCACCATATAGCTATGGTGCAACCATCACCATTTAAATATCCGCTTGCAACCATCACCATGTAATTATCACTGTGAATACATCACCATGTAACTATCACTGTGCAGCCATCACCATGTAACTGTAATGTACTACTATCACTGTGTAACTGTATTATGTAACTATCACTGTGTACGGTGTAATTATCATTGTGCAATCATCACCATCTAAGCACACAGTTACCCACTAATTAAAGTTTCAACATTTTCAAAATTCAAATTTTCCCAAAATATTTTTGTCCAGACGTCCGGACGAGCGGACGAGATGAACTAGCGACGTATGTACGATATGGACAAGTCATGTCTGGACAAAATCGACGAGTGACGTCTGAATGACATTGTAGATAGCTTGATCCAAATTACTCCGCATGATTATTGTTGAAAATAACTTACGCTAATGAAATCATGAATGTTTCTTGTCGGGTATGTAACAAGTTTGGGAAAGAGAAAAGACAACTACAAGTGTTAAAGAGAGTGTAAAACTTGCAAACAGAACCTATTGCTACAAGCATTCAGACAAGAAGATAACCCGTGTGTGTGGGTCATATGTGGTGAAGGGAGGGAGGGTATGACGATCACATAAAGTCAAATAAACATAAGAAGTTAATGGAAACGCTGAAATAGAAGAACCCCAGAGTTACTGAGTTCATCTGTTTTGGTTATTAAATCTGCATGGTTCTGTATCTATGACGTTTAAAAGCCTTACTATCAAACGCTTGAAAAGTTCTTATGATTGATAGCAAGAGCGTCCTATACTATTTCCATATTTGTTGGAAGCCGTATGGGGATATTTATTCAACTGTAGAATTTCAAATCTCTAAACTACTTTTTCCAAATATCCGGAAGTTATTCGGACGTCAGAGGTTGGGCGTCGCTCATCCATGTTATCTGGACGTCAGTAGTATAGTAAATAGCGATACTACTTCACCCTAATATATCCTTTCACTTCGCACTTTGCGTACACCCCTCATACATCGCATACGCACATCATACACACTTCACACATTATACATCACACCTCATACACACTTCACACCTATACACTTGGCATACGCACACACTTCACATCCCACACCTAACATACGCACTTCATACTTGGATATTTCGGACATACTAATTATACACTTCATTCACGCATTATTTCACGCATCGCATACACACTTTCATAGTCATCCCAAAAATACTTCATTGTCTTCTGATTAAGTGGTATCCCTATTTACTATACTATTGACACCCTGCCATAATTAGGACACTTCCAGAAACAAAACTAGGGCATGTTTTTACATCAAAATGCCATCAAGACGAAAACTATATGGCCAACTAATAACTCTGAGTTAATACATGCATACATATCAAACATCGCACAGTTATTCTTTTCTCTTTCATGAATATGCAAATAATTCTATCTATATGAAAACACGCAGTATTATTTCCTTTAAAATGTATTGTTTTGATCGTATGTTGTGCTGCTGCAGCCAAATTCCTCGAGTAAACTCCGCCATACGAGCATGCTTTTGTTCTGAATTTTACCTTTGATCATTACCGACGCAAAATATCGCGTGTTCCTCGAAGTATTCTACCTTCACTTTTGTGCGAGATATTCAAGCGATCAAACAGTCATTGACACCCGATCGAACTGCAGCCATCAATTCATAGTTGAACGAATCCACAGTTTTGCTAGAGACGATAATGACCTGGGTTGAATGAATTTGATAAAAACACTCCGACAAGACAGGGAATGTCGCACCGATACGATCGCTGCTTGTCTTTTTCCTTCTTTGTGCTCTTCTCTCAGTCCCTTGATTTGCTCCATTAATAGCTCTCTTATCGCTTCGAGTTACTTGATTACCGTTTTATTGTCTGCTTTTTCTTCTTCAGTCGGAGTTTCAGACTCATCGTACCTCTTAAAAGATGAGCTTACATGCTTTGTCTTATACCAGTAAGTAAACCAGTCTCCCATTCGACCTCCATTCTGACCACTTCCTGCAAGCTGCAAGGGCAATGGCGCCAGATCTCAAGTCTCAGCTCTTTATTGTGGACGGATTCCAAGAAATAGTCTTTTAAGAGGCGATCACGAATATCAGATAAGCAACCAGTGTATGCTAGCGAAACACGTCTTTCAAGGATTTTCCCTAGTCCGGGAAGTGCTTCATCTGCGACAGTTTCGCAGTTGCGCTTTGTTGTATGTACCTTGGTTGCGAGACGCGGAACAAGCTTCAAAGGTATTCGTTAACTTTACAAACTCAACCTAACCCTGCTGGACATAAAATCTGTCAAGAATCGGAGGGAATCCTTCCTTAAGCATGCCGCCAAGCGCAACCCCTTCTCGTTTTCGATCCAGTCGTTGATCATTGCGCAGTGCTCCAAATGGGTCATATAGTCAAGACATGGTTGTGAACCGTCTTAAGTATATGCCTTACTTCGATTTGGTAAATTAAACTCACCTCTTCTAGTGCCCAATTTCTTGGTCAGTCGTGATCTTGGCATCCTTTCTAATCCCTGACTTCTTTGGAACTCTCGATCGAACTTGCTCTTAAAACATGTCCCATTGTTGTACATAGTTTTTTAATTTTAACTATGATGAGGGTGTCTATAGTTTTAATCCCCCTGGAAACTTAAGATGTGCGACGGTCATGGCTAACAGATTTCACACCATCAGGTGCTTTCTCCTTAACAGTCGCCAAACCTGAATCTTCCGGCTTGGTATATTATATAGTTAAATTTTCGTCATAATTCTCGCTCGCATATGGAATCTAATTTGTAAAGAACGGAACACCAGTATACAGATCGAAAAGTTTCTTATGTTTCGCCGCAGTAGGTGGTATTGACAGTTGGAGTCGTCAGAGAACAACATGCAGTACTACCGAATCGAGAGAGGTGCATTTTGTGCTCCCTCCTGTTGCCATTATAATAACCAGAAGAAAAATTTATTCTACATCACTGTTCATTTCTGTCTCATTTGCGAAATAAAATTACTAGCATTGTCGAATTAATTGTACCTGCTAATGACTTCTATCCAACAGTATGCACTCACACTCTGGGGATTTTGTCACACACACACACACACACACACACACACACACACACACACACACACATCTATATATATATACCTCCACACTTTTGGAAAGCAATATGGAAGGTTATCAAGTTTCCGCTTAGTCAAAACCTGGGGCAAGTAGGATATAAATTATGTCTGTTGTATTGTTCTCTTTCTTTCCAATCAAAGCACAAACTATAAATCTTGAATCCTGAAATGGAAGGAACTCATATCCAAAAGATTGTTAAGCTTCTATTTCGCCTGTGAGAGATTACAAAGTTTCAATTATGTTTTATTTAGCTTAAATACAGTTCAGTTTCTCTCGTGCCTTTAAAGCGTGCATGCTAATTAGCACAAACTTCTTAAAGATGATCTTGAGCGCCATCTAGTTAAACATATTCACTTCCACCCCAAAACTATAATTCCACCCCAATTATAAAAAGGAGGTAGCAACAGCGGTATTCACTCGTAACAGGACTATGTGTGCTCACCTTTAAGTGACCTATCCCAGAATGTCAGTAAAAGTCAACATGTTCTGATACCCATCGGCCGCTGACCAATACTATGGCTAGAAAAGGCATTAGGCACTAAGCTATTAAAGACATCCTGGTCTAATGTCAGTCACCTTGTTGACTGGCACTATGCTATTAAAGACATCCTGGTCTAATGTCCGTCACCTTGTTGACTGGCACTATATAACACATGCAAATTCAAATGAGTAAAATTTCAGCATTATTTAACCAATTTTTATGAAATCAGCGTTTATATTAGTTCATACTGGTGTAATTTTCGAATGAAAGGAATTTGATTTTGTGTGATGTTGTATGCTAATGGGTAGGAGTGGTTATCTCTAGTTTGGCTATTGGTTAATTGGAGACATACACAGTAATAAACGGATACGTAAATTAATATATTATTTATACAATAAAAGATATTGATCTGATAATATTTTACTATTATAACACACCTTAGAACTTTAATTACAAGTAGGTATTCACTCCAGGTACGATATGGGATGGCCTAACTTTAATTACAAGTAGGTATTCACTCCAGGTACGATATGGGATGGCCTAACTTTAATTACAAGTAGGTATTCTCTCCAGGTACGATATGGGATGACACACCTTAGAACTTTAATTACAAGTAGGTATTCACTCCAGGTACGATATGGGATGGCCTAACTTTCATTCGAAATAACAGCGTAAGCTTAGCGATGTTCCAAAAAGAAAAGAAAATATCGCAAAGCTATCCAGCGTCACTCCTCTGCTACCAGGAAACAATTCTTGTAACGAACCAGGGATTTAAAAACAGCTATTGAGGAACCCAGCCTAGTTCCTAAATTCACATCAGGCCGTGCGAAAAAATGTTAAACGTACTGCTTGAGTTTGGCTTGAGGACGTTGTTCCATCTTTATTTCCAAGTTCCTTAACACAGAACGCGGTCACTGAAGGGTTCCAAAACGCACTAACATTAGAAACATTTTTTTCCAATCACACTAAAAACCACACCTTCAGGAGACACTAATTTTGCCCCTGTATGTTTTTTTTTCTTTCTCATCAATTCTAAACCGGAGATCGGTTTATCATGCCACGTTCCAAAAATCAGGCCCGAAATACATAATACACACTATTATTCCTACCTTCATTCATAAACACTTCTAGGTGACAATATCCCAAGATATCACTATATTAACAACTTTGATTGGGACCAATGTACGAAACAAACCCATGCTACCATAAAGTTCCGTGAATACAGTTCAGTATGACGACTAAACCTACCAATTGTCTAATTACTCGGTTTGAGAAATATCTTTCCAACACAGATTCCCAATAATGAAACAAATAGTCACTATAATCTATCGAACCCATTAACGAGTACTTATATGCCAACAGCAGATACCCAAGTTTTGTTACACTTTTTATTTCTTTGACTTTTAGCTGGCTTGCGAGGAGAAATGAATAGGTTTACAGATTTCTTTGCAACGAATAGTCTCTCTGCTTTTTGTTGTTGATCACTCAGCCGTGTAAGCGTACCCTTGGCACTATCAATAGCAGGCGACGCACGTGCAAATACAGCGGCGTGGTCAGACGGATTAGTAAACAACACTAAGAGCAGTGAGAGTGGATTCGTGAAAAATAAAACTTCTTCTTTGTCGTCCTGGGTAAGAATCGGACTTTTCATAAAACGTTTTTGTTTCTGCGTTGACTCCATGCGTCTGGCAGTCGCAGCAGGCATCCCAAATGATTATGTAAAGGTTAAAGGTTAAAACTATTTTTAGGATAATGGCTGGTTGATACAGGGCGTCGGGCGTCACTGTAGTACAGCAGCCTAGACTAGATTTGAATGAATCTAGTGATTCAGCAGATGTGATATGAGCTCCAGCGGGTTCAAATTTCGAACTGTGCATAGAAGAAAGAGTACCGTAATATCTCCTGCACCAGTCTCTTCTGGTAGAATCGTTGAGACCCTCTGGTTTTGCTGTCGCTCTGCCGTAAATACCTTGTCCATGTTAACCAGGGGGTGTTGGATTTTATGCTGCATGGTGAATCTCTTCGTGCGTCTGGTTTCAAGGCTTGCACGTTAATGTGGGATAATTATTCTGGTCACACACCGTTGTGTTCTGTTTGTATAGTTGTGGAAGACATATCTGGCTGTTTTTCTTTCTACCTGCTCCCAGACTGTCAGAGGTGTACTGGCCATTGGGCATACCGGGACAAATCCCGGTGGGCCGCCGCAAAAAAAGCCGTTTTTACCGGTGTTTTACTGGTGTGAGCAAAACCCCGGGCGTGTCCCAGCAGACCGCCGCATCGGTGGGCCGGTGGGCCGTCAAAAAAATCCGTTTTTACCGGTGTTTTACTGGTGTGAGCAAAACCCCGGGCCTGTCCCGGCAGATAAGTCCAGGGCCGAGTTGCTTACCCAGTACACTCCTGCAGACTATTCAAGCATACGAGAGAGCTGGCCTTACCATCGTGGTGTAAGTTGCTGCCTTAACCTTCATGGTGCAATCCTTTAAGTTGCGTCAGAGAAAACCTAGGGTCCTATTTCCTCTGCCCACCACGTTTTAGGTGTTTCTTCGAGGATAAGTTGTTTGTAATGGTGTCTCCAAGGTCTTTCCTTGCGTCTAGTACATCTAATGAATGCCCATAGAGGACGGATGAAGACTGCACGAGCTGTTGTTAGTTGCAATCCTGATAACTGTATTATTGCTACGATTGAAGCTCATCTGCCAAATTCTTTCCCATTCCTTGAGCAATGCGAAGTCTTTCTAGAGAAAGTCCTATCATACTGGTTAGTAATTGTCGTGAATAGCAGACAATCTTCTGGGAGATCTTTTATCAAGACCAGAAAGAGCAGTGTTGCAAGGACATTATCTCGGGGTACACCTGCAAGAACATCTGCTTTTGATAAATTTGACCCTTCCGGGATGACATACTGCTTTCTATCTGGTAAGAATTACCTAATACGTCTATAAGTGTTGTTAACTGGGCCTCATCTTTCCATCAGTGTGAATCAGTATCCGGACAGAGCGATCGACAAATACAAACGGCAAAATATTTCTTTCATTGCTGACACAAAAGTGCGATGTCACCGGAATGGATTAATGGAAAACTATCCAGTGAATTTTCTTTTTCTGACTCTTTAATCAAACACAACTGCAATAGTATAACAGTCTTGTTAGCTTTCAAGAATCTATTGGACTAAAGCAACATTCACACGAGAAATGGTGGTTAGAGAACTTAAGCAAAGAGTGCACAATATCTAACCTGACTGATTATAATTTTCAAAGTCAAATAAATTTGTTCATGAATGTTTTTATAGTTGGCAGTAACTGGCATGCTTACTTTATGAAGGCAATTAAGTTTTATTTTTATTTGAGAAATAACTGGCATGCTTACTTTATGAAGGCAATTAATAGTTTTATTTTTATTTGAGAAATAACTGGCATGCTTACTTTATGAAGGCAAATAAGTTTTATTTTTATTTGAAAAGTAACTAGCATGCTTACTTTATGAAGGCAATTACTAGTTTTATTTTTATTTGAAAAGTAACTAGCATGCTTACTTTATGAAGGCAGTTAATAGTTTTATTTTTATTTGAAAAGAAAGAAGAACAAGCTTAAAGCTATTCAAATTCAGATTCGAGAATAAAATAATGATGTATGTTTTATTCTATATCATTCTACACTTATCATGTCGGGAGCATGTTTCCTTTGTATTCATACAGATGTTTGTACCCTCATCGGCCTCTTATACTTGCAGGTTGTCTACCTTCATTGTCCTTGAATCCAACTTATTTCTTACCCAGAAAAGTAAGAAACGTGACAGGATATTATTATTATTAGTAGTAGTAGTAGTAGTTGTTGTTGTTGTTGTTGTTGTATCGAGTTCTGGGTATATTTATGTGAAATTCATTTCATTAAATCTTAGATAAATCGAATAATAGTAAGAAAAATAATAATAATAACAACAACAACAACAACAATAATAATAATAATAATAATAATAATGTAACAACATTATTTAAAGAGCGTGACACAATTAGTTTTGTGGAACTAATCTACCTTGTGACCCTCTAGCATTCCGGTAAGAAAGTAAAGTGTCATAATTTTGCATGATTGATCTTAAGACTGGATTTAGCTTTGTATATTTGCATTTCACACCAGATAGTTGTGTTGTGGAAAAAAATACACGGGGCCAGAAATTCGTTGCAGTGACACTTAATCACATCAATAATGTAGGCGAGAAGAAATTCTGAAACCTTCCGGTGCTAATGACATTTTATGACTCGAGATGAAGCCAGGAAGTGAAGCATGTGGTGCAAGGATATTTGAAAACATTCAAACCCATTAGAATCTTGATAAGCCTACTGCACTATGACGTTACTAATGTGAAGAATAGAGGGGTGGCTGACAGCAATGGCTATTTAGACTTGTTGCTTGTCTGTTTTTATGCCTGTTTAGGAGTTATTATTCTAATTCCCATGCAAACAACAACATTGTTTACTCTTTGAGTTACCTTAGATTAAATGTTCTTGTTTAAATAAACTTCCATTATTTCAATAAAAACACTCTAAAATTTTTCAACGACAGTCCGCTTTGTCCCCATATAGTCAGACTTTGCAACGACAGTCCGCTTTGTCCCCATATAGTCAGACTTTTGCAACGACAGTCCGCTTTGTCCCCACGTAGTCAGACTTTTGCAGCGACAGTCCGCTTTGTCTCCATATAGTCAGACTTTTGCAACGACAGTCCGCTTTGTCCCCATGTAGTCAGACTTTTCAACGACAGTCCGCTTTGTCCCCATATAGTCAGATTTTTCAACGACAGTCCGCTTTGTCCCCATATTGTCAGACTTTTCAACGACAGTCCGCTTTGTACCCATATAGTCAGACTTTTGCAAAGACTATTGACAGTTATCTTCAATAAATCACGAAATTGACACTTGCAGGATAAAGTAGGATTTTTTTTTTTTTTTTTTTTTTAATTTTTTTTTATATAACTTCTCAAAGTATATAACAAATTTGAAATGAAGTAGATTCTGCCAAGTGGTAAATGAAGGTCATATTATATGGGGTAAACAATCAAAGGGACGATTCCAATTCAAACAGACTCGTCGGCAGAGAAACGATAATATTCTAGGTGGGGAAAATTCTTGTACTTATGCTGAGGAGTATCTAGAGCATGGTTTCTAACTTTAGAGACTATAATTCATTTTTTTTTAAATCCCACAAAAATCTCATAATAATATGGAGCCACACGACCCACTCGCGGAGGCAAAGATTCAGCCAATTAATCCCCATTACGTCTGTATAGGTTTTGTTTACTTACTTGACGTTATAGTGCTAAACGTCTAATTACGTTTTATTTTGTATAAACTAAATATAGTACTCTGTGTGTACCTGGCTGGGTGGTGTGTGTGTGTGTGTGTGTGTGTGTGTGTGTGTGTGTGTGTGTGTGCGTGTGTGTGTGAGAGACAGACAGACAGACAGAGACACGGACATACAGACAGACATTCCTGTGTCCAGTTGATTGGAAAAGTTAAATTTAAAAAAATAATATTTGCCTGCATTAAAGCATAAAACGTTCTCATTTAATTTTGTTTATTTATATTGTAACTGGTCTGTGAAGTCCATTGACTCCCCATATTTCCACATATTTAAATTAATTTTGATTCCAGCTACTCATGTAATTTTCCACATATTATTTGTTGTCACAATGGGCAGGTACACTGAAATAAAAATGATTTATACTTGTAACTAAAGGAAATAAATTTATCCATAGAAGTGTAACGTTCCCTAAATACGAATTGATAATTTCTTTCATATCGAGCTACACTCAAAAATTACATTATATAAATGGCAGAGGTATGACTGATTAATGGAACAGCCAGAATGTTTGTCTTAACTCTAAAACAACGTTGTTCTCGTGCTTCGCTCCAGCAATCGAGCACGCGGCATTACATCCAAATTATACCGGTTGTAAAATCACTAAATTTAAGAATCACGTGTTCAGCCCGTCCACTCATCGGCTGAAAAATCGGATCATTAAATAAAATCGACCGATCCTTGGATTAATACATTAGCAAGTAGAGTTCTAATTCTATTTTCCCAAATGATTTCCATTATTCACTCATATATTCCCAAGTGCATAATATTGTTTCAATCCTCTGGCGTTTAATTTCTCCTCACTCAGTTTTATCGGGTCTAAACCATCCGCCATTTTCAAAATTTAAAATCTTAAAATGTACACTTTCCCGCACATTTATATGTATCTGGGCTAATTAAAATAACTGTAATTAGTCTCTTCTCTTCCATTAAAATTAAATTCTATAACTGCCATCAAACATTTCCCAATACGCAGTTTTTTGTTTCCATTCGACTGGGCTCAAAGAGCTTCCTCTGTCAATAGCAGTTTTCTTTCAAAGTGAACAACCCAACCCACACCAAAAAAAAGATGTTAACCTAAAACAAAAGGACAATGCCAATTGTGTGTGTTTTTGTCCCTAAAGATGCGTTTTTCAAACCCCAAATTAAATTTAAAGAAGACAAGATATTTTGGTATATTTTGCACAAATCAGCTGTGAAGTCCTTGAAAATCCTTAAAAAGTGAAATTGCTGACATCATTTCAACATAAAGAAAGAATGTAAATAATCGCTGTATACAATTTTGTCATTTATATTCAGGGTTTTCTCGACTTTAACGCAATATTTACCCTATAGCTCAAGGGAGTACCACCGTAAATCTAGCTCCAAAGAATTGTCTAACACAATGCTATAAATGTAAAGAAAAGAAAAAAAGTTCAGTATCGACTGCGCTGTACGCGAAGAAAATATACATTTCGAATATATTTCAAAATGTGATTTTCATACTTATAATGATAATTAGTCATCTGAAAATGTCATCACAGTGAACCTGGTGTTTTGATTAGCCAGTCGGCAGAGTGATGGAAAAGTTTGACAGAAGTCTCGAGATCGAAACCCAAGGAAGATTTTATTGTTCTCTCCCGATGCCTTATTTTCCTATCAGAATCAAGTTGAGTAGTTTTACCTTTTTCTTGACAACCAAATTACTGATGGGTTTTCAGTATGTTGCTTTTATAATGAAAAGAATATAGAGAAAAAGATTGCGATGTAGCAGCAATTTATTTTTCCTTCGGATAAACAATATGTGTAGCCTTACAAAAGGGTCACAGGTGATCCCGTGCTCAGGTAGCAAAGCTATAAATAGACAAATCACGTCCGCTTAAGCGAGAATTCAAGCAAAGAGCTCTATGAGACGTTTTCTCATCGAATTGTACCATGTCCTTGTAAAAAGAGATAACTTTGGCCTCTTTTTTTTTTTTTTTTCTTCATCTTGTGAAATCGTACAATGTTTCTGCACGATCCAGTATTAATTTGCCCGGGAATCGTGCTTGAATTGATACTGAAGAAATTTTGATTTAGTAACGCGCAAGATCAAGAGGTGTTCGTGCAATGGAAGTGAAGTCTTACAAGGAAATTAATTAGCGATCTCTCGAAATAAATTAGAGTGCGACCGAATGTAACCGTACATGGCATTTACAATAATACAGATTCTATTAAATTTCAAGAAACTATTGTAAACTGACGTGAATGAAAAGTTAAACATGCATTGCTAATTTGAAATAAGGATTACACACACACACACACACACACACACGCATACATATATATATGTATGTATGTATGTATGTATGTATGTATGTATGTATGTATGTATGTATGTATGTATGTATGTATGTATGTATGTATGTATGTATGTATGTATGTATGTATGTATGTATGTATGTATGTATATATACTACAACTGCATTTTTACATATATTAATTTAAAACATATTGCGCATGAAAAAAACCGCAAGCCACTGTCATCTTTGAACACCATGGCGTAAAATTATAGGCAGTTTATTACATAAAGTGATTGCACTTTAAAACTTATATTAAAAATTAGACTTTTAAAACCTAGGCTATGCATTATATGAAGTTAAAATGTTTTCAGTGGAGAACAAGCATAATTCAAGTGCAGAGTTTGCTTTTCTGTTTTTGAATCTAAACAGAGTGGTGATTACAGTGACATCACAGTTTTCCGAGGTACATAAAGATGAAACTTCGGCTAATTAGTTAATACTCCAAGATTTTTTTCACATGATAAACTTAATCTAACACATTAGATCTTCGACAAAATATGTATCCTTTTTAACGCCATCAAAATTTAGGAGTCCCCAAGTTAATCTTAGTCGAAACTCATTAAGCGACGAAACGTGCAATCATGTGTTCTAGTTCGTTTATTCTATAGGAATGCACATCGTTAGTGAATGGTACAGCTCTCTTCAAGTGCGGTTTAAAACCTTATTTGAACTGACAGAAATAAATATTGTTTATCAAATGACCTATCATAATAACATAGGTCATGTCGTCTCAAAGCTGAATGTCTCGAAATTCTTTCTTCCTTTGGACCATCTGATACTTAAGCCACCTCCTTTTTGTATCAGCTCGGGTTATCCTAGTCTCTCCGTCAAATCATGTAAATGTATGTCTGTTCCATATCGCTGAAATTGATTCTTCTGAAAGAAGAGATTGATGCAATAAGATTTTAAGACAACGGTACATGGAATACCGCTTAATTATATTTGTTCCACTGTAATAATGATCGATAACAAGTTCCTTCGATACCCGATGTTTGCGGGACCAGTTAAATACTATAATATTTTTTACTCGAAATTTTCGGGTAAGTGTAAATCTTAATTTCTGTTGTTCTAGTTTCCATTCCCCTCCAAGGTTTAATTGACTTGTATCAAAAGCTCACAACTTCATTACTAATTACATTTACAATTTTAAAAAAGAAAAAAGAAAAGAAGAAGCACTGGTATAATCGATTTTCTTTTCTTAATTCGACACTACATCAGCAAGCTTTCCCAAGTTCTCAGCCTACTTTTGAACTGATTACATGAATTCTCTGCTTAATTTAACCTACTTAACTCCAAATTAACCATTCCAATTAACATGAGTGAAATGAAGCGTGACAAACGCCGCGGCTGCTGACGCATAATGTCGTGACAAATGAAAACCGGCTTCTATCCGGCGGTTAAAAGCGCCTTGAATTGGGATCTCGTGTATATGGCAATTTTTATCCGAATGATTATTGCGGAGACCAGGTGCTTAATGCCGATTAATGGTATGGATATTCATGTCCGTATTGTATCTTATCGTATAAATTTACATATAGAAAATATTTCACTACGCAGGTAACTAATGATTATGAAGGAGAATGCAAGTTAATGTCCGCTGTATTTTCCAAGATACGATGATCGTGAGCAAGACATCGCAGAAGAAACAATGTTGCGTACTTGACTAGAATCTATTCACTTTAAATCTTGATCATACATGCGTGTAAAATTAAGAATTTGTACATAGACAAGTATGATGACAAGGAAATCACGAACATTTCCCATAGTAAAAGACAATATTTGAACGAAACGTTGGGAAAGAGTACAGTTTCTCCCAGATATAGTAAATTCTTTTTTCAGATATAGCTAACCTCACAAAAAGCCCAGTTCTTACGCCCAATATGTGATGCAAATTATTTATCGAAATGCTTCTGTAATTCAGAAATTATATAAATGTTTTTAAAAAAAATAACATTTCTGATAGCATCAGAACCAGAGAAATTCATACGTATCTAATACTTGTACAATATATCTACCCAAATGCTTCTTTCAGTCATGACAATAAACAACCATTATTGTTAGAAAAAAAAAGGTTGAAAAGAAAGATAGAACTGAATTTCATACAACGTTTAAGCTTCTGATTTTTTAAAATATTATTTTTTTTTTATGTTGACATTGTTTTCAATTTCTTCTCATGTTTATAGTTTTAAGCAGTCATGGCCTGGAATTTGCAATGTCACAGATGTATCTAGTACGAGTTTCTTTTGAAAAATTTCACAGAGTGTTATCGTGTAATCCGACGGACCCTCATTAAGTAATCCAGCGACCTCACTTGTCAGGGGTTGTGAACAGTCAAGTCATTGTCTCGCCATAGATAGTTGTCGATCTAATTGCGTTTTCTTAGGTTTCTGATTGATATTTGAGATAGTTATGGCAATCGTAGAGCGGGGCCCTGTAAAAGGCACTTGAAAAGAAAGAGTTTTTATCTTGCTAGTAATCACCCGTAACTGTCAGAAAATATGTTTATGAATGTCTGTGCATGCTCACACAATCTTACCATCCTACTTCACTGGCATTGGGCTCACTTTGGACTTTTTTTGCATTAGCTTTATATCTCAGTCAAATAAAACAAGTGGTAGAAGTGTTTGAAAAAACTCAAAGCTGCTCAGACATGAAAACCAGTTGAGATAAATCCTGCCAATCTAGAGTATCTGGTACGTTACATCGTTTAAAAAAAAAAATTACTTATAGCAAAATTAGATGCAAAAATTTGCATTGACTCGAGTGAGTTTGTCAAGATGGCGGCGTCTGATTCGAAGCAAGTTTTTCCCGTAATTTTAGAACATTCAATGTTTTTCGAAATCGATGCAGCGCAGCATAGACACTGCAGTAGTAGCTATTCGTCTCAGCTGGTATTCGTGTCGGAGCGGCTTTGATTTCTTCAAATACTTCGACCAAGTGTTCTAATTGGCTGACACATTAAGCCACTGCAGTATGAATGTGTGATTGTCGTAGTCAGATTGTAATTGATTTATACATTTACTGTACAAGGCAATGTCCACATAGGTCACAGGAAACCAACAATCTCAGTTTCCGTAAGCAATCAAACGCATAATCTGTGGAAACAAATCTTTAATTTCAACGTTACTGGGGAAAATGAAAATTTAGGGATTGAAGATTTTTTTTTATATAGCATTAATGAGGTATTGAACGCGGAAGTTAGTTGAAAAATCTCACCATGAATCACTAACGTGAGTCATGGAATTACCTGTGAGTCACTATACTGATTTTGTCACCTCATGAATGCTCCAACATTAACCTTGAACATCAACCTTGAAACCATTTTAAGGCCACGTACAAGTCTTATTTTTATGTATGGGCGAATTCAACGTTTTTATTTATCAATGGAATTGACATGTGTGATAATACAATAAACTTTTCATGTGATTTATGTTTAGGGCTTTTTTCTCAAATACATGTACTGTTGCGTATACGATCTGAAGTTCAACCCGTGCAGTTATATAAAAAAAAACTTCAGTTACTGGTATTTTAATTCTTTCGATAATATTATTTTACGTTACTAGATCCGAAGATTGATATTTGTGTTACAAAGGTTGATTCTATTCATATAAGACCAGATTTATCGTGTTGTTTCAAACAATTTAAACTCGATATGCCAACCTGTAGATAATGCACTTGATAACATTCGGGAAGGAGGTCAGAGGTCAAGACTAGGAGAAGTTATGATATATTTTCTAAATTTTTCAAACTTATCAATGGTTTTTGCAATATAGCCAAAGTAAATGTCGCAATAATTGTAGAAATTATGTTTCGTTTTAGCTTGCTGTCCTCATGTTTGGTGCTCTTATCAAGTCCGGTGTTAAAATTAGAACTAACTACACGTGTATAAATATAACTAACTCGAACGTGGAATGTATTATTGCGAAAATATCTCAGATGTGGTGCATTGGTGGTAAAAGCAAGTAAATATTAGTCAAATGATCACACTAGGACAAATGCATTGACGAAATAGAAAGCAGCATGTCAGCAAAGTTTTAAACATTCTGTTGAATGCTGCAACTTTTTTTTGTGTAAATAATTTATTAGAATTAAGGAAGTTTAATGGCTGCAATAATTATTTCATCATAGAAAGCTCTTGCCATTTCATAAATAATTAAATACACTCTTAACAGAAGTTTTCTGCAAAGCGGCTCAAATCGCTACTGCATACAAGATCTTGATCTATACGGCATGCCTGCTGGAGGCTACAAGCAATGGTACAACCTCATAACTTGGATCTTTGATCTATACGGCATGCCTGCTGGAGGCTAAAAGCAATGGTAAAACCTCATAACTTGGATCTTTGATCTATACGGCATGCCTGCTGGAGGCTACAAGCAATGGTACAACCTCATAACTTGGATCTTTGATCTATACGGCATGCCTGCTGGAGGCTAAAAGCAATGGTACAACTTCATAACTTGGATCTTTGATCTATACGGCATGCCTGCTGGAGGCTACAAGCAATCGTACAACCTCATAACCAAAATCTTAAAAGCTCATAGCATGGCTTATGTTGTACATTTAAATAATCGTATACTGATAGTATACTTCTAATAATAGCCAAGACAATTAGGTTTTGTCGTAACAATGCGATACTCATTCCGATAATTTTACAAAATTATGCAGTTTTATACTATATTATTCACTAGTTAGACCTATCATTTAACAGCTGGTATGCGAAACTCTGGTTAAATAATGTCGGGCTTGAGCCAAAATGTGACATAATTATCTAAGCATAATTTTCGTCCAATAGGACACCTAAATTTTAGACATATATATTTGGAACTGAAGTCGTAGGTTTACTAATAAGGAGAGAATCGTGACAATAGGTTGTGATTATTCAAGAATGTCCTTCCTACATAAAGGGCGGTTTTACCATTTAAATGTATTCCTCGTGTGGAGAAGGGTCTTTTCGAGTGGTGCCTGATGACTTCTAACATGCGTTGCCCTTTTCTACCGAACATTTATTAACATTTGAAAAAATACAATGAAGCTGATGACGTAACGAGGTTAGCAGAATATGTACACCACCACCAAAGAAGAAGAAAGCATCTTTAGAAGTGTTCCAAGTGTTGAGCTCCTCTATTTTGGGCCGTTTTGACGTAACTTTAGAAGTGTTCCAAATTTGGAGGTCCTCTATTTTGGGCCTTCGACGTAACTTTAGAAATTGTCCAAGTGCAAAGGTCCTTTATATTGAACTTCTACGTAACGTTAGAAGTGTTCAAAGCGTTATATCCTCTATTTTGGAGCAGTTCGATTTAACTTAAGAAGGGTTCTATGCGTCAAAGTCCTCAATATTGAGTTTTCGACGTAACTTTAGAAGTGTTCTTAGCTTTAAGATCATCTATATTGAGCCTTCGACGTAACAGTTGAATACTGGAGAAAAATGCCTGCTGAAGAAATTAATTCAATGTTTAAGTGTGGCGAAAAACAAGATGGACATATTTCCTTTTACAAGATAAGAGCGGACTAACAGAGGAAGGAATATTTAGACTAACTCAAAGTATCAGATCTTATGACATGTATTTTAGGTGCCAGATACAAGTAGAACATATATGACACAGTCTGTTTCAACTGTACAAGACACTGTAGAAAGGTTGATTGAAAATTTAATTTTGGGTGAACAAGGATATGACCTTGATGAAAACATTTAAACAATATTTCAGGAATATTTTTCAAATTCGAAAGTTAGGTTTAACTGTGCTATTGGTGGTGATTGTATCTTGTTGTTAAGAAGTCATATGGTGATGTAAATGATACAACAGGTAGCTTAATAGATTACAATAACAATTTACAAAAGTCATCACATGCATTTGGTCTACAATAACAATTTACAAAAGTCATCACATGCATGAAGTCTACAATAACAATTTACAAAAGTCATCACATGCATGAAGTCTACAATAACAATTTAAAAAAGTCATCAGATGCATTTGGTCTACAATAACAATTTACAAAAGTCATCAGATACAATCAGTCTACAAAACAAATTTACAAAAGTCATCACATGCATGAAGTCTACAATAACAATTTACAAAAGTCATCCGATACATTAAGTCTACAACACAAATTTACAAAAGTCATCACATCCATGAAGTCTACAATAACAATTTACAAAAGTCATCACATGCATGAAGTCTACAATAACAATTTACAAAAGTCATCACATGCATTAAGTCTACAATAACAATTTACAAAAGTCATCAGATACATTAAGTCTACAATAACAATTTACAAAGGTCATCAGATACATTAAGTCTACAATAACAATTTACAAAAGTCATCACATGCATGAAGTCTACAATAACAATTTACAAAAGTCATCAGATACATAAGTCTACAAAACAAATTTACAAAAGTCATCAGATACATTAAGTCTACAATAACAATTTACAAAAGTCATCAGATACATTAAGTCTACAATAACAATTTACAAAAGTCATCACATGCATGAAGTCTACAATAACAATTTACAAAAGCCATCACGTGCATGAAGTCTACAATAACAATTTAAAAAAGTCATCAGATACATTAAGTCTACAAAACAAATTTACAAAAGTCATCAGATACATTAAGTCTACAATAACAATTTACAAAAGTCATCACGTGCATGAAGTCTACAATAACAATTTACAAAAGCCATCACGTGCATGAAGTCTACAATAACAATTTACAAAAGTCATCAGATACATTAAGTCTACAATAACAATTTACAAAAGTCATCACATGCATGAAGTCTACAATAACAATTTACAAAAGTCATCAGATACATTAAGTCTACAATAACAATTTACAAAGGTCATCAGATACATTAAGTCTACAATAACAATTTACAAAAGTCATCACATGCATGAAGTCTACAATAACAATTTACAAAAGTCATCACATGCATGAAGTCTACAATAACAATTTACAAAGGTCATCAGATACATTAAGTCTACAATAACAATTTACAAAAGTCATCAGATACATTAAGTCTACAATAACAATTTACAAAAGTCATCAGATACATTAAGTCTACAATAACAATTTACAAAAGTCATCACATGCATGAAGTCTACAATAACAATTTACAAAAGTCATCACATGCATGAAGTCTACAATAACAATTTAAAAAAGTCATCAGATGCATTTGGTCTACAATAACAATTTACAAAAGTCATCAGATACAATCAGTCTACAAAACAAATTTACAAAAGTCATCACATGCATGAAGTCTACAATAACAATTTACAAAAGTCATCAGATACATTAAGTCTACAACACAAATTTACAAAAGTCATCACATCCATGAAGTCTACAATAACAATTTACAAAAGTCATCACATGCATGAAGTCTACAATAACAATTTACAAAAGTCATCACATGCATTAAGTCTACAATAACAATTTACAAAAGTCATCAGATACATTAAGTCTACAATAACAATTTACAAAGGTCATCAGATACATTAAGTCTACAATAACAATTTACAAAAGTCATCACATGCATGAAGTCTACAATAACAATTTACAAAAGTCATCAGATACATAAGTCTACAAAACAAATTTACAAAAGTCATCAGATACATTAAGTCTACAATAACAATTTACAAAAGTCATCAGATACATTAAGTCTACAATAACAATTTACAAAAGTCATCACATGCATGAAGTCTACAATAACAATTTACAAAAGCCATCACGTGCATGAAGTCTACAATAACAATTTAAAAAAGTCATCAGATACATTAAGTCTACAAAACAAATTTACAAAAGTCATCAGATACATTAAGTCTACAATAACAATTTACAAAAGTCATCACGTGCATGAAGTCTACAATAACAATTTACAAAAGCCATCACGTGCATGAAGTCTACAATAACAATTTACAAAAGTCATCAGATACATTAAGTCTACAATAACAATTTACAAAAGTCATCACATGCATGAAGTCTACAATAACAATTTACAAAAGTCATCAGATACATTAAGTCTACAATAACAATTTACAAAGGTCATCAGATACATTAAGTCTACAATAACAATTTACAAAAGTCATCACATGCATGAAGTCTACAATAACAATTTACAAAAGTCATCACATGCATGAAGTCTACAATAACAATTTACAAAGGTCATCAGATACATTAAGTCTACAATAACAATTTACAAAGTCATCAGATACATTAAGTCTACAATAACAATTTACAAAAGTCATCAGATACATTAAGTCTACAATAACAATTTACAAAAGTCATCACATGCATGAAGTCTACAATAACAATTTACAAAAGTCATCACATGCATGAAGTCTACAATAACAATTGAAAAAAGTCATCAGATGCATTTGGTCTACAATAACAATTTACAAAAGTCATCACATGCATGAAGTCTACAATAACAATTTACAAAAGTCATCACATGCATGAAGTCTACAATAACAATTTACAAAAGTCATCACATGCATGAAGTCTACAATAACAATTTACAAAAGTCATCACATGCATGAAGTCTACAATAACAATTTACAAAAGCCATCACGTGCATGAAGTCTACAATAACAATTTACAAAAGTCATCACATGCATGAAGACTACAATAACAATTTACAAAAGTCATCACATGCATTAGGTCTACAATAACAATTTACAAAAATCATCAGATACATTAAGTCTACAATAACAATTTACAAAAGTCATCAGCTATATTAAGTCTACGAATAAATACTGCTATAGAGACTGACGTGGTAAAAAATGGAATTCCAGCAGCGGTCTGTAACAATTCGGCAAGAGATAGATGATGAAGTAACTGATAAAAAAGGAGATAACGTGAGTAAGACATGAGACAAATAAACAAGCGTTTATAATTATGACAATGGTTGCCGGAGCTCGTTTCCTTTACTTTTTGATGTAGACTTTTCAAGAAGCCCTTTCTCTTCTTATTCTTTTTGTTTGCAATATCAAAGCCTTTGATCAAAACTGCAAATAACAAACCGACTAAAGCTACAATAAGCAAAATAATATGATCAACATGATCAACTAATACAGAAATAATTTGTCTAGCTGATTTAAGAAGCCAGCTGTGTATACTTCGTTAGATACCAGTCAATAATGCTGCTGTTCTTTTTTTTTTTTTTTTTTTTTTTTTTTTTTGTAACTAACTTAAAGAAATAGTTGGGAATATTTGAAGTTCCTTGTTTAACGTTGACAACGGATGTATTTGTACTATTTTTGTCACCACCACCATGCCACCACTTGTTCCTTGGCCTGTCCTTGTCAAACCTTGTATACCAAGAGTTGCTGCTATCATACTTATAGCTGTAAAAATAGTTGCAATTGTTACACTTTTTATTTAAACAGTTGTTCTAAGATTTCAATTACTGCTAACTTTTCTCTAACTTTGAGATTTATTTGGCTGATATTTTCTTTACAGTTTTTGTTTTCTTTCTAAATCTGTTAACTGTTCAGCTATTTCTTCCAGCGTATACAAACTTGAAGGTGGTCCACTACTAATTCTTTGATGATATTCATCTATTACAGTCTCTTTTTCTGGTACTTTCTGTTCAAATGGTTCTTTTGTGTTAATTACGTGCATTTATTTGTCCTCTATAACGTTTATTTGCTGCCTTAATTGAACAGTTGACCCTGAAGGTTATTGCAAAGAGTATATCTGCATGTTTATCATTTGATAGTTTCCACTTATTTCCTTCTTTTGTCCAGCTTAATGTTCTGAGAAAGTCACTCCCACTTTTTTTCCGTAGCTACAAAGTTTGCTGATAGCTTCTTATTTGGTTTATTCTTGTTAGAAATTGTATAGAATCTGTACCTACACCATGGTAATAGAGAGTTCCTTTTTGTCTGTAATTGATGATTAATTAATTTATACTGTATTTCATCGATCCTTAATCTAGCTTATACATTTTTTATATTGATCAAGAACACACACAGAAGTAGGAGTTTGTTGTGAAGTTTCAAATCCCTCATAAGATAAATTTTCGGTAACAGGATATTAATCTATTGTATTATGATCGTAAACCTCATCGAAATCATCTGGAAAATGAATAGGATTATCAAATTTAATTTCGCCAACTTCTACCGTTTTGCACTATTTAAATGGATATATATAAAAAAAACTTGATAAAGAATTGGGTTTTATAGAAGATAAAAAAAACCGCATCAACAGCAAATCCAACAGTACCTATCGAATACAATGCTAGGAAGGAAGAAGATTACAAGCAGGAATTAAAAATGAGCATAGCAAATGAAACATACAAGGAAATAACTCAACACACTTTAGCCGACAAGGAGTTGGGAAACAAAATGGACAGAAAATAAATTAAGAAAACAAATTAAATTTTGTAAATGCTAGATCAGCTCGGAATATAAAAGTCATTGTCAGGTGTAGTAATATAGGGAGTGTCATATCTGATATGTAAATGTCTTCCAATTGACAATTTAAGCAAATTATAGACTGAATTGAAAGAAGATGATATGACTACAAATGGAATAAAAAATTTTACTGGGTTTCTTTCATTTAGGTGAGGATTACCTATTTCTGAATTAAGTGCAAGTTTAATAACTTTCAAAGACACATTTTAACACATCAACAGCCTGCGCTTCACGCTGACCGACCAGGACGGCTACCTGCTGAACACCCGAGGCGAGACGCTCACCATAAGCTTCAACATCCGCGACCGACCCGCGCTCGGCAAATATATTAAAAATGATGGCGCGATTACACTAGTCATGAACGCACCAAGGCGTGCGATCCGATTGCGTGTAGTGGGCTTCCGACTACCGACATACGGAGTGGATTAAGGCGACGGGTTTGGCTACATCTTCTGATCCATCGTCAGCTCAGCCCCCAAAGTGGCGTTGGCCCTGACCAGGACCGACGCCGCAAAGGCCAAGGCCGTGGCCTCGCGCGCCTTCAGCGCCATCAAGACGGATGCTCTCAAAGGACTTCTGGGTCTCGCCGCCAAGGACGGTAAAAAAAATCGTGGAAAAGGCCGTACGCTGGCCCTGCTGGCAGCCAAAACCGTGCCACCCAAAACGCAGGCAGCAATCAACGAAGCTGCCCACCAAAAGAATGAGGATCTAGTAAATAAGGGGGCGCGCGACGCCCTTGCTGCTAACTTGGCCATGGTCTCGGTCACTTGCCGCTCTCCCTGTTAGAGTCGACCCAGGGCGGTACACATGATGTCCTCTTTACAAGACGTACAGATCCCCGCCCTCCAAATAGAGGCGTCCGTGCTGCTCAATCGCAGCATCCACGACCTGCAATACTTCTCGTAAGAGGCCCGCGATCTCAACCAAAAGGGCCGGATGAACCTGCTGGTTTAGGACAACGCTCGATACTTTCTCCAAGCCGAGGACTAACTCAAGGTTGTGGGTCATATCACAAAGGCGGCCGGCGACAGCGACTACGCTGCGGCGGAAAAGATCGCGTTGGTCAACAACGAGGTCATGGAGCTGTTTGACAGCGCTCGATAGCTCATTGACAACCACCAGGTAGAGGCCTTTTAAGACCACATTGGCGTCGCCACGACGATCATCGACTTGGCCCGCTACAGAGACGACTACGCTTACAGCGCGGGGTCGACGACAAGATCCAGTTTACCATGAAACTCGTTAGGAATATGCGACTGGGGATGCTCAAACGCCAACGATGGGCGCCGTCAATGCCAACTTCAACCTGGGCTTCGTGATACGAAAAGGGCTGCTGGACGCACACGCCAACGTTTCCTGCGTTATCCCGCTGATTCACATCTTTAATTTCTTCCGGGGCTTGCGCAAGGTCATCTTTGACGCCAAACACACCATGTTGCTGACCCGCAAAAACACCGACGACGACGCTACATTCCGCGCCCATGCCGCGAACGAAGGCAATGTCACGATTTCGAAGCTCGCCCTGTGGATGCCGGATCTAACGCCGGCGCTGGAGGTGGAAACCAACATGCTTGACTTCATGCGAAGAGGGCAGAGCACTGGTCCTTCCAGACCATGACCACATACACACAACTGAGCGCGGTCTCCTGCCTGTTCTCCTGGCAGATCAACCGAGGAATTCCTTCTGGACTACGCGGCCAACAACGTGGCCTGAGCCTACCTCCAGATCCTAATCTTCATGGGCCGCCACCAGAACGTCGACACGGGCCTGCAGATCAACCAAAAGGACTTTTCCGGAGTCTACCGGATCTACTACTTCAGCCTGGAGAACCTCGACCTGGTCAAGCAGTCGGTAGTGGACATGTACTTCAAAGTCCGCCACCAACTACCGAGCCCTCGCCGTCATCCTCTTAGATAAAACGATGCTACTCGAGGGGGCTGGGGAACAAATACAGGTAATTGAAGACCCGCTGTATTATAGCTAAATGCATATAAACATATATAAGGTGCCACGCGAACGACACCTCGTGTCCCTCACCGAGGGCAATCTGGATAAGCTCACCACATCTTGGAGGAGCCGCCGCGGTGTACGGCTGCGGTTTTTTCGCTGGACCGTTCCACGGGCGTCATCGTATTATGCTGACGGCCGCCATGGCCAAACGCCTCTGAGCGGTCCACAAAGTTGACTTTAATCTTTCCGTTGCGGCCCTAAAGACCACGTAAGAAAAGGTGGTATCTTTCAACTGTTAGCCATGTTCCCTTTCCTGGCGATTGCTGCCGAGGCCGTGGCGATCCAAACCCTACCGGGCCTCAGACAAGGCGGCGACCCTTGGAGCGGTTGGCGTGGCTGGTCACCTGGCGCCCAAAATGGTATGGGAGGCTCCGTCGGCCGCCAGGCCAAAAAAGGTTGAAGCACCCGGCTCGCGCGGCGGCGGTGAGGGCCCTTTCCAACTTTGACCTTTGACAGCTCCCCAGACCTCTGAAGCGCTTCACGGGCGTCTATATGCGAGACAACCTAGAGCACCTGCCGGGGCGCATCGATCACGAGATCGGCATCGTTAACCTCGGCACCTCGCAGAACCGCGGGACTCACAAGGTGGAATCCCGGGCAACGCCTGATCGCTTGCTCTACTTTGACTCATATGGCCTCGACCCACTGACCCTTCCGTTCACCTACACAACTCTCCCTGTTCAGAAAAAGCGACGGATCGATCTGTGGTTCCGCGTCCATACTGGTGCTATAGGTCTCGAATCGCGACCAAACACCCCTCGCGCTGCTGAATGCGGCGCTGTCGCTGACCAGCCGCTTCGTTTAGAAACAAACCGGCTGTTACTATGCGCACCATGCCGGTAGCTATCTTCCGGAGTTCGCAGAAAGACAAGGCGGGCCCCGGTGCCTCGGCGGAACTCGCCCAGTATGCGACCAAGGCAGAGCTGGCAGCCTACAGCATCCGCATCGGCTATTCCATCCCGATCGACCTGGTTGTATTCGCTGATGACGTCGGAAACATAAAAGCCTGAGGTGTGGACCTCTCCTCGTGCTGATCCGCCTGCGGGACAGCGGCAAGCCGTTCGATAGGCCGCAGGCCAAGGAGGCGGCCAGATGATCCATCCGCAGCGTGTCCGACACGATACGGCCCGAAAATGTCGCCACAAAGCGATACGTGGACCGCCAAGACGCGGACGCAAAGAAGTAACCCGACGATAAAGACGCGGGGGTGAAAAAGTACGTCGACGACAAGGACGCGGCTGCAACAATGTACGCCGACGACACGGACGTGGTTCGAAAACAACACCTCGACGCCATTATTGCGAGGTTGAACAAAATGCTCGCGACAAGGTACGTTGACGAGCAAGTCACTTTTCGGGTGGCCAAGGCTGGTGGCACCATGACCGGTGATCTAAACATGGAGGCAAAAAGAATCATGGGCTTGGCCAAAACTGACGATACCATGTGGGGTCCATTGAACATGAACGACAACAGAATCGTGGGCATCGGGGAATATGTCGCTCTAAAAGACGCGGTGACTAAGTCATACGTTGACCAAGTGAGTGCTGCAGCCTCCATATACCACCTCACTGGATATGAAAGCGGCTACAAAGGCTTCTGTCGACGGGTCTGTGCGTCTTACCAACTTTGCCTTCCTTATAACTTCGTTGGCTAGTTTTCGATTGATGTGCGAAGGTGTTAGGTCTCATCCTACTTACCCTACAGAGAACCCCCATATGGCAACTGGTAATGGTCCCTACGTTTCCTTGAACGCGGAGAGCGTGGCAGCATAGCCCGCCATATACCGCTTTAAGGTCGTGGGTGGCTTTGCTTGAGGGGGGGGGGGAGCTCCTGGTAATGAGTGTGACATCTCCTTTATGCGGCGTCAAGAGAGGGACGATCCTGTTGTCACCATTAGGACGACGGATATATTGGGTCAATATAAAGTAACAACCGGTGCAGCTTTTTATACAACCGTCATTGAAACCTTGTACCCTAACAACGTATTTATATCAGACTGGTGCAAACCTCAGCGAGATCTTTGTTTCACGTTAAGGCTAGACTACTTATCAAAGTGGTCACTTATGAGATTTAAAACGTCCACCCAATATCAAGTCATAATATATCCCACTTTTTCGGTTGTAACTCTCGAGGAGAGCCTCCATAACTACTGCCTAGAAAAGATCGGCGATATCGAAGCTCAGGTTTACGACTCTAGGTCTTAAAAATATGTAATAAAAAGAAAGTGAAACCAATTATGTAAGTAATATCAACAAGCAATTTATTTCCATATAATTCAACGTGAAATTCAAAAGATACTTACAATATTATGAATCAAATTCTAAATAATCCTATATGTCCTAATCACAAGTCCAAGAATATAGAATATTCCGAATGAGTACCAATAGTCTTGAATGTCCTGATATACCACAATGATATAATCCAGAACGTCTTTGAATGAGTTCACAAAAGTCCATAGTAATGTATTAATTTAAAAGTCAATGAGCACTTTGGTAATTCCAATGAATATATATTAAATAAATAATTCCTCTCAAATTATATCTGATTTCAATTGCACAATGTTAAATCTGATCACAAATAGATTCCCACAGACTGATCTAAAACAGGAATGAATTTAATGCGTATCAACTCTCTATTATACACATATCTTCTAATGCCCCACATCATAACAGGACGTGAGTCATCCTAATGGAATAAACCCAGTCTAATTGTAAATAAGACTGGTCTTGAATTCAAATTCTGGTAAATACCCTTTTGACAAGTAACCGTAATTTAAACTACAAATAAATACAACATTACTATAATAGACAAATTTAAGCACACAACAGATTAAATATACATAACATCAGCTTAAGGCGGAAATCGAGCAGTGACGTTCTCCTTGCAAAAAGTATTGACGGGTGGTTCACATTGTCGATGTTATGGCGGCAGCGTCCAGCACTGTAGCAATATGCGTCGGGATCGTGGGTGTGGGTGTGCTTGCCACGTTGGCGGCTGCTCCTCGCCCTTGCAAGGTGTGTCACTCGTGTGTGGGCAATTATTTCTGGCTGGGCAATTCACCGTCTGACGTCTCCGCGTGAAGGTCCAAAAGCACGATCAGATTCGGGTTTTCGCAGAGAGTGAGCTGAACTCCATCTCAGACTTAGTCTCTCGTGCCCTCCGGGATGCTTCCCTGTTCGAGGATGAGTTTAGTCTCATTTTGGACTAGATCACCAATTATAAGACCCTCATGAACGAAACACGGATGGCTGCCAGAACGGCCTACATCAGCGATGTCGACAAAAATGCGCACCTGGCCCAGGGTCGGTCTGAGTCCCGCGCAGATCTCATGAAAAAATGAGGCGAGGGTGCAACATAGGCTGCGTCATCTATTCCTCTAGCCTGCTCAACCTCCCCGAGGTAATTCTTAGCGCTCCTCTGGCCTATGAGCCCTAGTTGGTGTCCATCGGTTGTGGTACTACCGACATGCATCTGGGTATGGGGCCACTGGCTTATGTGCCGGCTCTCCTAAGCTGTCCGGTTTCGTAAAGTATTCGAGCACGTACACATGCTTCATAAATTCTTCTTCCGAGACGCTAAAGAAGAGTTCACGCAAGAGGTTTCGAATGGTGGGGCGGTGGAATATCCCCATTTGCGTGAGGTAACGACCGTGAGCCTTGTCGTGTCTGGTGAGATCAGTTTCGCCTAGGCGAGTCAGATAGATGCTGACGGCCATCGGAAAAGGATAATGGAAGGATTCCGGATGACGAACGTAATCATCGGTCTCGTCGTCAGAGCCACAGGCTATTTCACATTCAAACGTGATACCTTCATCATCGTCTGAGGACTCCTCCTCCATACCGCCTCTGGACCCCCATCGATACAGATTGCTAGCACTCATGGTTTATGATGGTATACCATAAACACACCGCATCTCTAATTGGGCTGGTAGTGGGTGGCTACCCACCCCCCTCTATAACCGCCAGCCCTTCTACCCCCCCCCCCCCACACACTTAAACGCAGCTCTTACTACCCCTAATGTGACCGCTACCAGGGTCTAGATAAACGTTGCTGCTCCGTGACTTAGTAAAAACTGATGCAAGGTGGGGCCAAATTGCTATTTTACAACTACTTTCTTTGTTTGTTTTTAAATGTACTGTGGGGGTAGGTTTTTTTTGTTTTTTTTTAAAATGTACTGTGGGGGTAGGTTTTTTTTGTTTTTTTTTTAAATGTACTGTGGGGGTAGGTTTTTTTTGTTTTTTTTTAAATGTACTGTGGGGGTAGGTTTTTTTTGTTTTTTTTTAATAAATATTTTTGTCTCGTGGGGTAGGGTATTGATTGTTGACAATGAAAATAATGCTGTTTGTGACTGAACTAAAAAGAATGTGGTCTGAAAAGAAAATTATCGTGGGTGGACTGGTATTGGGGTTTTGAAATATAATTTTTTTCCTCTGTCTGTGGGGGGGGGGGGGGGTAATATGAAGATATGTTCTTTGTGGCCTGTTGTAGCATGAGTCGTATCAATACTATTAGATTAGTTGAGAAATGTTCAGGTAAGTGTTTAAGGAAAAGATTGTTAAATGAAACTGGTGTTATCGTACACAGTGATATAATGGATGCATTATCGTACACAGCAATAGTGATATAATGGATGCATTATCGTACACAGTAATAGTGATATAATGGATGCATATATGGTGTTATCGTACACAGTAATAGTGATATAATGGATGCATTATCGTACACTGTAACAGTGATATAATGGATGCATATATGGTGTTATCGTACACAGTAATAGTGATATAATGGATGCATATATGGTGACAAAATAAATGATACATTACAGGGTATATTCTAGGACGAGCCACTGCGGGATTCGCACTTAGTGGAGGCAATCAATTACAGCTACAGTATACAAGCACATCCATTAGATCCACTTTTGTGCAATCAAAGGAGAATTAGCAAGTTTCGCGAAGTAGATGCATTAGGCTTTATCTGTAAAGGTCCGATCTGCTAGATAATATAGTTCATTTATACAATAAATTGAAACGTTTAATCGTGACACCTACCTTGTACGGAGGGAAGCACTCTATTTCTTGTCTGGTGTCCGTTTATATTTTGGATAAGCAGATCTAGCCTGACATAATTAATTCTCAGCAGCTGAGAAGCAGTCGTATAATCTAAAACCTATGATAGTTGTACTGGAGGCGTGGAAAGCACGTGATTCATTCTCATTCGCTGCTGAAGAGATCCCGTAAAGACTCTATATTGTAAAGAGTCGTTTAATTGGAGGAATAGATTTACCATTCGGATAGCATTGTTTAAAATCCACAGTCAACTGTCTGGTGAACTTTCCAAATGACTGCTTTCAAAATGGATCAGCTCTCAACACTCAATAGCTTCAGCACTTTGATCCCAGACTATTAGCATTCCTCTGGCCTTAATGAATGAATTGATTTGAATAGTTGCCCGGGTCTAATAGGCTACAAACATGGCATGACTAAGGGAGTTTTCCATGCGATGTTTAATATTACATTCTATCTTCTAATAAATTAAGACGTCATCGTTTTAAATAATCCAATTGAACTTGCCTTGATACGGTTGATTCTCGACAGAAAACAACTCCGTATTCTTGGAATCTTGAGAGTCAGCATGATGGGCAAAATCTCTCCTTGAGTTGAAACGCTCTAGGTCCCCATCCTGGGATACCTATTTTAATAGTAAACCAACCCAAAGCTTCAAGTGACCGGATTTTATGCCGGCTAATTTTGATTCACTACAAAAATGTATGTATGTATGTATGTATGTATGTAGGTAGGTAGGTAGGTAGGTAGGTAGGTAGCTAACGTCGCACCTTCTCCAACAGTCACCTCTGTAACGTAGCCACCTTTATAAGACAGTCACATTTTTTCCGACCCGACATTATGCATTGCAAATAAATTTAACCTCCACATAAAAGTCGCCTCAATATTACGGCCAGTTTTAGCGTATGTATGTATGTATGTATGTATGTATGTATGTATGTATGTATGTATGTATGTATGTATGTATGTATGTATGTATGTATGTATGTATGTATGTATGTATGTATGTATGTATGTATGTATGTATGTATGTATGTATGTATGTATGTATGTATGTATGTATGTATGTATGTATGTGTGTGTGAGTGATTTACTGATTACGCTTTCCAAGCCACAAACATCTTAATACCTTGAGCCGTGTGGTTACTTCAGCACTCCTTGCTGGTTATTTATGTTAGTCATAGCCCACTAAAGAAACAGGTTTTTACAACGTCATGCCTTGAATCATTATTATCTAATTAATTTAGTTATTTTTTTTTTTTCTTTCTTATATGCGATGTAGAATTTTCTGTTAAAAATCTGTCTCGCATTATCAAATAAACATAGCATAATTTAATTTCTTTATATTAGTAGGATAACATAGTTATCATTCCAAGCTAATCTTCCATATTATCCTCATAAAAATTTATACATACTTACATTGGTATATACATAATTTAAAACTACTAATCCTACTTAAAACTATGATTAAAATGACATGGAGAATAGTAGAGGATGATATCATTATTTTAAACAATAAAGGAAGAACAAAATATGTGTAAACAATAAAATAAGAACAAAATATGTGTAAACAATAAAAGAAGAACAAAATATGTGTAAACAATAAAATAAGAACAAAATATGTGTAAACAATAAAAGAAGAACAAAATATGTGTAAACAATAAAATAAGAACAAAATATGTGTAAACAATAAAATCAGAATATAAGCCTGGATATCATTAGCGTTGAGCCAGAAAGTAATCATGATACAAGGATTTTGAATTTACAGTAAGAAGTTGATTTTTTTTATTTCAGTGGGAATAGTGATTCATAATTTTGGACCCGATACAGCCAGAGACTGTCATAATAGAAAGAGCGAGATCGTGGAATAAAAAATACTGGTTTGTAAAGGAACGAAGATCACTGTCACGTATTAGCGGTTTGGTAAGAGATGATAGGCTTGCAGGTACAATTCCATTGATTGACTTGTACATCATGCAACCTTTATGCAATGCACCAAATTCGCAAGATGGTAACCAATTTAATTTAGAAAACTTTTCAGAAGATGGTGTGAAAATATAAATCTTTAGAATTATTCGGGCAGCTCTTTTTTGCAACTTAGTAATCTTATCAGTTTGAGCAATAATGCAGTTGCCCCAAATGGTACCTACATAATTTAAGATTGGTAAAATATAGTTATTGTAATATGACTTAAGAATATTTTCAGAAAAGTAATTAGAAAGTATTTTTGGAAGTTCAATCCGTTTATTCAGTAAAAGACCAAACTGATTAATTTTAGTGTCCCAGTAAAGATTGTTATTAATGTAAATACCTAACAATTTTTGAAACCATACAATGAGCCATCTATCATAAGTTAGAGTATAGGATTTGTGGAAAATTTTTGACTGAAGCCAATTGTCATACAAGTATGTTGAATATCGATCTGAAGATAATCGACAACGAACATAAGTTGCCTGAATGGTGGATGGTTGTATCATTATTTAATTTATCGGAATTAGTTCATTTAAGACAAATAGACAGATCGTTAATAAAGATTAGGAAAAGAACAGATCCTAAAACGGAGTCTTGCGGAATGCCACACTTTACTTGTTTTAATATTAACGGGTGGTTTCCGATACTAAAACTTTGCGTCCAATTTGTTAAGTACGGCTTGTACAAAGAGCGTGTAAGAGTTAAATGTATAGGCTGCAAATTTCCTCGTGATCAACAATATGGAAGGCCTTTTTGCAATCTATAAAGACAGCCACGGTGAATTTACCTGCGTTAATAAAAGGTAGTCATTCGTCTATTAGTTTAGTCAAGGAAGTTTGACAGGAGTGATTTTGTCTGATTAAGATTGATGAAAAAGATTATATTTATTGAGATAGCGTGTAGCGATGTGTTTCTTTGTATATTTGAAATGATGGGCTGGATAGAAATATTTTTATAATTTGATGGGTCTTTATAGGGTCTGCCTTTATGAACAGGAAACACTTTGTCTTGCTTCAGGGCATCAGGGAATACACCAATTTCTAAATTAGTATTGAAGAGACAAATGAGAGGGAGCAATACTTTGCGCAGAAAGTTTCAATATTTTTTAACTAATCCCATATGGCCCGGTAGCTTTTTCGTATCGAAACTAACAAGAATATTACAAACTTCATGAATAGAAAATCTAGGTATTACAAATTCAATATCAGAAGGTACTAGTTCTGCTACAAAATCAGACAAAGATGAAAATTTAATGGGGTGGAAATAAACTTTTCATTCAGGTGATTAGTGACAGATACGAAAAATTAATTCATCCTATTTGGATATTTGTGTTCGTTATGTACAGTTTCATTATTTACAGTAATTTCATGCCGGATAGAGTAAGAATTTGATACGTTTATCTCTTTGAAATCCTTCCAGATGAGCTTTGTGTCCATTCTACCGGACATAATCTAGAGAAATATTTTCTCTTACATTCATTGTTTAGAGCGACGTTGTTGTGTTTCGCCAAATTCTATCATTCTGCCAATCTTAGTTTTGGTGGCTGAAGTTACGTAATTTACTAGCTATATTTATATCATCGTTGTACCTTTCCGGTTGTGTGAGACGCCTTCTCTTTAGTATAACATGGTTGAAAATCCATATATTGTTTTTCTAGATAAATCCATCAAGCTTACTTATCACTTTCCTTTTCTGAAAAATAAGTACTAAGTTAGTATTAAGTATTACGTAATACAAGTAAACCCCCTCCCAAAAAAAAAAAAAAAAAAAAAAACGTGTTGGAGCAAATTCTAACAAGTTCCAACAAAGCAAACTTAAATGTAAAGAATATACATAGTAACTCTGAGCTTTCAAACTTATATCTTAATTGGATTTAGCTCCAATTTTAAAGTTAGCATATTGTTGTTTAAAGCAATAAGTCTGAGTGTAAAATGTGACAGTTTTGTGCAATTAGTAAAGATTTCCCTAAACAAATGAGACGGACAGTGCTTAGGGCAAATAGTGAAACCATTAATTCTAACCGTATAATATCTTCTATATTCCTTCCTATAAAACAAAGTTCTTCAGTTTTTTCATCATTATAAATGAATTAATTCAGTTAAATAATCCCATGTTTGTTTGTTTGATTTTTGCTGGTTTATTTATTTTAAACTTGGATTAGGACTTAAAACCTAAACGCCTTTGTTTATAAAAATGACTACTGTACGTGGCGCCTAATGTTTTATTACACGTCATATCGTGTTGCCACGCCGCCCGCATGTTCGAATAATCGGCGGGTCACGTGTAGTTTAGTTTCGACGAAAGGGACATTGAGACCTATGATGAGCACAAAGGAAGCTCTTCATAGAGCCATATAGAAGTAGCTAATATCTTTATAACCATGGCAACATGCAACACTCTATAGAGATTTTTCAATACAAATGAAGCCAAATAGCAAGGGGGGGGGGGGGGGGGGGCTCAGGCTCATGCTATGAACTTGCACAAAAGACATCTAGAACAAAGGGTTGGTTTGGTTTGGTGTTTCACGGTACACAGCAACACAGGTAAGTTATTTAGTGCCAAGGCAATTGGAGTAAAGTACCGTGCGATTTCGGCAAGCCACCGCAGCTTCTGTTGGAACAAAGGCAGTTTTCGTAGATAATGAAAACCTGTTGGTTCAATGTCGGGTTAAGAACCTGCATACGGAATATATGAATATGTGCATATTTTTAGAAGCAGTATATTCCCTTTTGTTTTGTCCGGTAGTGGTAGTGGTGGTGGTGGTAGTGATGGTGGTGGTAGTGATAGTGATTATTATTATCGTCGTATCTATGAGACTCACGCACATACTGAGAATTTCCTTCGATTACAAGAAACAATATTTTAATATGCCAGCAAGGAAAAATTTTAATGTATTTTTTAGACATCTAAGAATTTTTCTAAAACTTTTCACGGTTCAGTCTTGATTTGTAATTGTTTTCTAGTGGCATTCTTGTTTAGAAAGAAGCACTGAGTACAAAAGTTGTCAAACACAATTGTCAAACTTTAATTATAAAGAAAACATTGTCAAAAGCTTTATAGCTGAACTTTTTGTTGGATACCTGCAAATTATTTGGACCTGTATGGGCATTAGTTCATGTGACAGAAAGTTATTTGCCATATATTCGATTCAATGTACTTCAAACTTTATTTCAAGAAATAGAATAGGAAAGAGTGATAAATTTGTTGGCTTTAACGGCACTTTTGATACTTCATTGGCTATATCGTGCCGAGGAAATGGGAGCTAAGTGCCTTTTCCAAGTACACACGGAAGCAGCCGACCGTGCTGGCCTGGACGGGTACTAAACCCGCGACACCTGGATTACGAGTCTGGCGCTTTACCAACTGAGTTACCGCGGCTCCCCACAGTAGGAAATAAGAAAATTATAAATAGACGAAAGGTCAAATACATGAATTAAATTTTACAGTTGTTTTCCTCATTGCATAATAAAAAAATCGTTGAGAAGTAGGTTTATGACCTGGTGGACATTTCTAATATAGATTAATGATACAGAGTTGACATAATTGATAAATGCGTGATCAAACATATTTCGAACACATTTGTAACGCTAAGGAAGAATTGAATGGTTCTAGCGTTCGGTTTCATTTTCATGAAAGCAAGAAAATAAATCGGAAATTTCAATTCAGTGACGCAAGTTTCAGTGAACAATAAAGTGGACTCAGATCAAAACGAATGTGGAATATATGAGAAGGATGAAAAAGTGCGGAATACACTCTCGAGTGTCCGTATTTAATTTTTAATCAATTGGGATTTTATAACATCGGTTATGTTACCTCGTGTGTAAATGAGCTCTTGGATCAAGCTATTGCCGAGTATTGATTTTGAAGAGCCATGGGTAATAGCACAAATGTAAACATTTGGAAACGACTGCCACAGATTGCAGTAAGTTGCTCGCTTTTAAAGATAATTCTTTAATTAATAGGACAGGTAACCTTTGAGTAGAGCTTCGTTTGCTTGATAAAATTTAAAAGTGGGTATTATATGGTGGCTGATTTTCTACCATGTCGTGTTGTCATTGCGACAAAGCGACAAACCGCAAACGCGACAAGGCGAGAAAGAACCCACACAGCTCAACAAACCGAAAGGCGCGAAAGCTACAACGTGACAAAGCGGCACATGGAGGGCCATAGTGAAAGTATTGAGACGACAACGCGACAAAGTTACCGAATTATTTCGTTCTTTTGTCGCCTTTTTGGCGCATTGTCACTTAATTTTGTCGCATTGGCGTGTTGTCACTTTGTCACGCCTTGTCGCTTTGTCACGTCGCTTTGAATCTTTTGCGAGTTGGTATGTTGACGCTTGGTCGCTACATCGCCTTGGTGCGTTGTCCCTTTTTTGTCGTGTTGGCGCTTTGTCATGTTGTCGCCTTCTGGTTGACATGCACATGTAATTTCGCCGTTTCCAGAAAGGTCATTTGCACAACATTTTTTAAGTCATTTCATACAAATGGAAAAATGTCCAGAAAATGCAACGTAAACTATACTGGATCTTATTCTATTGTGTCCGAGTTATTGTATACAATAAGTACAATTATATGCAGGTCTGTTCATTTGTGAGGAATATACTAAATGTTTTTCTATAAAGGCATCAAATTCTAAAATTTACTATTCTCACCAGTTTGAATACCTTCTTACAATTGGAATTCAACATAAAAATGAGTTTATAACACTAATTTTTTTGTAAAGTGTGTATGGAAATGTTAAGGCATTCAATACATAAGCAGTTTTGTTTTTCAGGAAATTACCCGTTGATCTCAAAACATCTCTCTATTTCACCTTAGGTGTACACAAATAATATACTTTCTTCACATCCATTTATTTAGAGATTAGTATACTATTTAGAGATTAGAATACTATTTAGAGATTAGAATATTATTTAGAGATTAGAATATTATTTAGAGATTATAATACTATTTAGAGATTAGAATATTATTTAGAGATTATAATACTATTTAGAGATTAGAATATTATTTAGAGATTATAATACTATTTAGAGATTAGAATATTATTTAGAGATTAGAATATTATTTAGAGATTAGAATATTATTTAGAGATTAGAATATTATTTAGAGATTATAATACTATTTAGAGATTAGAATATTATTTAGAGATTAGAATATTATTTAGAGATTATAATACTATTTAGAGATTAGAATATTATTTAGAGATTAGAATATTATTTAGAGATTATAATAGAAATTCAACATTTTGGCTGCATCTTACTTCCAAAACAACAACCGGGTTGAGATTTTGGCCAACGTTTAGGGCATTTTTTTCCCTTCCATTTCTTAAAAGTGAAATATTTAGGAATATAATGACATTTAATAAAATTGTTCCTTTACAAATGGAATAATAATTTATTTGTAGAAATGTATTCTAACTAGCTCAGCAATATCATGGAAACTTCATTTATAATGAGTATGGCAATTGAGTCCTTGTGTTTAGACCATACATTTGTCACTTGTGGCATCACAGGACAGTACACTTACACAGCTGTCTTGTAGGATATATTGAACTCTGGTGTATCCCACACTGAAACAAATGTAACCAAACTTCACAGCTATCCTTCAGTGTTACTTCAGATATAGAAAAAAATTAAATGGGTGTAAATCTGTGTCATTGTTTTTCAAGGCATCACTACACTAATCGAACCAATCAGTTGTTATTTCATCCTGATTTATTTCTGAATAGTAAAGAATGTTACTTGTTTCCAATAAAAAGCAGCATTTAAAGCCTGAATAGAAATTAATATGTTTATTGAGTTCATCCTCTTGTAAACTTTTGTGGAAGATAACAAAGCAAACAGGTTTCCTGAAAAGATCATTGTCAATAAAAACTCCAGTAATTGCATTCAAAATGCAAATATTTCCAGACACTGCAGCATAAGCTATGATGGATTTTGTATCTGTTTGTGTCCAAGTTAGTGCATATCATAAGTAAGACGTAACTTATAACTAATGTATAGGAAAATGAAAGAAATATGTAAAGAACGTAATTAATGCAGTCATGTGTAAAGAACGTAATTAATGCAGTCATGTGTAAAGAACGTAATTAATGCAGTGATGTGTAAAGAACGTAATTAATGCAGTCATGTGTAAAGAACGTAATTAATGCAGTGATGTGTAAAGAACGTAATTAATGCAGTCATGTGTAAAGAACGTAATTAATGCAGTGATGTGTAAAGAACGTAATTAATGCAGTGATGTGTAAAGAACGTAATTAATGCAGTCATGTCTTAAAGGTTTTATGTGCAGTAAAAATGGAAAACAGTAGTCATAAGTGAATAAGTAATGAAACTGGACCAAATTTGGGATGCTTTAACATTTCGGCTTTATCATTTTCTCTGCTTAGGAAACAGCGGCAGACTCAACCATTATCTATGATACAAAACAGTAGTGCTTTAACGTGTATGTGTGGGGTGGGGGTCGGGAAGTGTGGGGGTGTCAGAGAGAGAGAGAGATCCTTTTGTCAGAGGGAAAAGACATGATTGAAAAAGTGTTAAAGTGTTAAAACACGGTGCAACGACTATATTTTTACCAATATAGAGCGCTTGCTGGATATACGCATCCCTTTTTCAAAGGTGAACAATACTAGTTTCATATAAACGTCAATGTAGACCTCATTTGAACAAGTTTATGCAGAAAAATGAATTACGAGACAAATGCCAGCGCATACAAGCTAATGTATAATCGTGACTGTTGTCGTCATAGTATAAACAAATACAGTACAGCACGTGCTGACCGTACTTGTGAATGTGAAAAACACTTACAATCCTGCTCCGGCTTTTGAATGCCGCTTTTCTTTCTAGACGACCACGCGATATGCCGTGGGAATAATAAACCCAATCACTGAAGGTTTTTGTCATCCTCATGTATAGTAGGCATAATGTGCTCTCCAGCATGTCCTAAGAGGCGACTAATAAAGGCAGTAATTTTTCATGAAATGCATCAGGTGATGATGTTCCAGGTGAGAAGGATTGGACCTTTTAAAAGAGTGCGGTTTATATATACAATTTGACTTTGTATTTAAAAAATTTCTTTATTTTTGTTTGTATGCCTATTTTGGGGATACCTAAATATAATGTTATATATGTCATATATACTCTAATACTTACTGATATAGAAAGCCGTCCTAGATTGAAAACTAATGCACCGTAAGTCCAGGATTTATGAAAGAGTCTTGGTCTAGGGGAAGTGTGGATAAATCAGCCGTTGGAAACATAACAGTTTTCTCATCTTTGGTCAAACAACGTCTAGCTGACCAGTTTATAAAAAATTGGCAATCTAGAATCAGAGAATCTTCAAGAGCTAGACTATATAGAAATTTGTCATCACATTTTGGCTATAAGGAGTATTTCGATATAGTAACAGTGAAAAATAATTAGAAAATCCCGTACAAAAATTAGGATGTTTGCTCATACTTTACATATTGAATCTTGAAAATGGAAGAGACCACAAACAACCCCACTAGATCAAAGGACTTGTATTTTTCTGCAATGTGCTGAAAGATGTGTATCACTTTGTATTAGAATGATAATGTTATTGGCTTCTAAGAAAGAAGTATATAAACTGTTATTTTTGGAAAGGCCCATGTATGTTGAAATTTATTAAAATACTTAACTCGACGAAATCTGCCGAGGTTAGAAATCTGGGAAATTATATCCACACAGCACTAATTGAACGTAATATTATTATGAATGCTACTTACAATTACATCAAATTGCATGATTTAATTAATTAGTTATTTATTAGTATTATTATTATTATGATTATTATTTTGTTCTTACGTTCGCTGTCACTATCATCTCAGCTCCATTTCGTTGTTAAATACATGCATTGCTATTTATCATATTTCATGTATAATATTCTTATGCTACTTCTAAGAAAAGCATTTTGAATACTGCTTATATATTGATGACACTTTTTGTGTCTTCTTGCAAAGGAGTTTGTATATAAGTGCACGCATGTGCCTGATCAGACATATTCTGGTGCATTTTACAGGTTACACATTAACGCGTTGTATATTTATGTTGTATCATACTCCATCTATATATGCATGCAGGTATCTATGTTTATGTGCGTGTCTATGTCTATATATGTGTATATGTATGCATATGTGTGTATGTATATATGTATACTATGTGTGTATGGGTATATGTATATACATATATAATATGTAAGTGTATATATGCATGTATGAATGTGCATATGGATATGTGTATATATACGCAAGTATATATCTTTAGTATTGATTGATGCTTTTGCATGCGATAGATTTGCTTTACTGTATGTATCAAACGTGCCACCATCGATTTCAATTCTATAAGAAGATATATATATATATATATATATATATATATATATATATATATATATATATATATATATATACTTGCTGATTGACAATCGGCTAAGTGCAAATAAAGATCATCACCTAACTTACTCAACTTATTCGGCACTATATAGTCAGGATTGTGCTGATGTGTCGTTAAACCACATACATACATACATACATACTGTTACGGGATTATATATCATTTTTCTTTTAATAGTGGTATAGTTTATTAGTTTGAGATCACAATACGTTATTTACTGTTTATAAAGGTTGGTACACTAGCACTTTGGAGATGTCACGCATAACCTAGTTTCTGATTTGTTCGGAGAGGGTTGCAATATTTCGAAATGTCCTGTTGTTTATCAAAGACGCAATGGGTTTTTATTTTGTTTCTGCGCAGTGGGAGACTATATTATAGGATGAATAGCAGTATTCTTCATTCTTCATAGTTACATTGAATTGAGAGGTTATACACGAATTTGGTTCATTTTGTGTGTAGGATATTCTTCTTTGGAGATCTATTTGTTTTAATACAGTGCATTCTGGATTAGTACTGTTTCTTTAACCTGAATAATTATACAGCTCCGTGGAATTAACGGAAAGATTTCTAGAACTTGTGATATTTCATATTCGCAAGGATTACTTGTATATAACTTATTCTTATCAACACATTAGTACAGTGAAGGTTACTTCATTCGGAACATACTACATTCGTAATATTTGGATTGACTTCCGGATCAGTGAAATTTAAAACAATTTAGGATTATTAAGGATATTCTATAGTGTAAGTTATTTTTAATTCTTTCACTTTAATTGTTTGTTGAAATATTTTAATATTTTAGGAAATTAAAGATTTGTATTTTAAATCTTGAAAGCTTGTTTGAGTCTTTTCTTTTGTTACATTACCCCTAGTCGTAACAATAAATACATACATACATACACACATACATACATACATACATACATACATACATACATACATACATACATACATACATACATACATACATACATACATACATACATACATACATACATACATACATACATACATACATACATTTGCTTTAGAAAGTTACTTTTGACTGGCTGAGAGTGGAAACTATCAAATTTAAGCTCATGATAATCTCTGATATATTTATTTTAAAGTTAACTGCGGTGTCAGGGAAAAAGTGTATATGGAAGTTTAGAATCTCAGAAAGTTTCCAGTATCAAAGAAATTCATTATTCACAATGGGCGAAATTTACTTTGGTGAATATCAACGCTACAACTTCTGTCTTCCACTCAAACAATTCTATCAAACCCCAACACTGTCTGAAACGATTATATTTCATATTTAGTTAATTCTTTAATTTCTGGAGTTTGTATATCACAGAAAATTAAATATTTTCACTTTATAAATCGAATGTGGTAATTCTTTAATTCAATATCGAGTGGGGAGCGTAAGTTTCTTCAAATTTCTAATTTGAACTGCCTCACTTTATACTTACTTTATCCTTGATCATACTGAAGTAAAAACAAGTCTTGACGACCTGGTGGTTTCATACTTCGCCACCTGATTAGATCTAAATGCTCACTTAAGTCTTCAGCACCAATCATCGAGGCGTGTACTTTTAATTGCTCGAGTAAGTTTATTGTATCAATACATACAATCTAAAAAACAGAACTGCTTTAGCGAGGTTACATTTGAGTGTTTAAGGTGGCCACCACGGCGTGTTCATCATTGAACAATTGTATGAAATTGAAAGGTCATCTATTTCACCGCCGATATAATTGATCCTGAGAGATTCCACTAAACGTATAAGTATTCCGTAAATGTTTATCCTGATTCTTGATGGAAGTTATCAATTTTACTAAATTTAATTATTTACCTGCCATGGACAACTGGCTTTATGCATAAACTTCGCTATCACTTCACTATATTTACTTTCACCAGAGGAAAAATTATAGGTGTAATTTGGCATTAAAATATAAAGCTTGTTATAATTCGACGCTATAGACTTTAATGCACTGTCAATATGACGCTATGCTTTAATTTTCCATTTAGTTTGAAACTGACCGCTTATCAATATTGAAAAATGTCCTATGCCAAATGTTAGATTGTATTTCTAGCTAATGACCATGAACGCGATTAGAATCAATTAAAGTAATTTTGGTGACCAATATAGATGTACAACGTAAACAAATACCGAGTATTGGACGATATTTTGAAAATTAGGCAAAGAAAACAGCAGGATCTTTCACACCAAACAGCATGTAATGACTAACCAAAGTCTTGCATGAAAAAATAATACGACAATCACAAGATTATAGAAATAATTTCGAGCGATTTCCATGATAATACCACCACTAACTTTAAGAAGAACAAAACATACGAAACCAGATATTTAATTTCAAGAATAACTTAAAACTGCAATTCCTCATTTTGGATGATGTATGAAATTAAGGTAAAATAGAATCGTAACATATCCAGAAATTTAATTAAACAATATCAAAGATGGATTCTAATTTTGATATACATGAGGAAAATGTCTCGTCAATACATGGTGCATGGGGTTTTCAAGATTTGAACCGAGTTTATTCTATCATTTTCATGGATTTAGATAAAAAACAATATACATGTAGTTTTCATAGTGTCATTACATATTTGATCTTTGTATATGTTATTACATCAATTAAAGACTATGGGTACAAATGAAGTTACTCAGCTAAAAATACATAGAGGCATGAAACGCAATGGTATTTTCTAAGTTCTTATGTCTGGACAATTCAGTCAGCTTGTATGGCCAAATCCAGTCTAACACACTACACAAACTATGTACTCTCGGGAGTTTCATTTTGAGCATCTGATACGAAGGTAAGTCCCTGAACTAGTCAGGTGTTTTAGTTCACATCCCATAGCGATAATTTTCTGACAGTGGACAATATATGAACTGTTTTCCCAATCGGATGAGGAAAATTTAAAAACCGTTTAAGCCTCTCGATCAAAGTGCCGAAAGGGCCGTACGAATCGATCCCCAGAATATTGATACATATAAAATAGCCCAAAGGGCTGTACGAATCGATCCCCAGAATATTGATACATATAGAATAGCCAAAAGGGCCGTACGAATCGATCCCCAGAATATTGATACATATAAAATAGCCCAAAGGACTGTACGAATCGATCCCCAGAATATTGATACATATAGAATAGCCCAAAGAGCCGTACGAATCGATCCCCAGAATATTGATATATATAGAATAGCCACAAGAGCCACACGAATCGATCTCCAGAATATTGATACATATAGAATAGCCCAAAGGGCCGCACGAATCGATCCCCATAGAATTGATACATATAGAATAGCCACAAGAGCCACACGAATCCGTCTCCAGAATATTGATATATATAGAATAGCCACAAGAGCCACACGAATCGATCTCCAGAAGATTGATACACATATAAAATGCCACAAGGGCCGCACGAATCGATCCCCAGAATGTCTAATACATATAGAATAGCCAAAAGGGCCGCACGAATCGGTCCCCAGAAGATTGATACACATAGAATAGCAATAATGAGTTATATTTGCAAGATTAGAAATACATGTAATTCAGTCGTCAGTCACGTCGAGTGGAAATGCTTCGTTATAATTGCTTCAAATATTAAAATGATTCAAGTAAACATACCTACCTAAATTTACTCAGATATCCCGATGTCTTACTTGTGGTGATGTTAATGATATGCGGTTTCTATACATATGTTCGGTTTTCTATTTTTTTGTTGTTGAGCGTTTATGTATTTCTGTAGACTTAAAAGTATACCAAATTCTGTGACCGATTTACGTTTGATTGAGAAGCGTGTCACTTTATAAATAATCAGTTAAACTGCATAAATATTTACCTCTTTATATTTAATTGTAATGCTGAGAGCTTGGACAAGCTAGAAGGTGGGTGTCGTAATAGTATTCCACGATGAATGTTTATATATATATATATATATAATTAAATTTAAAGACGAATGCGGTTATTTGTGTCAGTGCGCAGAGAGAAATTGTTCGATTATCAAACAAGCGGCAAAGTTTAGTATGAGTGTCGTTAACAAGAATATTAGCTGACTGAGTATGTGGCAAGTGTCATGAGAATTTCGTGATGATAATAGCATTTCATGAGAATTTCGTGATAATAATGGCATTTTCTGAGAATTTCGTGACAATAATAGCATTTCATGACAATTTCGTGATGATAATATGCATTTCCTGAGCATTACGTGATAATAATAGCATTTAACAAGAATATCGTGATAATAATGACACTTCATGAGCATTTCTTGATAATAATGACACTTCATGAGCATTTCGTGATAATAATAGCATTTCATAAGAATTTCGTGATAATAATAGCATTTCATAAGAATTTCGTGATAATAATAGCATTTCATAAGAATTTCGTGATAATAATAGCATTTCCAGAGAATTGTGTGATAATAACAGCATTTCCTGAGGATTGTGTGATAATAATAGCATTTTCTGAGAATTGTGTGATAATAATGGCATTTCTGATAACTTCAAGGAGAAGGAAGTGTTTGTATTGTCAATTGCTTTGCTGTAAAACAGGTCAGAGGCAGGCAGAGTGATGCACATGATTGTCATTACTGTAGGAGCTGTTTGTTTCGCAAATTTGGTGAATGGAGCATTGTAGTTATCGATTGGTCAGTGTGATGTTATTACAAAGAAGTAAATCAAGTTTAGCATCTTTGTTTCAAACACTTCTCCCAATCCCAATCCGTGTAACAACGAAACATCCGTTTACCCAGTAGTGGTTAGTGTTGGGCTTATAGTATCACTCACTGTTCAGTTTTAAGTTCGCTACCCACCGTTGCCCCCCCCCCCTCCCCCCAAGTCTTTCAGGTTACCAAAGTTCACACTATTTGTTGAGTATTTTAGATATGACACTTTTGTTGAGTATTTTAGATATGACACTTTTTGTTGAGTATTTTAGATTTGACACTTTTTGTTGAGTATTTTAGATTTGAAACTTTTTGTTGAGTATTTTAGATATGACACTTTTTGTTGAGTATTTTAGATATGACACTTTTTTTGAGTATTTTAGATATGACACTTTTTGTTGAGTATTTTATATATAACACTTTTTGTTGAGTATTTTATATATGACACTTTTTGTTGAGAAGTTAGGTAGTAGTTTTATGAAGATATATTTCTCTATATCAGACATTAAAGGTTAGTTAACGGAGACATCAAAGGGATACATCCCTTTCTATGTAAGAAGTTATTTCTCTTTTGACCATTTTTGGGGTACTCTCCTGTCTGTCCCAATTGTCCTTGCATAATTTTAAAAAAGCCAAAATATCATCGTTTCTCCCTTCGGTATCAACGATCTCAATGGGCTAATTATGACAATGTTTAGACACTTTTATGATCTATCTATCTATCTATCTATCTATCTATCTATCTATCTATCTGTCCGTCCGTCCGTCCGTCCGTCTATCTATCTATCTATCTATCTATCTATCTATCTATCTATCTATCTATCTATCTATCTATCTATCTGTCTGTCTGTCTATCTATCTATCTATCTATCTATCTATCAATCTATCCATCTATCTATCTATCTATCTATCTATCTATCTATCTATCTATCTATCTATCTATCTATCTATCTATCTATCTATCTATCTATCTATCTATCTATCTATCTATCTATCTAACAATGACGAGTAGAGAATCGTAGGAGGCCTTATTGTCCACAGTGGTCATAATGTCCGCAAGCTACGTCATATCAGCAGATGAAAGAGGGGGTTGTCTCAAACTGTATTTCCAAATATGAACAAAATATACGCTGGATGATTTGAAAATTAAAACAAATTATTTTGTCGAATTGGTATTATATATATATATATATATATATATATATATATATATATATATATATATATATATATATATATATATATATATATAAACCTACAAATGCTTGCAGTAAGTAGCAACCTTTGACTGTAATTGATTTTTAAAAAACGGACTAAATCATGATATCGGGAAAATGTTACATTTTATTGAAGGCATGTAATTTGAGAATTTAGAATTCGTAATTATGGTGACACAAGAAAATACTCATATAATGGATTTTTTGTCCATAAAAGCTCTCTGTGTATGTGAATTAGTGTGTGTGTGTGTGTGTTTTCTCTTATTTCCTACAAATATGTCTTTGGTGCAGACAATACAATGTCAATATGTATGGTTCCTTATAAACCCCTTGAAGGACTTCTAATGCGCTTCGTTGGATCCGTGTTTGTACTAACTTTGTTTAAAGTACTATTATTGATAGTCAACAATAAATTTGTTACTTTTTTGTGAGTTTTACCAGTCTGGAAATTACACCAATCCTTAGCATATCCAAATGAAAACCAAGGAGGTATTCCGAGTGTTTGATCGCTTATTACTTTCGCGCCGTTTGATGTTATATTCATTATCTACGCGGCATGCTTATTGACTTATCTTGATAAGGGCGTATATAGCAGGAAAGAAGTAGGTGATAGTGGGCTGAGTGCACTTGACTGCTTTGCTAAGAAGGTAAGTGGCATATTAAGAATTTGTAAGAGCTTTGAATATATAAACTAGTGTAGGCTGATATCAACCCTTATAAATGAAGGTGTAATTGTCATTTGGACGACCCCTCTGATATTCCACTTGAGTTTGGGCCGAGGTATGTCTATTGTATAACACCTGACTACTGAAACTCTCAAACACCATCATTTATCACCACAGTGACTCATCTGGAGGATGAAATCACGTGCATGATGTGTTTTATATCCATATTAAGGATCTGAAGTGCTGGACGCAGTATTTGAACTGACCGATTATCCAAATATACGGAGAAGAATACTTGAGAAGTTGACATAGTTAAACAGTTGAAGGGATTAAAGAAATACATCGGAAGGAATGCCAATTTTCCCACAGACTTCAACCGTTATATTGATTGATATTCAAATTCGAACAAGTGAATCAGGTTACAACTTATGAGGAATGCACTACAGATTTGGGAGTTTCGTGTCCAATACATTTTGTCTCAAATACATTTCTTGCCAGTAACAATAGTTTGTTTTTTTTTTTTCTTTTTTTTTAAAATTCCTTCTCCATGTAATGCAATCGTATCTGATATGAAACGTTTTGGGTTGTAGTTGATTAAAATAATGAATTATGTCTTAAAGATTGAATGAGAGTCCATGTAATAAGCTGTCCAGTTGTTCAGCACAGATTGTGTAATTGTGATATGGTTTTCGATCAACAGAATGTGCACATTTTATGATTGTGATATGGTTTTCGATCAACAGAATGTGTACATTTTATGATTGCGATATTGTTTTTCGATCAACAGACTGTCCACATTTTATGATTGTAATATGGTTTTCAATAAACAGACTGTGCACATTTTATGATTGTGATATGGTTTTCAATAAACAGACTGTCCAAATGTTATGATCGTGATATGGTTTTCAATAAACAGACTGTGCACATTTTATGATTGCGATATGGTTTTCGATAAATATACTGTCCAAATTTTATGAATGTGATATGGTTTTCAATAAACAGACTGTGCACGTTTTATGATTGTGATATGGTTTTCAATAAACAGACTGTGCACATTTTCTGATTGTGATATGGTTTTCAATAAACAGACTGTGTATATTTAATGACACTTATTCATGCAGTTCCTAAAACAATTAAATGGATGGTTCCCTAATAAATTTAATTTGTTGAATAATTAAAATACAACAGTATGTATTAGTAATACATGCGTGTAAAACCTTTTCAGACCGAAAAATTCATATTGGCATTCGAAAATCCTTGATTCAGTCAACATGTTGCAAAATCCGAGATGGCGTCAATCAGACTCAATACATGTTGACCCATTTGACCCCTCTGGGCACATTTCACAAGCACTTTTGACACCAAAAAATGTATATGAAAAACAAAGGAGTCCGGCCAAGAGATCATACACTTCGTGTTTGAGTTTTAGACTGAGTTTCCATTCTCAGGCACTCAAGAGCGACCTCTCAAAATCTGAATATCAGACTCAAGCTCGAAAGGTATATGAACCAGGGGCCTGAATTTCTTCTTTTCGATATCTTACTAATATTATTTTTAGACGCCGTGAGGACGATGCCAAATATCGATTTCGAAACAGTTGAAATATGATTTAGTACACAAGATGTTTGCTTTTCTTGTTGGTAGAGAACACATTGCATTTGAGACATCCATCTTTTTAAACAGAGAGTGTCTGCCCGATTTTTCAAATAAAAAATAATGAATGATGTCAAAGGCTCTTAAAATTTATCTTTTAGAACACTAACTCATTCGGTCACCACTCCTGCAAACCTGAGGCAATAGTAGCTATTGAACCAAAGCAAACGAAGATATTGTTTTCTCGCATTACTCGTGAGGTTTAGTGAAATTCAAGAGTGGAGAACAAACAAACCCAAGTAATAATTTCCCCGTTTTGTTTACACGGGGTGTATTGGTTTAATAACATCTTGGAATTTGTATTGCGTTCAAGTTTGAAGAACTTTTGACGCATAGTATCTGACTTTATAACGAGCTTTTGACGCACAGTATCTGACTTTATAACGAACTTTTGACGCACAGTATATGACTTTATAACGAACTTTACACGAATAGTATCTGGCATGTTACCGAACTTTTCACGCACAGTATCTGGCTTTATAACGAACTTTCCACGCACAGTATCTGGTTTTAAAACGAACTTTCACGCACAGTATCTGGTTTTAAAAAGAAATTTTCACGCACAGTATCTGGTTTATAACGAACTTGTCATGCACAGTATCTGGCTTTGTAACGAACTTTCACGCACAGTATCTGGCTTTATGACGAACTTTTCATGCATAGTATCTGCTTTATAACGAACTTGTCACGTACAGTACCTGGCTTTGTAACGAACTTTTCACGCACAGTATATGGTTTTATACCGAACTGTTCACGCACAGTATCTGACTTTATGACGAACTTTTCGCGCACAGTATCTGGCATTATAACGAGCATTTCACGCACAGTGTCTGGTTTTATGACGAACATTTCACGCGCAGTGTCTGGTTTTATGACGAACATTTCACGCACAATATCTAACTTTATGACGAACTTTTCACGCACAGTATCTAACTTTATAACGAACTTTTGACGCACAGCATCTGACTTTATAACGAACTTTCGACGCACAGTATCCGACTTTTTAACGAACATTTCACGCACAGTATCTGGTTTTATAACGATCTTTTCACGCACAGTATTTGGCTTTATGACGAACTTTTCACGCACAGTATCTGACTTTATGACGAACTTTTCACGCACAGTATCTGGCTTTATAACCAACATTTCACGCACAGTATCTGACTTTAAAACGAACTTTTGAGGCACAGTATCTGACTTTATAACGAACTGTTCACGCACAGTATCTGGCTTTATAACGAACTTTTCACACACAGTATCTGGTTTTATACGGAACTTTTCACGCACAGTATCTGGCTTTATGACGATCATTTTAACGCACATTTTTTGGCTTTATGACGAAGCACATATCTGAACGTTTAATCATCTTCTCAGAAGTGAAATCAAGACTGGAACTCGAGACTGTAGATTGATCAAAGCTGATTCAGTTTTAAATTTGACCTTGTAAACTCCTTTGCCTTTCAAATCAATTGTAAACTAATATGACAAGCGTTTTTTTTTTTTTTTTTGTTGTTCTTAACTGTTTAAAATGATTGTCTTATCACTAAAATCCACCTACATCGTCGGTTTCAAATCGTCTGATATCGACACTCTGGGACAGTGGGAGTACGTGCATGACACATTGTGTTGACAACTCTCGAGTTCATTAAGGATGGGCTATGTGATATTGACACTCTGGGACAGTGAGAGTACGCGCTTGACACATTGTATTGACAACTCTTGACTTAATTAAGGATGGGCTATATCCAGTTGCCAGTGCTACACTCGCCTTTTGGCTGGTTTGTGCACTAGAAATCATATATCACCCTAGGTCATTCACATGTCATCTTTTTGTCTATCCCAAGGTGCGGGCCCGTTTTCAGATTCCTCCCGCTTTCTGTCTTTCCTGAATTCTGAATTTGGTTTACGTTTTTATCCCTTCTCTCTCGCCCCCCCCCCCTTCCCCCGCCCTTCCGTAAAGCTGTTTTGATTTCTTGGTAATCTAAGCCATAGCACATCGGCTTCGCGCATTAGTACACAATCCCATTGACTGGATCCCACCTTTCTTCTTTTATCGCATATTGTAGTACAATCGTAGATAAGGCTAAAAGAACCAGATCGTGCATGGCGGCTCCAATGCGCTTCGTTGTGACGTCATCGGTATATTCTGACGCCTCTCTCGTGCTACCTTGTAACATCATCAGTCTTATCTTCCATTATTGCAAGTAAAGAATTAATTACTTTTTCCTCCAACGTATTTGGAACAATGTTCTCACTCTGCACTAAAGTTATTGCAGAGAAAAGATCACAGTAAATACAATCTAAATTGAATCTAATGCAGTTATCAAAGCGTACGGTTTTCTCCAGGGTGTATTTTAACACAAAATTTACATCGTTCGAGCATTCGAAACTTTGAGGTTAATCCTACGGATCATACATCAAATGTATGCCGATATCTGCCGTTCGGACCACCTCGGCTATTTACGAAGCAAGGATTGACCGAGAAGTTGCGAATGCATTGAACTATTTTTTCATTCGCAACTTCTCCGTCAATCCTATAGTCAATCTAATCGTAGAAATAGCAGAGGTGGTCCGAATAGATTGCGGTTTCTATTCCTGCGGAGAAATTTTTTACGGACAAAATGTAGAATTCTTCTGCTAGTTATTACGCCGATATACATCAGAGGCATATTTGTGTATCCCAAAAATACCCGAGGTGGTCCGAACGATGGTTTTGGCAGTGGTGTTATCCGCACCAAAGGAGATAACCCGTTGTGCTGCGTATGTTGTTGCTCTTGATTGGGAGAGTCATATAATCATGCCATTAACTCCGCTTTGTTGTTTGTTTTGTTTACACTCTATTTTTTTTTTCTTTTTATACAGAGTCATTAGTTTGGCACTGTTAAAATAGACATGATAATTACTATAAGACAAATAGTTTATCTCATAAGAAAAATAATTTATAAATGGTCGTTGAAGGTATACTAATATTTGACAGGTGATGCAAATACTCCAGGTAGCTCAATACTTTTCAACGTATGGGAGATCAGAAATCAAACAAGGGGTATCATTATATTATGATGAGATATCAATCAGCACGAGACAGTTTTAACATAGCATCCATGTATAGCAACAAGACAGGATTATGGGAATATTGAAAGATCGGCATAACTGAGTATTTTGATCCAGCTAAGGAAGACAAACATTGTACACCAAAACAGCGTGTATACCAGTACCCCTTACCATTGAACAAAAGACACCCCTTATCATTGTACACCAGAATAACGTACACACCAGTTTGAAAGATACCCATTATCATTGTAAACAAGAATAACGTATATACCAGTTTGAAAGACCATTGTACACTAGATCATTGTACACAAGAATAACGTTTGAAAGATACCCCTTATCATTGTACTCTAGAAAAGCGTATATACCAGTTTTTGAAAGATACCCCTTATCAATGTACACTAGAATAACGGATATACCAGTTTGAAAGATACCCCTTATCATTGTACACAAGAATAACGTATATACCTGTTTGAAAGATACCCCTTATCATTGTACACAAGAATAACGTATATACCTGTTTGAAAGATACCCCTTATCATTGTACACTAGAATAACGGATATACCAGTTTGAAAGATACCCCTTATCATTGTACACTAGAATAACGGATATACCAGTTTGAAAGATACCACTCCCTGTTTCAAAGATACCACTCCCTGTCCCTGTTGTACACTAGAACAGCGTATATACCATTTTGAAAGATACCACTCCCTGTCCCTGTTGTACACTAGAACAGCGTATATACCATTTTGCAAGATACCCATCCCCTTCGCAAATTCATAGACTTTGATTACCAGGCGTTAACTAGTGATAAAACCTAGATATTGTCATCTTTCGATTATAGTCATTCTGGCATCAACCCGATTATGCTATTCCAGCCATGAAGCTGACTAAAAATGTTGGGTTCGTATTTAGAAACACATCCGCAATGTTAAAGTTGGCCTGTTTATTGATTTATGAGTGCTCACTCTCAACTGGCACATATTTTCTAAATCAGCGATGAACATAACTATTCCCCTTCAACTGTTGCAGAGTTAAACAAGGGGCAAACATCAAGCTTGTTTTCCGTGTAAGTACCATTTCAGTTTTAAATATACTAATATATTTTCCACCACCACGTTCTCACACAATCCAGTCCAGTCATAAACTCTTATTTCTGATTGGCTGTCTCCCATCAACTAACAAAAGGCTGTGCTTTGTTACTGTTGTTAGATACTGGAAGGTTGTTATAGTAAGTGTAATTTGCCCCTATCTCCCAAATAAAGCTATCTGATACAGAAATTAGGCAGGATCTGTGAGTCATCACAACGTAATCTCAGCTGAAGACAAAATTACTTGATAAACGAGGCATTATCATGTGGGAGCCTAAACATCTTCAGGTCGCATTTTAAACCCCTCTGGTAAACAGGGAAATTGCTTCCTCATTTCAGAAAACATAGAGCAGCATTGGAATAATATATGTGTCATGCCTCAGGAGTTGATTCTTTGATGAAGTCTTGAGAATGTTTTTTCTTGTTCGATGAAGTTTCCTTATAACCCAAGCTTGATTTGGTTGCGTTTTCTAATTTTTACGGCTTTTAAAAGACTGTTCTAATCGTTTTATGGAAAATACACCATCTTGCAAGCTGTGTGATGTGAAACAAGTGCAGCTATCATCACGTTAAATGACCATTATGAATTTCTCTTGATTTGTTTCCTCTCTTTTTTCATTCATTTGGTTGGGTAGGTTTTTTTGTAATTTAATGTAAATACTTTTCCCCTCTCCTAGCTTGTGTGTTGAGTGTTTGTTTTGTATTCGTAAGTGTTCTTTGTACCCCAATGAAGCTAAAATTATAAAATTAGTACTCGCGCCGTTGCCAATTATATATATATATACATATATATATATATGTGAACTTGATCCGATTCGGACATCAGTGTTGCTTGAGTGCTTAGATTCAATATTGCTTAGATTCAATATTGCCTTCACTAACCAATGCTATTAATAATTCTCTCTATTCCGGGGGATTCCCATCATTTTTCAAAACTACCATTGTAAAGCCTCGGTTGAAGAAACCGACGCTTGACCATAACGATTTAAAGAACTACCGCCCAGTTTCTAACATCCCATTGATGTCAAAAATCTTAGAAAAAGTTGTACTATCCCAACTTGTATCTCATCTGATTTCAAATAGTCTTGTTTAGCAATGTACAGTCTGCATATCGCCTTCGCCACAGAACCAAAACTACCCTTCTGAAAGTAGTTAACGACCTTCTCTCTGCTTTGGATAGTGCACATATTACATTCCTCACCCTCATTGACTTGTCTGCAGCATTTGACACATTAGACCATGATATATTACCTCACTGTCTCCAGCGTGTATTTGGCATTCACGATACAGCCTTTTTATGGTTCAAGTCCTACTTAGTCAACAGTACAGAAATTGTATCCGTTAATGGTCTATGTTTTGGTGTTCCACAGGGTTCTGTTCTTGGACCCTTTCTCTTCATTCTGTACATTCAGCCACTCTCAAGTGTCATAGATCGTCATCCGGTGTCTCACCAATTGTACGCTGATGACACCCAAATGTACAAATCTAGCCACCCAACTGAAGTTGATGCTACCATCCAAGGCGTAGAGACGTGCATTTCCGGTGTGAAGTTATGGATGACATGTAACAAGCTGCAGATGAATGATGATAAAACAGAAGCCATTCTGTACACAACGCAAAGACTTTCTCATTCCCATCCTTTACCTCAAACAATAAGTATCTGTAACACCAACATTAAATTCACACAGTCAGTACGAAACCGAGGTGTTACTCTCGACAGTACTCATTACACCAACATGTCATGACCATATGCAAGGCTGCATATCTGAAGCCGAGACTATCAGCTTCATTCGCATTTTTCATTCAGTTGATACCACTAAAATAATTGTGTGTTCCTTAGTACTTTCAAGACTGGACTATTGTAATTCACTTATATCTGGTTCGTCTCAGTATCTACTACAGAAACTTCAAAAAGTTCAAGACGCAGCTGCTCGGATCATCCTTAGAGTACCAAGAACCAAGTACACCTCCCCCTGCTCTGTACCCTCCACTGGCTACCCATTCGGTCCAGAATCAAGCACACAATTTGTTCTCTATGCTACATTAAGTTGACTGGTTCCTGTCCAAAATACCTATCTGACCTCACCCATGTGTACACACCAGCAAGATACTTATGCTCCTCTTCTGACACTCGTATTCTCATTATTCTCACTATTAAAATGAAGTCATACAGACAACGTTCTTTTGCATACCAGGGCCCAGCAACGTGGAACGAATTGCCGATTGAACTTAGACACAAAGACACTGTGATCTCATTCAAGAGTGCTCTTAAAACTCATGTATTTGGACTGCAAGAACAGACTTAAAGACTTAATAATGTTTCCTTACCTTAATTATTTTTGGCATGCTTTGTTTTCTAATTTCATGGTGTTTGTTTTTGTAATCATGGCTTTATATATGTTGTATGTGTTATCTAATGTTGTAAAGCGCTTAGAGCCTCTAAAGATTAGGCGCTGTACAAAGTCCTCATTATTATTATTATTATTATTATTATTATATAATTATGAAATGCAGTACAGTAAAGCATCCATATTCACCAGAAGACATAGAGGTTGTCCGAATAATTATCATCTTGCTGACAATTAAACATTCAAGTCGTGGATATATTCTCATCTTCTATGCTATCCATGTTGATTTCACTGCAAAGATAAAGATCTTTTTACCACAATTAACCAAAGTCATGCTGGTAGAGCAAGCATCATGGAGGGGGGATTCTGGAAATCACCGTAATGTTCAGTGCAGCTTGCAAAAATTCAGTCCGTGGAGATCAGCGTTTAAAATAAAGAAAAAAAATAAAAATAAAAAATAAATAAATTCCTGTTAGTGCCTCAACCGTGATGAGGAAAATTGCATAACATGTATTTTCTTGCAAGTAAAACACCTTGTTTACTTTGTTTGCATTAGTTAGAATTATCTTTATCAACATATAAACTAATAATAAGAACTTGTAACAGTAATTGCCACACTTTAGATGCGGTACCGAAATTGAGAAAATAATTCGTTGATGTCCTTTCCAGTTCATTTTCGGTTCCTTTACGTTCATTTTCGGTTGAAATTCGTTCATTTGGAGTTGTTTTTAATTCTTTCCGGTTAATTTTGTTCATTTTTTCGATCATTTTCTTTCATTTTTGGTGATTGGGCATGTCACATTTCGAAACGTACTCTTGAGGACCCCCACCTTTACTATGAGCTAATTATCTTGGAGAGAAAATCTACAGTACATTAAAACAGCAAAAGACTTAATATGCAAAAGACCTTCCAAATTTCTAAAATAAAATTATTTCGTCTGCTTTTTTATGGTGTCTTAAAAATGTCAAAAGTAAACTGCCCCACAGTAAATCAAAAGTGTTCAAACTGTCCCGCAGTAAAGCAGTAGTTCCACTGCCAACTTTGCCATCAGTTTCGCAGTAAATCATAGACGATTAAAAAAAAAAAAACTCTAACAGTAGAGTGGGGGTCATTGGGTCACCAGCAATGACCACAGCAAACTTTAACAGTAGAGCGGGGGTCATATTGGGGCACCAGCAATGACCACAGCAAATGTCTGACGTGCAATTGGAGATGAAATCATTTAACAACTAAAGCATCTAGATTCACCGACAAATAACGAGCTTGTGCAGATAAATATTAACATGAGACTTTGTTTTAGCCTGGATGGATGAAAACATAAAATATTCAGCAGCCGGATACGAAAATCAAAAGTTTTATTTTTAAAAGAGTTTGATTCCAGCGATTTATTTGGTATTATGTGACTCACATTCATTGTTAACAAAAAGCAACTTGAAAGCAGTCTAAACTTCGGCAAAAATAGAACCAGTCTACATTTACCTGCAGTTTTCGGTACTTGTATCTATTGCCTTGAATCATGTTTGTAGCTAGTTGTAGGTAAATATGAGTCTAGAAGGAGTGATACAAAATTGGAAACAAGCTTGACATTCGGTGGAACACACAGCCTTCAGAAGGCAGGATCAGACGGTTCTAAATTGAGACTCAAGTAGTTCTCCTGTTGAGGCTTTTGAGTCAGTCTGAACTCTAACTGCATGGTGTGTGATTAATTGCATGGATCTGTATAAATTCGAAAGCAGTAAAGGTTATCTTTCTTTAAAAAAAATAATTATAATGAATTGATATGAATATTGCTCTCTCTCTGTCTCTCAATGCGTAATTACTAATAAATGCATTCTAGTGTAATGGTTGATCTATTCACATTGTAAACATTATCAATACTCTAATTTAAACCGTTATTTGTTGACCTTCATCATCTAATTGCCCTCTATGACAAGTCATTACTTTCATACTACCAACGTAAAAAGTACTTTAGTCTTGTTTAGAAATGACTTTAGGGTGCGGCAGGTGTTCATGCATGGAATGTATTCTATGCTTGAAATGATCGAATAGAGAATGTAATACATCTAATAGTTCTTCTGAATGCCGATGAAGACTCGCCCAGCAGATGAGATGGATACCAAGCTTTATACCAAGCTGCTGGAGACCCACGTCATATTTGTTTTCTATAATATTTGTGCTTTTGACCTAGGATTTTATGTATGCATTTTTCTAAATTTAACAACACAATTGTTCCAGCCTAAATGGATATACTCTGGTAAAGATTTAATTCTAACATCTGATTGTAACCATAGGGAAAGTGCTTTGAAGTTTTTTTTTTTTTTAATAAATATTTAACAGATTTATGGGGCAAATTTCGTATCTTGAATCATTAACTGCAACAAACAGCTTACATTCGAGTCGGTGTGGCAATTATCTTTAAGGAATCGGTAAGATCATTAGCGGGAGAAAGTATGGCCTTGAATGACGTTCGTAAGATGAGGACTTATATAGAATGCCAGAGCTGTCTTAACATGTAAATTTTAATAATATGATGTACAAACTTATATCATGTACTTATGTCCTTATATTAAGTGCATACTTCTTTATATGATGTACTTATGTCCTTATATTAAGTGCATACTTCTTTATATCATGTACTTATGTCCTTATATTATGTGCATACTTCTTTATATCATGTACTTACGTCCTTATATTATGTGCAAACTTCTTTATATCATGTACTTATGTCCTTATATTATGTGCAAACTTCTTTATATCATGTACTTATGTCCTTATATTATGTGCAAACTTCTTTATATCATGTACTTTTGTCCTTATATTATGTGCAAACTTCTTTATATGATGTACTTTTGTCCTTATCTTATGTGCAAACTTCTTTATATCATGTACTTATGTCCTTATATTATGTGCAAACTTCTTTATATCATGTACTTATGTCCTTATATTAAGTGCAAACTTCTTTATATCATGTACTTATGTCCTTATATTAAGTGCAAACTTCTTTATATCATGTACTTATGTCCTTATATTATGTGCAAACTTCTTTATATCATGTACTTATGTCCTTATATTATGTGCATACTTCTTTATATGATGTACTTTTGTCCTTATATTATGTGCATACTTCTTTATATGATGTACTTTTGTCCTTATATTATGTGCATACTTCTTTATATCATGTACTTTTGTCCTTATATTATGTGCATACTTCCTTATATTCAGTCCAGACGTCTTTATTAAGAAGAGCAAAAACGGAACTTTCGCAGGCGTGCGAAGGGATCTAAGGGGGATATATTGTCTCACTATACTGAGTAATTTTCTTAGTGACTACAGTGAATAAAATGGCAGACTCTATGTCTAATATTCTCAAACAAGTGAATTAAGATTCTTACTTTGCGGTCTTTGAAGAGCAGAAAATCTCGCCCAATATTGTGTGCAAGCTATCATTGTACGACTTTCAATGCTTGGGCTTGCTCAATAGGTCTGACATCATCAGACTTCGCATAGAATGCGTAATATACGGAAGTTGTCAATCCGATTTGGTCAGCAGTCACCATAGCCGCCATGAATTTCCCATTCCAAAAATTACTAATTAAGCGCTTCTCGAGACAGGATTTACAGTTTTGGATATCAATAACACTGTATGTTTCAGAAAGTACTATATATCGAAGAAGGAGAGATATACAACCTCAGTAAATCTGACTTCTCGGATGTCGATGATGAAACGCTCGACTTGTCAGTTAATGAAATAATAAGAGAGTTCCCACATTATGGTGATACGATGATAAGATAAATCTTGTTCTAGAGAAATATCAAGGTTTGTTTTATTATTTAACATTGTTACGATTAAATTTTGATGACACTTACACTAGCCACTGACTCATGTATACTGGGTAGTAAACTATTTCATATATATAATATTTCAATTTAATTGGACATAAAGTTCTTTATTTCCGTAAATGACAAAGAATGAATTTAAATTGGGAAAATTAGTTGAAAAAAGGCCACTTTGGAACTTATTTATAAATAATTATTATGTAGCAATATACCAGTCTTTTAATCTTGATCATTTATTCTAAATCATTGTATTTAATATTTAATTTCAAGTTTATTGGTAAATTTTGTTTCTCTATAACTTCAATAAATAATTTTATTACCTCCCTTTGACCGTCCCTTTTCCACACAAGTCCTAATCCAGTTTTGCATGATTTACTTATGGTACACGTTTTAATCATGTGATACATCATGTGATGGAGAACTCCAACGTGCAATCTAATGGTGGTTGTACTACAGCATTTTTTTTTTTATCCCACGTTATAGTGTTCCTTTAAAAAAAATATTAAAAAAGACCCCAAACACCTAGCGCTAAGTTACATTTATAAAATGGGAGTTGTGATAATATTCATAAGGAAGAAATAGCTAGTTTTAGACTTTAAGATGTAGATATAGATATTTAATTTGAATAAAGAACATTTGGTGTATAAACATCTTACACGAGTGCTCGTTTCAAGTGAAATGTATGAAATCAGTCGAGTATATTTCCATCTTCTGCGAGCTAGGTTGATGAGATATAAGTTTCTACTTATTGCATGACAAAAAACAGCATCTATTATGTTACGATTCTTGGTCTTAAAAAATATGTAACAGATATACAGTGAAACCAACAATGTAAGTAATATCAACAAGCAATTTATTTTCTTATAATACAAAGTGAAATTCAAGAGATACTTACAATATTGTGAATCAAATTCAAAATAATCCTAAATGTCCTAATCACGAGTCCAATAATATAGAATGTTACGAATGAGTTCCAATAGTCTTGAATGTCCTGATATAACACAATGATACAATCCCGAATGTCTTTGAAGGAGTTCACAAAAGTCCAAAGTAATGTATTAATTCAAAATAATTCAATGAGCACTTCAGTAATTCCAATGATTATATTAAGTAAATAATTCCTCTCGAGATATATCTGATTTCAACGGCACAAACTATACAATCTGATCTCAAATGGATTCCCACAGACTGATCTAAAACAGAAATGAATTATTTGTTTACTAAATCCCTATTTATACACATTTTCACTTGACCTATATCAACAGGATGTGAAGCAATAAAATGGGGGGAAAAAACCCCAGTCTAACTGTCAACAATACTGGCCTTGAACTCAAATGCTAGTAAACATTCTGTTTACTAGTGAGCAGAATCTAAAGTACTACTTACAGTCATGGACAAGATTTAAGTACATATTATAGATTAAATATACATAACAATTTAAAAAAAACAATGTGGTGAAATTATAATAGTATAGTGAACCGAATACCTCCGAAATTACACCTTAGCGTTATATGTCGTCATATCTGTTCTATGACAAATATTATATATGTGTATTACCTTAGTTTACACAGGAGCCATGTTATAAATAGAGTGGTTGTTGTGTTCGTTTATTGTATTACATCCATCATTTGCTGCAGATAATAGCAGAACGATCAATACATGAAAATGTAACGTAACTTTTCACAGACATTTTATCTTCATGGTGAATGATGGGGACTTACTTTGTTGGTTGAGTCAGACCATAAGCATGTGAAGTAAAAACTACATCTCCAAATGTGCACTCCAATTATAGAATGTAAATTCACATGCAGTATTTTTCTCCATTTTGGTGCAAAATATGTTTATCATAAACTTTGCTTACAAATCTGGCCTACACTTTTATGTGCAGCCATTTCTTCTTATATTTACACATATATCGGCGTTGAACCGAGTCATATGAGAGATCATTTAAAATTACCGATCTTTGGTACGTTAAAAGTTGGAGCCAGTTGTTTGAATACGATGTGTCCAGGAACTGCGCGCGGCCTCCATTAGCCCAAAATAACCCTAACCCCTAACCAAACCCATATATATATATATATATATATATATATATATATATATATATATATATATATATATATATATATATATATATATATATATATTGTTTTGTATGATGTTTATATAATATTATATATATTTTAGGAAATTATAAATGTTTCTTCACTTTAATATTTGCTTAAATCTTTATGTTTATTAGGAAAAACATGTATAACTAGTGTCCTTGAATTAGGTTGTTTTGATCAATATGTTTTCTCAATTTGAAGGTCAAGGTTGATTTTTGTTTACAAGTAAAAATTCCATTAAGATGACACACATTCTAGAACATTCTGTCATGTGACCAATCTAGAACATTCTGTCATGTGACCAATCTTTATATATACCATGTTTGGTGGACATTTTTTCAGTTCGACATTACCATCAGTCTTGTAAAGAGCTATTACAGTTGTGAAAATTCATTCCAAATTCTAAGAGAGGAATTATTTTAAATATTCATTGGATTATAACAGTGCTCATAAACTTTTGGATTTTGGATTTTTAATTGACAATTTTGGAATTTATGTGAACTTATTCAGAGATTTTGGAATACTTCATTTTGACTTCAGCACATCAAGATTTCTAGTACATCAGGACTTTGGAGACCATTGGCACATAATAACATTCAAGGACACATTCTATATTTAGGACTTGTGATTAGAACAATCATTCTTATTGGATTATTAGGATTTCAAAACACATTACTGTAAGTGACTTTTTGATTTTTCATTTTAATTATCTAGTAATAAATTGCTTGTTGATTTTTACTTGATTTGTTGGTTTCACTTTCTTTCTGTTACATTTTTTTTTAGACCATAGAGTCGTAACAGAAATTGGGGGCTCGTCGTCCGGGATTGAATTTCTTTAAAGCATATTAGAGATATTAAATTTATCTTTGAAATTCATATTGATTTTGTCTTGAAATTTTTTTTTGTCTTTGGCAAAGATTTTTAATAGAGAATTGTTTTTGTGTGTGAAACCAACAAGCATTTACAATGGCATCTAATGTTCAGAATTTCATTTCAAAACCTACCCAGGAGGGGTTAGAGTGCATGAGAAAGAATGAGTTGCTCGAGCTTGCCAGAAAATACAGTCTATCTGAGGCAAAAGTATCATTGACAAAACAGGAGATAAAGATTATTTTAATTCAGTATTTAGTAGGAAAGGGAATTTACGAAAATAGTGCTTTAAGTTTGAAGAGAAAGTCTGTATCTGGTTCTGACAGGAAATTAAGGGAATTAGAGTTAAAGAACCAGATGGATTTAGAATTGGCAAAGCTTCAGATTCAGAGAGAGAGAGAGAGAGAAAGAAGAGAGGCAGATACAGATGGAGAGAGAGAAAGAAGAGAGACAGATACAGATGGAGAGAGAGAAAGAAGAGAGGCAGATACAAATGCAGAAGGAAGAGAGGCAGATACAAATGCAGAAGGAAGAGAGGCAGATACAAATGCAGATGGAGAGAGAGAGAGAGAAAGAAGAGAGGCAAATGCAGATGCAAAGAGAAGAAAGGGAAATGCAATTTAAGTTAAGAGAATTAGAACTGGCAAACTGAGCACACTCCACTCCCTTAAATACAAGTTCAGGTTTTGATGTTACTAGATATATTAGGTTAGTACCCCCTTTTCAGGAAAAAGAAGTAGATAAATACTTTCTTCATTTCGAGAAAATAGCTGAAAACTTGTAATGGCCCAGAGAGCATTGGACTTTGTTATTACAAAGTGTACTTATTGGCAAAGCTCGTGAAGTATACACTTCACTGTCAGTACAACAAAGCACTGATTATGATGTGGTTAAGGAGTACATCTTGAAAGCTTATGAGTTGGTACCAGAGGCATATCGACAAAGGTTTAGGAATTGTAGAAAAGAAACTGGACAAACTCATGTCGAATTTGCAAGGGATAAAGAACAACTATTTGATAGGTGGTGCTCAGCCAAGAAAGTTGATCAAGGTTATGATAACCTCTGACAGCTCGTATTAACTGAAGAGTTCAAGAGGTGCATCCATAGTGATGTTAAAACCTATCTTGACGAGCAGAATGTGGAAACTTTGGAAAATGCTGCTCGTATGGCTGATGATTATTCCTTGACTCACAAAATTTCATTTGGCAATAAGTCGTCCTCTCAGCAGTTTTCTGGTAAAAAACCATTTCAATCTCATTCGAGTACTTCCAAATTTCACAACAGCACAACTGTTAGGAATCAAACATCTGATAAGACTGATCAGAAATCCTTATCTCTTCCTACGTGCACTTATTGTAAAACGAAAGGGCACGTTATTTCTGATTGCTTCAAGTTGAAAAATAAGCAACAGAGTAAAGACAGAGCTTTTCCAAATGCTCTTATTTCTACGAGGTCAAGGTCACGGTCTTGTATTGAAAGCAATACATTTGTTGGGTCAAACAAACCCCAGTCTGATTCTATTTTGGAGGCTTATGAACCATTCATGTCAGAAGGTTCTATATCACTTATTGGTGATTCTGCCAAACCTATCCCAATTAAAATATTAAGGGACACTGGAGCTTCTCAGAGTCTTTTATTATCAGGTACTTTGCCTTTGTCTGAGGAGTCTTCTTCAAGTGAAAGTGTTCTTGTTCAGGGAGTAGAGTGCGGCTTTGTAAATGTTCCTCTTCATTGTGTAAATTTGGCATCAGACTTAGTTTCTGGACCTGTGACTGTTGGGGCAGTGACTTCTTTACCCATAGAGGGTGTTCATTTATTACTAGGCAATGACCTAGCTGGAGATAAGGTTGTGGTTAATCCACTTGTAACTGACAAGCCTTGTTTGGATCAGAAAGTTGATCCTGTCGAAACTGAAATCCCTGATTTGTACCCTGCTTGTGCAGTTACTAGAGCTATGGCAAAAAGAGCTCTTGAGAGTGATGTTGATCAGGATATTATTCCTTTAGCTGACACATGTATTGGTCAGTTTTTTGATGAGGTCACTTTTTCCTCAGGTATTGATCAATCAAATGGTATTGATCACAGTGATCCTCTGTTGGCAACTCATTCTCTTTGTTCTAATCAGGATGACAAACGACAATCCCTTGTCGTTGAACAGGAGCAAGATCCCGAGATATCTTGTTTGTTTCAGAGGGCTATTAGTGAAACTGAAGCCACACAAGTTCCAGTGTGTTACTTTGTGAAAAATGGGGTCCTTATGAGGAAATGCAGACCACCTGATGTACCCGCTGGTGACGAGTGGTCAGTGAGCTATCAAATTGTTGTTCCTAAGTCATATCGACAGGAAATTCTTAATTTAGCCCATGAAACTCCTTTGGCTGGTCATTTAGGAGTCCGTAAGACTTATCACAAGATCTTGAATCATTTTTATTGGCCGAAACTCAAAAGTGATGTTTCTAAATACTGCAGATCTTGTCACACTTGTCAAATGGTAGGAAAACCCAATCAGAAGATACCTAAGGCTCATTTGCAACCTATTCCTGCATTTGATGAACCATTTAGTAGAATAATAGTAGATTGTGTTGGTCCTTTACCTAAAACCAAGTTAGGCAACCAATACTTGTTGACCATCATGTGTACATCTACAAGATTTCCAGAGGCAATTCCTCTGAGAAATATAAAAACTAAAACTATTGTGAAAGCTTTGGTGAAGTTTTTTACACTTGTTGGCCTTCCCAAATCTGTCCAGTCGGATCAAGGGTCAAATTTTATGTCTGGAATTTTCCAACAAGTTATGCATGAATTAGGCATCCAACAGTTTAAATCTTCTGCCTATCACCCTGAAAGTCAAGGTGCTTTGGAAAGATTTCATCAAACTTTGAAGAATATGATTCGATCATATTGCTTTGATACAGAAAAGGATTGGGATGAGGGTGTTCATTTGTTGTTGTTTGCTGTTAGGGAATCAGTTCAAGAGTCGTTGGGTTTTAGTCCCTTTGAACTAGTTTTTGGTCATACTGTCCGTGGACCATTGAAATTATTGAAAGAAAAACTTCTTTCAAATGAAGATTCAAAGATTAATCTTCTTGATTATGTCTCTGATTTCAAATACAAGTTGTCAAAGGCCTGTGAAGTAGCAAGAACTAATCTTCACACTACTCAGTCAAAAATGAAATTAAGGTATGACAGAAATACACAGGAAAGGAGTTTTAAACCTGGTGACAAAGTTCTAGCTCTCTTTCCCATACCTCAAAATCCTCTTCAGGCTAAATTTTATGGTCCTTATACCGATGCAAAGAAAGTAAATGACTTAAATTATATCATTAACACTCCTGGGAGACGGAAACAGAAACAACTTTGTCATATAAATATGTTAAAGGAATATTTTGACAGAGATAGCTCAGCTAATTATTCTGTTAATTTAGTTGTACCTGTCCCACACAGTGAATATATCAACGATGGAATACAATCAGACTATAGTGACTCTGGTATAACCAATCTTCGGAATTCAGAAATATTGAACAACCTAGACCAGAAACTTTCACATCTTCCACAACAGGAAAGAAATGAACTAAAACAGCTATTACATGACTATGAGCACTTGTTTCCTGATGTTCCAACACGAACAAGTAAAATTTATCATGACGTTGACATTGTAGATTCTGCGCCTGTGAAACAGCATCCTTATAGGATGAATCCTCTCAAACAGAACTATCTGAAGAAAGAAATTCAGTATTTACTGGAGAATGATTTCATAGAACCAAGTAAAAGTAACTGGAGTTCACCATGTATTCTTGTTCCCAAGCCAGATAATACATTCCGTATGTGTACTGACTATAGAAAAGTCAACAGTGTCACCAAAACTGATTCATTTCCAATCCCAAGAATGGACGATTGCATTGATAAAATTGGAAATGCGGAATATGTCACCAAGTTTGACCTTTTAAAAGGATTCTGGCAAATTCCACTGACGGAAAGGGCAAAAGAAATTTCAGCATTTGTAACTCCAGATGGACTTTATCAATATAAAGTCATGCCGTTTGGAATGAAAAATTCGCCAGCAACGTTTCAACGTCTGATGAACATGATAACATTTGGTCTTGATAATTGTGACGCTTATATCGATGACGTCATTATCTACAACAACACCTGGGAATATCATTTGGAAACCATTCGAAAATTCTTTGATCGACTCAGCGATTCGAATCTGACAATTAATTTGAGCAAAAGTGAGTTTTGCCATGCTTGTGTCACATTTTTAGGACATATTGTGGGACAAGGTCAAGTTAAACCTATAGACGCTAAGGTCAAAGCTATCTCTGAATTTCAAGTTCCAATTTGTAAAAAGCAACTGATGCGATTTCTAGGTATGGCTGGATATTATCGGAAATTTTGTTCCAATTTTTCCAAAATTGCTGAACCTTTGACAAGTTTGTTGAGTAAGAAAGCCAAATTTTATTGGTCTGACAAGTGTCAGGAATCTTTTGACAAGTTAAAGGCCATGCTTAAGAATGCACCAGTTCTTTCTGCACCAAATTTTAGCCAATCATTTAAATTATCTGTTGATGCAAGTGATGTAGGGGTTGGTGGAGTATTGATTCAGTAAGACAAAAGTGGTGTGGATCACCCTCTGTGTTATTTTTCTAAAAAACTAAACAAGCACCAGAAAAATTATTCCACAATTGAGAAGGAATGTTTGGCTTTGATATTGGCTTTACAGCATTTTGAAGTGCATGTTACCTCAGCTCTTTCTCCATTTATTGTGTACAGTGATCACAATCCCCTTACTTTCATCAACAAAATGAAAGATACAAATCGGAGATTGTTGAGATGGAGTTTGATATTGCAAGAATATAACATTGACATCAAACACATCAGGGGAAAAGACAATGTGATTTCAGATGCACTCTCACGTGCCTAGAAATGTAATATTGCTTGATGTAATTAAGTCCAGTATCATAAAACATGTTCTTATGTAATTTGGGTTATTATAGTATTAGATGTATATTCAAAAGAAAGCTTTATTACATAAATCTTTCTTTTTCTTTATGAGGGGAGGTTTTATGTATGATGTTAATATAATATTATATATATTTTAGGAAATTATAAATGTTTCTTCACTTTAATATTTGCTTAAATCTTTATGTTTATTAGGAAAAACATGTATAACTAGTGTCCTTGAATTAGGTTGTTTTGATCAATATGTTTTCTCAATTTGAAGGTCAAGGTTGATTTTTGTTTACAAGTAAAAATTCCATTAAGATGACACACATTCTAGAACATTCTGTCATGTGACCAATCTAGAACATTCTGTCATGTGACCAATCTTTATATATACCATGTTTGGTGGACATTTTTTCAGTTCGACATTACCATCAGTCTTGTAAAGAGCTATTACAGTTGTGAAAATTCATTCCAAATTCTAAGAGAGGAATTATTTTAAATATTCATTGGATTATAACAGTGCTCATAAACTTTTGGATTTTGGATTTTTAATTGACAATTTTGGAATTTATGTGAACTTATTCAGAGATTTTGGAATACTTCATTTTGACTTCAGCACATCAAGATTTCTAGTACATCAGGACTTTGGAGACCATTGGCACATAATAACATTCAAGGACACATTCTATATTTAGGACTTGTGATTAGAACAATCATTCTTATTGGATTATTAGGATTTCAAAACACATTACTGTAAGTGACTTTTTGATTTTTCATTTTAATTATCTAGTAATAAATTGCTTGTTGATTTTTACTTGATTTGTTGGTTTCACTTTCTTTCTGTTACATTTTTTTTTAGACCATAGAGTCGTAACAATATATATATATATATATATATATATATATATATATATATATATATATATATATATATATATATATATATATTTGTGTGTTTGTGTGTGTGTGTGTGTTTGTGTTTGTGTGTGTGTGTGTGTCTGTTTGTGTGCACCTTGAAAATGTGACTTGAAGATGTAAGAACCACAAGATTGTGAAGAAATGAACATGCACACTATTTGGCTATATATAGAACTACAATCGGAACATCGCTCGGTCAGTTCCGTCAGATCGAGAAATAACCTCGGATATAGTTGTAGGAATGCACATAAATTTATTGGGTTTGGTGTTCCACCTCCGGCGAAGTGCACAAGATATATTGTTGCAATAGAGAAGGCCGACGATATTCCGATTGTGACTTGGTCTCCTTCCGCCACATTGTGCCATGTGAATAAAAAGGAGTTCCGACTATAGTTCTCAATGGCGGCGAATTACATCCGAGATTTCTTTCTCGACTTGACGGAAATGGTTCAGGATTGTATAGGACCTAGAGACAATAACCAAGGGACAAAACTATGTGTATTTCGACCGTGTAGGCCTGATGATTGCATTTCTGGTGGTGTAGGTTTTTGAATTGATAAACAGTATTTGAAGTACAGTCAAACCTGCCATAGTGGTCACCTCTATATAAAACCTCCTCTTTATATAAATCAGCTTAAAAAGTCCGTATGATTCATAAGTTAGTAGATATTTACCTTCGAGTTGGGTTCACCTGCTCATTTAGGTAACTTGCAGCAAGGCTTCGTTGATGACATTTACATTCATTTCTGATTGTATTTGCTTGATCAAGGATCTTGTGACACACCTTACGTAAAATATTGTGAAATGCATTTTGTTCTTAAAGTTTACAAGACTATATTCCTCGATCCGTTTATTATAGATTGTATTATCATGACATAATTTAGTATTTAGCTCTGTCTCGACGCAAGTTATACATTTAGTATTTAGCTCTGTCTCGATGCAAGTTAGAAATATTTCGCCATACTATTTGTATTCGCAATTTGATAAAAACGTTTGAACAAAATACGTTCTGTCCCCTCCGTCATAAAATCTTACTCAATTCCAAATCTTACTCGAAAATATTCCGACCAATCAAAAGGCTCCAGAAACATTTGTTACTCGAAATGTTGAGTCCAATTTTATGACGCAGGGGCCAGGACAACTGCTACCAGGTAGTTAAGATGCTCGTCTTGTTTGAATTAGGATGAAAGTCGCTGATGCGGTGAAAATGTTACAATAAATATTATTCGATTTGGCAGAAAAACTGCGTGTGTAGGCCAGGCCTTAAATTTAGGTTATGTTATATACTTTGTATTTACCTGTTGCCGTCAAATTAAAACGTAACTCTTGCCTCCAAGTTATAACATAAATATTGGTTATCATTAAGACAAGAGGTACGGATATATATGGCAGTGTTAGTTTAAAGGACATTGAGCGGTCTCATGATGTACTGTTAGAAACATATTCAACATATATCAGACATCTAAATCTAATTATCAGGCTGACCCTTAGAATTTGTGTCTGTGACCTGTCATCACTGTAAATGCAAACATTTATATTGTCAATGAACCCTGACTTTGTTTCTATTCTGTATTTATCCCATAAAATAAGACTTTTTACAATCTATCGCCCGGGTGTAAAAAGACCAGTATGTTCTGTGTAAGAGGCAGTCGTCTTGTGCCATAGCTTGTGTGAAGTTTAAATTTACTTGGAAATCTCTTTTTGTGTTGGATGTTATTGTTTGCAGCTTTTGTACCCCGTAACAATACCATTTTATCCCAATCGCTCGTTAATTTGTATAATTATGTTTTATCTTTTGGCGTTACTGGAAATTTGTATTTTATCGTTCTTGGCTGACCAATTAGTTGTAAAACTATCCCCCCCCCTCCACCAAAACAAATCAACAGAAAACTAAAATGATGATTGTGTTCTATCCAGTTCCTGGCTAAATATTTATGAGAACCTTCCCTCTGAAATCCACATTTGGTTTGTTCAGAACGACCATTTCTTTTTCGCGAGCATGATGTAGAAAATATACTTAGCAACAATATTTTAGTCATCAACAGAAGAACGTTTTGCGTTCACCATGGATACAGGACATAGTTGTTTAAATATCTTCGTTATTGGTCATTGATATATCACTGTTAACATTTAGTGTAACTGTTGGTCTGTGAGATAAAAAATCTTGAATGAAAAAAGTCAGAGCAGTGGCGTAACTACCGCCCCCGCAGCCCCTGCAATATGCGGGGGGTGGGGTGGGGTGGGGGGTTGCGCAAGGAAGGGGCCCAAAATCCCGCGTTACATTAATTTGATGGGGGCCTCACTCTAAATCTTTGAAGAGGGACGGCACAATTTGAAGTTACTGAGACAGAGATAGAGTGTTCATATGTTGATGGAGACGCAGAGTAAAAATGTATTTGCACGAGAGGTTTTATCCAGCAAAATATCCGTGTTGTCTTTATACGTGGAAAACTATTTGTAGGTAGTAGGTATGTGTTGGAGATTTCTGGACAAACATACGCACACACAGAGTTTGCACGACTCTAAAACACAGCCAAAGTTCTGGAATGTTTACTGATTTTCTGTCAGGCTTTATATATTTTCCCCGCTCTTCTCAATGCGCCATACATGGATTAGAATGTAGTCCAGGTACTCGAGTGTATTTTTTGTTTTTAAAAAAATAGGAGTGGTCCAGTTCTGAAATATCACTATGGCCAAAGGGACATAGTGGGTATTGTTTTTTTGAAAAAAAAATGATTGGGCCAGAAATGTTCTCGTATAGGAATACGAGATTTAAAAAAATTAAAATATATTTTTTTAGTTTTTATTTTTATGTGGTTTAGGACTGTCAGATTCTTAACTACTGTGGGTCGTATATATAGATGAATGTATGCTGTCATGCTTTAATTAGCATGCTGGATTTTATTTCGTTTACTTTTGATCATTAACTACAACCTTTGAAATGGACAATTTTCAAACCTTTGCACAAATATTCAATAAGAAGAGCTATCTACCTATTTTGTGCTGTCATTCACCATTAACATATTGTCTCCAAGAATATGTAGCTTTAATCTGAGACCAATCCTGAAATTATATTCTAAAGAGTACTGACGTATGAGTATGTAAAACATTAAATTCATATAAATTTTAAAAACTTGAGTAATGACGTATGAGTATGTAAAAAATTAAATTCATATAAATTTTAAAAACTTGAGTAATGACCCATGGGTATGTAAAAAATAAAATTCATATAAATTTTAAAAACTTGAGTAATGACGTATGAGTATGTAAAAAATTAAATTCATATAAATTTTAAAAACTTGAGTAATGACGTGTGAGTATGTAAAAAATTAAATTCATATCAATTAAAAACTTGAGTAATGACCCATGGGTATGTAAAAAATAAAATTCATATAAATTTTAAAAACTTGAGTAATGACCCGTGAGTATGTAAAAATTAAATTCATATCAATTTTAAAAACTTGAGTAATGATCCATGAGTATGTAAAAATTTAAATTCATATCAATTTTAAAAACTTGAGTTATCCATGAGTATGTAAAAATTCAATTCATATCAATTTTAAAAACTTGAGTAATGATCCATGAGTATGTAAAAAATTAAATTCATATCAATTTTAAAAACTTGAGTAATGACCCATGAATATGTAAAAAATTAAATTCATATCAATTTTAAAAACTTGATTGAAGTTTGTTTGTTTTCTGAGGCACAATGATTAACAACAGGAAAATTTGTTTTGGCATGCGTCATACATGAAGTTTCCACAGGCAGAGATACACCTTTACTCCGATGAATGTAGATATTTGATCATGGTTTACAGACGTGTAGGTAAAATTGTTAAATCGCTAAAAAATTTCATCTGGTCAGATGCTTTCAAGAATGATATATAAAAGCGGAACCTTGCAGAAATGCTAGCGGCAGTTGTATGGAACAAGTTTCGCCAGAGGCCTTTTCTGCTTTATTTTAAATTAAAAGCAATATCCGAAATTTTTACAAATGTTTTTGGATAAAGTTTTAGGACGATTTCTTATTCAGATTAATCATTTTATTTCACGAATAAATGTGGAAAATATGGCAAATAGAGCTTTTAACGAAGTCATCAACAGTGGCATCGGACCAAGATAAGCATGAATAACCTTCAATGAACGAAGTCATCAACAGAGGCATCGGACCAAGATAAGCATGAATAATCTTCAATGAACGAAGTCATCAACAGTGGCATCGGACCATGATAAGCATGAATAATCTTTACGAAATCATCAACAGTGGCATGGGACCATGATAAGCATGAATAATCTTCAAAGAACGAAGTCATCAACAGTGGCATGGAACCATGATAAGCATGAATAATCTTCAATGAACGAAATCATCAACAGTGGCATCGGACCATGATAAGCATGAATAATCTTCAATGAACGAAGTCATCAACAGTGGCATCGGACCATGATAAGCATGAATAATCTTCAATCAACAAGTTTAAGTTTGTAAGCAGATAATACTCGTAACATCTTTATAAAAACTGCTTATAGTTGAATTGTTCGAACATTTATATCGTAAAATTCTTCCCTATTAGATCGATAATGGATTCCCTGACCCATCCTTAAGCAGGCCTTCACCAGTTAAAACATTAATTTGTTTCTATGCATAAGGAAAAGTTCAAATTGCAATTTTTTATTCACATGTTCTTAGCTGGAGAAGCCTGACACTTCTTATTTCTGACAGCATAGGTATGTATGGGATTACTGTATGTGTGCTATTTTAAGCCTATGACATTCACACTTTGATTTATCAAACACTGAACTTGTATTATTATAATTCAGTGTGTTACATCTTTTAGAACAAGCATATATAGTTAAATGACTTAATGTGTTTCCTTTATTTACGGAGAGAAAGGAAATATCAGCTTATCGTGGCAGTGCTATTTGGGTATTTGCAACCAGATCTAGGCCTGTCTCATAGCCAGAGAATATTTTGCCGTATACAGACAAAAAATCGCTTCTCAGCTGAGATTCTTCTTGAAAACGGTAAAACCAATTAAGAAAAAAATACAAGTGCATCCCCACACCCAGTTCACTCACAAGTACTTGTGATAATCACAGCATTTACAATTATAACTCTTTGGCTATGCCCAAATGTTTCTGACACATGTGAATCTTTGAATCGTACTTTTAAAGTTGCAAGTTCTGTAAAATCAGAAACAGTCGTGGATGATTTAATGTCGTTATTTTGCGGGTAACGAATATCCAAGAAATTAAATCCACCACGAAAAATAATATTTTTTTTTTTTTTTTTGGCCCGGGGGGGGGGGGGTGCACTTAAGGTAAAAGGTGTGACTAAATGAAATGTTATCACCATTAAATCGTCTATTTACTCTAAAAAAGCAAAATAATCTCAGCAAATAGTTAAGATTTTACAGTAATTGTAATTGTAATCAGGAAGAAGAAGTCTGCATAATTATATACATGTATCAGTTGTAAATCGTATGTGCACTTCATTCTATCCAGGTACATAAGACGTGATTTTGCGAGCTTTTTCTTTTTTGCAAGTTTAAATATATACCAGATCTCGTATCAAAAGGTCTTCAAGACACTGTGAGAAGTACCCCTGTATCAGAAGGTCTTTCAGACACTGTGAGAAGTACCACTGTATCAGAAATTCTTTGAGACACTGTGAGAGGCACCCTCATATCACAAGGTCTTTCAGACACTGCGAGAGGCACCCTCATATCACAAGGTCTTTCAGACACTGTGAGAGGCACCCTCATATCACAAGGTCATTCAGACACTGTGAGAGGTACCCTCATATCACAAAGTCTTTTAGACACTGCGAGAGGCACCCTCATATCACAAGGTCTTTCAGACACTGTGAGAGGCACCCTCATATCACAAGGTATTTGAGACACTGTGAGAGGCACCCTCATATCACAAAGTCTTTTAGACACTGCGAGAGGCACCCTCATATCACAAGGTCTTTCAGACACTGCGAGAGGCACCCTCATATCACAAAGTCTTTTAGACACTGCGAGAGGCACCCTCATATCACAAGGTCTTTCAGACACTGTGAGAGGCACCCTCATATCACAAGGTATTTGAGACACTGTGAGAGGCACCCTCATATCACAAGGTCTTTCAGATACTGCGAGAGGCACCCTCATATCACAAGGTCTTACAGACACTGCGAGAGGCACCCTCATATCACAAGGTCATTCAGACAATGCTAGAGGCACCCTCGTATCACAAGGTCTTGCAGACACTGCGAGAGGCACCGTATTATATCTTCTATTCATAAAGGTCAATCGAAATGCCATATTGTATTTTACCAGCCGGAGATGTCTGCTAATGAAATCAGCTTTACCTAACCATTCAAAAGATGAAGATTGTACCGAACACTAATGTCTGATAATCAGGAATATGGCTAATGAGCTTCAGTAAAAAACGTACCATGTCCTACTTAATGAAACCGAGACGAATCAAGGAACATATAGATAAACTCAGCGAGGAAAATACACAAAGAGTGTATTTGAAAATGCGTACGTTGGAATAGTTCTCTTCCAGTTACATGAGTTGGAACTAACATGAATTCCACCATATATTCAAGGCAATTTTATTCCTAACAGGAAAAACATGGAAAGGTCCCCTGGCAGTACAGCAACAGGCATTTCAGATCATTTTTCCTTCAAAGTTGTATTTTACATTCAGTTCATAGGATTCATACCAGTATATACCAAGACTGTGATCATCATTCTTAACATGGATAATACCGACGAATAAAAGGGAATCAGACAAAATACCAAGACTGTGATCATTATTCTTAACATGGATACTACCGACTAATATAAGGGAATAAGACAAAATACCAAGACTGTGATCACCATTCTTAACATGGATAACACCGACGAATATAAAGGAATCAGACAAAATGCCAAGACTGTGATCATCATTCTTAACATGGATAATACCGACTAATATAAGGGAATCAGACAAAATACCAAGATTGTGATCATCAATCTTAACATGGATAATGCCGACTAATATAAGGGAATCAGAGAAAATACCAAGATTGTGATTATCATTCTTAACATAGATAATACCGACGAATATAAGGAAATCAGACAAAATACCAAGACTGTGATCATCATTCTTAACATGGATAATACCGATTAATATAAGGGAATCAGACAAAATACCAAGACTGTGATCATCATTCTTAACATGGATACTACCGACTAATATATTGAAATCAGACAAAATACCAAGACTGTGATCACCATTCTTAACATGGATACTACCGACTAATATAAGGGAATCAGACAAAATACCAAGACTGTGATCATCATTCTTAACATGGATACTACCGACGAATGCAAAAGAATCTTACAACATATACCAAGACTGTGATCATCATTCTTAACATGGATACTACCGACGAATATAAGGAAATCAGACAAAATACCAAGACTGTGATCATCATTCTTAACATGGATAATACCGACGAATATAAGGGAATCAGACAAAATACCAAGATTGTGATCATCATTCTTAACATGGATAATACCGACGAATATAAGGGAATCAGACAAATTACCAAGACTGTGATCATCATTCTTAAAATGGATACTACCGACGAATATAAAGGAATCAGACAAAATGCCAAGACTGTGATCATCATTCTTAACATGGATAATACCGACTAATATAAGGGAATCAGATAAAAATACCAAGACTGTGATCATCATTCTTAAGATGGATACTACCGACTAATATAAGGGAATCAGAAAAAAATACCAAGACTGTGATCATCATTCTTAACATGGATACTACCGACGAATATAAGGAAATCAGACAAAATACCAAGACTGTGATCATCATCCTTAACATGGATAATACCGACGAATATAAGGAAATCGGATAAAATTACCAAGACTGTGATCATCATTCTTAACATGGATACTACCGACTAATATAAGGGAATCAGACAAAATACCAAGACTGTGATCATCATTCTTAACATGGATACTACCGACGAATATAAGGGAATCAGACAAAATACCAAGACTGTGATCATCATTCTTAACATGGATAATACCTACTAATATAAGGGAATCAGACAAAATACCAAGACTGTGATCATCATTCTTAACATGGATAATACCGACGAATATAAAGAAATCAGACAAAATAACAAGACTGTGATTATCATTCTTAACATGGATACTACCGACTAATATAAGGGAATCAGAGAAAATACCAAGACTGTGATCATCATTCTTAACATGGATACTACCGACTAATATAAGGGAATCAGACAAAATACCAAGACTGTGATTACCATTCTTAACATAGATAATACCGACGAATATAAGGAAATCAGACAAAATACCAAGACTGTGATCATCATTCTTAACATGGATAATACCGATTAATATAAGGGAATGAGACAAAATACCAAGACTGTGATCATCATTCTTAACATGGATACTACCGACTAATATAAGGGAATCAGACAAAATACCAAGACTGTGATCATCATTCTTAACATGGATACTACCGAAGAATATAAGGAAATCAGACAAAATACCAAGACTGTGATCATCATTCTTAACATGGATACCACCGAAGAATATAAGGAAATCAGACAAAATACTAAGACTGTGATCATCATTCTTAACATGGATACCACCGAAGAATATAAGGAAATCAGACAAAATACCAAGACTGTGATCATCATTCTTAACTTGGATACTACCGACGAATATAAGGAAATCAGACAAAATACCAAGACTGTGATCATCATTCTTAACATAGATAATACCGACGAATATAAGGAAATCAGACAAAATACCAAGACTGTGATCATCATTCTTAACATGGATACTACCGACTAATATAAGGGAATCAGACAAAATACCAAGACTGTGATCATCATTCTTAACATGGATACTACCGAAGAATATAAGGAAATCAGACAAAATACCAAGACTGTGATCATCATTCTTAACATGGATCCTACCGAAGAATATAAGGAAATCAGACAAAATACTAAGTCTGTGATCATCATTCTTAACATGGATACTACCGACTAATATAAGGAAATCAGACAAAATACCAAGACTGTGATCATCATTCTTAACTTGGATACTACCGACGAATATAAGGAAATCAGACAAAATACCAAGACTGTGATCATCATTCTTAACATAGATAATACCGACGAATATAAGGAAATCAGACAAAATACCAAGACTGTGATCATCATTCTTAACATGGATCCTACCGACGAATATAAGGAAATGAGACAAAATACCAAGACTGTGATCATCATTCTTAACATGGACAATACCGACGAATGCAAAAAGAATCTAACAAATGCCAAGACCGTGTTCACCATTCTAAACAGAGATGAAATCAGCTTTACCTAACCATTCAAAAGATGAACATTGCACCGAACACTAATGTCTGATAATCAGGAAGATGGCTAATGAGCTTCAGTAAAAAACGTACCATATCTTACTTAATGAAACCGAAACGAATCAAGGAACATATAGATAAACTCAGCGAGGAAAAGACACAAAGAGTGTTTTGAAAATGCGTACGTTGGAATAGTTCTCTTCCAGTTACATAAGTTGGAACTAACATGAATTCCACCATATATTCAAGGCAATTTTATTCCTAACAGGAAAAACATGGAAAGGTCTCCTGGCAGTACAGCAACAGGCATTTCAGATCATTTTTCCTTCAAAGTTGTATTTTACATTCAGTTCATAGGATTCATACCAGTATATACCAAGACTGTGATCATCATTCTTGACATGGATAATACCGAAGAATAAAAGGGAATCAGACAAAATACCAAGACTGTGATCATCATTCTTAACATGGATAATACCGACGAATGCAAAAGAATCTAACAACATATACCAAGACTGTGATCATCATTCTTAACATGGATACTACCGACTAATATAAGGAAATCAGACAAAATACCAAGACTGTGATCATCATTCTTAACATAGATAATACCGAGGAATATAAGGGAATCAGACAAAATACCAAGATTGTGATCATCATTCTTAACATGGATAATACCGACGAATATAAGGAAATCAGACAAAATACCAAGACTGTGATCATCATTCTTAACATAGATAATACCGATTAATATAAGGGAATCAGACAAAATACCAAGACTGTGATCATCATTCTTAACATGCATACTACCGACTAATATAAGGGAATCAGACAAAATACCAAGACTGTGATCATCATTCTTAACATGGATACTACCGAAGAATATAAGGAAATCAGACAAAATACCAAGACTGTGATCATCATTCTTAACATGGATCCTACCGAAGAATATAAGGAAATCAGACAAAATACTAAGACTGTGATCATCATTCTTAACATGGATACTACCGACTAATATAAGGAAATCAGACAAAATACCAAGACTGTGATCATCATTCTTAACTTGGATACTACCGACGAATATAAGGAAATCAGACAAAATACCAAGACTGTGATCATCATTCTTAACATAGATAATACCGACGAATATAAGGAAATCAGACAAAATACCAAGACTGTGATCATCATTCTTAACATGGATCCTACCGACGAATATAAGGAAATGAGACAAAATACCAAGACTGTGATCGTCATTCTTAACATGGATAATACCGACGAATGCAAAAAGAATCTAACAAATGCCAAGACCGTGTTCACCATTCTAAACAGAGATGAAATCAGCTTTACCTAACCATTCAAAAGATGAACATTGCACCGAACACTAATGTCTGATAATCAGGAAGATGGCTAATGAGCTTCAGTAAAAAACGTACCATATCTTACTTAATGAAACCGAAACGAATCAAGGAACATATAGATAAACTCAGCGAGGAAAAGACACAAAGAGTGTTTTGAAAATGCGTACGTTGGAATAGTTCTCTTCCAGTTACATAAGTTGGAACTAACATGAATTCCACCATATATTCAAGGCAATTTTATTCCTAACAGGAAAAACATGGAAAGGTCTCCTGGCAGTACAGCAACAGGCATTTCAGATCATTTTTCCTTCAAAGTTGTATTTTACATTCAGTTCATAGGATTCATACCAGTATATACCAAGACTGTGATCATCATTCTTGACATGGATAATACCGACGAATAAAAGGGAATCAGACAAAATACCAAGACTGTGATCATTATTCTTAACATGGATAATACCGACGAATGCAAAAGAATCTAACAACATATACCAAGACTGTGATCATCATTCTTAACATGGATACTACCGACTAATATAAGGAAATCAGACAAAATACCAAGACTGTGATCATCATTCTTAACATAGATAATACCGAGGAATATAAGGGAATCAGACAAAATACCAAGATTGTGATCATCATTCTTAACATGGATAATACCGACGAATATAAGGAAATCAGACAAAATACCAAGACTGTGATCACCATTCTTAACATGGATAATACCGACTAATATAAGGGAATCAGACAAAATACCAAGACTATGATCATCATTCTTAACATGGATAATACCGACGAATATAAGGGAATCAGACAAAATACCAAGACTGTGATCATCATTCTTAACATGGATAATACCGACGAATATAAGGGAATCAGACAAAATACCAAGATTGTGATTATCATTCTTAACATGGATACTACCGACGAATATAAGGAAATCAGACAAAATACCAAGACTGTGATCATCATTCTTGACATAGATAATACCGATTAATATAAGGGAATCAGACAAAATACCAAGACTGTGATCATCATTCTTAACATGGATACTACCGACTAATATAAGGGAATCAGACAAAATATCACGATTGTGATCATCATTCTTAACATGAATACTACTGACGAATATAAGGGAATCAGACAAAATACCAAGACTGTGATCATCATTCTTAACATGGATAATACCGACGAATATAAGGAAATCAGACAAAATAACAAGACTGTGATCATCATTCTTAACATGGATACTACCGACTAATATAAGGGAATCAGACAAATTACCAAGACTGTGATCATCATTCTTAACATGGATACTACCGACTAATATAAGGGAATCAGACAAAATACCAAGACTGTGATCATCATTCTTAACATAGATAATACCGACGAATATAAGGAAATCAGACAAAATACCAAGACTGTGATCATCATTCTTAACATGGATAATACCGACGAATATAAGGAAATCAGACAAAATACCAAGACTGTGATCATCATTCTTAACATGGATAATACCGACGAATATAAGGAAATCAGACAAAATACCAAGACTGTGATCATCATTCTTAACATGGATAATACCGACGAATATAAGGAAATCAGACAAAATACCAAGACTGTGATCATCATTCTTAACATGGATACTACCGAAGAATATAAGGGAATCAGACAAAATACCAAGACTGTGATCATCATTCTTAACATGGATAATTCCGACTAATATAAGGGAATCAGACAAAATACCAAGACTGTGATCATCATTCTTAACATGGATAATACCGACGAATATAAGGAAATCAGACAAAATACCAAGACTGTGATCATCATTCTTAACATGGATACTACCGACGAATATAAGGAAATCAGACAAAATACCAAGACTGTGATCATCATTCTTAACATGGATACTACCGACGAATATAAGGAAATCAGACAAAATACCAAGACTGTGATCATCATTCTTAACATGGATACTACCTACGAATGCAGAAGAATCTAACAAATGCCAAGACCGTGTTCACGATTCTAATCCATAGGTGATACCGACGAATGCAAAAGAATTTAACAAAATTCGCAGAGCGTGTTCACCATTCTAAACATAGTTGATATCGACTAAATGGAAGAGCATCAGACAAAATGCTAAGACTGTGATCATTATTCTTAACATGAATACTATCTACGAAGGCAAGAGAATCAGACAAAATGCTAAAACCGTGTTCACCATTCTAAAGATATGGGATAATGACGAATGTAGAGGAATCTAACAAAATGCCAAGACCGTGTTCACCATTATAAACAGAGATGATACCGACGAATGCAAGGGAATCTAACAAAATGCTACGACGCAGACATGTATATTTTTCAATCAGAAGTATATGTTGGTTTTTATTATCCAAAAAGCTTATAATACATATTGAAATTTAAAAAATTCGTAATGATGCCTGGAATGAAACTTAGTGATATGGGTCATTAGAATAGTATAAGTCGACACTATACATACTTAAATGTAGTTCGATGGTGACTTTGAATTAACAAAATTATTACCTTTTTAAAGAAAGTATTAGGACATATTTCCTAGATAGAATTAATTATGGTTTGTGGGCAATTTGAAAGTAAACTCTGGGTTGATACTCTAAATGCTTTATAACCCCCTCGATCAATGCTTTATAACCCCCTCGATCAATGCTTTATAACCCCCTCGAGCAATGCTTTATAACCCCCTCGATCAATGCTTTATAACCCCCTCGATCAATGCTTTATAACCCCCTCGATCAATACTTTATAACCCCCTCGATCAATGCTTTATAACCCCCTCGATCAATGCTTTATAACCCCCTCGATCAATGCTTTATAACCCCCTCGATTAATGCTTGGATCTCATACCCCGTATCCCGGCAAAATTGCCAGGTAAACAAAGTATTTTTTGTTGGTTCATTCAAGCTTTAGCTGTATTTATGTCCAGTGGTATAAATACTCCTTTTCCCAGAACAATACAATGTCAGATATTCATTAGAAATGTTCGCATTATTTCGGCACAGACACAGAATCACAGGTTAACATTCGAAGTGGCATATGGTGAATTTATTGTATCCAAGTGTTTCCGGTGAAACATCCCCACCCCACTACCAGCTTCTCGTTGTATTTTTCCGATCCGTACAGATTCTTATCACAATTAGGCAGTTCCGTTGTCCGTTTTAATATTTAGAAATTAATATACGGCCATGGTACTCTGTTTCCGGTTTCACCTTCACCTTAGACTTGGGATATAAGTAAGAGTTCTGGGTTATTACATAAATATTTGTCATGGTCCTGTCAATTGTGATTTAACTTACAGATACAACCAGATCTGACGTAAACAGTCTGTTCGTCTTAGATCAAATAAATTCGGGAGGATCTGTATAAGAGTGTAAATATGACCGGATCAAAAGAATTACAAAGATACACAACATAAGTTCAGCCAACGAAAATTACGAGGCATACAGTTACCTTAGTTACGAGGCATACAGTTACCTTAGTTACGAGGCATACAGTTACCTTAGTTACAAGGCATACAGTTATCTTCTCTATTGATTGAATAGATTACACACAGCATTTTCATGAAGGCAATACACATTATTCTCAGGGATGATCTTGTAATTAGTATTTTTAACAATGGGTGATATTGTACAGAACGTAATTGAAAATTTATAATTTGTGAAGTTTTATATTATTTCCGTTCCTAGTTTTTTTTTTTTTTTTTTCTTCTTTCAAATACCTTGTTTTCTTTATACGGATTAATCATCAGCGATGTATCATTGATCTGGATATTTTCGCCTTAATACATTTAAGTTTGCTGGGTTGACTTAAATAAGGTACATTCACATTCATGTTTCATAGTTTTTGTATTCACGTATGAGTGATTTTAATGTTTCTTGTTTTCTTTCTTGTATACCATTTTATTTCTGGGCATTTGTAATGTTCACGTTTTCAGTTATTATTTTTTTAATTAACTGTAAAACACTGCACGAATAAAATGTGCTGCTGATATACTTTTTTTCACAAAAAAGTTTTCTTTACTTTCAGAAACTTCAGTGTATTCATCATGCACGAGTTGAATAAACTTGCCATCACTAAACACATACTTGGTTAATCAACAGAGCTAAATACTGCATAGAAAATTAAAGGTACATTTCCATCACCTGAACTGGTATTTTGTATTAGAACAAAGATAGTATTTCCCTTTTTGCTTCTCCTAATTTTTCAGATCAATATTTTGTATTCTAATTTTTGCGTTTCTGAAGACCAGCAAAATAACTAATACATATTTAATGTTTTCTGTAACATTTATTACTTTTCGTAAAGCCATTGATTCAGAAGAAAATCACTCCTTGCTTACGTTTCGAAAAAAATAACTTAATTTGAACGCTCTATAGTCTTCCGTTTGGTGACCATATTCTAGGTACAAGCGAGCACTGTGTCTTTCTGCGATTTAACTTTCACGGTGCTCCTTAAAATATGATCGCATGTCATTGTACCATTTAGTGGCTCCAAAGAAGTCTTCCTGCAAAACATGTAATTTTTAATTAAATTTATTATATATTTAAGTGTGAAATATAGAAAATTCTTGGCGAAATACTTTTTTTTCTTTCTCCATCCTATATTTTCACATCTGAAAAATATATCGTTATATTTTCACGTGTGAAAATATAAGATTTCCTGTCATGCCATGTGACGCTTGATTGTGTGCGCCTACAGAAGTTATACCTGCAGCAAAATAAGGAGCACTTAGTGAGCTAGAACAAATAAACAGAAACTGCGTTACATTTCAGACATAGAAATTAATCTTTGCTGAAGACATTTGTCTCGAAGCCGTTCCCGTCTCAATGAAGTTATTTCCCCTTTCTTCCTTGACAACAGTGAGACACCCGCCGTGAAACATTCTTGAATCGGATTTGCTTTGTGGTCAAATATAATAAAACAGTTTACAAAGATATCCAAAAATGTAATTTACTGCGACAGATTAGATCATCCCAATCCTACCGCTCTCTTAAGTCACCGATACTTATATGAAGTGAGGTGAATTTACGAAAAGGGAGGTGGGGGTGGGGTGCTGAAGAGCGAGTTTAATCTTCTAAGCTTCGATTCTGGAGCAAGTTTGGTATATAATAAAAGAAAATTTTCTTTTCCTGCATAAATACCAGATATATTTCATCTTGTGGTACCAAAAACGTACACTCGTTAAAATATCACGTTTTTGTACCACACGCGGATATATCCGGTGTTAACGTAGGTAAAGAAAATATCCTCTATTTATGGAAATAATAATAATAATAATAATAATAATAATAATAATAATAATAATAATAAGATTAAGAAGAAGAAGAAGAAAAAGAAAAGATAAGAAGAAGAAGAAGAAGAATATATAGTCTTTCCTTGATCTCAGCTAATTTAAAACATTTCTTCGATTTGATCTCGAAGAAAGGAAATGATTTTACCGCAAGTACGATTTTTAAGCGCTCTGAAAACTGCACGTAAATGGTAGTGTGAATTTAACTAGTTTTCGTGCGGTACCTATTTTCGTGAATTTAGTCGTTGGTACAAACCACAAATTAAAAAATCTAACAATGATCCATCTTCGAAGATAGAAGGAACCATTTCTCCGTTAGAGACATATCCACGAATGTATCTACCTACGAAAACGTTTCTTTTTTAAGATTGAAATACAAGGAAATTATGAATTTAAAGTAATTCAAAGAGGGATGTTCAGGAACGTTTTCAGACTGTATTCTAGTCAAGCCATGCGAAGCCAATGGCACAACGATACGAAAAATACTAGGAATACAGCTCTAAAGTGTTTGTCATGAGATCATTTGTAAGTTGTCACGAGAGTAAAGCCACATCCTGTTATAGTCTGACTGGTATACGTGAAGACGTGCATAGATTCAATACTGCAATGGGGTTTTATTATATCAGACTAGTTATACATATGACTTCATTAAGTATCAGGTTTCCGCACAACTGTCACAAAAACTAGTGACCTTTCATAATTTGTTTAGGCGGTGGTGAGTAAATTTGCTTTCCATTACACAATTGTGGGAAAATATTTAATTGGATATGCGAGAGCGATGTCTTGCCCATTTCTGGTTTAAGGTTCTTTGGTTCTCATATTACTCTCCTCTTAACATGATGTGCAATCGTGATGTGCTTCTTTCCTACTAAAATATTAAACCATACTGAGTCACTGACCAAGTCGCTTTTAATTAGCATCTTGTGTGTTTACAAACATACATGACTAGAATCACATCTTATAAATACGAGGAAAATTGCACGATATAATCAAATAATAAAATCAAAAATTTTATTTGTCGAATTTGTCTGTTCTGATCTCTCTCTCTCTCTCTCTCTCTCTCTCTCTCTCTCATACATACACATGAATATGTACGAGGCTCACGTAAAGTATTCGCAAAGTTAAGTACAAAACATTTCAAGTTGCGGTCTTATGTCTATTAAGATATATATCTGTACATAGCTCTCGTCCTGAAAATGTTCCTTACACCTGTTAATAATTGCCATCCTTGATTTACAATCCGTAGAAGATGCCAAGCGACAAGATGATATCTCTCACGAACTGAACACTAAATTATTTACCTAGTATATTCAAAATATGAGAGAAGAAGAAAAGAGGAATTTGTTAAGGGTTTAAAATCAATCTAAATGATAAGAAACACTTTACAAAGTTGCTCATGTGATATCAGTTCATTGGATATATGTACGTTGTTCTTCCCGTATGAAACCTAAGATATATTTAATGACATACGAACATGAAAAGATTCTATCTAATGCTTTTAAGCCAAAATATGATCCTTGTTTTTTTTTTTTTTTTTATATGAACATGTCAACACACTGGGAGAATTTGTATAGCCAAGAGCACACAAACAAACAAAGTTTCTGTATCGCCTAATTTTATTTCCATTGGAGGAATCGAGTTGTGTCTAACAACGTCAGAAAAATATGTGTATGGTGACAATCAAGAATCACTGGTTTAAAACCGCTGTAAAAGGTAATGTATATGTGTAATTAATGAAATTATTCCTGATATATTGTTTAAGCATCTGCATACAAAGCACCCCTTTATCTACATACTTTTATAATAAACCATTTAGTGTGAGAAAAAATAAACCCAGTGTTATGTAATAAAAGACGGGAATCCAGAGGAGAATCAAAAAAATTCCATTCATCTTTCCTAGCTCTGATAATGCTAATGCAATAACCTTTTTCTTGTTTGCGGTTGGTCACAGCGGTATTCTGACTATAATTGATCACGTGACGTGGTGCATACAGAAAGATACACGTTTGTCTTCCCATCATGATTGATCCTTGAGGCTAACTGTATAATTCCCTCGTAACTGGTTGGCGGTTACGGTGCTAAGTACTTAACCAACTAGGACTGAGCACGTGATTTCCACGCCTATCCGCTCACTTATAAAATACTAATATATGGAATTTATTAATTGGTTTTTCATTGTATTTTTAGAGATTTAGTCCGCTGTCCTAAGCAAAATTCAGAAGCAGTCATTTGTTTCATATATAGATGTTTCCTATCGGCAAAGTAAACTTTCGTATTTGACAAATGTAAGTGCTTCTTCGCAGGCGGAAAACTATCATATTTAAGGAATCAGGTGGAATTGTTTTATATTACATATCATTTACTTAAGCAAAAGTTTAATCACACATTGCTTATGGTGTTTTATTTTTTATCACCTATGAAAATGTGTACTCCATTAGAATTTATTTATAAATGCATTGATTCATTATGTTGTTGTTGTTGTTTTTATTATTATTATTATTATTATTATTATTTCCACAGCTTCTTGACATAATTTTTTAAAAAGCTGCTTTCCGCCCCATTAGAGTTGAAAGCTCATTAGTAGCATTCCTGTTGTGTGAGGGATGCTGTTTTTCTGTTGCCGGTATGGCTTGAGTAATACTCCAAACTTTTAAGTCTGTGCAGTTGTTTATTGGGTATTATTCCAAGTGTTCCCGCCACGATCGGTGTGATCTCTATTTGAGTTTTCTGAAAGTGTTCATTGGGGGTGGGGGTGGGGATGGGGTGTTCGTTTTTTTTTGCAAGGCCTTCTTCACAAACCTAGGAATTTTCATCGCTATCTCTTTTACGTTCTTTTTTAGACTCCTTTTATCTACCTCCACACGTTCCTTTTAGACTCCTTTTATCTACCTCCACACGTTCTTTTTTTTTAGACTCCTTTTATCTACCTCCACACGTTCTTTTTTAGACTCCTTTTATCTACCTCAACACGTTCTTTTTAGACTCCTTTAATCCACCTCCACACGTTTTTTTAGACTCCTTTAATCCACCTCCACACGTTTTTTTAGACTCCTTTAATCCACCTCCACACGTTTTTTTAGACTCCTTTTATCTACCTCCACACGTTTTTTTAGACTCCTTTAATCCACCTCCACACGTTTTTTTAGACTCCTTTAATCCACCTCCACACGTTTTTTTAGACTCCTTTAATCCACCTCCACACGTTTTTTAGACTCCTTTTATCTACCTCCACACGTATTTCTAGACTCCTTTTATCGACTTCCACACGTTTTTTTTAGACTCCTTTTATCTACCTCAACACGTTTTTTTAGATTACTTGTATCTACCTCAACACGTTCTTTTTAGACTCCTTTTATCTACCTCAACACGTTCTTTTTTAGACTCCTTTTATCTACCTCAACACGTTCTGTTTTAGACTACTTTTTTCGACCTCCACACGTTCCTTTTAGACTCCTTTTATCTACCTCCACACGTTCTTTTTTAGATTCCTTTTATCTACCTCATCACGTTCTTTTTTAGACTCCTTTTATCTACATCCACACGTTCTTTAACATCATCAAACGTCTTCTCCCGATTTTCACTTTGAAGGAATTGCCTGTTCACATTAGTCCTCAGATGCAGAGCACCATGGATGGACTTCATTTTCTCTCTGTAAAACAATGTCTTACCATTTTTATTCAATTTTGTTTTGTTGGGGGGGGGGGAGAGGGGTCCAATCACCAATGCTGGCTGTGTACTTAATGCTGGGAACTTCCCGTATGTTGATGCCTGCAACTGTGTTACCTCCATTTCGTTTTAAGGCTTGTAATTGCCTAATTATATAAATAGATTTATTTCTGATCTTACCCTTCATATTATAGTATTTCTTGTTGTCTCTAGAACTCACAGATTTTTATAACCTCGATTCTCCCATTGTTGTTTATATCTCTAGATGTCTGGGGACTTCATGTTCTGTTTTTTGTCAGTTTGCCGCGCTGAGCTGCACAGTTATTTATTTTCCTTTGGATTTGAGGGGTGACAGTCCCTACTGTCTGGAGTAGAAAGTTTGTGCAAGACTCACATCTCTCGTAGAGCTTCACATATTCCATGTACATCAGGCGAGTAATCTCTGGGGAATTTTGCTTCTGGTGGTATCGCACCATCTGCTGTTTCAGCACTCTTGTTAATGGAATTAGTGCAAACACCAACGGTGATGTTGGGTCTCCAAGAAGGATATCACTTCTGATATTGACATAACCCAGTATATTGCCCTGAATCTTGACTTTCTTTCTCCTATACATCATCTCGCTTGCAAAGATTCTTGGAGTGTTTCTGGGTATACTAATAAGCTCCAAACATTTCAGGACCGGTTTAGGGGGTGGGGGTGGGGACTTGCTATATGTCAAGCTATGTATCGGTTCTTGTTCCATTTTCTGTAATTTCAAGACAGATCAGTAATTGATTAGTGTAGCTTATAGTAGTAATTGGTCCGTTGTCCTCATCTCTACAGCACTCTGTCCTGCTGGAAGTATTTTCATATACTAGTGATCATTTAGCATATTGGCAATTATTTCAGTGGGAAACATTCATAATATTGAAAAGCAGAAAATTTACCTTTAGTTTCTCATTGTTGGTCCTTTCTCGTTGTATTTAATCAACAGGACAGTACGGCACATTTTAATCAAGGAAGAAACGCTATGTATGTTTGTGCAATCATGCAGTTGAGCCGCTAATCTATCATGAATGCTTGTAAATTTCTTTATTCAGAACCCTTGAACCTCGTCTCGGCCGGGATTTGGGAATCTTGTCTAACCCTGGATTTGGGGAATCTCGAAACGGCCGGGATTTGGTCAACTTCAATAACGGAAAATCATAGAAGAATTAAGAGAACAAATAAATATAATATCAGCAAAAATCAAGCAACAATGATAGAGTAAAGCGGTGCAAAATAAACCCAGAAAAAAAATATAAAAAAATAAATAAATAAAGCCAAGCGATTCTAGATAAACATACATTAATTAGTTCCTCAGCAGCTTAAGTTTCCACGTTGGAACTGATTGCTTCTTGATGACTGTCTTTTTTGTTGTTGATGTTGTATACCATAGTACATGGTGACAATAAATTGGCTCTCTATATACCATGCTGTTAGTGTTACTTTGCTGTTATGAACCATTGGCAGTATTTATCTTCATATATGAGTGCATGGCGTTTTATTTCACTTAAAAAAGGGAGTCACATTCTTTTGTTACTGGATAATATAATACTACAACAATTATCTTCTTCACTTTTGGCCTTGTATCTGTTGCTTGTTCATACTGGGTTTTCATAATAGAATATTTTGGGTCCTAATAGCGGAGTTGCAGTCTAAGTGAAAGAATGGTTCGTGAAATTATTTGATTTACATATAATATATGATCTTTGGAAGACTATCGTTTTGCACATAACATCCAATAAGATGTATGAAATAGTAATGTATTTTACATATATTTTACCAGAAGGGTCGGCCATTTATAAAAACCTCAAAGAATAAAATGGCATAAAAACCTGTTAAACGAATATAATTCATATTAAACAATTAGTAATTTCTGGAGATATAAACGCCAGGATTAAAATCTTTCCGGATTACATTCCCTATGTAGTATTTGGTAACATAGATTATTGTGGGAACGCTTTGATTCAAAAGAAGTAGAAAATGATCTTATACAAAACGCCTTCCGGCTATCACCCATAGATATGTATTGTATAATATATATTTACGTTTAAATGGACCGGTCACTTGGGATTTCGACCGCAACTTTACATGTGCAGCGAATGACATTTGTATCATATTTAATTACACAAAGCCTCATCAAAATTATGTTGTTTCATCACCCACTTCAATATTGAGGATATTAGAGATGAAACCTGCAATTAACTTTGACCGAAAATACATAGTCACTGTAAATGATAGCATATATAATACATAGTCACTGTAAATGATAGCATATATAGTCACTGTAAATGATATCATATATAATACATAGTCACTGTAAATGATAGCATATGTAATACATAGTCACTGTAAATGATAGCATATATAATACATAGTCACTGTAAATGATAGCATATATAATACATAGTCACTGTAAATTATAGCATATATAGTCACAGTAAATGATAGCATATATAATACATAGTCACTGTAAATGATAGCATATATAGTCAGTGTAAATGATAGCATATATAATACATAGTGAGTGTAAATGATAGCATATATAATACATAGTCAGTGTAAATGATAGCATATATAATACATAGTGTTACGGAATTATGTATCATCTTTTAATTATAATAGTTTTCATTTGGGTTTATAACCATTGTATTATAATCCCTTAATTCAGCAGCCTACGCTATTGTAAAGTACACATGTACATCAACAATGAGTCAGTGTTTATGTCCAAGGAAAATCAATAATTATGTCGGTCAGTTCAACATAACATTGTGATCACGCGATTGACTCATTGGTATCATGCGTGACCTGGTTTCTGATTGGTTAGAATAACTTGTTTACTGGATAGTGCTAGAACGTAGTTTCCGAGTCATGTGTTATTCTCTCATAGGCAGTAACAGGCTATATAATGATATTTACTCTCTGCGTTCCTCATTCTTATACAGTTACATCAGATGGAAAGAGAGAGGAGAATTTTTTTATTGTTATTCAGCTTAGTGGAAAATCTATTCTATACATAGCACAATTTGAATTTAAGTACTATTGTTTAAGGAACTTAACAATATTCTACATTCACAGGAGTTTACCTGGGATAATCAATATTTTGGATTTAGAACTGAAAATCATTGGTATATCATAACATTCATGACCCATTCATTCGGAACAATCTTTCATTCGGAACATTCATTAACTCGGAACATTAATTCATTCGGAATACTTTGGATTAAATTCTGGATTATTGAAGCGTATAGGACAATTTAGGACTAATTAAGGAAATTCTAAACTGTAAGTTATTTTTAATTCTTTCACTTTGTTTGTTTGAAATATTTTATATTTTAGGAAATTAAGTTTTTTTTGTATTTGAGAAATTGTGAAAGCTTGTTCGAGTCGTTCTTTCTTTTGTTACATTAACCCCTAGACGTAACAATAGTCACTGTAAATGATAGCATATATAATACATAGTCACTGTAAATGATAGCATATATAGTCACTGTAAATGATAGCATATCAAATACATAGTCACTGTAAATGATAGCGTATATAATACATAGTCACTGTAAATGATAGCATATATAATACTGTATGCAGCTTTTCACAGACGGCTAAATATAATTGGGATGAAAAGAAGAAACATACATCTGTGAACAAGTTTAGATGTAATATGAGAAATAAACAGATAGCAGTTTTAAGGTTATAGAACAAAGGTATAGATAAATATATTTTATTAGTAATGGAAAATGCTGCTTCCCAAATGTTTTAAAATCCCCATCTGAGCATCCCCCATTGTGTACAAGAGATTGTGATGAATGTAAGAGACCAAAAAGTGCTCTGCTTAGAATACTTAAAATATCAAATGTTTCATCTAACAGTAGAACATTATCAATATAAAGCAGCCAAGATTTAATTCAAAATGATTATTAGTTATAAGAAAGAAAAGTATACATCAAAACAACTAAGTATTTTAGTAAATTTAAGACATGATCCTACTCTATTTTAGAAACATATTTAAAGTTGCAATTTTAAACTAAATACCTTTTGTGGCATATCCGGACAAAAATGGTTTACATATTTTAGCTCTCTCCTTTCAATAGAAAGTAATGGAAATGTTACAGACGTACATAGAACATATTAAACAATGATAGCGGTTTATTAAACTCACCTTTCACTGACTTAGAGATACAAAAGAGTATAGCGATGTTAGAAAACTTAAAATGTAGGGGTCCTGATGGTATCTGAAACCATAGTTCTTTAAAGCTACATCTTTAGATATAATATCAGTCCTAAAAACTATTTTAAAGTAAATTTTCAATTAGTGTATATTTCCCACTTCTTGAAGTGAAATTATAATTTGTCCTATATACATGAGTGGGTTTAAAACTGATCCACACAGTTATATGGGAATATTCCATATCAATGTTATCTGTAAAATCTTTAGTTCAATGCTTAATAGAAGACGTATTCAGTGAGCAGAGGATAACACTGCAGTTGACGGATCACAAGGAGGCTTTCCTCGAGGTTACTCAACAATAGACAACCTTTTTACGTTACAGTCAATTGCACAAAAGTATACCACAAGGCCTACATGTAGATTTTATTGTTTATTTATATAATTTTAAAAAGTTTTCAATACTATCCTGTATATCTGACATGATAAATTGTGGATTACCATTGTCTCTAAAGGAATACAAGGGGAGTTCTTATGAGTCTTACGGACTGTATGAAGTTCATTGAGATCATGCATACGTACTAATGAAGTAGTTATTTTCCTTGTCAATAAGACACCGGTTAAGGCTGTATATTATCTCGTTTGTTATTTGCCTGTTCATAAATGATGTAATGTCTATGTTGTTGGAATATTATCCAACTGGTATCTTTATTACTAATGACATACCTGATTATTGTGAGTCTGTTATATGCAGATGATGTAGCAAATGTATGAGACACAGTAATAACACTGGGTAAAGAAATATGAGTCATAGAGCAGTTTTGTTTCCTCACGGGTATGAAAGCCAACATAATTAAAATCTAGATCATTGGATCATTGTTTTTAGAAAAGCTGGACCACTGCGAAATTATGAACAATGGGAGTATCATGGAGAAAACACAAAAGTAGTATCGTTTGATAAATATATGGGGTTAATTATAACACGCAAACTAAAATAGAAAAGGGCTCAAACTGCATTAGTGTCACTAACTAAAAAGATAATGTTCTCCATTCTAAAGCTCGAGAGAAAATACGGACACTGTGAATATGTTCAAAATGTTCATGCAACATTTTAGGTGTTTCATTCACTGTAATCAATTTTGTATTTTCTGGTGAATGTGGTAGACTTCCAATATGTTTAACATATAATGTTAAAAATTATTGAATATTGGTGCAGATTGTTTCATATTCATACACATAGATACCCCCAAAATTGTAAACTGAGCTACTTATATAAAGAGTGTATTATTTAAATATGATTTTAGAGCAATTTGTATTACACAGGATGGTGAGAGTATTGTACTTCTTTAACAATTGTTTTAAACAAAGGCTATCGGCTTGTATCACGCAGAATTGGCTTGTATCACGCAGAATTGGCATGTATCACGCAGAATTGGCATGGCTACATAAATGAATCTCCCAAAATACTAATTACAGACATTTAAAAAAAAACCTATTAAAATGAAGAAAATGACTTAAAAATCTGTATGTAGTTTGACCTAAGGCGACCACTTGCTAAATGCATGAATCATATACTTAATATTGAAGAAGGTCGACAGTTAGGAGTAGAAAAAGCTGAGAGATACCGTCCATACTATCTAGATTATATAACGGCCATTCTCATATTAAATATCACTTCCTTTATGTATGTCCTTGTTGCCGTCAAATAAATACGTAACGTTTGTAGTTCTTACATAAATATTGAATATTATTATTAAGATAAGAGGTATGTATGGTTGTATAGGGTAGTGTTAGTTTATATGACTTTAAGCAGTCACATCCGGCAATCCAAGAAGAGCTCACCATCTGATTCTAATTATCAGGTTGGCGCTTAGGATTTGGGTCTGTGATCTGTCATCATTGTAAATTGTAATGAACCCTGACTTTGTCTCATTTCTCTAGTTTTTAATACGAAATAAGGGATTAAAAAATCTATCGCCCTGGTGTAAAAAGACCACTTTCTTTTATGTAAGAGATAGTTGTTCCGTGCCATAGCTTGAGTGAAGATTACATTTTCTGGGGAATCTATTTTTTTCTGTTGGATGCTATATTTTGCAACTTTTGTACCCCGTAACGAATGTTGGTGGCAGCGATGGGATTACAAAGTTGGGTTAATGTTTGACACAACAATTGCATGCATTTAATACAAACAGCACAAGTACCAAAGTTGTGTTTAAAGAGTACTGCAGTGACCTGTGTTGAAATATCACTGTGTGACTGTCGTTTAAGTTGGTGAACATACAGTGTGGCAGCTAATTGCAATAATGTGTACGATATAACTTTGTTTATGAGGAACCTGTTAAGAATATAAAAAAGAGTAACCATTATAAGGATTAAAATGGCGACTGAATGTAGCATCATTGATGATGAAATGCTAAAGGATGTAAATAGCGCATCATTGCAAGAGATTGGCCCAGAAGGCATTTAGCAACAAATTTTATTCAATTTACGGACATTGAAGCAGACTTCAGTGGATAAAAATGGGATGAAATGGAAGCAGAGGAAGAGCAACCTGTAAGAAAACAAAGAAGGCACAAAACACAATTAAAGCGACTAATGAAACCAACAGACTAGATGAACTAGAGTTAGTACGTGAAAGGTTGGAACATGAGAAACAACGAATGGAATATGAAGAGAGGAAACGTACCTATCAATGAGAAAGAGATTGAGAACTAAGGAGATGAAGTTTCAGGAATATTACCGAGAAGTAGAGGAAAAATTTAACATTAAAGACATAGAACATCAAGAGGAAATGAGAAAAAAAGGAAATAGAATTAGAAACGCTGAGGCGAAACACAGATGCAAAATCACAAGGAAGTGCATCATACATAATGATAAACTTACAACCCTCAGATCCTGTGAAATAAGATATTTTCCCCTACGTTTCTGAATTTGATGCAGTTGCTGTGCAAGCTGAATGGCGCGACAATATGAAACTTCTATAACTGCGCAATTTATTGGTTGATAAGGCCAGGCAAGTAGCGACAGAGCACAGTAAGTGTCATTTCAACTTGAAAAAAGGAACTGACTGGCCGATTTGGTCGAAGACCCGCTGACTACATTGCGAAATTACCAATCAATTCGTAAGCAAACAGGAGAATCGTATTGTGGACTTATGGCACGAATCAACCAATAACTAGCCAGATTTGTTCAAGACATAAGCCCACTGTAATGTTTTCTTGAATAAGTCTTCCCTAACGCTCTTTATGAAAATAAAGTGGAAGTCGTTATATGGAGAAAAATATGGAATCCAATTAGTACTGCCGAAGCAGTTACGCCAATCAATAATTGAGCTGGCACATGATAGACCATTACGCTGGTCATTTACAAAGAGAGCAAACGATAGAAAGATTGCTAAATCTTTTTACTGGAAAGGAATGTTTGGCGACAATAAGAGACACTGTCAGGGGGGTGACATCTGTCAAAAGACAGCCAAGAGAACAGGAATAGCGAAAGCTCCGATTGTGTCCCCAACAATCGTGTCTGAATCTTTTGCTAAGATTGCAATGGACATCGTTGGCCTAGTAGTGCGCAAAAAGGAAGAGATATATATATTGACTATCGCTGATAAAGCCAACCGGTATCCGGAAGCGATTCCATGGAAAGACATTGGTGCCAAAACATTGGCCAACGCTTTAATTGGCTTGTTTAGTCGTGTTCGTATACCTAAGGTTATCCTTTACTGAAAAAGGGACAAACTTCCCAAGTACTCTTCTGCAACAACTTTACGACATGTTGAACATAAAGGAACTAACAGCCTCTCCTTACAGGCCACAATCAAATGGAAAGATTGAAATATTTTATGGCATGTTCAAGCTGTCTTGATGAAACTGTGTTATGATGAGTGTGATGTGATGCTGCCTTGCGCACTGTATTGCTATAAGGAAACTGGCTTTTCTCCATTTCAGCTACTCTGTCCAGTAAGAGGCCCGATGCAGATTCATAGGGATCTATTAACCGATGAGGATGGGACGCAAAAGTAGGTTGTAAAAAATGCTGTTTCGATTCTCCAGCAATTCGCCTATGTACGTGAGTTAGCAAAAAAGAATCTGACCGAGTGCCAGAAGAAACTTAAATCATGGTACGACAAGAATGCTACCAAAGGGGAATTTAGGCCTGGAAATGAGGAGCTGGTGTTACTTCCATCCGATTCATCAAAGATGAAGACTCGCTGGAAAGGGCCTTAGAGTGTCATTCGTAACGTCAATGACGTTAATTACAAGATTAACGTTGGTGGTGGGCGTGGACTAGTGCCCAACCATATTAACCTATGGCGTCTGTACTATTAGCAGTAACTACGAGTAACGAGTTTGATGGAGGAAGCCGGATGGACTTCCCCTTTTTTGGCTAAGTCATTCAGTGACTTGAAGAATGTACTTGTAAAGGCACCCATCCTCGTCAACCCCGTGTTTGAGCACCCATTTGTAATGAAAGCTGACACAAGTGATATGAGCACTGGAGCTATTTTAAGCCAATACAACGACTATAATGAGGAACATCCTATAGCATATCTTAGCCGCAAGCTATTTCCCAAGGAGCAGAATTATTCAAAATTTCAGAAAGAATGCCTTGCATTAGTATGAGCGATCGAATCTCGTCAGTACTACTTGTACATGCTCCGATTAAAAATGCACGGGGAGCAGAGAATGCCAATGCTGATGGGTTCTCACGTACTTAACAGATTCTGTGTTTTAGTGTTTATTCTTATTGAACTTGTCCAAATTAAGGCACATGTGATGACGCGTATTATATAGTGTGTACTTGTGTGATTAATATTTCTAGGAAATTTACTTTTGTGTTGGATGTTATTTTTTTTTCAACTTTTGTACCCCGTAACTGCCCTCTATATGCAAATTTAAGAGAAAAGTATCTTTATTGATATATCTGTAGAACTGTACCATTAGATTTATTTGACAGAAATATTACAAATACAAAACATTATTATTTTTTGTATTAATAGTATAACTGTTTACAGTCCATATGCATTCCAGAGAGATTTTGAATGATGTGCATAACTGTATTTTTGATGGCTCTGTATATACAAATTGAGTTATATTGTAGCGTGACTGAGGCCTGAATGGCGGAATAAAGTATCATTATTAGGATGGAGAAAAGGATCAAAACAAGAATGAGACTCTCAAAGAACGCGGAGAAAAAATGATTTAGTTATTCAGAAACAAGCTGGGGCTGACTCTCGAGTGATGACACCGACATCATCCATAGAGTAGGTAGATTTAGTGCAGATTCAGACAGACCTATTATTTTTGAATTCATCACGATATCAGCGAAGATGGAGGTACTGAGTCAAAGAAAGAAACTTAAAGGTTTATCCTATATCATCACATAAGACATTACCAAAGTATATCATCAAATAAGACATTACCAAAGTATATCATCAAATAAGACATTACCAAAGTATATCATCAAATAAGACATTACCAGAGTATATCATCAAATAAGACATTACCAAAGTATATCATCAAATAAGACATTATCAAAGTATATCATCAAATAAGACATTACCAAAGTATATCATCAAATAAGACATTACCAAAAGGAAGACGTTTATTTGCGGATGAACCGTTCTTGTGGAGATTCAGTCTGGGTCTTTGAATGTAGAGTTTTTACGAAATTCACAAACGGTAAAAAAAGTACAGGACCCGACGATGTGACAATTTTGAGAAGCCGAGACAAGCGCTAAGCACAATGAAATAAGAAAATAAAAGAATAATCTTAAATTCAAAGGTGAAATGAAAAACGGATAACTTAATTACCATTGTTTCACCTCTTCAGCCAGTTTTATAGTTTGATATACTAATGGTACCTTGGGATGTTAAAAGCTAGTCATATTCTTAGAAGAAAAAAAATGTAAAAGAACGTAAGAGTACTGTTTTATTTACATCAAGAGAACTCATACATTGTACGGCGGGGGGGGGGGATATTCTATCCCGCTGTGCACGACTGAGTAGGGAGTTTCCGAATTACGATGAGTTTATTTATTAGACAGAGTCTGTTTTCTTTTCTGTTATCAGTTTAAAGAACTACAGTGTAAATATTCGGTAATATGTTTTCGTAGAACTGCTTGGCAGATGTGCAGTGGTATACAAATAAAGGTAAAGTTTGTGTTTAAATACCTATGAATCTTCTGCTGATAATAGCAGTAAATTACAATATACATATGCCAATACTATTACCATAATCAAAACATTTGCATGTTTTTGCAGTTTAAATGTATCAGATAATGAACTTGAGAATAGTTCTGCTTTTTATTTTATAAAGTCACTCAATGTGTTAATTTACATTATGGTAATTGCCTTTTATTATGGTAGTGCATGAAAATAATCACATATTTATCTAGAATAATCACATACTGATCTTGAGTAATGATATATTGATCTAGAATAATCACATATTGATCTAGAATAATCATGTTGTATAGTCGACTGTGATTCATTTTGAGGCAACAGACTATTCATAGGTAGAACATTATTTGTAAGTAATTAAGTATTTTATGAAATATCATATTTGATTGCAGTTTTATGTGTTTCTATGGTTACCCTTTGGATAGAAATGGAGCATAGTGATATGCATTATTTGCAGTTATGAGATTTGAAACTTAAAAACCGTTCATTATACAGTTGCAACTATGATAGAACAGCTTAAAATATAGATTCATTGTCTGAAGAGTATAAAGAGATTATTGCGATAAATCGGACAAAAATGTAAGGGTATTTTTATTGAAATCATCAGGTTTACTTTTATTAGTTACTCAAAATCAAGGTATCATAACATGCATACCAAAACCAAATAAAAATAGATACAATTTGAGGAATTGGCGCCCAGTATCGTTATTGAATGTAATTTATGAAATGTCTTCAGGTTATATAGCAAACATAATAAAAAAAAGTGTTTTGGACAATTTTAATACATAGAGACAAAATGGGATTTTATTCTAGTAGATTTATTGGGGAAAATATTAAAATAATATATGATATTTTATTTGAAGATATTCCTGGTCTAATTGTGCCCATAGATTTTGAAAGGGCATTAATACAGTTTCCTGGAAATGTATAGATACTTTAACTTGGAGATACGATAACAAACTGGATGAAACTATTTTATAAGGGAGCTAATTCGTGTATATTGTAAAATGGATATATGTCAGGTTTATAAAATAAAATGTAAAACGGGTTGTCAATAATCAGATCCAATTTCTCCATACATATTTATTTTGTGTGTTGAGGTTCTAGGAAAAATGATAAATAAAGCCAATACAACAATTAAAGGAATTGTTATCAATAACAATTAAATAAATTAGGTCAATATACTGATGATACTCAATTTAGATGATGGTGAAATAGCCCTTAGAGTTATATGACAGTTGTTACAAATATTGTATAGAATATCAGGACTAGAAATCAATGGAGAAAAGACTAGCACAGTTTGGATAGGGTCATTGTCGAAACGAAATGTAAGATTGTATCATGAGTTTAATTTAGATTGGGATCAAGGACCTTTTAAACTTTTAGGCGCAATTTATATAATATTTGGGATTTACATTCATCTGAGATAATGAAGAAGATAGAATCAACTCGTAATAGCTGGAAAAGGGAAACGAAAATACTCTGTTGGAAAAACTGCTATAATTAACTCGTTAGCTTTATCTAAATATATACACCTATTTCAATATTGTCTGATCGACCAAAATATCTCACAAAAAAAAAAAAACATGAAAAATTATTGTTGTGGTTTTTTTTTTTTTGTTTTAATAAATTTATTTGGAATTCAGGGCTATAGGATATTATAAAGAAGGTGAAAATTCCTCAAGATTATAAGCATGGAGGTCTGAAGATTGTTTAATTCCTCAGGATTATAAGCATGGAGGTCTGAAGATTGTTTAATTCCTCAAGATTATAAGCATGGAGGTCTGAAGATTGTTTAATTCCTCAAGATTATAAGCATGGAGGTCTGAAGATTGTTTAATTCCTCAAGATTATAAGCATGGAGGTCTGAAGATTGTTTAATTCCTCAAGATTATAAGCATGGAGGTCTGAAGATTGTTTAATTCCTCAAGATTATAAGCATGGAGGTCTGAAGATTGTTTAATTCCTCAAGATTATAGGCATGGAGGTCTGAAGATTGTTTAATTCCTCAAGATTATAAGCATGGAGGTCTGAAGATTGTTTAATTCCTCAAGATTATAAGCATGGAGGTCTGAAGATTGTTTAATTCCTCAAGATTATAGGCATGGAGGTCTGAAGATTGTTTAATTCCTCAAGATTATAAGCATGGAAGTCTGAAGATTGTTTAATTCCTCAAGATGTTGGGCATGGAAGTCTGAAGATTGTTTAAATTAAAGATTTTATTAAAGCATTGAAGATATCATGGTTGAGAAAAGCCATTCAACACAAACCTAAATGGATATCTTTATCGTGTATTGATTTTAAGAAATAATATTTTTTTGGATCATATATTAATCACTTATTGCTTCATGTTCTTGAAAAAAATGTACAAGAAGCATGGGAAGAATTTGCTTAGAAGTTGAAAATTGATACATTCAAAAGGTTTTATTTTCACCAGTATGGTATGATTGAAACATGTTAAGGTCACAAAGGTTTTGTATAAAAGATTTGATTGAAAAGGGCATACATAATGTTATCGATATAGTTGCATATGATGGTTCCTTCTATTCTTATGATGCATAAAAAATGTATATGGATTGAAAGCAACATTTTTAGAGTATATGTCAGTGATGAGGAAAATTCCTAAAAATTGAAAAGATCTGATTGTAATTGAAATGATGAAAATTTAAGAATATAAAAAAACAACAATTTTGTAGTAAGCTGTAATGGCACTGTATCCTATATTGTGATCAATAAGAAAGGATGCAGAATTGTTTTTAATGTTATTGTTGAAAAAAAAAATATGAGTCGACACGAGAAATGGAATAGAGAGGTTGATATTATGCATTCAGATAACATAATCAATTATATTTACCTACTTGCTCACATTAATGATATGAAATTGAGCAATTTTCAGTTAAAATAATGCATACAATTTTGTGTACAAATTCATTTTACACGAAGCCAGAATACTAGATAGTGATAAATGTAGTTTTTGTTAATTGGAGAAAGAGACAGTTGTATGTTTATTATTTGAATTTAGAAAAGCAAATCATTAAGTTAGAAAAGTAGTTGAAAGAAAATTTTAATATTAATAATAAATTTGACAAAACTAATATTGTAAACTGATATTCCAAATGTTATTTCAAAATCATTGAAATGACCATTAAATTGTGAAGTTTTGATTCAGACTCTTTGTAGGTATTTTAAAGCTGAGAAATATAATTCAAAGGTAAATCAATCCAGTACAAAATTCTTGTACAAATGTTCAGACATGTATACATATTTTGATACATAGTTCATAAGACTCTGATTTATCAAAGCTTCACTCATATTGACTCTCTTTCTGATTGTAAAACAAAAGACTATCATTAAGGTATCTGATATATTTCATTTACTGTTTGTACAGTAATTTACATATATTTTAAGTATTCTGTTCATTTATATGTATTTGTATGTGTCAATTTGTATTTCTCCCTTTTATGTCAGTTTGTATTTCTCCCTTTTATGTAAAATGTTCTTTATCTTCGTATAAAACAAAAACGGATTTGTTTTCCACATGTGATGCAATTGGCGTTTATTTGTTATCCACATGTGGATAATTGGCGTTTATTTGTTATCCACATATAGTGCAATTGGAGTTTTTAGTTCACATCTTTTGACCTACTTCTGAAGCAACACATGATTAAGATCTTGTTCTCTGCTATATTTAAGCTCCTCTCATAGCACTTGTCAAATTGCGATCGAGAGGGGCTCCATCATGCCAACATTGCGAAAGACTAACTATTTCTGTAAGAAAAAAACCTACCACGCAGTTAACGCTACCATTCTATTTGGGCATACTTGTCTGCATCACTAAGATCACTAAGCGTAAGAATAGGTTTCTGTGAGTGTGTCTTCTTTTTGTCAATGGATCAATACCATATGCTTCTAGGTAAATACATTTTTACTATTCTTCAAGGACTCTTCCACGAGCTGAACTCCCCTTCAGGGCTGAGCGGCATAGTAGAATATATCTTTTTTCTAAGATAATCAAGTAAAATTATTATTATTATGATTATTATTATTATTATTATTATTATTATTATTATTATTATTATTGTCACCATTATAGCTATTACATTGAAATCTTATAAATAAATGTATTAGGTAACGATGTACGGTGTTCAGAAATGTTTCCTTCCCGTTTGAATAACAATAACCTTTTAATTTGTAAAAAAAAAAAAAAAAGGAGAAAGGGGGAAAAAAATATTAGATTATTTTGATCGATCATTAAATAATAAAGATTTTCATCGCCAAAGAAAGGGAACTTGGCGGTATATGCAAAGCTGCCAAACACATGATTAACAGGACTAATATTTAGGTATAAAGGCTAACGCAATTTGCAACGATTCTTTACCTATTCTCTGATATACCTTTCACGGTAAGGTTCTTAGTTATAAGTAGGTATTTTGTAGAATACACATACAAATGCATTTTGCTATTGTTGATATCAGACAGTGTCTAGTCAAACATTTGTACATTACATATTTACTTTAAATAATGAAAACTCCCATTATTTAATTATAAATCCAGTCTAATTACAAAAAGAATTTTCCATTATAATCTTAACGTAAATTTAAATAATAATAGTTTTCTCATTAAAAAGAAATCTGTTCCAAAATTCAACTAATTGGTTGAGAAAACTTAAATTTAATAATTGATTTCGAATATACTTTTTTCTCTATCGAGAATTTTTTTTTTACACAGAATATGCAAAATTTAAAATGCAAATAATGTAGTTCTCCACAACTGATTACGCAAGGGTTTTAACTCAGAGCCTGTTTCTTGCCACAAATAATACATAAGGCTGTTTGTTCTAAAAGTTAGCTAGGACAGCGTATTGCATCTTTGATTTGATGAATTGCTTTAGAGTGCTGCAGTTTATTTACACACTTTTTGGAATTAAATTATAAGAATTTCTCACAGTATCTCATAGATTCAACCATAAAGATGCGCACCGATAGAAGATCTGCTATTTTGAAGCGGCAATAGATGTAATTTTTTTTATAAAGGTCATGCTTACGAACAAAAGTTATCTCTATACAATAAACAAGATGACAAGTACAAGGTTGAAAGACTTTGAAGACCATACAAATGAAAGGAAAAAAGTATTTACTTCTGCAATAGAATGGAAACGACGAATTCTGTAACAGTTGGGAACGATCTGAAAACATTATTCCGTGAAAAAAAATGATGTGTCAAAGACATACCTCTCCTATGGTAACGACTTAAGTACAATAAATAGATAACACGATTAAGGAGCATAGAAACTTTGAATTTCTGAAAGTCACAGAAGAAATGAAAAGAGATAACATTCAAAATTATGTAATTGATTTCAGCTACTTTTTTAAAACGCTGAAAAACAAAAACAAGGTAAAAAACTACCAGCTGCTCTACGAGATTTTTTAAAACAACCTAAAGGGTATTGAAGAACACATAGATGTTGATGCATTTAAGAGAACTTTAAACATTTTACTTTTTACAAATCTTATTCAAAGTCGGTATTGCAGCAATTCACACAAAAACTCGTTGAATTAGGCATTTTTCCTGGACAAAATGTTTACCACACACACACACACACACACACACACACACACACACACACACACACACACACATATATATATATATATATATATATATATATATATATATATATATATATATATATATATATATATTGTTATGTATGATGTGTATATAATATTATAGATATTTTAGGAAATTATAAATGTTTCTTGACTTTAATATTTGCTTAAATCTTAATATTGTTTCTCAGAAAAAAACATGTTTAACTAGTGTCCTTGAATTAGGTTGTTTACTTCAGATTTGAGCTAAAGGATAGTTTTGATCAACAAAATGTTTACCAAATTTGAGGTCAAGGTTGATTTTGTTTACAGATAAAACTGGAAAATCCTTAGAGTTATGTGTAAAAGGTCATGTCCACACAAGTAAAATTCCATTAAGATGACACATATTCTAGAACATTCTGTCATGTGACCAATCTTTATATATACCATGTTTAGTGGACAGTTTTTCAGTTTCGACATTTGTATGTCTTGTAAAGAGCTATTACAGTTGTGGAAAGTAATTCAAAATTCTAAGAGAGGAATTATTTAAATATTCATTGGATTATAACAGTGCTCATAAACTTTTGGATTTTGGATTTTTAATTGATGATTTTGGAATTTATGTGAACTTATTCAGAGTTATTTTGGAGTACTTCATTTTGACATCAGCACATAAAAGACTACTAGTACATCAGGACTTTGAAGACCATTGGCACATCATAACATTCAAGGATACAGCCGTGAATTCGGAACATTCTATATTTAGGACTTGTGATTAGAACACTAATTCTTATTGGATTATTTGGATTTCAATACACATTACTGTAAGTGTCTTTTTGATTTTTCATCTTAATTATCTAGAAATAAATTACTTGTTGATTTTTACTTGAGTTGTTGGTTTCGCTTAACTGACTGAATTTGAATTATAGACGTGTGCGACGAATCTCGTCATGTACGTCTGATTAATATGCGCACAGCGCACTATTTAATTTGCCCCCAAACTGTTGCTGTAGCATCAGTTTGGGGTTCGTCAAGCGGTTTAAACAGAGCTGTAAAAACCGCTTGCGCTTTACTGCATGCACCGCATGCTATTTAATTAATCGGCGTGGGGGTGCGAATCGCCCTCACGCTATTTAATTGTGTGCCCAGTACACTGTCTGTTGCGATGCAATGTCCGGGCGCGGAAAAGGCGGAGTCAGGGACGGCCAGGGAGGAGCTTTTGCGTCACAAGGTGGTGTATGTGGTCCAGGGTGTGATTTTGCCTAAATATTGATGTCGTCTTGCACGTGTCGCTATTCTTTTTTTTAAAAAAATTTAATTTTAATGAACTCTATATGATTGGCTGACTGGTACCGTGTTGAAGTTGGGTTAAGTCCAAGGAGCTTTGCCCTATACTTGATTCTATGCATGTTGAAGTAATCGTTGCCACTTTGTGCGGCTGGGCCTGATGGCTTTTGGTTTTTAAGCCACCTTATATTGTCTATGGATTTTGGGTCAAAGTTTTTAAGTTTCTTGTTAGCAATTGAATTTGCTGCCTTTTTGTTTGGAAACTGGGTTTAAGTTGAAGATTATATACCGCTTTGTGCAGTGGGCCCCTGATGGTTTGGACTTGTGACCACCTTATATTCTTAGGTTCGATTTGGGCCATTGAGAGGGTCCTATTGGATAGTTTCAGTGGATCTGGGATAAAGCATGAACTATATACCGCATTGTGCAGTCGGCCCCTGATGGTTTGGACTTGTGACCAAATTATACTCTTAGGTTCGATTGGGGGTATTGTAAGGGTCCTATTATTGATTCATTGGTGCGTTGTTCTGATACTCCTTGAACTGTTTTTTCCGAATATCGGTACCAGTGTGGGTGTTTAGAAAGAGCGTAGAGAAAGCAGAGTATATAGTCATGCATGTATTAATTAAAACAGAAACAACATTTTTTTTTTTTTTTTTTTTTTGTTGTTATTTTTTTTTTTTTTTTTTTTTTTTTTTTTTTCCTCTAATAATAAAAAGAAAAAACATTCATTCATCAATTCATCCATTCTTTTCCTTCCTTTCGTTAGTAGTCATGCATGGGGTAAAAAACAAATCTTGCTTTGCTTGTGATTAATTAAGTTTAGTTTAGATTTTGTGTCTAATTTTTCCTGGCTGTCCTAATGATTTGAGGTTCAAATACTTGCAGTGCGAGGGCCCAAGTTCGTTGAGACGTACCCTCCAACCGTAAGGGCTGTGGATTTACCTGGTTCCTCCCTGCGTTGTGATCTGACCTTTTAATTTTATTTTAAATTTTAAGTTTAGTTTAGATTTTGTGTCTAATTTTTTTTTTTTTTCCTGGCTGTCCTAATGAGTTGAGGTTCAAATACTTGCAGTGCGAGGGCCCAAGTTCGTTGAGACGTACCCTCCAACCGTAAGGGCTGTGGATTTACCTGGTTCCTCCCTGCGTTGTGATCTGACCTTTTAATTTTATTTTAAATTTTAAGTTTAGTTTAGATTTTGTGTCTAATTTTTTTTTTTTCCTGGCTGTCCTAATGATTTGAGGTTCAAATACTTGCAGTGCGAGGGCCCAAGTTCGTTGAGACGTACCCTCCAACCGTAAGGGCTGTGGATTTACCTGGTTCCTCCCTGCGTTGTGATCTGACCTTTTAATTTTATTTTAAATTTTAAGTTTAGTTTAGATTTTGTGTCTAATTTTTTTTTTTTTCCTGGCTGTCCTAATGAGTTGAGGTTCAAATACTTGCAGTGCGAGGGCCCAAGTTCGTTGAGACGTACCCTCCAACCGTAAGGGCTGTGGATTTACCTGGTTCCTCCCTGCGTTGTGATCTGACCTTTTAATTTTATTTTAAATTTTAAGTTTAGTTTAGATTTTGTGTCTAATTTTTTTTTTTTTTCCTGGCTGTCCTAATGATTTGAGGTTCAAATACTTGCAGTGCGAGGGCCCAAGTTCGTTGAGACGTACCCTCCAACCGTAAGGGCTGTGGATTTACCTGGTTCCTCCCTGCGTTGTGATCTGACCTTTTAATTTTATTTTAAATTTTAAGTTTAGTTTAGATTTTGTGTCTAATTTTTTCCTGGCTGTCCTAATGATTTGAGGTTCAAATACTTGCAGTGCGAGGGCCCAAGTTCGTTGAGACGTACCCTCCAACCGTAAGGGCTGTGGTTTTACCTGGTTCCTCCCTGCGTTGTGACCTGACCTTTTAATTTTATTTTAAATTTTAAGTTTATTTTAGATTTTTGTGAGGAGACTGGAATTTTATGTGTATGTGTGTGTGTGTGTGTGGGGGGGGGGTTTAATTGGTTATAATTTTCCCCTTTTCCCTATGGCAGATATGAACCCCAAAATGTTTGCATACATCGAGTTGATGTTGTTCGTTTTGGTGTTAAAAAACGTCGGATACTGGGCTGGCGCGTTTATTTTGGTTTGTTTTTCCTGGAAATCTCCTTTCTGGTGTGTATTTGGGGCAGGTATTAAAGATATGATCTAATGTTTCCGGGACGGGGCAGTGAGGGCAATTTATGCCTGCTGCTCTTATCTCTGGTATAAACCTTCCACAACTGCTGGCTAAAAGGGTTTTGCCAATTTTGAGTCGTGTTATGACTTTGGAGTCGTATGGGTTTACCAATTTAGGGGTTGATATATTCCTGCTAACTTGCTTTTGCAGTTGATAGAGTTTTCTCCCTTTTGCTGAGTTATCCCATTCCCTTTGCCATTTAGTATCTATTTTCTGCCTTATGATACTGTAAATTTCCAGTACGCTATAATCCATTTGGTGTATTTCCGATTCTTTAAGCTTTCTTTTAGCTTCTTGATCTGCCCTTTCATTCCCTGGAATATCGATGTGGGAGGGTACCCACATGAATTCCACAGTATATTTTTGTTGGTCCAGGGTTTTTAGCTTTAAATATATTTCCCGTAGCATGTTTTCCCTGCTGGACGAGTTATTTGTTTCCAGGGTTCGTAGCACACTGAGGGAGTCGCTGATTATCACTGTTTTGGCTGTGTGGGTCTCTTCAATCCATTTTATAGCTTCCTTAATTGCCCAAAACTCGACTGTATAAATGGAGCAGTGATCAGGCAGCCTTGCCCCCAGTGTGATATTCTCCCCCGGGATTACGACTGCGGCTGCCGTACGCATGGGTTCCAGTGATTTTGACCCATCGGTATATATTTGTGTGTAGCCCTCATATCTATTCGCAAGATCAGTTAAGATTTTTGCCCTGATTTCTAACGGGTTATGTTGTTTGTCCCCATAGTTTAATGCTTCGACATTGATTTTGGGGGCCTTACAGGTCCATGGTGCGGTGTCCGGGTGTTGTATTATTTCCGCTTGGGTAGTGATTAGTTCTAACTCCCTGTGTAGTTCATGGATTTTTTTCCCTCCTGGTAGGTTTGCTTTAAGTTTATGTCGGAAGGGCTTGTTGCACTTGTTTATGATAATGCGGGTGGGGTGAGATTTCGGGTGAATTGACAGCCGTGTCTCGTAGCGCAGGAGTAACTCCTCCCTTCTAAGGTGCAGAGGGGGTTCACCTGTTAAAACTCGTAGCTCGTCCCCAGAAGTGCTAGTGAGAGCGCCGGTGCAAATAACAAGAGCCTGGTACTGAATTCGATCTAGTTGTTTAAGTACATTAGGGTGAGCCGAAGCATATGCCTGGCACCCGTAATCTATTTTCGATCGAATGAGTGTCCTATATAATGTAAGGAGTGTGGTCTGATCCGCCCCCCACTCAGTCCCTTTAAGGTTTCGTAAGAGGTTTAGATCTTTTTCGCATCTCCTTACTAGCTCTGTTATGTGCTTGCTCCATGTAAGGCGCTCATCGAATAGCATTCCCAAGAAACGAGCCACTTTTTCAAACTTTATTTCTGTACCGTTTAAGTATAATTTTGGGGGGTCCCTGCGTGTTTTAAGTTTAGGTGTAAAAAGCACCCCTATTGTTTTACCGGGGGATATTTTGAAACCCCACCTATCTGCCCATCTACCAATCCCATCTAGTCCCATCTGCATTTCGCTCACCACAGCTTCACTGGACGGGTTTCCCGCTTTCCAGATTCCGCTGTCATCAGCAAACTGAGATATGTCCAGCTGAGTTTGGTTTATTGACTTTTCCAGGTCATTTATCATGATATTGAAAAGGGTGGGACTCAGTACACTCCCCTGAGGGGTGCCGTTTTCCAGCTCATGTATTTCCGAATACTGTCCTCCCACCCTCGTTTGGATAGTTCGACCGGTTAAGAAGTTTGATATGAATGTATGCATGTGACCAGTGATTCCATATTTGTTTAATTTGGCAATTAATCCTTTGGTCCAGATTAGATCATAGGCTTTTTCGAGGTCAAGGAAGACGGCGATTAGATGACGATTACTTTTATATTTTGCATTGAATGTCAGTCTTATGCTTGACTCCAGTCGTATAAGTTGATCTAATGTGGAGCGTTTATTGCGGAATCCGCTTTGATTTTTGGATATCAAATTCTTACTCTCTAGGTGGAATTTAAGCCTATTATTTATCATTGTCTCCATAACCTTGCATATGTTATCTGTTAGCGATATTGGTCTGTATGAATTTATATCTGTTGGATCTTTTCCAGGTTTCGGGATTGGGATAACAATTGCTTGCTTCCATCTTGTTGGAATCTTTCCCGATCGCCAGATCGCATTCAACAGATCTAAAATCACCAGTTCGGTTCTTTTGGGGAGATTTTTGTAAATTTCATAGCCTAGTGTGTCCTCCCCCGGCGAGGTAGTTTTTTTCCTGCATAGAGCTTTTCGCCATTCATGAATGGTGAAATCAACATTTAGGGGGCTGTCTTGGTTACTCCTATCTGTGAATAGGTGAGGGTATTGTGTTTCAACCCTGTTGCGGTGCATTTGGAAGTTAGCTGTATGGTTTGTGTTGCTGCTCATCCCGGCGAAGTGTGATGCTAATTTTTCTGCTTTTTCCCTGTCAGTTGTAAGTCCTGGGAGTTTAGGGGTTGCAAAGGATTTTTTCCCTCTTATTTTCCTAATTTTATCCCATACCTGCTTTGAATTAGCCTTAAGATTTATGGATGAGCAGAATTTTTGCCATGAGGTTTGTTTTGCCTTAAATATGATGTTTTTCGCCAGGCGTTCTTTTTCTTTGTAAACAAGGAAATCGAGGTTGTTTTTGGAGTGCCGAAACCTGTTTAGGGCCCTTTTTTTATCTCTTAACGCTTGTTTACAATCCTCATTCCACCATGGTACGGACTGTTTGATGCCCCGCCCTCCCGTTTTGGGAATACTGTGCTCCGCTGCTGATGATAGTGCTTTAATGACGTTTTCGTTAAGGTTTCGATGTTTTCGTCATATAATTGGGCGTCGTCTATCTCCTCACAGAGAGTGCGAAACATCTCCCAGTCCGCCTTATCATATCTCCATTTTGGGGGCATTTGTGTATTGTTTTTATGTGTTTTAAGTTGAACTGTGGTCAATATGGAAAAATGGTCGCTGCCTAGTGTGCTGGTATGATCTACTTCCCAATCAGCTATCTCCGCTACCTTGGGTGTGCACAAAGTTAGATCGATTGCTGACATGTTCCCATTTATAGGGTTAAGTCTGGTACGTGCACCATTGTTTAGTATGACTAGGTTGGATAATGCGACCCATCTTTCAATATTGGCACCCCTCCTATCCAAGTGGGTCCCTCCCCATTGCTCGCTGTGGGCATTAAAGTCGCCGTATATAATTGTGTGATCTCTGAGCTCGCCAACGATTGCGTTGAATGTTTCCGGTTTAATGACTTCCCTACCTGGGTCGTACATGTTTACAATTGTTATTGGTCTACTACCATTGTTTATTTTGACAATTTGATGTTCCGGTTTCGGCTCGGAATCTGGTATTAGTTGTGTACATTCGACAGCCTCACTTGATACAGCATCGCTGACATAGATTGCCAGTCCGCCTCCCTGCTGCCCTTGAGGTCGATTTTTGGTGTAACAGGTAGAGTACCCTGGTAGTTTAGGGCAGTTTTTCTGCTCATTCAAGTGAGTCTTTCTTTCTGTTACATTTTTCTAGACCATAGAGTCGTAACAATATATATATATATATATATATATATATATATATATATATATATATATATATATATACATATATATATATATATATGTATATATATATATATATATGTATATATATACATACATATATATATATATATATATATATATATATATATATATATATATATATATATACACACACAACCGAATATGACTGAATATTCAGTGTTTACAGAACTTTCATTTCATAGTAATTAAAATTAAACTACTGAGATAAATTTTACAATCATATTCAGAGGAAACGATGTTTCCAGTTGCACGTTCGGAAGGAACAACATTATTCGTAAAACGTTACAAATGCAACAGAGAAGAATTGATAGAGAAGATGCAAAAATAGGAAAAATAAATGACAAAATACCAGAGATGCAACGATTGTAAAAGAAACGAGATTAAACTGATATTACAATAGAGGAAATGAACAGATTAGAGAAAAAATTATTTTAGAATTACACAGGAATGTGGAAAAACAGCAAACTAGAGGCTCCATATATCTACACAAGATTATTATTTGCTCATTGTTTTATCCATTAACTTTATATTGTCGAAATCGTGCAGTATTTCGCCATACTGCACTACTTTATATTACACGACACGTGTGTCTAAACATAGAGTATTGAGTGTTAGAAACTAGTTTTTATTGTAAACAAACAGTGTACGCTCATGTAACAGACGCTAGAGCTTTTGATTTATTACATTTATCTATGGATGACCTAAACAAGCTGTTTGAGCCATTTAAAGGTAGAGGTAATAAAGCTGACGATGTTGATGAGTTCGCTGAGTCCAATAAGAAAACCTCAACCAAGCGATATCTTTAAACGTGAGACACGCTGTATTGAAAATATCATTTCTGATCAATTGAACACTTATTTAGCAGAAATGTTCATAACCATTTATAAGCCTAATGGTTTTGACTATGAGTCGTGCTCTCTAGAGTCTATAAAAAAATAGCATGGAAAGGCATCTTAAGGCCAAGGGTTATCCTGACTCTCTCAGAGACTGCTCATTTTACCAGTCCATCCAACCACTAAATTCGAAAAAAAGATGCAACTGAAGAAGGCTGGGTTTTGTCCAAAAGCAAGAGCCTCAGAGCTTTTAAGCCAAGATGATGAAGAAGCCTTGTTTTGCGCTGGTAAAATAGGCTTTCACACCCAGCTACTTTGCAGTTTTCCCTCTTTTACTTGTTTGGTAAAATGTTTGGATTCAGAGGCTAGACGAACAAGGAAAATTAACGTTTGCAGATATATCTATCAGAATTGACAGATTCCACCGGTATTCAGTATATTCAATATACTGAGAGGAACCTTTGACGTACCAGGAGGGATAACAACAGGTCAACAATACCTCGCATTTTTTCCACAGGAACAGCATCTGAACGAGACCCGGTATATCTTTACCTGCAGTTTTTGAAACTGACAATTATAGAAATGATGGAGGACGACATCCACTTTTATTTGACCCTAATTCAGTGCAGAAACTGACAGAAACTTTCTAAGTATGGTAATCATATTTCCAATGATTCAATTAATCACCTTATTTTCAATAAATAAATAGGCAAAGAAACAAAGTCCTAAATAAATTTCAGACAATTTAATGAACGAATGGATGAATGTTAAGAAATTCCAATTTTAAGTAGAGCAAAATTAGATTTATTTTTTAAACGAATTTCAGAGTGCGAGGTACATTACCAAGTTCAAGGGTCGCTGGGCGGTGCTATGAATACTGTTATATAATGGCACTGGATTATAAAACAACTCGAAAATTTCTCATCATTTAATGAGTACAACATATAACTGAACTCATCTTGTCTATTCAGCTAAATATGTCAAACCTGAAAAAGACCATATTCTATCCAATAACATGGCGTTATGTGACATAGATCTGACTTTATGGAAAATTTAGAATAAATTCCGAAACATTCAGTATATAAAACAATTTTTATTTTCACATACGTCTAGTGCTTAAGATTGCTTCCGACAGTTCCAGACATTGTTAAAATGCTAATGGAGCTATTATTATTAGCTCAGGATAGTTACAACATGGATGAAAACAACATGGAAAAATTCCAACTGTACATAACGGGCTCAAACATTAAATTGGATTATGCTGCTGCTGGTGACGGTATCTTATATATATATATATATATATATATATATATATATATATATATATATATATATATATATATATAGAGAGAGAGAGAGAGAGAGAGAGAGAGAGAGAGAGAGAGAGAGAGAGAGAAAGAGAGAGAGAGAGAGAGAGAGAGAGAGAGAGAGAGAGAGAGATAAAAAATAACTTTTAAAATAATAATAATAATAAATAACTTTTACTTAACTTTGTTCGTCTGTTTCGTCCATTTCTTCTGTTTTCCATGGAACCGTAATACCTCATTTGGTAGAGCGTCTGACTCTTAATCCAAGGTTCGCGGGTTCGATAGCCGCCCAGACCAGCCCGAGATAGATGAAGGACTGTTGTATCTCTAACACACTTTTTCAGACGGTACAGTCAGTCCATCGACATCAGTTCAATGATAGTGTGTACTTTGGATGGACATCACCTTTATTCTATTCAGAGTTTATATTTCTTTCTTTGGACTCGACACAATTGCCGCTGTGTATCTGATGATTACGACTTCTTGTGCCTTGATGTCTGGAACGGTATTGCCACAATTTACTTTCAGTCACAGTATTTCAAATATACTCATTCATAATTGCATCGCGCGTCATGTCATTTATCACATCGTCTGCTTCAGGAGTTTCTAAGTACGTGTCTGCTAGTTTGGAAGCCTGGTGTTCTCAACTCCAGCCTACTTCGCCTGATGATCCGATTTGTCGACTGAGACCTTACATTTACCTCAAATGGTTTATAATGGTGCTATTTACACTGCTGTTATAATTTATAACTGTTATTTGTAATATTGCTATGTACACTACTATTATGATTTATAACAGTGATATTTATAACAGTGTTATTTACACTGCTTTTTTAATTTATGACGGTGATATTTATAACGGTGCTATTTACACTTCTATTATAATTTATAATTTATAACAGTGATATTTATAACTGCTATTTATACTGCTATTATAATTTATGACGGTGATATTTATAATAGTGCTATTTATACTGCTATTATAATTTATGATTTATAACAGTGATATTTATAATAGTGCTATTCATACTGCTGATATAATTTATGACGGTAATATTTATAAAAGTTCTATTTACACTGCTATTATAATTTATGATTTATAACAGTGATATTTATAACAGTGCTATTTATACTGCTGATATAATTTATGACGGTGATATTTATAAAAGTTCTATTTACACTGCTATTATAATTTATGATTTATAACAGTGATATTTATAACAGTGCTATTTACACTGCTATTATAATTTATGACGGTGAGATTTATAAAAGTTCATTTTAGCAGTTTACACTCTTTCATTTATCGGCTTTCTATTCACTCCAAAGAGATCACCCACCATTTCATTTTCAATAATATTTCCCCATTCACTCCAATTCATTATGCTCTCAGATAGATAATGACTGAAAACAGCTATACCTCTTCGAAAGGAAAGAACAAATTATGAATTTGGAAACTAGCATGGTCTTAAAGTACAAATATTCGATCTGTTATATGTCAGAACTACACTTACGTGCATTAATCTCTCTTAAACAGATGAATTCGATTTGCTGCATCTTTTAAAAAGACTTTGTTGACATTAATTTTGACTCTTTATGCATAGCTAGTGTGTTGTTACTGCTATGATATATCTTGAAAATGTGGATGATAAAATGATATGTCCGCAATCAGTGGCTTACTAAGGGTAAATGGCGCCCGGGGCGACAATGATGGCCCAAAGTGACCAGAATTTTTATCAGCTGTTTTTGAGCCCTAAAACCTCTAGCCCCGTCCGCCCCCCCTCCCCCCCCCCGCCCCGCCCCCTGTTAGTACGCTAAGTCCGTAATGGATGGTTGTCCTGTCTGCATCTTAAAGGGTTGATGACAATGTTCGACAAAGCACCTAAGAGACATTGCTTTTGCGTGTGTTTGTTTTCGCATTTCCTCTAAATGATAAGAAATAAGAATTTTTACTTATGGACCTCCCAACCGGAACTGTATCCTAATTTTTATTCGAATTCAGAAAATGCGAACATTATTTAGTCTATGGTGATGTATCTAATTTCTATTTTCATCGATCGAATTTGATGGAAGATGGGTTTATGCTTTACATGCCACATTTAATCGCTTCTGAATGATATAACATGAATAGAAAAGTCGATGAAAATTTGAATTGGTGTGAAATGATGCAAGCTTGTATTATTAATTTCTTTGCATGTCGGGTGCGGATTTTCCTGGCATAAAGTTCACCAGCAATATATAGACTAAAAAAGGTTTAAAAGCTTCTGACGTATTTATTGAAGTACTCATCATCTGACGTATTTATTGATGTACTCATCATCTGACGTATTTATCGAAGTACTCATCATCTGACGTATTTATTGAAGTACTCATCATCTGACGTATTTATTGAAGTACTCATCATCTGACCTATTTATCTAAGTACTCATCATCTGACGTATTTATCGAAGTACTCATCACAGACTTGTCTTATGAGGGACCGTAGAAGGCTTTCCTGCCCTGACCAATCTCTCCCTGCTGACGACAAGCATTGGGATATGTGTTGGGATGATGCATTCATGGCAATGTGGTCTGCAGGTTTGAGCCTGAGTGACGCAATAAACACATCAATGTAAGAGGCCAAGCGCTTACCATTGTACTTATGCTGCATAAAAGCCACGTTTGGATTGTGAACATGGATTCCAAGGCCTTTATGCAGCTTTACGTCAACAAACTTATCCAGGTAGAGCCTCTTCTGCCAAACCACCAGCGACCAGCTCAGCGACAAGAAGCCTTGTCCTTAAGGGACGATTACTATAGACGACGAATGGGACAACAAGGAAGATACCAGACTGAATGAAGCAGACACACCGAAAGAATGGACAGCAGAGGAAATAGACGACTATCTGGCAGTGCTGCTGGATGAAAAAAATGAAATAGAAGTTTTCATAGACGAGATTTCCGCGCTAGCTGACAGTCCTCCACCGAGGGCAGGACAATCCTCCGCCGAGGGCTGGACTACTTCTAGTTACTGGATCAATTTAAAGCCAACTTTGCCTTTCGCTGGAACAGGGTAGCAAGCAAAAAGCTACTGGCACTTGCCCTTTGCAATGCTATCTGTGACGATCTAGCTGAACAAGGATTTGACGCGATTACGCTGCACATGTTACTGGGTAGGCGTCCAGCGGGTGTAGAAGAAGACGCCAGCTGTACTCCATATGGTGTCAGTGGCTACGGCGCCATTCTCTTTGACGAGCGGTTGGTTGACTTTGTCCAAAAGCACAAGGACACGCATATCATCCTTGCCAACGGTAAGCCTGCCCAAAACGACCCCGTTGAACACGTACTTGACGTTAACGTTGACCATTACTATACTGAGACTCTTGCTCGAATCTTTCCACGTCACCTCCTCCTTATGGAACCTATGGGATACACCGAATAAGACCGTCCGCGAATTGTGGCGTTCTACAACGACATGATGACCTGCCGGGCGGGACGATCAGATCTTTGCAGTGTGTATAAGGCACGGCATTAAACAGGTGACGTGGGACGATTAGCAGCAGCAACAAGACTCTCCCTTGTATCTTATATAGCGTTTACCAACGTCAGGGTGAACCGTGTGAATTCCTGGGAGAGGACATTCGGCGACAGGAACAGCAAACAGACGAATGGCAGGTAGGAGACGACCTGGTCGGTCATACCTATGCCCGAGTGGCAGGCAAGAGGAAGATCAACTCGAATGCTGAGTATACCATGCAAGAAGTGACCTAGACTCACCTCACTTTTCAAGGCCGCGACGGCGTAAACCGAACGCTGACGCGAAACATTGCCCCAAAACTCATTTGTAGGCCGCGGTATCGCACCGGTCACGCAGTGCAGGGACAGACCGTCGGTAACAAGCTCTACATCAACGATGCCAACGTCCTGGCCACGGCGCGATTGCTCCGTGCTTCAATTACCTGGTGCCGTACGTATGAGGTCACCCTAGTTACCCACAGTGATATTATGCATCTATCACGCCGGATTATCCAGAAAAGCATCCAAGGACACAAAGTGCCCATGGCATTGATTTGTTGGAAGGACAAGCGAGAACCGCGGAAACGTAATATGTCAACGTCCACTATGACCGTCAGAAGGTTATTTCCCAGGGCTACAAAGTGCCACCTGCCTGGAACTGCTATATAACGATTGGAGCATCGACCGCATTGATAACGCTCGCACGCACATCCAGGATAATTGCCAGATTACTTGCAGGCGCTACCAGAACGCTAGTGCACACGATCCCTTGGCCTACGGACACAAATGGACAATTAACATAGCTCAAAAAGAGCAGGTGCTTGCCGCACAGGTACATGTTGAATAGGTTAGCGGCTTTGACAAAATCCAGTGACATTCAAGTCGAGTCACATGAAAAAAGCAACCCTACATATACTATCCGACATGACGTGTGTAGTGTGAAACACCCAGTCATCTACTATCCAAACCCCACATTATACCATCAACACGTCGTATGTAGTGTCCAATACCCCCGTATACTATCCAACACGCCTTGTATAGTGACCAAGACCCAGTCAATTACCATCCCACACACCACATTCTAGCATTACCACGCCGTATGTAGTTACCAATAACCCCACATATTATATCCGACATGACACGTGTAGTGACCGACATCCGTCATCTACTATCCAACACCTCACATTATACAATCACATGCTGTATGTAGTGACTTGCTGCCTAGTGGTTATATGCATATATCCGAGATTTATATGTAACGAATTACCTATACCTCAGATCATGTTCGAGGTGTCAGCAAAGTTGCATATATTGTACTGATGTTATAAATAGCTTCAATCAAAGGAACCACCTCATAATAAAATTAAAATGAACGTGACTAAAAGTAGTACTAAAACAATTCCGAAACTGTTACGGACTTTAGCGGAACAATTCTAACAAAATATTTTCAAGAAATTGGTCTAGAAAAAGCAATACTAAAATTCTGAAACTGAACCGGATTTTAGCGGTGACTGAAACAAATCTGCAAAAAATGTAACAAAAATTGGTCTGGAGAAAAAGTATTAACAAAATTTCGGAACTGTACCGGAAATTTAGTAGAGACTGAAAAAAAAAACAAAAAAAAAAACAAAAAACAGGAAAATATATATATATAAAAAAATATAACAAAAATTCGCCTAGGCTGCAAGTAGTATTAGAATTCCGTAAATGTCACAGACTTAACGGAGACTGAAAAGAATCAGGAAAAATGTCAACAAATTGATCTAGACTAAAAGTAGTACAAACATTCCGAAACTATACTGTATTTTAGCAAAGATTGAAAATCCGGAAAAAAATTTAACAAATTTGGCCTAGACTAAAAATAGTACCAAAATTCCTAAACTGTGCTGGAATTTAGCGGAGACTGAACCAACGCTATATTTTTCCTAAATAAACATTTTTTAAAAATCAGCCTCGCTCACTGAAATTTATAAAGAAAATGAAGAGGGAGGATAAGGGCTAATCCCTTCCTCTTCATTTACAAATACCAAACATTAAACCTGACATTTGACCTTTAAGAGGCCCTAGCAGAGACTGAAAAATATCCGGAAAAAATGTAATATTTCTATAAAACGAGCCAACACTATATGTTCCCTAAATAAACACTTTTTAAATCAGCCACGCTAACTGAAACATCAACAAAACGAATGAAGAGGATGGATAAGGGCTAATCCCTTCCTCTTCATTCACAAATACCAAACATTAAACATTGACTCCAAAGAGGCCCATATTACTACTTATCTACAGACGCCCAAAAAATGACAGAACGTGACCGATACGGCGTGTAGAAAATGAAAGCGACGCTAATGACATAAAGAACCCTAACAACAAAAGTAATGTTAGCGACAACTAGCAATGCTGATAACAATTTTGCTAGCTAGGTATGCGCATGGCCCTGGCGTGCCCATGGCGCATGCTCATTTTCTTGTATGTCCCGTTATAACTGTAGATCTGTCTTCTTGTGAAAAAATATATAAAATTTTAAAATGCTTAAAAGCACATAATATTCACAGAAACTATTTTGACCATAAACTACTTATGTATCATTTAACAATCACGGAAATATATAATAAAGAGTAAATACATATTTCGAGTAAGTTCTTACTTGCATTTAACATATTTTATACTGAGCTCAACAATGCTAATTTCAGAATGCTTTAACATCTAGCAAACTTTTCTTTTACGATATTGTCCATGCTAAAATATCCACCATAGTGGGCATTCTTGATTTGCACAAAATGATCATTTTATTCTATATCATTGATTATGAAACTGGCACTCGGTGATTTTCCTCAAACAGTAAATCTGTCTAAAAGCATACAAAGATAGTATAAAATTAAATAATGATTAAACTATGGACACTTTACAGCATTGCAAAATTAGTTTACAATAACTTATTTTGTGTGGGAACTTGGGTATTAACCATGCAGAAACTGCCATAACGTATTCAATCTAATTTTGTCTAAATGTCTGAACAGAATTTATAATAAATCTTTTATCAGTTAAAAAGCAGAATAAAAGACAAGTATTATTGGTACCTAATTCATACTTTGCTGAGACTAATATAGGTATGATTTCTAAATATTTAATAACTTAACAACAGTTATTCCATCTGAAAAACAGTTTTAAAATGATTCCAATCTCAAGGCATATTTATGATATATTCATTTTAAGATCGTTATTTATTTTGTAAAGACACAGAGGAGAAGATTACTGTTATATTAAATATCTAGTACATGTTATATTGAAAATCTAGTATATGTTATATTGAATATCTAGTACATGTTGTATTGAATATCTAGTACATGTTTTATTGAATATTTAGTACATGTTATATTGAATATATAATACATTTTATATTGAATATCTAGTACATGTTATAATGAATATTTAGTACATGTTATATTGAATATATAGTACATGTTATATTGAATATCTAGTACATGTTCATGCAAACTACGGAATTTCCAATTCAGTATGGTTCTAAAACGCAGAGAGACGATCAGTTATATGTCACAATTTGACTAAACGTACAGGCATTCATTACTCTTAAACAGATTAAGTCGATTTGCTGCATATTTTTGAAGACTTATTGACAATATTGTTGACTCTTGATGCATAGCTAGCGCCTTGTTACTACTATGATAAATCTTTGAAATTTGCATGATAAATGATATGTCCGTAATGGATGGCTGTCCTGTCTGCATTTTAAAGCGAGGATTCAAATATTCGATAAAGCATGTAGTTATATAGAGATAAAATAAAAAAGAGCATGACATAATGCTAGATTTATATTTTAGCTATATATATTATTTTCAAGTCTGATGCTAAATTAGTATAAAGCACAATGTCCTATTTCACAACTGCTCAGTCTATTTTGAATCATGTCATGAACTGGGAATATTTCAAATTTTGATTCAGTGGACACGTTGTTGTTTCAACGTAAGGTATGACCAGCTGCAATTTATTAAAATACAGTTTTGATATTCATGCCATATTAACAGATCCTTTCCATATTAACACATCCTTTCCATATTAACAGATCCTTTCCATATTAACAAATCCTTGCCATATTAACAGATCTTGTTAGGATTTTACTCTTAATATGTAGATGGTTCTAAATCAAAATAGTGCCAGTCTGATCTCCAACATATTCGCCATCTGGAAAAACTGATTATCACTCCTGAAAGAAGGAGTAATATTAATAGGATTTTGGATATACCAGATAACCCTATAAATTAGTAGTGTAAAATCAATATGGACTTCAATAATTACTGTCCCCAGTGCTTGAAGCTTCAACCACATACTCGAAAACTGTTTGTTGTTGTTGTCCATTTGTTTTGGACGCTGACAAGTGAAAACTTGAAATAATAATAGTAAATACAGTTATAATTTAATTTCATTTGTCTTCTTGAATTTAAGTCATTATTCTGATCTACAACACAGAGGCAACGAATATATCGCAGTAAGTTACAAAATAAAAACTGTGAATCATATGGATGGAGTTTGAATTATGCGAAAAATAATTGTGAGTCAACGACCTGATATGTGTATGAACATGCATTCCCAACGACATGAAAACAGCCTATTCTGAAAGCATACAGGGACACACACACACACATACACACACACACACACACACACACATATATATATATATATATATATATATATATATATATATATATATATATATATATATATTAAACATTGAGTTCTCTTTCAATGTATATGTTCATTTACAAAGAGAAAACAGCCTGTACATTTGGAAGCACAGGTATGCTTATCATTACCTACAAGTTGGGGCGGGAGGGAGAGGGGAGGGAGGGGGCAGGAGGGGTAGATGTAGATAAAAATAACAAATAGAACATTAGTAAAGAAATAGTTACAGGTGCGTTATTGTATATCTAGGAAATGTCATTGTGTATTTTGTCCAAGAAATGAAATATAACATTTCAAGATAATGTGAGAATTGTCTACCTACCCCCACTTTCATTATGCCCATATGTAAAATTTCAAACCAGGGCTTATTAAATACTTTGACGCTCGAATCAATAATTATACACTCGTATTTTAAATTGCTAGCTGTAAAATAACCTCTTCCCCTACCTATCCCAATCCTAGCCTATTCAGATGAAAATTTGTATATTCTCATGACTGAAGTCATTTGTTGCTTAATGTACTTTTACAGATAGAACTGACTGAACAATGAAAATTATATATATATCCTGTTCAACAACATCATTCTCAAGAGCACGCTTTGCCATAGCTCTAGTAACTGCACAAGCTGGATATAAACCAGGGATTTCTACTTCAATAGGATCAACTCGTGCTTGTCAGTTACAAGTGGATTAACCACGACCTTATCTCCCGCTAAGTCATTACCTAGTAATAAATTGATGCCCTTTATAGGCAAAGAAGCCACAGCTCCTATGGTCACAGGTCCCGAAACTAAGTATGATGACAAATTAACACAATGAAGAGGGACATTAACATATCCACATTCTACTCCCTGTATTAGTACACTTTCACTAGTTGAAGTCTTCTCAGAAAACGGCAAAGTACTATCTAACAAAAGACTCTGAGAAGCTGCTGTGTCTCTTAATATCTTAATAGGAGATGTCTTACCCAAGTCACCAACAAGTGACACAGAACTCTTCGACATGAATGGTTCGTATTTCTTCATTACAAAATCAGACTGAGGTATGCAAGCCTACAAACCAGTATCGTCCTTGATACGTGACCCTGACCTTGACTTCTTAATAACTAGAGCATTTGGAACTGCTCTGATATAATTCCGTTGCTTTTTTTTGAACGACCAGCAATCAGAAGTAATGTGTCCTTTTCTCTTTCAAAAGGAACACGTGGGTAGAGATAAAGTTTTCTGATACTCCTTATCAGAAATTTGATTCCTCACAGTTACATCAGCCTGAGGTCTCAATTTGCTCAAACGAATCTGAAACGGTTTCTTAACATAAGCTTGTTGAGAGGAAGATTTGCTTACAAATGGAATTTTGTGTATTGAAGAATATTCATCAGCTGTGCTGGATGCCTTTTCTAAAGTTTCAACGCCTTTCTCATTAAGGTATACCGTAATATCATTACTGACACAATTCTTGAAGTCTTCAATCAATACCAGTTGCTCAAGATTATCATAATCCCTATCAACCTTCTTAGACGTACACCAACTTGTAAACAAATGTTTTTTCTCCCAAGCAAATTCTACATGAGTGATTAGTTTCCTTTCTACAATCTCTAAAGTTTTGACGATGAGTTTCAGGTACCAACTCATAAGCCCTCAAGACATATTCTGTGACCACTTCATAATCAGCATATTGTTCAGATGAGAGTGCAGTATAAACATCACTAGCTTTGCCAGTAAACACACTCTGCAATAGTGAGGTCCAACTTTCTTTCGGCCATTTCAGATTCTCGGCAATTTTCTCAAAAACTGAGAAAATATTTGTCTACCTCCTTTTCTCTAAAAGGGGGAACCTGTCTCATATGTTTGGCTATATCAAAGTATGAACCCGTATTGTCACGAGAGTGCCCTTTACTGGTCAATTCTAATTCCCTTAATCTAAATTCCCGTTCCTTATCTTCTTTTCTGTCCTGCATTTCTTTATCCTCCCTTCTTTCCTTTAATTCATTATCCCTTACTTCCTTCTGTAATTCCCTATCTTTTAATTTATCTTCCCTTCTTTCCCTTTCTTTATCATCCCTTCTTTCCTGCATCTGCATCTGTTCCCATTGTATTTTAAGCTTTTCTAACTTTATGTCCTTAGCTATCTGTAATTATTTCTCTAAACTAGACAGAGATTTCTTCTTTACACTTGAAACACACTCTTCAAAAACACCTGTTTGTACCAAATAGTGTATCATGATACTCCTAATATCTTGTTTTAACATGGAAGCCTTCGCTTCCGTCAGACTATAATGTTTATCAATTTGAAGTAATTGGTCCTTCTTTAAGGATTCAAATTTCTCCTGGGTAGGATCAGCTAATGAAACTATCTACTTTGGATGTCATTATGAAAGCATGTCCGTTTCTCTTTATTTCTTAAACGGGAAATCAAAAAGACCTCTAAAATTTTAAACAATGAAATTCAAAACCCAAAAAGAAAACTTTCCGAAGTATCAAAATCTCTGAAATATCAAAACCTCGAAAATATTTGATCTTAGTTAAATCTCAAAATATTCAAATTCGGATCCCGAAATTATTCAAATTTCTAATCCAAGACGAGCTCCCCTATTTCTTCTGTTACGACTAGGGGTAATGTAACAAAAGAAAAGACTCAAACAAGCTTTCAAGATTTAAATACAAATATTTAATTTCCTAAAATATTAAAAAATTTCAACAAACAATTAAAGTGAAATAATTAAAAATAATGTACAGTATAGAATATCCTTAAGAATCCTAAATTGTTCAAAAGATCACTGTTCCGGAAGTTAATCCAAATGTTCCGAATGAAGTAGGTTCCGAATGAAACCTTCGCTGTACTGATGTGTCAATAAGAATCAGTTATATCCAAGTTTTATAAATTCCAAATAGTCCTTGTGAATATGGAATAACACAAGTTCGAGAAATGTTTCCGATAATTCCACGGAGCTGTATAATTACTAAGGTTGAAGACAACAGTACTAATCCAGAATGTACTGTATACTGATATATCACGAAGGTAGAATATCCACACACAAAAAGAACCAAATTCGTTTATGACCTCCCAATCCAGTGTAGCTATGAAGAATGATAAAATGCTGCTATAAATCCTATAATGTAGTCTCTTACTACGCAGAATCGAAATAAAAATCCATACTACGCCTTTGATAAACAACTGGGTATTTCGAAATTTTACAACCCTCTCTGAACCAATCAGAAACTAGGTTATGCGAGACATCGCCAAAGTGCTGGTGCTCTGACAATATTAACAGTAAATAATGTATTGACTCTGAAATGAATCATATAATCTATGTCAGACTTTCATAACCTCACGCGCTGAATCACATGACACGACTAAAGCTTCAGTGAAATATCGATCCAAAATACCGTATGTGTACTCACGGCAAGACGACAGCTGTTAGACTAAGAACAGAGATCACAAACTAATAAACTATACTATTATTAAAAGAAAAATGATATATAATTCCGTAACAATATATATATATATATCTAGATATATATATATATATATATATATATATATATATATATATATATATATATATATATAGATAGATAGATAGATAGATAGATTGATAGAAAATAGATAGATAGATAGATAGATAAAAAAAATTTAAAAAATAATAGTAAAAAAAAAAACTTTTAACTTTTACTTAACTTTGTTCGTCTGTCTGAGAGAGAGAGAGAGAGAGAGAGAGAGAGATAAAAAATAACTTTTAAAATAATAATAATAATAAATAACTTTTACGTAACTTTGTTCGTCTGTTTCGTCCATTTCTTCTGTTTTCCATGGAACCGTAATACCTCATTTGGTACAGCGTCGGACTCTTAATCCAAGGTTCGCGGGTTCGATAGCCGCCCAGACCAGCCCGAGATAGATGAAGGACTGTTGTATCGCTAACAAACTTTTTCAGACGGTACAGTCAGTCCATCGACATCAGTTCAATGATAGTGTGTACCATGGATGGACATCACCTTTATTCTATTCAGAGTTTACATTTCTTTCTTTGGACTCGACACAATTGCCGCTGTGTATCTGATGATTATGACTTCTTAGGCCTTGATGACTGGAACGGTATTGCCACAATTTACTTTCAGTCACAGTATTTCAAATATACTCATTCATAATTGCATCGCGCGTCATGTCATTTATCACATTGTTTGCTTCAGGAGTTTCTAAGTACGTGTCTGCTAGTTTGGAAGCCTGGTGTTCTCAACTCTAGTCTACTTCGCCTGATGATCCGATTTGTCGACTGAGACCTTTCATTTACCTCAAATGGTTTATAATGGTGCTATTTTACACTGCTGTTATAATTTATAATTTATAACTGTTATTTGTAATATTGCTATGTACACTACTATTATGATTTATAACAGTGATATTTATATCAGTGCTATTTACACTGCTGTTATATTTTATAACTGTTATTTGTAATATTGCTATTGTTATGTATGATGTTTATATAATATTGTGGATATTTTGGGAAATTATAAATGTTTCTTCACTTTAATATTTGCTTAAATCTTAATGTTTATCAGGAAAAACATGTTTAACTAGTGTCCTTGAATTAGGTTGTTTTGATCAATATGTTTTCTCAATTTGAAGGTCAAGGTTGAATTTTGTTTACAGTTAGAATTCCATTAAGATGACTCATATTCTAGAACATTTTGTCATGTGACCAATCTTTAGATATGCCATGTTTGGTGGACATTTATTCAGTTTTGACATTACCATCAGTCTTGTAAAGAGCTATTGCAGTTGTGAAAATTCATTCCAAATTCTAAGAGAGGAATTATTTTAAATATTCATTGGATTATAACAGTGCTCATACGCTTTTGGATTTTGGATTTTTAATTGATGATTTTGGAATTTAAGTGAACTTATTCAGATATTTTGGAATACTTCATTTTGACATCAGCACATCAAGATTACTAGTACATCAGGACTTTGGAGACCATTGGCACATAATAACATTCAAGGACACAGCCGTGAATTTGGAACATTCTATATTTAGGACTTGTGATTAGAACAATCATTCTTATTGGATTTCAAAACACATTACTGTAAGTGACTTTTTGATTTTTCATTTTAATTATCTAGTAATAAATTGCTTGTTGATTTTTTACTTGATTTGTTGGTTTCACTTTCTTTCTGTTACATTTTTCTTAGACCATAGAGTCGTAACACTATGTACACTACTATTATGACTTATAACAGTGATATTTATAACAGTTTTGTTTACACTGCTTTTTTAATTTATGACGGTGATATTTATAACGGTGCTATTTACACTTCTATTATAATTTATAATTTATAACAGTGATATTTATAACTGCTATTTATACTGCTATTATAATTTATGACGGTGATATTTATAATAGTGCTATTTATACTGCTATTATAATTTATGATTTATAACAGTGATATTTATAACAGTGTTATTTACACTGCTATTATAATTTATGACGGTGAGATTTATAAAAGTGCTATTTACACTGCTATTATTATTTATGATTTATAACAGTGATATTTATAAAAGTTCTATTTGGCAGTTTACACTCTTTCATTTATCGGCTTTCTATTCACTCCAAAGAGATCACCCACCATTTCATTTTCAATAATATTTCCCCATTCACATCAATTCATTATGCTCTCAGATAGATAATGACTGAAAACAGCTATACCTCTTCGAAAGGAAAGAACAAATTATGAATTTGGAAACTAGCATGGTCTTAAAGTACAAATATTCGATCTGTTATATGTCAGAACTACACTTACCTGCATTAATCTCTCTTAAACAGATGAATTCGATTTGCTGCATCTTTTAAAAAGACTTTGTTGACATTAATTTTGACTCTTTATCCATAGCTAGTGTGTTGTTGCTACTATGATATATCTTGAAAATGTGGATGATAAAATGATATGTCCACAATCAATGGCTTACTAAGGGTAAATGGCGCCCGGGGCGACAATGATGGCCCAAAGTAACCAGAATACGAGGCCCGAATTTTTATCAGCTGTTTTGGCGTCCCAAGACCTCTAGCGCCCGGGCAACCACCCCGTCTGTCCGCCCATCCCCCACCCCCCCTGCCATTAGTACTCTAAGTCCGTAATGGATGGTTGTCCTGTCTGTATTTTAAAGGGATGATTAAATGATAAGAAATATAAAAAAATTACTTATGGACCTCCCCACCGAAACTGTATCCTAATTTTTATTCTTATTCAGAAAATGCGAACATTATTTAGTCTATGGTGATGTATCTAATTTCTATTTTCATCGATCGAATTTGATGGAAGATGGGTTTATGCTTTACATGCCACATTTAATCGCTTCTGAATGATATGACATGAATAGAAAAGTCGATGAAAATTTGATTTGATGTGAAATGATGCAAGCGTGTATTATTAATTTCTTTGCGTTTCGGGTGCGGATTTTCCTGGCATAAAGTTCACCAGCAATATATAGACTAAAAAAGGTTTAAAAGCTTCTGACGTATTTATTGAAGTACTCATCATCTGACGTATTTATTGATGTACTCATCATCTGACGTATTTATCGAAGTACTCATCATCTGACGTATTTTTCGAAGTACACATCATCTGACGTATTTATCGATGTACTCATAGTCTGACATATTTATCGAAGTACTCATCATCTGACGTATTTATCAAAGTATTCAATAATGTTACGTATTTATCGAAGTACTTATCATCTGACGTATTTATCGAAGTACTCATCATCTGCGTATTTATCGAAGTACACATCATCTGACGTATTTATCGAAGTACTCATCCGGTCTTGAAACTCATTAGCATACCCTGCCTATTTACAATGCAACAGTTAACAAGGTTAACTCAGCTTTGGGATCAACCAGGATGAACAGATAAGCCTATCTTGGACGTAGTTACTAGTGCCAACTTCTGTTGCTACGGCATGCACTGAAGAAGAAGATCGAGAAGAAGAATAAATTACACAAATTTCCTGGTCACAATAAGATTGATCCCCAGTTTCGATGACTGTAATTAATCGCCTTTCGTCCGCATGAATTCGATCACCCGAGCGTTATTACCAGACAATGAGAGTTTAGACTGCATTGAAGGAAATATTGAGTCAGTATGCAGCAGTACTGTAGAAAATCACTTACCAGAGACCGACAATATCACGAAAAAGAAGATGAAGAAGAGAGTTTAGATATAATGTTTATAAGATTATATCTCAAAATATTGAACTTAGTAAAAAGTTTTAATACCCTTATTGAAGCGAGCACCTCGCGTCTTCAAAACACTTTCATTGTCTAAGGCTCGAATATAGAGTTTTGCAACTGTATAATCTTTTACATCAGACACCAAACTACCTCCATAAATAATCTGGAATTATTGTCTATTATGTTACAATACGGAGCCTTAACTAAGTTCCTGAAGCTTCTGACAGAAAAAAGTGAAATACTGAAACTTGCTGATGATGTCACTTACTTAAATAATTCTCCTCGTGTCATTAAAGTATGGCATCGACGAGGACCGCCATATTGCTGTTTGTAGCTTCCCTCTCTTTATTTGACAGGTTCAAGTTATGTCTTTCGCATCCTGTTCGGCTGTTATTCGGTCTTTATTTCTTTTTTTTTTTTTTTTTGCCTTTTTTCCGATGAGTAATTATTTGTTTAATCAATCGCCATCTATTTATGACATTAAGCCGACGTATCATTGAAGCTCTCTACAGTGTTGCTTTATTTGCGATCCTGTTTTATTTGGGTTTGTTCTACATAACAGTGTTGACCGAACATCACGACAACAGATCTTTATTCTGTTCGTTGTGGTAACGGTTCTGCTTTTCCCAAGATTATACAGTTGGTCCAATGTTCTTGCCACTTTTCAAAATCTAACGTGCTTTTCTCTTCATTGTCTTGTCATGATCGCTCCAAAAACCAACAAAAGTTTTCAACGTCAAGTCAATGTGTGTGTGTTGTGTGTGTGTGTCCGTATATATATATATATACATACACACACAGATGAGCCAGCGCCTCAAAGTCCGAATCTCTAAACATTTAGACCAGCCTCTCTTGCGTGCGTCCCAAATATAGATCCAACATAAACAAAATGTGGCTGAAACCACGTCATCAGATTTGTTATACGTTACTGAGGATAACTGAAGAAAAACTTGCAATTCTGAAAACAAAATGTATTCAGTAATGAATGAGTTTCAAAAGTGTACATGGTGCTGAGACATTACAAGGAAGGTTTGGTCAACAACAGCATATGTACTAAATCGTTTCCGTGACCAGCTAACGATGGCCTGGGGTAATGAACGGTTCATTGATGAAACCTTAACCTGCTAATAATGGCCTAAAATAAAGAACGGTTCATTGAAGACGCCATGACCAGTTAATGATGGCCTGAGATAAAGAACAGTTCATCAGAGACCGTGACCAGGTACCGAATGAATGAGTTAAAAAGAACGGTTCATTAAATTCACTGTGACAACATAAAGACGGCATGAGGTAAGACACAGATCACTGAAGAGACCTTGACCACCTAATAATGGCATGAGATAAGGAACTGTTCATTGAATTGACCATGACCATCTAATGATGGCATGAGATACGGAACTGTTCATTGAATTGACCATGACCATGTAATGATGGCATGAGATAAGGAACTGTTTATTGAATTGACCATGACCATCTAATAATGGCATGAGATACGGAACTGTTCATTTAATTGACCATGACCATCTAATGATGGCATGAGATAAGGTACTGTTCATTGAATTGACCATGACCACCTAATAATGGCATGAGATAAGGAACTGTTCATTGAATTGACCATGACCACCTAATAATGGCATGAGATAAGGAACTGTTCATTGAATTGACCATGACCATCTAATGATGGCATGAGATAAGGAACTGTTCATTGGATTGACCATCTAATGATGGCATGAGATAAGGAACTGTTCATTGAATTGACCATGACCATCTAATGATGGCATGAGATAAGGAACTGTTCATTGAATTGACCATCTAATGATGGCATGAGATAAGGAACTGTTCATTGAATTGACCATGACAACCTAATGATGGCATGAGATAAGGAACTGTTCATTGAATTGACCATGACAACCTAATGATGGCATGAGATAATGAACTGTTCATTGAATTGACCATGACCATCTAATGATGGCATGAGATAAGGAACCTTTCATTGAATTGACCATGACAACCTAATGATGGCATGAGATAAGGAACTGTTCATTGAATTGACCATGACCATCTAATGATGGCATGAGATAAGGAACCTTTCATTGAATTGACCATGACAACCTAATGATGGCATGAGATAAGGAACTGTTCATTGAATTGACCATGACCATCTAATAATGGCATGAGATAAGGAACCTTTCATTGAATTGACCATGACAACCTAATGATGGCATGAGACAAGGAACTGTTCATTGAATTGACCACCTAATAATGGCATGAGATAAGGAACTGTTCATTGAATTGACCATGACAACCTAATGATGGCATGAGATAAGGAACTGTTCATTGAATTGACCACCTAATAATGGCATGAGATAAGGAACTGTTCATTGAATTGACCATGACAACCTAATGATGGCATGAGATAAGGAACTGTTCATTGAATTGACCATGACAACCTAATGATGGCATGAGATAAGGAACTGTTCATTGAATTGACCACCTAATAATGGCATGAGATAAGGAACTGTTCATTGAATTGACCACCTAATGATGGCATGAGATAAGGAACTGTTCATTGAATTGACCATGACAACCTAATGATGGCATGAGATAAGGAACTGTTCATTGAATTGACCATGACCACCTAATAATGGCATGAGATAAGGAACTGTTCATTGAATTGACCATGACCACCTAATAATGGCATGAGATAATGAACTGTTCTTTGAATTGACCATGACAACCTAATGATGGCATGAGGTAATGAATGGTTCATTGAATCTACCATGACCACCTAATGATGGCATGAGGTAATGAACGGTTCAATGAAATTTGACCGTGACCACCAAATGATGGGTAAAGAATAGTTAATTAAAGAGACTACTATGAGAATTTCGCAGATGATGATTATACCTATATATGGTTAAATATAGTCTCGAATCCGATGTTTTTTTTAGGCAAGACAATAAACTCAACACGGGTGTTGACGAAGAATTTGTTCTTGATTTCTAATCGTGCCAACAAGAGAAATAAACTATGAACAAGTGTCTCTCTCTCATATTCCATTTCTTCTTGATTAGTTTATCCATGTCGCTTATCATTCCTGCTTTGCACGTGGTGAGAGATTTCATCCTGCAAAACCGTTCTTCTTCATTGCGGTGAAAATCGGATTAATACCAGAGAACTTCTCGGCAAAATAAAAGGCGTCAAAATATTTTGAGGGTAAAGAGAGAGGTATATACATATTGAGGGTAAAGAGAGAGGTATATACATATTGAGGGTAAATAGAGAGGTATATACATATTGAGGGTAAAGAGAGAGGTATATACATATTGAGGGTAAAGAGAGAGGTATATACATATTGAGGGTAAAGAGAGAGGTATATACATATTGAGGGTAAAGAGAGAGGTATATACATATTGAGGCTAAAGAGAGAGGTATATACATATTTCGTACTGAAATGCATGACCTTGCTATGATGAGACGCAAGCAACAAGATGCCAGTTCACCGACTCAGATCGTCAGTGTGTGCAAATATTAGAGATCAAGTCCCCACATCCACCCTCGCTTTTGCTGAAATTTTTAAGACTTTCTTATGTTATTCACTGTCTCTCTCAAGGCGTAATCATATATTATGTTCCCACTCTTCCCGCTTAAAATAGCAAACAGAATGTTCACAGTGGTTGGTATTTATTTTAATTTTGATTATGTACTTAGTTGGGTTCGATGACTTACTTTCCTATCTAATGTGATCTGAAGCTTTGCCAAATAATGGATTTTAAGGTTCGTACCTCCCCCTCCTCTCCTTTCAGGTATACAATACCGTAGGTGAGTTTTATTGCCTTTAATCTTATTTTGTCTCTAGAGACCACCCGATCCCCTCCCAATACAAAGGCTTTTATATGTGTTCCCTGTTCCACCTCAGGCTTTTTGTATATTGGGTATTTCCCTAAAAATCAAGAACAACAAAATAATTTGAAAACAGAATTGTGATTGGGGTTAGTCTATGTTTTCATTTTGATGATGTACCTTGTTGGGTTCAGTCCTCAACCTCTCTATCTATTTAGATCCAAATGGTGTGCCAAACTGGATTTTTGGGGCTCTTTTAGTGAGTTTCTTTGCCCTGTATGCTGTTATACATATATCACTCTTTTCGGTTACTCCGATAGCGACCCTTTCCCTCCAGCTGGAGGGCACAGCCCGCTATCGTCATTGCTCCTTTAATGCGTGGTAGACACTAAACGTATTTTTTGGTGACCTTTGCCCTTAAGGTCCATTATGCAGTGTTGGTGTCCCCTTTGGTGTGGGGTGCTTTTCCGTTTGCCTATTTGTTGCTTGCGGTTTTTATCCCTCTGTTCTTTTTGGAGGACCGACACTAAAATGATCAAATTATTTTATAGCTATATATTAATCTACCCCAAAATAAAATAAAAAATGGAGAAAGGAGTTATGTACATTTCTTCTTTAAATTGTGTTTATGATAATGTGTTTTAATCATGATACGCTTATTAGTATTGATTTTCATGTTGATTCACATTCTTTTTATTGTTATGATTGTGCTTATATTTCTATGTATTTCGTGGACTTCTTTACAGACCTATCTCCCGTGGCGCCACCTAGCAAACCTCTGTAAGATCTACATCCCTTGCTATTATGTGAGCAACAGAGTCCTTTTCCTTGTGTACAATATTTTTGTGTATCAAACGTTTGTTAGACGTATGTTAGTGAGGCGTTCCCTTTTTATGTTCTTAATGTGTTAGTTATATATTGTCTGTGCTTATCTTGGCTGGTATCCATCTGTGTTATATATACAAGTTGATCAAGCACGTATAATAAGCTATTGAACAAGTCATTTACTCTTATAGTAGTTTGCTCTCACAACATGTGAAGAATTGTGGAGGCGTGGAAAACACGTGACTTGCTTTCATTCGGCACTTTATCCAGCCAATAATGAGCGTACATTGGTACGTGTCTTTTAATTGGTAGAATAGATGAGCCATTCTGATCACAATATCAAAGCCTTTATTATATACAAAAAAAACAAAACAAAAAAAAAAAACAACAAAACAAAACATGAATCCATTTTGAATTGTCACCTCCCCCTCCAAAGCAGGTTAGCATGTTAGCATGTTTGATTGACAGAAGAATAATAATCACCAGACTATTTTTGAAAAAGAGGGCTGTCTTGAGCCATCAAGTACAATCTTTATTGTGCCTGACTGATTTGAAGTGTTATGAACTAAAATCAGGGGCGGAGCCGAGCGCAGGGGACGTGGTGGGGTGGGGAGCTTGCCCCCTCCCTCCCAAAAATGTGCTCTATTTACAGTTAGATTGTTAAAATATGTCCTGGAAACGCTTAAAATGCATGAGCTTCAGGGGTTCCGTCTGACAGACCCATCGCCTACTTCTTTACGCTCCCATTTACGATACTAAACGATATTTCTGAATCCGCCCCTGAAATAATCACCGATATTTGACTGTCCATTTTAGTTCGTGTCAGCTTCAGTCAGCTAAGTCATCGAAGTAAAACCTTACTTCCTTATTGTTAGAACAAAGACAAGGGAATAATCGGTTAGCACATATCCTTAGTGTAGAAGGTTTGTTACAATCTCCCCACCCACTCCTCTCTCTCTCTCTCTCTCCGTACCACTAATTTATCGAACCGCACATAGTATACTTGGCACTGATGAAAATATAATATTACACATATTTTTTTGCCCCCGACCGAAACTACAGCAAAGTGTTTCGTTGTCATATTTTTACTCCATCTTACATGCCATTCATCCGACTTGGGGGACAAACTCTTTTCTTATCAATGTCAGAAAACTCACAATATCATATGATAGTTTATTACGAGTCGAAAAGTTTACTTCGTCTGTCAGAAATATGTTTTTTTAATCTTCCGTATTGATAAACCATTGCTATAAATACGCAGCAGGGTGCTCAGAAGTTCATAGGCCAGAAAGAACTGCAATTTAACTTTATTCAATGACATCTGAATGGATCATTGCCATCAATCTAAATATTTGTATAAACCTGCCATACATTTATTTTTTTCATTAATATTGTTTTTACTCTTGGCTGTCTAATACATGACCCTACCCTTTCTCATCTCGTTATAATGGAACAAGACTTTTCGCACATTGAGAAGCGTCCTTCGGGCAATCGATGCTAATGAATACATTCAACATTTCTCAGATCTATTTATAGTCCCCAGTGACTGAGCTCTTAAATAACGTTCTCTGCTCGAGATTATACAGAGTAAGACGAGAATAGGTGGGCTGGAACCAAGCTGAGATAACTGCATGGTTCATGAGGTGACATATAATGGATATAAACTGGCAATAATTTTTATGTTTAACATAACCTTGCCTTGCATCACTGCTCTAAGGATTAATTAGGAAACAATTAAGAACATTGCCCCTGGGCGCCTCGGTGGGGGCGCCAATAATGAACATTGCCCCCGGGTGCCTCAAACCCTCGCGCCGCCCTGTACGTGGCACTTGCAGTCCTATGGTAATTTCACGACAGGTACAACGTACAAGATATAAACGTTATTGCACTCAAGGAGCACAATGTGACAAATTAGGAATACAGTATTGTATGTACATATATACTATAAATACCTTATTCTTTTCGACAGGGGACATATAGACTGGTAAAAATTGCATGTAATTGTATAGTAAGAAAGATGTTCTTGTAGATTAAAATATTATATGCTGAACGGGACATACAAGTAAATCTTTTCAGAATTGTCCAAACATACAGCGTTTTCATAAACGCACGATGCTATGGTTCTATTAAGAACAAACAATATATTGCAAACATAATTCAGACATACAATGTGGTATAAATACAAACAGTAAAACTACACTTATTAGGTATCCAGCTCGTGACTTTTTATGCAAGTGCATTGAGTGCGATGATCCAATAAATCCACACGTAGGACCCAATAAGTTTTGTTGGTACGTACCATTATGTCACAGTTGCTCTATCATCACGCAACCGTAAAATCCCGTCACGCCATACTATGTATTATGCGTTATTGTCATAAAAATGATTAGAACAAGATTTCTCTTTTAAGGTGGGTATATTTACTTCAATATTCTAAAAAGCCATTTAAATACATTTTGTAGGGTTTGTACTATTGGATTATTGTAGTCTTGTCCGAAGTACATCGGACTCGCAAGTTCGCCCCGTTGTACTTCGGTCTCGCCCACATTATCCTACAGTACAAACACTATAATCTGTATAACTGAAGATAAGTCATTTTACAAGTATAACCTTAGCATGAAGCGTTACTCTGTTTACAATGGAAAAAAGATATGCAATATTTTAACATATTTTCAAAGCAGTAGTCGCACATTCGAATAGTCCGAGTCTCTGACGTCACTCCGTCGGCAAAGTGGCGTTAGAAACTTAGACTAACTTTAAAATTAAGCTTCTGATTGAGGACATCCCTGGTTTCATAACCTTACAAGATAAGTACGGGTTGCCATGTGTGACAAATCAAAGAGAGACGTGTCCTGATATGGAAGAAATATCAAAGAAACGTCAGACTAATGCGTAGGGTACTGACATGACGTATTCATAATGTACAGAGTACTAATATGACGTCAGACTAATGTTTAGGGTACTAATATGACGTCAGACTAATGTGTAGGATAATTATATTACTGCAGACTAATGCGTAGGATAATTATATTACTGCAGACTAATGTGTAGGATAATTGTATTACGGCAGACTAATGTGTAGGATGCTAATATTAATGCAGACTAATGTGTAGGGTACTAATATGACGTCAGACTAATGTGTAGGATACTAATATGACGGCAGACTAATGTATAGGGTACTGATATGACTCCAGACTAATGTGTAGGATAGTTTTATTACTGCAGACTAATGTGTATCATAGTTATATTACTGCAGATTAATGTGTAGGATACTAATATTAATTCAGACTAATGTGTAGAGTAATAATGTGACGACATACCAATGTGTATGATACTAATATGACGGCAGACCAATGTGTATGATACTAATATGACGGCAGACCAATGTGTATGATACTAATATGACGGCAGACCAATGTGTAAGTTTTTTCATATGACGCTTTTTGTTTTAAATACGACAATAATAAATACACTCAAGATCAGCCAGGTTAGTGCTGTTCGAAACCGTCAGTAAAAGTGTCCAATAGACGTTAGTGCTGGTCGAAACCGTCAGTAAAAGTGTCCAATAGACGTTAGTGCTGGTCGAAACAGTCAGTAAAAGAGTCCAATAGACGTTAGTGCTGGTCGAAACAGTCAGTAAAAGTGTCCAATAGACGTTACAACGCCTGTCGATTTATTAACTCTTAACATGGATTTATCATCGTTTTGGTTCTTTCAGGATCAAACATTATTTGAACTGAGAAACAATGATAATGCATATGTCAAGATTTGGAAATATTATAATTCTGTAGCCGAGACTGCTTAAAAGTACACACGGTTTATAAGCATTTTGCGTAATCGCTTTCTCAGCAAAATATTCTCATTATTCGTTATTGACAGCAAAAACATTTCCTGATATTACGGTCCCTAGGTATTGAATATGGATGTTATTATAATTATTGTTGGGGTAAGGTTGTGTTTGCGTTAAGACTTATGAAACCTTATAACAATGCTAAAAGGAGAGCCGTAAGAAATAGAAATGTTGCATTATTTAAATTTTATCTGTGAAGTCCTGATTAGACTCCAGATGCTAGTCACCATTTTGATTTATCGGCCCACTCGTGTATGTAACAAAAATTTGATAGTCCAGAGATCCTTGCGGTTTGTAATGTAGGTCGGTTGGATAAAAGCTTTTTCACGACCAAGGTAAAACCAAGTCGCTCTGCAATTCTAATTACACCTTTGACTGAGTATGAAAATTGAGCTGATATGTCATCCCAGAAAGGTTCTTTATTCATCGTTGTCCTGGACGCGAAATTTTGATAGATTTACGTGAGTATAATGCTTTGCTTCATTGACCCTGCATCACATTCCAATTTCGTCTAATAGGACGCCCCAGTTACAACACGATTGCACTGTTGTATGAAAAAAGCTGTAATCAAAGAAAGGCACTTGGTCTAGCATGGCCAGCAGAAGAGTTAAGATAATGTTCTTATAATTTGGTAGAGACAATGTTGTAAGTTGGTGCATATTAAGTTGGTTGAATACAAACAGAAGTTTTTCACATGTTATGTGACAATACATTATTCCATTTATTGATTGCAAATCTCTTGCGTCCGTGAGTATATTTTGATAGCAATTAAGTATTCCATATGTGCAATAATTGTGCCTCTAAACCATTGAAATCAATAGAGACGGACAGTGTATACATTGTTTTCTTCTTCTTCATAATTTCCTTTTCACTAGAGACCTGAATTATCATACTAACTTTATATAGAGGCGGAGGGGGGGGGGGGGGGGGGGGTGGAAGGCTGGTGAGAGAGAATTGTTTCAGTGACATGCAGTTTGTTAGCCCTCGAAGACAGGACAGGTTTTCGCGCCAACAGCGGGATTACAATGAACGATTGCGAGGTTTAAGGCATCCAAAGTCCATACCAGCGTTCTAATGGTTCTTATCATTAACGTAGTTAACAAAGCCCTTTTTTAACAACGCAGTTCCCCAAGCTACCCCCCTCCCTCTTCCTTACCCTCTAACCATTCCTCTCTTGGATTACTATTACTAGTATGATGAAAAAAAAAAACATTTATGAAAACGTCCAACTGCAACGGCACATACTGAATTAAAGAAAGCGTGCCATATTGGAATAAAGAAAGATCTAGTAGTCAATAGATGAAAAAATAATGAAAATGGCACAACTGCGAGAAAATACAGACCAATGACGTTCCTGGAATGTGAAATGTGCACGTTTATCCCCTGCAACGATTGAAGACAAAGTATTTGACCATCATAATAGGGTGGACGAAAGAGCTTACGAACCAGTCTTCTATTTCTATCATTCAAATTCGCTCTGTATTGCAATTAATTCTTTGAGAGAGCAGACAACTGATCCCTTATTAAAATAACAGGGCGCAAACAATCCAGTAGTCGAGATTACTTTTTAGAGCGTGTGCCGAGGGACGAAATTGATCGATCCCTACAAGATTGATAAAACTGGATGGAGATAATGTGTAATCTTAGCGTGATTTATCGCAATTAATGTGTCACTCATTCCTCAGGGAACTCGAGTGCAAAGCTAATGTTTCAATCCTTTCAAAATAAAAACGCTTCAAAAGATTGTTATTATACATTGGGTGACGTAAGTCGGATTCGCGTAGGTCTTGCTCGTGATAATGAGTGGCCTCGGTCGATATCTTCGATTGTCTCAATTTCAGACCAGTAAAATGTAAGGAATTGTTGCAAAACAGATTTATTTGCATCAAAAGAATAAGTAAGATTAAGATGCCGAAAAAAAATAAATAAATAAATAAACAAAGAGAAAAAACAACAACGTATGACCTAAATTCTTTACGAACATGGAATCGACTTTCAATGCTTCCATGCGAAACAGCTTTCAAACCACTACGGAGCATTTTACTCGAGAAATTAGAGAAAAAGGTACCAAAGGTCGGTACAGCTTTTGGTAAGGTATATCCCATAATATGCATCTTAATATAACGGAACTTTCCTGTTCTGTATGTTGCCAGTGCTGAATTACCCAATAGGCAGACTAAGCACGTGATTAGGGCACCAGCAAAGCAGGGGCACCAAAAAAAAAAAGAGAGAAATTACGTTCTTTTTTTTATTACATGGGGGGGGGGGGGCACCAAAATCTTTTCAGTGCTTAGGGCCTTTAAAGGTCTTAATCCGGCCCTGTATGGTGCTTAGTATGTCACATGGCTAATGTGTATCCCATAATATGCATCTTAATATAACGGAATTTTCCTGTTCTGTATGGTGCTTAGTATGTCACATGACCATTTACCTTCTTCAAGGCGACTCCAATAGAACTAGTAATGGCAGTCATCGTGCACAGACAGGCCTTAGACCACAATTAATTTTCCTATATAGTCTCTACATTTGTTTGTCAGTACTGAACTTTTCACTGTGTCCAGATCCTAATAAATCATATGTTGCTGTAAAGTATCTTCAAAGATGAACTCACGCTGAAGTTCTTGTCAAAGGTTAACCGGCATTCTTGGGAATGGCTGGACTGTAAACAAAGCAACGTGCAATGAGTCACAGATTTCACTTCCGGATCAGCACCAATGCCTCATTACTCACTGTGCACTGTCGCCAAAATACACACAGACAACCACACTATAATGCTCATATTCTAAACAATAACCAATTTCCTTTAAATCAATACTAAGAAGGACTAAATCTAATGCATACATCACCACCAAAATGAGAGAGGAAAAAATGATCTAAAAATAGACTAGGACTACATTCGTAGGTACTGAACCGGAAGTATTAATTGTGTCCTGATTCCTATCAGGGTCAGAATTTTCACCTGAATGGAAAAAAACTAAAATAAATGTGTCTGAAATACTGCTGCAAAATTTCAATGAATTTGATGCATGCATATAAACTTTATCTGACACCATTGTATTACAAACAGTATGAATTTCAAAATGGCCGACTGTGAATAATGCGCAAAACTTAAAGTTGAATGGTGAATTTATTAATTAAGATAAACACTTGAAATAAACTGTAGTTAGTTTTTAGTCTTCATACAAATCTGGAAATTACTAGAAATTAAACCTGGCTGCTAAACTCTCAGTGGAGAGTCCATTTAAAATATGATACATATTTTTATTAAAAAATTTGAATTTAAATTAAATTTTCATTAAAATTTAAAAACTCAAGTTGACAAATTTTGTTCTTTTGCAACATGTCTCCATTCCTTTATCACAAACATCAATGGTTTTCCTTATCAGGTGTGAAGTAATTAAACCAGGGCCTGTCAATAATAGGTAGCACCTGAAATCTGGTAGCATCTGAATACGCTAGTTAGGGGTAGTAACTAAGGTAGTAATGTAATTTTCACCCCTTAAGGGCAGGAGCTCTTAGATGTTAGGCTTCCAATGTTATTGAAGAGTTCGTGAAGTTCTATGATAGCAGGGCAGCACACCTTTTCCCAGTTATATAAGGGGGAGAGAGGATAATTCTTGTACTTTTACATGCAGTTATTTTAACTGAAACCATGAAAGGGTACAACAAGAAGAAGAAAACTTTTTTTAAACCAGGAAATATTCCACATAACAAATGGGTCAGATTTCTGACTGATGATAGTTTACCAAGTTCCAGTGCTGCATCTGCTCAAGTGACCAGAAGAATGGATGCAGACAAGTTCTCTCTCATGACAGTGACGAAGCCGACAGGTGGGGGTCTCCAGTCAGTTTAGGCAGCAGACTGTAATGGCACACCTGGGTCTGCTAGAATTCTACCGCCATCATCCAAAGCAAGACTGACCCTGAAAGAGACAGAAGTGAATCAGCATGAGGAGACATGTATGATCTGTATGAATAAAAATGTGGAAATCTGGAATGATATCATCCATCATCATGGAAATCAAGACAACAGATGTGAGACCTGATTTCAAAATTGCTAATGAAACAAAATGGGGACTTGCTTGGAAGCATACTATGATGTGTAAAAACTGCAGTTTTAAGTCACCATAGTATAAGCTGTATGACGAGATAAAAACAGGTAAACCTGGGCCAAACACTGCTGGTGTAAATATGAAGTTTCAATCTGGACTACAGGATACACCAATGGGCAACACCAGGGCTAGATACCTACTTGCAGCCTCTTACATTCCACCACCTAGTAGAACATCTATGCAAAGGGCTTCCAACATTGTAGGTCAAGCTACTGTACAGCTAAATGAAATGGATATGGCAGACAATTGGCCCTCATCAAGTGACTCATCTAAACATGACAGAAAGTGATAAGAATATTCTCCTGGAAGTGCTGAAAATGAAACTTTCCTGCGATGTTGTACAAAGACTGCAACTTAATACAAACACGCAGAAATGTGAGGCTGTGAACAGATCAATCAGTGTTTCCGTACCTAAAAATGTCAACTATTCAAGAAACTTTGAGGCAAGAGTGCATTCAACAATACACAGACTCAATAACAGACTTGGATCATCTCTGAAAACAAAAGTAAAACACTTGGGGGTATACTTTCACCAAGTACTCTGAGATCACTGGATCAAATGGATAAAACACTGTACTTACCATCATTTGTATCCAAAGTATCCGGAAAACAGGAAATGTGTACTGGAAAGACAGGGATATATGATACAGGCTCATCTAAGGTACAGAACTCAGCCCAGAACAGGAAGTCATGCTGCACAGTCATTCCAAGGGTGATCACTCATACGCACATGTTCACCAGGAGCCAAGGACACTGCAGACAGAAAATAGGATCTTAGTCCATGTACAAAAGGACAGTGCCCAAAAGACACAACGAAAAACACATAATACAGAAAGGAAAACTGTCGTGGGGAAATCCGTAGGTAACACAACGCATGTTATGTGCAGTTGTGTTACCTGCTACCACCTGATGAGACCTATGGAGAGGTCGAAACAGTTTTCTCAGAATATCAAGACATAAATAAAGAAATAAACAAACAAACAAACAAACAAACAAACATATTCTAAAATAACATGAACTGACTGACTGACTGTCTGACTGAATGAATTAATGAATGAATGAATGTAGCATTGAATGAATGAATGAATGAAATAGTGTATGTATGATTTAAGATAAGACTGTCATACCAGCATAGTCAAATAAAATAAAGACACGTCTCTCTTTCTTTCATCCTCCTTACTCAAAACAAACAATCAGCAATGCATAAATCTATTCATCAATCAATCAATCAATCAATCAATCAATCAATCAATCAATCAATCAATCAATCAATCAATCAATAAACTAATCCCATTTAACCATGCAACCAGCAAGCCAGCCATGTCATGCTAATGTACATTTCTCTATATGGATGAAGGTGGGTGGGTGTGCAGGGCATATCATTATACCTGTAATTTTTCCATATCACAATTTCAACTGTAGCATGCAGTTTGGAAATTCACCATGTCCAAAACAATTTCCATATCCTATGCAGTACTGCCTATTTGTTGTTGATATGATGGGGTGTCAGGCTGAGGTGATCCGCATTCACACACACAAACTATTGTGGCATAAATGCGATGCATCTAACTCTTTTGGAATGTTTACACTTCTCATGTTTATTGTGAATGCCAGTCTATGGACAGATTTCTTTTTCCAAATGTTAGTCTCAGGGTCCCTATATGACAATAGCCCATATAACCTATTTGATGTTACATTGCCTGTCCAGAATATGCAAGTACTGTTAGGTGCTGGCACAGAACTGAACAAGATTTTCTCTGACAGAATTTTAAAAATATCCACCTTTGCAACTTCTATAAGATGTAGAAATACATACATGGTGATAATACTGAGTATCAACCCCATAGGCTCAATACATGTGCATTTTTTTTACAAAAATTTTAAAATTTTAATTTTATTTTAAAAATTAATTTAAATTTTAAAAAATATTTAAATTTTTTAATTTTAATTTCATAGTTCTGTTTTTAAAGTCAATATACACAAAATGTCCAAATTTCATGCATCTACCTTGAATAATAAACTCAGGATAACAATTTAAACTTTTATAACCTTCCTTACTGACAGGCCTTAGACCACAATTAATTTTCCTATATAGTCTCTACATTTGTTTGTCAGTACTGAACTTTCCACTGTGTCCAAATCCTAATAAATCATATGTTGCTGTAAAGTATCTTCAAAGATGAACTCACGCTGAAGTTCTTGTCAAAGGTTAACCGGCATTCTTGGGAATGTCTGGACTGTAAACAAAGCAACGTGCAATGAGTCACAGATTTCACTTCCGGATCAGCACCAATGCCTCATTACTCACTGTGCACTGTCGCCAAAATACACACAGACAACCACACTATAATGCTCATATTCTAAACAATAACCAATTTCCTTTAAATCAATACTAAGAATGACTAAATCTAATGCATACATCACCACCAAAATGAGAGAGGAAAAAATGATCTAAAAATAGACTAGGACTACATTCGTAGGTACTGAACCGGAAGTATTAATTGTGTCCTGATTCCAAAAGAAGTCCCAAGTCTGACGTACGTATTACTGTATTGAGTAGATTGATATAGAAGCTCTCAAAAGTCATAGTCTTGGCCCACTCTTAAGGGTGTTTTCTAAATAAGTATTCTGTTGTGAAACTAATCCAATAAGGTACATACTTTTTCCCTTTTTTAAAATTCGCCTAGATTATCCTTATAGCCCTTGGATCGTGAGCCCTAAATGTATTTGGTGAGGCTACGATATTTTCTGCGAAAAGGTCAAATTGTGCAAAAATTCTGATCTGATCAGCGACGTAAGTTTGCGTTCTATTAAGACGGTACCTTTTTGAGAAGTTGGCTGTAATTGTCCTTGGCACTGTTCTATTAGATTGCAAATAAAGAAGTTGTCGCCGAAAAAACATGTACAACAACGTACCTGTATATAATTTAAGTAGTATTAACGTTTTACAGTTTAGCAAATTCAAATTCAATTACTTCATTTTTTAGATTAGCCGATGACTCAAAGGAATTTGGGATTTTCGCATCTTGCACAGGTACGTTGGTGCCGTTGCATAAAAAATTATCTAGGATTTATCCTTAATTTGCCCCAATCAAGACTGTCGTGAAAGATTTTGCAAGATGTGTTGTGTAGATTGCTCGCTCTTGCTCGATTAGAGAAGTTTACACAACTGGGCTCAAGTGGATACAGAGAAAAAGGAATCTGGTTATCTTAATTAGATCTGCCATCCGTGAAATATCAAATAATGTTTAGTATATCAAATGATGTTTAGTGTGGCGATAGGAACTAATTTCGCAAAACCTTTTCTCCGGAAATGACTTTCCTACCAGTGTGCGATAACCATGCAACCGAGGAGAGAGGATCACCTGTTCACCTGTTGTTGTATTTTTTTTTTTTTCGAGACAGAAGCATTTGTTTTATCAACCACATTTTCACAACACCTGTACCTTATAAAAGAAACTGTTTCCAAATATGTATGCTTTACCTCAAACGTTGCTATGATTCAAAGAGTGTTTACAACTGAAAGTTTTGATTGTATAAACACCCCCCCACCCCCCCTGTGATATCAATATGTTTGTATTTTTCCTTCATAAAAAGCGTTAATTAAATGGGTTTTTTTCTTCTTATATTTCTGTATTGACTGATATGATCACTTCTAATTCCAACGGTGTAATTTTCCTATCCAACACCAATGCAGAATGAAGGTTTTTTTCCCCCCTTATTTTCTCGAACAAAAATGAGTGTCGAAGTTAAAAGAGTGTATTGTGAATGCTGCTGCAACTTTAAAACAACAAAACACCCATTGAAAATGTCCTCATCTTAAGTTGGAGCGTAACAATTTAAGTTTACACTGAAATATTCACTTCGAACATCAGCTTTATCGACTCGAAACCAGACTTCAAGATCTGCACGTGAAGCTAGGCCTCTCGGTGCAAAACGTTCTGTTTGCGGGACACTAACTTCAACTGCTGTAAAAAGTTTTAGGCTGTAAATGCAATTAATATTTATCTTGATTATTGGTAATGAACGCTCAAGTGGTGATTGTTAATTAACGCTCAATTGGTGATATACATCAGTGAGTTTTTGCTAGTTTATGTGCACTATGATCACAGTAGAAGGTCATATGATGAAAGACAGCTGTCACGTGTTGAACGATAGAGTTATTATCCGTCGGAGTTCTTCACTAGAAAACACGATCATACACTTATAGAAATGTGAGAAAGGGATGTATATTTTTCGTGTTTAATCTTTTCTAAAATATAATCTCTCTTCGAAAATCATTTTATATTCATTTTTCTCTGTTCACAATATCCCTGCATGCTGCTCACCGTTTTAAACAACATAGATAACAGTAAATTAATCATTTTCAGGAACCATTTGTCTCATTGTCTATTAGTCATCATTTGCCCTTATATTGTCTATTAGTCATCATTTGCCCTTATATTGTCTATTAGTCATCATTTGCTCTTATATCAACAGCCTTTTCTTTATGCACGTCACTCAAAGAGTTAGCCACGTTTTAAAGTGGGGTATTTGATGACATTTTACCAAGATATATGATTTCCATCTGTGTACCTAGATACCTACCCATCTATCTATCTATCAGTGTTAGGGTTCATTTTGCTCATTTCTTCAGAAGGTTCTTTATCATCTATGTTTTATTTTCAAATGGATCCGTACTGAAAACTGTATACCCAATAGGGTATAATCAGTGACCCACTTCAGTTTAATCCAATGATGAAAGGTTTCCGCGCTATATTTTTTGCCTTCTATTCAGACTGTCTTTCTTTTGATAACGTTGAATTTCAGGCCTGAAATTGTTGCAACTTAATTTAATTCAATGAAAGATTTAAGAGATTGAAAACAGTCATCAAAGTTGTATCATCTGCAAACTCTGAAAGCAAATATTCTGTTTGTTTTAATCTGATACGGGGCCCAGGGTGGCCGAGTAGTTTAAGGCGCTCGTCTGTCCAGGTTACTCAGACATCTCACCTCTATCCGCATGAGTTCAAATCTTGACTCTACCAACATGGGTATATAAGAAAGTTTGCCAGTAGTTTCCTGTGTTGTGTCGGTGGTTCTTCCCGGGTTCTTCCTCCACCCAATATACTAGTCGCCTATCGTGTACTGAAAAAATGGCGTTACCGCACAAAATCAAATCAAATTTAATTTGATACCTTCTGTATTCTTGTGTTGTTGTTTTTTTTATAAATAATATTGACAACATTTGTACATATATTAAATAAAGACACGGAGATGCTGGCTCACATTGTCAACATCTTCTATAAACATTGAGCAATTCAGATATAAAGCTATTATGACAACATGCTAATGACATATTACAAAAAAAGTGTTTACCCAGTCTTATCGTTGGTCCAAAATTATAAAAGGTTAAAACAGTATGAATAAATTTCCATCAAATAGAATCAAAGAAAATTGTACATACAATATTGTAATATAATGTCAGACAGTAACTTATAAGCATTTACGACAGAAACATGTTACTGTATACTTGCAAATTAACAAATGAAACAAAGAAAGAAAAAATATGAAGATGTTGGCATCGATATATATATATATATATATATATATATATATATATATATATATATATAGAGAGAGAGAGAGAGAGAGAGAGAGAGAATTACAAATATACCCCAAACATAATGTTTAAATACGAATAAATAATATTATCATACAGGTTAGAGAATTTTAATTCGTACTCGACGGAGATTCGAACCCGGGTACGCGGGTTACGGCACAAATCCCCTTTCCCGAAAGCACCAACCACTATACCATCTCGACCATGCACACACATCAGCAAAAAATAATGCTACAAAGTCGGTGGTATAGGCATTCGAACGTAGCAGACATACACGCATGTCGACCCAGTGATTAATTCTCATCTAAGTACACAGTCACTCGGGATTCCTACGACATAAATCAAGGTATATAGAAGTTATTATAGAGAATTACAAGTATACACCAAAAAGAGCTGAAAGTGCTATCCATTGATCCTACAGAAGTGTGTTTAGCTTTCAGCTGGTGTAGCTGCTTGACGATATGGTCTGTGAAAAATATTGTTAATCATGCCAAAACATTGCTCGACAACTTTTAATAAACGAAGCATTGATACCGAAGATCTTCGCAATGTGAGATAATCCGCCGTTGTTTCTGGCGGAAACACTCCTGACACGACAAGTTCTGAGTGACCAGTGAAAGACGGTAATGATATTTTAAAAGCCGTCCTGGAAAGACGGTAATTATATTTTTGAATAGAAGCACAAGCGCACCATCATTTGTCTGGATACCCTCAGATGGCAGTGGATTATCACATCAACTGTCTGAAGCAATTTTTAATATAAAAAAAAATCATTTATGTTTGGTAGGCAAAGTTGCTGTATATCGTCGATTAATTTAGGAGTTTTATTACATTGGCGATGTGTAAACTGTCCCTAACATTTGTAAATTGTTCTCTTGAGTAGTTTATACTTACTTTCCGAGTGGCAAGGGTTTTATATGCATTTTTATCTTCATTGCTGCATAGCATAAAATATGCAAATTGTATATTGTTATGATGAGATTATTGCTATCTCAGTTAATTATATATGCTTAGAGAATGGTTCATGTTATTTGTAGATTTCGCTTGAGTTATTTAAATAATCTCATTGACACTTATGTATCATTCATAAACACCATTTCGTGCAGTACAGTGGCATATGCAGCTGATCGTGTGAGCTGACCGATTTAGTTGACCAGTTTAGCTGACTGATTTAACTGGTTGGCTGAGCTGATTGCCTGAGCTGATGATTGGTGTTGATGGTGGACGACAAATCAGCAACGATGGTCTGCCATGATCTAGGTGCGTGACGGAGAAATTGAGAGTTTCTGATCCACTACGTCAGTGGGTTCTACGTGGACGACTACTCTCCATGTTTCGCCTGCGTGATGGTTTTTGTGGAGATATTCGCTTGAGAAAAATACTTTTTTTTTCGAATAGTGCTTTGGTAATATTAGAGTGCTATAGTAAAATGTATAACATGACGTAGCGTGTGTACATTTACTAATGAGTAATACAATATATCTCTGGATGTAAGGTCAATTAAGGTGGTAGGAGGCCATGGAGCAATTAAAAAAAGCGCCCGCCCCCCCCCCCCCCAAAAAAAACAAAAAAAAACAAAACAACAAAACAACAACATGAAAATACCATTTTACTGCGTTGCGGGGCCCTCCTCTTAACAGGGGTCCTGGTGCCACTGCTCCATTTGCTCAGCTTTGGCTGGATGGAGAAGTAGTTAAGGGTGGGTACTGAGAGCCAAAATTTTTTGATGGCACTATAGAGCCAAGATGGCGGCGTGTGTTTTTTAATGTGGTGGGTACTGAGAGCCAAAAATTTTTGATGGCACTATAGAGCCAAGATGTCGGCGTGTGTTTTTTTAATGTTGTGGGAGTTGTTTGAGTTTAGGATAAAAGGAGGAGAGTTCGCTTTAGGATTCCAATGTTCTTTTATTGGAATCCTCCTTCTCCTTCTCCTTTTTAACCGGTGAAGACGTGGTTTTTATATATATTAGAATTTCCGACGTGAAGGAAAAAAACATCCTTTTCACCTAAAAGAAAACTACTTTTGATAAAAAAACCATTAGATCGATAGAAAGAGAGAGAAAGGTGATATTCATTATTTTTTTTTCAAATTCAATAAAAAAATAGAGGGAAAAAAAAGGTTTTTAACTTTTTTTAGATCGATAGAAAGAAAGAGAAAAGTGATATTCATTATTTTTTTTTTTTCAAATTCAATAAAAAAATAGAGGGAAAAAAAAGGTTTTTAACTTTTTTTAGATCGATAGAAAGAAAGAGAAAGGTGATATTCATTATTTTTTTTTTTTTCAAATTCAATAAAAAACAACACAACGCCATTTTTTTTCAATAATTCACAAAATGGTTTTATTCAACAAGAACTATTCCAACATTATAAAACAATTCACAAAATGGTTTATTCAACAAGAACTATTGCAACATTATAAAAAACTAACTATGTAACAAAGAAAATGTTTTTCAAACAGGAACATATTTACAAGGTTGACAACGTTGGGAAGGTAAAGTAAATGTCAAACTTTCTACATGGACATCATCATTTTGATGTACATTACGATGGTGAGCTAAAGACAAGAGATAACCATAACGTTCACAAAACCATTGTTGTACTTTAGCATCGTTTCGAACATAGTCACTATCAAAATAAGTCAATAAATGTTCTAAGGAATATCCAAGACTGCGTTGATGAAGATAATGAACACAATATTGTCCACACACCATTGAATCTGATCCTTGTAGTCTCACATTATTGAATCGAGTCGAGACGGCATTTCTTCTCATAAACTCGATGATGTCTTTTTCCAAAGGAGGTAATCCATATGAATCAAAATATTCCACACCATTGTGATTGTTGGGAAAGTACACGGCAATCCAATGGGTTCCTGGTAGATGACTGTCGTCAGTATTGATGACATAGGCATGAACGTTTTTTTGGTTTACGATGAGGTAGTTCATCTTTAGCACATACCACAGGATTCCAAGAAGAAGTATAGGAACCGCGATTCAATAAGTAATGAAGTTCCCTGGTATCCATTTTTGTCCTTCAACAACAGAAATATTGAGTCAGCAATGCACACCTGACTTTATGCTTGAATTGTTCTGTCTTGTAATTCCAAGAATATTCACGTCGGATAGGTTCTGCACTCTGATGAATGAGTCCTTCGATCCGTTTGATCTCCAGAGAAGTCAATGGAGGAAAAGAAGAAGTCTGTAAGACTTTATACCACTGTGTCAACACGTGTTCATCTGAGAGTTGTGTCCAGGCCGTTTCCAAATATTCATCCAATTGTTCTTCACCTGTCAACATCATACATTTGTCGTGTTGTATCTGACTGGGATGATCGTTTTGACATCCATAACATTGTTCTTTAATCAGACTGTTAATGATTGGACTCAATTCCTGAGCATAACAGGTCACTAACTGTTTTTTCGTGTTCTGGCCATCGACAAACCATAAATCCAGTAAACACAGGAACGGAATGGTTTTCTTCTTCTTTGTCTTCTTTTTTTTCTTCTATTTGAGCTACTAAATAAATGACTTCGTCATTATCATTATCCTTTGTGGTAGTTGGTGACTGGTGAATCACTTCACAAAATCCCTCATCTATCTCGATAGGTTCTTCTACGTTCTGCATCTTTTGTTTCTTCTAATAGTCTACAATGACTTCTCTCAAACTGTTGATCTCTAGAGTGTTATCAAATTCTGCATACAAGATGACGTTCACTGTCTGGGTTAGAGCTTGACCAAACTGAAGTTCCACACGAAGGGGGCCTGATTTTATAGGGTGGAAATGTCCTTCATCGCTGCCTTGGTCCGGAGTGAAATCAAATCCCCACAAGGCATACCCTCCTGCATAATCCTCGTACGTAATGCCGTGGCTACTGTCTCGGCCTAACTGTCCTGTGGCTTCATACAGGGTCAAGTAAGATCGTAAGTAATTTCTCTCGCCACCAAAGTCAGGTTCAAAAGGTCTGGTACACAAGGTCTTGCCATCTCGACTGACATCTATCTTGGTGACGTTAAAGTGTTCAAACTGGAACGGATTCTGACTGATGGCTCCGTTGAAGGCTGCATTAGAAACCATACCAATGATCAAACGTTTAGGGAGCTGTCCTTGGAAGATGTGATCTTCGACTATGGATCGGAGTCCAGCGGCTGCAGTAAAGGTTTTCACTTCCACACGTCTAAGAGGATACTTAGCAGTGGTTCTGCTCAAGGTTTGACTGATGTCGTTAGCTACTTTGGGTAAGACTTCTACACGTCGCACATAAAGTTTGGCTTGTTGAATGATGGTTTTCCACTCGTTAGCAAAAGCTATCAAATGGAAAGCGGCACTACTGCGATTCAGTCTCAGACGTACATCTACTCCGTTCAACAAATACTTGTCTTGCAACCACATGTCCAAATGCAAACGATCCATCAGTTCTAAACTGTTTCCTCTGATTTTCTTTCGGCGTTCGTTAAATCCCACATTATGGGGATCTGCTGGAATTATTTTATGAGCAGCATCATCAGTCTGGTCAATCCTCGCCCCTGTTGACGGGGTTATGTCGTTGAAGGCACCCGCGGTGTCAGGTTTCCAGACCACCGAAGCATCCAGATGAGTGTTCTTGGCATCTTTTCCGTACGACAAGAGATTTTCCAAATAAGCACGGTAAGGGTAAGTATCCAAACTGCTGCTGATCAGTTTGTTATTCAAGTACAAATCTACTCCACTGAACAAAGAATGAAAGAAATTATTGACGGGAGCTACTAGGGAAGCTTCCACAGGAAGGCTGTTGTCACTTTTTTGTACTAGCAGTTTCAGGTACAAGTAACTGTTATTCAGATCGATGTAATCTTCGGTTTGTCCTTTGATATCAAATTCGATAGGAGCTGAATCCGTCAAAGACGATACAGGATGAAATTCCACCCATTGGGATTCTTGCATTGTCATCATGGTGGGACGCATAGAAAACAGTTCTAGTTCGGACTTGGTACATTCGCAAGAATCTCGGTGCATCATTTTCACAGTTTAGTAATCAAATACGTCTAATTCTCTACCAGTTCTTCTTCTTTTCTTATTTTTTCTGGAAGTACTACTGTCGTGTGTTCTTTTATGAACTTTGAAAGGATTTTGAGGTTGTCGTCTCTTTCTACCTTGTCCTTGCTGCTGTGAAGTAATGCCAGAGTCTGAAGCATGAAGCGTATTTATAGGATTTTCTCGGAGACCTAAAAGATCTTTACCAGTCGTCATCAACACATTTTTGCCTGCTCTCAAAAAGGCTTCTTTAGGATTTTGTTTGTCGATGAGGACGTTTTGCAAAAATTCTTTTCCTTGTGTCAAAGCAGCATCTTTTAAGGCATGAAATCCTCGAGTCACCATCGGTTTCAAAATAGGAGCTACCGTCCGAAAAGCTGATTTTAACATATCTCCTAAACCATGTCCTCGTTGTCGAGCCACTCCTTGGTACACTGGATACATTTTTTTTGAGGAATGTTAGAGAACTTGTTTTTTTTCGAAAATGTAGTTTCACCGTGACTTTTCCTTGGTCAATGAATGGAACACTTTGTCCTAAATCTCCTTTTATACTAATCTGGACACTGTCAAAATACGATTTACTGACTGGAAGATAATGAGGATGTACAAATTCACGGTGAAACGTGAAAGGTGTTGCCACCAACACTAGCATTACTAGTGGTAGTACTTCCACCCTCTTCGTCCACAGTAACACTAGAACCACCACCACCACCAATATCTAATTTGAAAGGAATGACTCTCAGTAAGGGAGCAGAGGTGTGTCCCACCACGTTGTACTCCACCACATCAGAGTAGACAAACATTAAATTCAGTCCACCATTCAATTCGATAGGATGTTTAAATTTATGTCCAAATTCTACGTTGGTTCCAAACTCTAAATCACTTTCAGCGGTAAAATCTTTTATTTCCACCCAAAATACCAAACAATCCAGAGCAAAATTCAATGGTTAAGTATTTTCTCTCTTCCAAAGGTAAACCTTTATCTTTCTCAGTAAGGAGTTGCCCTCTCTCTTTGAAAAATTGGACAATTAAACGTCGTGCCAAAGCATGGTAAGCAATTCTTACAAATTTATTGGCTGCTGATATGGCTTGGCTAAATTGGCGTGCAAACTGGGTTCTAATGGTGTCCACCAAATGTTCAGGACTAAAATAATACCCTGTAGGAATTCTCAGAGTAATCTGAGAATAGACAGTAGGACTAGTAGATTTAGGATCTGGTACTAACTTTTTGAATGATCCTTTCATGTCTGGATCTTCAGGGTCTTCTTTCCAGATTTCAGGATCATTATTTACCAAGTGATCATGTATTTTTTTGTTCAAGATTTGTACAACCATAGTGTTTTGAGTTTTGTTGATGTTTACGATTTGCGTAGGATGAATGATTTCTACCAAACTCACTTCCCAATGAGCATCGTGATCCAATTGAATGGCTTGAGGTAATTTGGCCGTGAAACAACATAAGGTGTTGTTGGGAAACACATCCATGGAACTGTCACTAGGTAACGTTAAATAAAATTGGTCATTCATAGTTCCAAAGTAGTGGTTCTGGTGTCCGAGGTGTCACTCAAGTGAACAGAAGAAGGATGTTCAAAAGGTTCCAAAAGAGGACTGGTAGTATTTTGGTGGTGGTGGTAACTGGACGAAGAAGAAGAAGGTGGACTGGCGTTGTTGTTGTGGTGACTATTGTCGTTCGTGTTCGTAAATTTCAAAGAGGGACTGGGTAAAAGATAACCGATGCAACTGCTCAGTAAAATGGTCCACAATTGTTTGTCTCCTTGTTGTAAACTCAAATTGGCAATAGCTGCTCCGATGACACAATACACTACAAAGATTTGGCAGAAAAAGACGATTTGATTTTTAGGCACACGTTCTCCACACCACACCCAAAGGGGTTGTTTTTGTAATTCTTGAAGAGAAGAACTTTCCGAAGGAGTCGTCTGGGTGGCTACTGTGTTGAATGGCATGTTGTGAGTTTACTTCTTTTTCTTTTTATAGTCGACGACTTGAGAAGCTGCAATCCAAGAATCAAAACTAGGGGGATATCCTTTCCAACGTACTTTGACTTCTTCTATTCGACGTTTACCAACTTTACGTGTTCTTTGTTCGAGAATGCTTTCGATGTCGTACAAGGTGTCTTCTTTTTTGGTCACTCGTTGTAACTCAGGCAAGTAAAATGTTCCTTTGAGTACTTCACCGTGCATGTCTTCCAATTTATAGACGGGAGGATCACGTCCACGGACGGGGGTAGTGACACGAAACAATTCGGTAGTCCAGTTAGGTAAATAACCTTTGTCAAAAGTACGTTTGGTTTTTCCGATGCGAACCCAATCTCCCGTCTTTAATAACTTCAACAAGGATGTTTTCTTTTTCTTCTTTTTTTTGGTCTGCTGGGGTGAACCAAATAATTTATCAAACACAGACACTTCGTTTTCAGGGCTGACGTCTTCGGGGGTACATCCAATGCTACGATGGTACGATTGATTGTACGCTTTGACCAAATGAGGTAACACGTCGATGTACTTGAGAGTATGTTGATGTGTAAAATATTTCCACATGCGTTCTTTCAAAGTTCTTTGAAAACGTTCCACAATACTGGCTTTGGTTTCAGGATTTTCGGTCGTAAAAAAATGAATTTGTCTTTGTTTCAATTCTTTTTGAAAAGCTTGGTTTAGAAATTCGGTACCTTTGTCCGTTTGCCATCGTAAAGGTTGACGTCCACTTTGTTTCAAGACCAATTTTAAGGCTCGTACCAATTCGGTACTGCTTTTAGAAGTCAAAGGCACGACCCAAGCAAATTTGGAAAACACGTCGATGACACAAAACAAATATTTGTGACCACGATTGTAAGTGGCTAAATGAGAGACGTCCGCTAAATCGGCTTGCCATTGATGATCGATCCCTTCCACTTGAGTAGTACTTCTAGAAAATTTACGTCGAATGGGCTTGTGTAACGTGTACGTTGATTGTTCTTGTAACCATCGTCGTACTTCAGGCAAACGTACACTTTTCAATTGACTTTTAGCAGCTCGATATAATTTTTGAACTCCTCCGTAACCAGCAGCATGACCAGGATTGTAATAAATGGTGGCTAACAGTTTCTCCATGATGATGATGATTTTCCTCAAGAATAAGTTAACCAATTTCCAATACTCTTTTCTTCGTGAGGTATCTTTTTGGATTGTTGTTGTTTACGTGTCCGACGTGCTACTGGGGTAAAAGAGGGAGTTCGAACATCAGGGGTTATCGGTTCTGTTTTGACTTCTTTCTTTACTTCTTTCTTTTTCTCTTCTGAGGGTAAAGGGGTAGACCTCTTCTTTTTTATCCAATCCGGGGTGGCTAACTTTTTTATTTTTTTAAGAGGTGGAGTTAGTAAAAACTCTTCTTCTTCTTCTTCTTCTTCTTCTTCTTTTTCTTCTTTTTCTTTTTTGATAGTCACTTTAGGTTCGCTTTTCATGAGAGCCTTAAAATCTCTCAGAGTGGGTGAAGCTGTTTCGTCAACTGCTTTTTGGCGAAAGAGTTGTAGACGTTGTAAAAGTTGACCGTACCGTTGGGATTTTTCTGTTTCAGACACATTGTTTTGTTCCATCAGGGATTGTAATTCTTGTTGTAACTGAGACATTTCGTTAAGATTAGGATTGGGTGGTAAATGAGGTATCCGTTGTTCGTTCCAACGATGAAATTCCATCCATCGTTTGTAAGGTACTAAAGTCAGTTTTCGTCCTTCCATTTCATTCAAAGGTACCAAAAAGGTGTGGTCATTTCAGAGAAGGGTGGTCCTTTTTATCTTCTTTTTTTGGTTATCGCATGACCCCTCCTAAAAGTGGTCCAGCAATCGTTCCTAATAAAGGAGCGGCTATTTTTAACAGCGGTCCTAACAGCATAGGTAGAAATCCTCCTCGTTGTACCAACATTTTTTTCTTTTGTTGAAGAGGTATTTTCTTTTTCACCATTTGACGAAGAACATTCCGATGTTTCCCTAATTTTTGTTTCTGTATCTTAGACAAAGGTACCGTTCCTTTCAACACGTTCAAACAACATTCACACACGGTATCAATGATTTCTTTAGGAGCTGTTTGAATGAGTTGTTTTCGCATGGGAGAATTGGATTTGCTCAAGACAGACAAGACATCCAAATGTTTAGCCAGACGAGGGGGAAGTCGTCGTCCTTTTTTGGTGGTTTTCTTCTTTTCTTGGTGGTGTACACGTTTGGGAGCCATCTTTTTTAGTCGGTAGAAAACAAGTCTGAAGTCTTTTAGCAGGGTACCCTTCTATTTTATACTGGAACAGTTCTCCACTGATTGTCTGCACGACGTACCAACTTCACGACAGGTCTGACTCGACGTTGAGGTGTTTTCAAAGGACTAAATCGTCTCAATTCTTCTTTGGATAAATCCACTAAACTTTGTAAGATACCAGTTCTTTCTTGGACTTTGGTTTTAGGGGATGGTACTTTGTGGGTGGCTGCTGCCATGGCTAAATCAGCTGAAGTCGACGGTCCCGACGGGGTCACTTTCGAAATAGGTTTCCATTTTTGCATCAAATTAGGAAACACGGATCTTAAGTCTGGTTTTACAGGCATCATGGTAAAAGGGGGTGGTGAAGAAGACAAAGAGGAAGAAGTGGACGCAAAAGGAGACCTCGTCACTGCTGGTGGTGATGGTAAGGGTAGTGGTGGTGTTTTGCGGGTGTACGTTTGCGTCCTGGTTGCAGTACCTCTTTTACGTCGGGTGTTAGTGGTGGTAGTAGGTGTGGTTTTTTTCTTCTTTTGGGTACGACTTTTCTTTTTCTTGGGGCTGGTTTTCTTCTTCTTTGGACTTTTCTTCTTCTTTTTAGGAGTTGTTTTGGTTTTGGTATCATTAGGATCCCATTTCAAAAGGGAACGAATCATAACCCCTCCTAAAGAACCACTTCCACCAGGAGTTAAAATGATTTGTTTTTTAGTCCGTGAATCGATTCTAGGATCAGCCAGTTGTGACAATGCCGATTTATGTCTTTGAAAAAAAACGTTGAGTTTGATGAGGGATGTGAATGATACCTTGTAGTAATTGACGTGCTGTCAAAGTAAACCATCGTAACACTTCTTTAAGACTCGCTTCTAACAAATGAGCACGGACTTGTGCATTTTTTTCACGACTGATGCCATACAAGGCACGAATCAATTTAGCCGAAGGATGAGATTGAAAGGAAGTCATCTTCTCTCCAAAAAGAGTGTGAGACAGAAATGACGTCGTAGGTTGTTTTTATAGTTTTTTTTTTTAAAAATGGGCTGAAGGGGACGTGTAAATGACAGGACCCCCTTCTTCACTCCAAGAGTGAAAGATACTGGCACGAAATCTCAAATAGTCAGGAGTGGTCGGTTTTAAGTCAATGAGTAAATACTCGTGAGGGGTTTGAGTGGCATCGTCGTACGCATAATTGAGCCAAGGAGCTCCTAACTGTTTGGCTAACACTTGTACTTGAGATTTGTCTCTGGGACTTTTAAACAAGACAACGTAATGAGAATTCAAACTGATGGTTCGATGGGCTTTACTTTGTTGAAATAAATTTTGAGTAATGTAGACAATGCTGGCATTACGATGGTGTCCTTTTCGTGTAAACCAAAGTTTAATTTCTTCTTCGTCTTCTCCTAACATGTCATCAAAAATAACTAAATGAGTTTGACTCACGTCAGACACGATTCCATCGTCTTCGTGAGGAATACCATCCATAAAGGAAATGGTTTCTCCTTGACTTTCTTTCAATAACGTGTAAGACGGTTGCCACTCTTTGTAACACCACACGATGCGTTGAGGTGGACGATCAAACAAATCAGTTTTGTGTTCGATCAATCGTTTGACAAATTCGGTTTTACCTGAACCACTCGGTCCAGCAATTAACATGTTAAATGGATGGCGCAGATACAAAGCATTCCAACTTTGACGATCTAACTTTTCGTCAATTACTTTCACCACAGAAGAGGAGGAGGAAGCAGACGAGGTAGAAGAAGATGTAGCCATGATTGAGGTAAGAAGATTTTTGAGAAGAAGACAAAAAATCCAAGGCATTTTATACGATTTTCATACACGTTTATTTTTTAGAGAAAAAAAGTAACTTACCAACCAACAAAATAACATATTTTTTACAAGTCATTCATTTTTTACAGTACGAGTGAGAAAATAGCAAAGTAAAATCATCAGGTACACAATGAAGGGTCCTACGGAAACCATCAAACTGTCATATAAACACGTCAATGTACAACAATAGTTTCGTGTCCTAGTCATGAAAGACACTGTGTTTTGGGGTGACATTCTTCTTCTCGTCTTTTGTTTTTTTGAATCCTCTGACGGTAGCGGTGGTGGTGGTAAAGAAGGGTGGTGTTCCTCCTCAAGAGGTATTGGAACCACACAGTGGTGGTGTCAGGTACTTCTTCTTCTTTTTCTTCTTTTAGGGTTTCCCATCGAGGTTCCCCTTTTTTCACTTTTAGAACCTTATGGATAAGTGGCCAAATCTTTGCTGAACTGGGCCACTTCTTGTAACCAATATTGGAAACCAAGGTTTCTTCAGGGTCGTACATCTTTCCAATGGAAAAGGTGTTGGTGTAACTCACTAGCAAAACACACTTCTTGAAATGTTTTATACACAGATAAAGTGTGACGAATATCTTCTTCACATGGAAGTGCGTCACTAATTTTCATTACACCTCTCAACGCTTTACGTACAATGTGTCTTTCGTGGACTGATAAAATTAAGTTTTTATAGTCTTCATCTTCTTCTACTAAGTCCGAAGAAGAACACAGGGTCATATTGTTTTTTGGAACTCAACAACAATTGAGTCCAAAACAACCACGGATCGTTCAAAAGAATCCAAGGCAAACACTTGTCCTCAAAAATAGTCCACAACGAATGTCCTGGAAAACGAATTCCAAGATAAGAAGTCACTAAGACACATACCACATAACGTCCAAAATTTAATGGACACAGTTCTTGTATCACTTTTTTATAATCCTCTAAGGTCTTAATTTTATCTATGCTTTCCTTCCACGGAATCCGTTTCACCAGTGGCGTGTAGAGTTCAGGCATACCCACTCTTTTATAGCCAGGCTGTGTCAAACAATACTAGACACTTAGTGGTGACGGGCTAGATCTTTGGCAAACTCTTGGTAAATCTTTTCGCGCACTTCCAAAGGCAAGCCACGAATGTACTCTGGTAAAAGTTTCCGTATTCTTCTAAAGAAGAAGTATTCTCCTCCGACATGGAATTTTTTTAAAAAACTACTACTTCTTCTTCTGTTTGGCATCTGGCTCATCGTACCCGTACTCTTCTAAGGCTACTAAAGGTAAGAAGTGACAGTGCGGAGACCATCTGGCATGTTCAATGTAAGCTGAGTCGGTAGGCTCCCAATGGCGAAGTTCCACACCGCAACTAAAACATTGAACTTTATCTCCTTCTCCCGTGTATTTAAATCCAGATCTAGCTAAAACCTTCCGGTTTAGGTCCTTCTAGAAATTTTGGCCACTTGTCTTGGAATGACTCCAGTCGACTTTCATACTTGGAATAACCAAATAAAGTCACAGGTATTCTGATATGCAAATAGGGATCCACATTCACCTTGTTGTCATTAACGTCAATACCAAACCGTACAGAATCCGTTTCATCGCATGGTACTGCATCACACTCCAAGTCGTGGTGACTCATCTTTTTTTTTCTTCTTGCTTCTTGGTCCACGTTGAAAGTGAGAATGAAGGGTTAGGTTTGGAAGGGGTTCCTTTTTTATACTTCTCCAAATCGGCGTGTCCGTAAGGTAAAGTCGTGTGATCTGGAAGTCTCACTCTTTTTTGGTACACGATGCGATACACTTTTTGAACAGGTCGAGTCACAATTTTATGATTTGGTAGGCGAACAATCTTGTGAGGTTCTAACGTGGCTACTTGAAAATCTTTCACTTGTCCAGACAGCAGAGCATTTTTTTAAAACCTCAAAGTTCACGACTTGGTTAGTTCGATAATTCAGAGTCAATCCTTTGACTTTACAGGAAGTGTGAAGTTGACCTTGAGGGTCTCGGTATCGGTACCCATAATTTTTAGGACCACCGCTAGCAAAACTCAGGATGGTATCTTGAGGGTGCTCGTCTGTCCAGGCTCCTAATCGATCTCCTTGAATGGTAGGGTGGGGACAACCGGGACGATGAATGTAAATGCAACTGTCAGTATCAAAATACAGAACACGATCTCCCAAGACTTCTAATGCTTCGTCATACAATTTTAAACGAGCATGAGCAGTCACGTAGGCGGCAATGACTACGTTACTAAACTTGTCAGGTTTAACAAACTTGGGTTCATCTTCAAAATTAACAATGATCAAATCCTCACGGACGATTTCGACGTGCTTGACTAAAATACTTTTGTCGTCCACCAGTTGAAAGTAACGATAAGGATCGTCCACGTATTCCGTTTTGGGTAAGATCGTACGTTGAGCCATTTTTTCCCCACAAACAATTCAACATCACTTTAGCAAACGATCTTTTTCCTTCATTTTTTTCTACCTCTTCTAAAGTGATGCCTTCGATGTTACGGTATTCTTCTTTGAATCGAACTTTGTCTTCGGGAGTTTGACACCACAAAGGATAACCACTAGCTTCTTGTTTCAGTTTGAGAAATTGGTTCACGTACCCCGAAAAAATGCCTGGATGATGAGTAGCGTCGTCCTTTTGGTATTGGGCTGTCGTTGGAAAGTGCCAAATTTCATACACGTTCAATAAACGGTATCCACGATCCAATGCCCGAAACAATTCGGCACTGACCCACGTTCCTATCATTGAACGTTCTTCCTCTGTGTGGTGACAGGGATGATCTTGGTTACACATTTCGGCACACGTCCGACATAAAGGAAACATCAATTTTCCTTGACAATGGCAAGGTAAGATGGGATGAAACAAGTTTGTGGGAGGTAAAACTTTACATTTGATCAATCCTTCGTATTGACGAATCTGTTCCACGTCGATGTGCTCTGTTAAAATTTCAGGGTGTCCGGTAGGAAAACGAGCATATTTACACACCCAAGGATACAAAGAACACACGTCGATGTATTTGATTTCTTCTCCTTGGGATTCGTTCACATCGTACAATAATCGAGTAGCATTGGTTCGTCCTCCAAATAAACTGTGACGTGGATCTAAAGGTTCGATGTCGGCTGCGTCGTAACTTTGAGTGATGGTTGTAAATTCAGGATCGATTTTCAAACGTCGATCGTACTCGTGTTCCCACATTTCTATCACTTCGTAACCTTGACTTTCTAACTGAAATCGTCGTTGACAAGTCTGTTCATATAACTGATCCATGGTAGAATCTGAATAAGGGCTTTTCATGTCTCGGTCAGGATAACAAGTAGGGCATCCGTGAAACAAACATCCCTGAAACTCGTACACAATGTGCGGGTTTTCTAAATCCCAACCATCCACAGAATAACCTCCAATCTTTTTTTCTCCTCCACCGTTTCTAGCATGTTGTATCCATTTGTCTTCTTTTTGACATAAGTAATGAAGCCAACGTAAAGCTTTGACCGAATATTGACGACTAGCAAAGACCCAATTGTTGGAGTCGATGATGGCTAGTTGGTTTTCGGGCATGAAATGTTGTCTGTAGACTAAGGAACAGGCTTTAGGTAAGGTGGATGCCTCTTTCAAAGGATCAACCTTTGCACTATCGAGAAATAACTCTCGAAATTTTCCACAACAACGTCTTAAAATATCTACATCCGATCGACAATATTTGAGCATCTCTTCTTGAAAGTCAAAAGGATCGTTCTGGTGAGCCCGGTACCAAGCGTGAAAAGCTTCTCGCTGTTCGGGTCGCATTCCATCGGGGTCATAATCATGAAGGTCAGGTAAATGAGGTAGGACGGCCTGTTGATTAGCTTCCGTGTTAAAGAAGTGAGGAAAGTAACCTTTGGCCATTTCTGTCATACCAAACGTTTTTGGCATGCAACTCAAAGGCATAGCCAAATAACTCATCGAATCTTTGAATTGAACTTGTCCTACTTTCATGTAGATGAGCTTTTTTCCATTCATGGTGACTTCAGGACGTTCGGTTCCATGGTTCAAATAATAATTAAGTAAAAACTGTCCATCATATCCCGAAAAATTGTGAGCTATGACGGTTGCATACCGATGACAATCTCCGTAACGATGAATGTCTTCTTCACTCCAACTGTCGTGGGTGGTAGGGTCTAAAACCCATTCAGCAAACTCCGACAAAGTATTCACTCCACGAAAGATTTTTTCACGTCCTCCTGGAATCCGACTACAATGAGGACAGTGAAAATGAATCGATTCTTGAATGCACTGATCACAAGCCCGATGGGCTACACAAAAATTTGGAATGTGAGTACCTGTTTCTTGCATACATTCAAAATCAAAAAAGATGAAATCTACTTGTTTCTTGTTTTTCTTCATCTTCTTTATTTCTTCTTTCTTCTCTATCTTGTCAAACTTTTGAATAAAACATCGATGATCAAAATCGACGATCTGATGACAAATAGAACATTTTTTCTTGCCAGCACAAACGTGTGCTTTGGGGTTGTTGGAACGAATGAGTTGTCCACACGTAGAACACAATTGTAATAACTCACAAGCACATTTTTGTTGCTGACCTTGGGTCTTGCGATGCTGTTGATAGCAAGTAGGACTGACAAAACGGCGTCGACAGGTTTTACAATACATGTGATGTTGTTTTGGTTCAGGAAGGCATGGTGGGTCGGATAAACAACCTCGACATCTTGCTCCACAAGCAATGTGTCGCTCCCTATTATTACACCCTTTGTTACATTTCTCACAGAAGTAAGAGCATCCCAAAAATCCAGTAATACTGGTAATGGTATCAAAATGTTCTTGATGGTGATATAGATGAATGTATTTTCCTTCAGGAAAATCAGGGCCTCGAAACAATAGAGCTCCACGCACTTCTTGAGGGTGAACTTTTAATGTATAATGAGGAGCCAAAACATCTTGAAGTTGCTGTAATTGAGAAATACCACACACAGTCTCTTTAGGGATCCCTGCTTGTTGTAACAAGAGTTCTGCTTCTTTTCGTTGTTGGGGTCTTTGCGATCGTTTAATGTTCATCCAGGCTTTTTTCCATTCTTTGCTCTCATTCTTGTTAGCATAGGTACGACCTACCACGATAGCTCGAGCCAAGCACATTGAATCTTCAGTATTGTTGATTTGAACGACACTGCGTTTGGTAGTAAGAAGATCATCCACCAATAACGGTTTTCTACTTCGTCCACTTCCTCGAGGTGGAGAAACGTGAGTCAAGTAAACGGTAGCCTTTCCATCGGTGATGGTAAATTTGTCGTTTGATTGTTGTACATGTTCTATTTTTGACATAACTTTATCTGGCGTTAATTCTGCCGGGGTACTAAATTCAATCCAAACAGGACTCTTCAATTGGTCATGATGAATGGCAAGTCTCAACCGATCGTCTTCTTTGGCTCCACATTGCCGTTTTAAGTTCTGTAACACAGATTCCCACAAATTGGTAATGAACCGCGCCGCTTTCTCTGGAGGTACTTGAGACTTGAAGTCTTTGAAGTGTACTGTGTGAGTATACGCCGTGGTCCTAAATTTTCGAGAAGTGATTTTTTGTGTCTCTCGAATCCGATAGTAATTTTCAGGAGCCACGGTAGCGGTAGCGGTAGCGCTAGTAGTAGGACTTTCTTGGTCAGGGGTTCTGGTGTTGGTACTAGTAGTAGTGACTTTGGTTTTGGAAGTTTGGGTTTCAGGTTGTTGTTCACTCATTTCGTCTTCAAAGTCACTAGCATGGACTTGAGCCAGTACTTCCTCTAAGGGTGTTTCAGGCGGCACGGAATACCTTTGTCGTCGTGGCCTCTTGGTTTGTTCTTGTTCTTCTTCTTCTGTTTTATCATGGTTTGGGTGTGATCTTTTCATCTTGAACTTTACTTTGAAACTGATTCAGATTTCACCCAGGCCCCTTTATATAGAGAGAGGAGAGTATATAAAGAGAGAGCTTCGTACCTTCAGAATCAGTCTTTGGAATTGTACTTTCAAACTGTGAAGATGGAAGAGTCAAGAAGAAAAGATCGATGTCACAATAAAGGACATCCTCCTGCTTGGTATTATTGGAATTATCTAGCTAAAGGAAGATCAATAATAGATAAAAGACAAGATACTTGCTATATCTGTAAAGAGAAAGGACATTGGGCTACACAATGTCCACAACGGCAACACCAAAACAGAGATAAAAGTGAAGATACTTGTTATATCTGTAAAGAGAAAGGACATTGGGCTACACAATGTCCACAACGGCAACACCAAAACAGAGATAAAAGTGAAGATATTTGTTATATCTGTCAAAAGAAAGGACATTGGGCTCCAGAATGTCCCAAACGTCAACATCAAAAGATAGACAGAAGAAAAGATATCTGTTATCATTGTAAAGGACCAGGACATTGGTCTTATGAATGCCCTCAGAAAGTAGAAGAAAAAGAAACTCTAGCAGAGGAGAGGGAGGAAGCCGATTCAACAACAACAAACCTAGAAGAAGAAGAAGAACATATCATCAAGAAAAGTAAGAAGAGAGTAAGAAGAATGGAAGACAGTGAGAATGATGAAGAAGAAAAAATGGAAGACATGATTCCTGTGACAATTAGGATTCCTATGAAGAAGAAATTCAAGAGAGACAGTGAGAATGAAAAAGAAAAGGAAACTATGACTACAGTGTTTCAATTCAAGAAGGACAAGCATTACAGAAAGTGAACTTTGTTTTCTTGTGTGTTTTTTTTTTGGTGTTATATGTTATATTGATGAATTATTTTGTAAAAAAATTGGATGAATACAACAGACTGGAGAGAAAAAAAGTAAGTGGCTTTGTGTTATTTTGTTTTAGAGTAGAAATGTACGTACAATCTTTCAATCGATCTAATGGTTTTTTTTGTGTTATTTTGTTTTAGAGTAGAGATGCACGCACAATCTTTCTCTTTCTTTCTATCGATCTAAAAAAATAATCAATATCACCTTTCTCTTTCTTTCTATCGATCTAATGGTTTTTTTATCAAAAGTAGTTTTCTTTTAGGTGAAAAGGATGTTTTTTTCCTTCACGTCGGAAATTCTAATATATATAAAAACCACGTCTTCACCGGTTAAAAAGGAGAAGGAGAAGGAGGATTCCAATAAAAGAACATTGGAATCCTAAAGCGAACTCTCCTCCTTTTATCCTAAACTCAAACAACTCCCACAACATTAAAAAAACACACGCCGACATCTTGGCTCTATAGTGCCATCAAAAATTTTTGGCTCTCAGTACCCACCACATTAAAAAACACACGCCGCCATCTTGGCTCTATAGTGCCATCAAAAAATTTTGGCTCTCAGTACCCACCCTTAACTACTTGGAGACCTTCACATTAATTGAGCAATACATTCTATGTCTGGATACATTCATATTATTAATGTGTAGTACATTCTATGGCTGGATACATTCATATTATTAATATGTAGTACATTCTATGTCTGGATACATATTATTAATGTGTAGTACATTCTATAGCTAGATAGAGTTATTCATATTACTAATATGCAGTACATTATATGGCTGGATATAGATATTCATATTACTAACATGTAGTACATTCTATGACTGGATATAAACATTCATATTACTAATATGTAGTACATTCTATGGCTAGATATATTCATATTACTAATAAGTAGTACATTGTTTGAATGGATGCAGACAGTCGAAGATTCACTCTCGTAGAATAGTAATTCAAAGAAAGCCAACTGCTAAATGAGTAAGCGTGACTTAGTGAGCCATCTGATGATTTACGATGAAGTAATGCATACTATCACGTGATATACATTATATAGATACTAGCTTCACTTACCGAGTATGATGTAGTGAATTTCATTTTAAATGTCGTTAAAGAAATAGATGCACTAGTAGAACTGAGTGTAGTACAGTGATGAATTTGTACACTTGTATTCTTTTGCCTTTCTTTTGTAAATAAATTGTTTTGTTTGTATTTTGTTTTCTTTTTTGTTTGAAACCAGTTCTTTGTCCCATCATTTACCATAACCCCACCCCAATCTCCCGTCAATCCTGTGGCAATCTATCTATCCATCGCAATCATATTGAAAAACCAACAGAAATGCTGTGATATTTTTTTAAATTATCGGTGTTCTCCACTAAACCACTATGGAACTTTCTGAAACCTAAAGAATTGCCATGTGAAAACGCTAGGAAGATGCTAAATTCTAAGAGTAAGCGTTTGATTGCTTAATGCATTGCCATATCACACTAATTCATGGACTATGGCGTATTTGACTTTTCTTCATAGCAGAATTTACAGCTGTAAAGAAATATGTGAAGTGGTCCAAGCTTTGAATGGTTTACTCAAACGATAGGTGACATTTGGAGAGATTATAGAGGGTTTGAATATATAAACAAGTCTAAGAGTAGTGGTGATATCCGCTTTAAGGAGTGCTGGGTTAGTTATCATTTGGAGAGCCCTCTGTCAGCCAGCGTGACATGGGCCAAGTGTCTCTTTATTTTATAACACCTGACACCAGCCGGTTGGTATTCACAAGCGCCATCTGTCACCACTGTGGATGGCTGAGCTGAGCTGATAGATAAAATGGTATTTTGAGAACTTGTCGAGAGTTTTATACTGGAAAACTACATTCTTTTTTTTAAACAGCTTAAGTGCTCGAAAGAGTATTCGAAACGATTGCTATTTATACACAAGGAGATGAAAACTTGTGAAGTTGACTCCATATATCATAGACAATAAACATTCCGTGCATAGTCAAGTGTTTGTGTGTGTGTGTGTGTGTGTGTGTGTGTGTGTGTGTGTGTGTGTGAGTGTGTGTGTGTGAGTGATAGTGTGTGTGTGTCTGTGTGTGTGTGTGTGTGTGTGATTTTATTGATTGGCCTCCATATTTTTAAAGAAAAGAATTTGTCCAATATTATCATGTCAGAACTTCAGAAGAATGTACGAGGGATTTAGCATAATGCATTAAGATGTGTAAAGTACATTTTAGTAGAAACAATAGTTACTGATTTTTGTTACATGTAATATTGTCGTATGTGACTAGTCAAGCTAGGTAATGAGTGTGTGACTAGTCATGCTAGGGAATGAGTATGTGACTAGTCATGCTAGAGAATAAGTATGTGACTAGTCATACTAGGGAATGAGTATGTGACTAGTCATGCTAGGGAATGAGTATGTGACTAGTCATGCTAGGGAATGAGTGTGTGACTAGTCATGCTAGGGAATGAGTATGTGACTAGTCATGCTAGGGAATGAGTAAGTGACTAGTCATGCTATGGAATGAGTGTGTCACTGGTCATGCTGGGGATGAGTAGATGACAAGGCATGCTAGGGAATGAGTATGTGACTAGTCATGCTAGAGAATGAGTAAGTGGCTAGTCATGCTAGCGAATGAGTAAGTGACTGGTCATGCTGGGGATGAGTAGATGACTAGTCATGCTAGGGAATGAGTATGTGACTAGTCATGCTAGGGAATGAGTATGTGACTAGTCATGCTAGGGAATGAGTATGTGACTAGTCATGCTAGGGAATGAGTATGTGACTTTTCATGCAGAGGAATGAGTGTGTGACTAGTCATGCTAGGGAATGAGTGTGTGACTAGTCATGCTAGGGAAAGGGTATGTGACTAGTCATGCTAGGGAATCAGTGTCTGACTAGTCATGCTACGGAATGAGTGTGAGACTTGTCATGCTAGGGAATGAGTGTGTGACTAGTCATGCTAGGGAATGAGTAAGTACCTAGTTATGCTATGGAATGAGTATTGACTAGTCATACTGGAGATGAGTAGATGACAAGGCATGCTAGGGAATGAGTATGTGACTAGTCGTGCTAGAGAATGAGTATGTGACTAGTCAAGCTAGGGAATGAATGTGTGACTAGTCATGCTAGGGAATGAGTATGTGACTAGTCATGCTAGGGAATGAGTGTGCGACTAGTCATGCTAGGGAATGAGTATGTGACTAGTCATGCTAGGGAATGAGTATGTGACTAGTCATGCTAGGGAATGAGTGTGCGACTAGTCATGCTAGAGATGAGTAGATGACAAGGCATGCTGGGGATGAGTAGATGACAAGGCATGCTAGGTAACGAGGATGTGACTAGTCATGCTAGGGAATGAGTGTGTGACTAGTCATGCTAGGGAATGAGTATGTGACTAGTCATGCTAGGGAATCAGTATGTGACTAGTCATGCTAGGGAATCAGTATGTGACTAGTCATGCTACGGAATGAGTATGGGCGCCAGTCACGCAGAGGAATGAGTATGTGACTAGTCATGCTAGGCAATGAGTATGTGACTAGTCATGCTATGGAATGAGTATATGACTAGTCATGCTAGGGAATGAGTGTGTGACTAATCATGCTAGGGAATGAGTAGGTGTTGATAATTAGGAATCTATTCTTAAGTATAAATGAAAATTCAAGTTCGATTGTAAATGGATCAATGCTAATCTGGTGATCGATATGTTGTGATAAGTTATAGTCAATATACATATTCACAGACTTTAAATCCTGAATTTCAACCACTCATAAAGTTTGATAATAAAACAAACAATTAAAAAACACATTTAATTGGTTGAGTATCAAACATGCAGCTACTTAACTTTAGTGTGAGATCCTTATTTTAATCTTTGTTTAACGTAACCTAAAAACACGTGGATTAACATGATACAACCTAAACACACGTGGATTAACATGATACAAATTTGACTTAGTAACATTTTACTCGATAATCTAAATGTAATACTATCCTTTCACCTGATGACAGGGCTCCCGCTTTAATGTTGTATGCTTGAAATTATAATTATGTAGCTTCTGACGAATTAATTATTTCTAACGGGTGTTTATGCACCTTATACAGGAATCAACCTATTTGTGAAGAATGGAATCTCCGTTTCGTTTGTTTTCTAAGTTTCGCTGATTTCGAGCTGCTCTGAGCTGCTTTGTACAAGTATTTTCCCGCATATAAATCACATACAGTGTAAATATTAGAAGGTAAATTAGACGCTTGCTCGTCTGGACAGTATATAATTGAAATTTTAATCAATTAGGCACTCGTCTGGACAGTATATAATTGAAATTTTAATCAATTAAGCACTCGTCTGGGCAGTATATAATTGAAATTTTAATCAATTAGGCATTCGTCTGGACAGTATATAATTGAAATTTTAATCAATTAGTTACTCGTCTGGACAGTATATAATTGAAATTTTAATCAATTAGGCACTCGTCTGGGCAGTATATAATTGAAATTTTAATCAATTAGACACTCGTCTGGACAGTACATAATTGAAATTTTAATCAATTAGGCACTCGTCTGGACAGTACATAATTGAAATTCTAATCAATTAGGCACTCGTCTGGACAGTATATAATTGAAATAATCAATTAGGCACTCGTCTGGACAGTATATAATTGAAATAATCAATTAGGCACTCGTCTGGACAGTATATAATTCAAATTCTAATCAATTATGCACTCAGATAATAAAGTGTCTGTAACATTTTACATGGAATGAAACTCACCAGTGCAGATAAAAGAAAGTTCAAACAAATATATTTAAAAACACTGATTCACTTGAACATCTCACCCTCTGAACCAAATGACAATATTTGGTTTCTGCACTAAGTAAATATACATATTTGGTTTGTAAACTATAGCATTTCTCACTTTTATGAGGTTTTCTTTTATTCTGGACAGAATGGAAGCAATAACTTCACAGTTCTGCTTGCTCAAACCTTGTTGTGATTTATATTTATATCGAGTTAGGACAGTCGTTAACGCGTCACTTGCGACTCTCCTTTGTCTCCACATGCGAAGATTTGAAGGAATTTGTAAAGGACAATTTCAGGCCTCATGACAAGAATGCATAAATTAAATCAATTACTCAAAATAATTATATGGAGTTGAAACCAAGACTTTATCGTAGTCTTCAACATTATCATTTTATTTCAGAGGTGTTTTCTTTTTATATCTCTAATGGTAGATTTCGTTTATTTAAATACTTGTTATAATTTATAATTCTAAAATAATGCATATGGGTTTTTTTCTTATGATACAAGGAAGAATAGATCTTTTTAGTAACTCTATTGCAGTTATTTTCCCCAGAGAAAATGGTTCTGAGAAAGGGGGAAAGCTCTAGTTGCAGTTTTAGGCGGTTGGATCCATTCTGAAGCAAAATTGGCATGAGGTATGGAACCAAAAACCTTCACATCTGCTGGAATCTCAGAGTTGCAGCAATTCCAACCGTTAAAACCCTATTATTTGCCTCTTGCGATCATGCAAAGGTCGGGCAGTAGATCAAATTATTTTGCCCATGGACAACCCCGATTCACACAGGGGAGGTCATTTGGAGCAATCGATGATGTATCACGAATTTTCGACTTATTCCCAACACTAAGAAAATTAAATGAAACGCAATAAACACTTAGCTTATAATACCACCATTCACTATACAAAATGGTAAATAAAAATATAGAATGCACTTTACACCATTCACTATACAAAATGGTAAATAAAAATATAGAATGCACTTTACACCATTCACTATACAAAATGGTAAATAAAAATATAGAATGCACTTTACACCATTCACTATACAAAATGGTAAATAAAAATATAGAATGCACTTTACACCATTCACTATACAAAATGGTAAATAAAAATATAGAATGCACTTTACACCATTCACTATACAAAATGGTAAATAAAAATATAGAATGCACTTTACACCATTCACTATACAAAATGGTAAATAAAAATATAGAATGCACTTTACACCATTCACTATACAAAATGGTAAATAAAAATATAGAATGCACTTTACACCATTCACTATACAAAATGGTAAATAAAAATAAAGAATGCACTTTACACCATTCACTATACAAAATGGTAAATAAAAATATAGAATGCACTTTACACCATTCACTATACAAAATGGTAAATAAAAATATAGAATGCACTTTACACCATTCACTATACAAAATGGTAAATAAAAATATAGAATGCACTTTACACCATTCACTATACAAAATGGTAAATAAAAATATAGAATGCACTTTACACCATTCACTATACAAAATGGTAAATAAAAATATAGAATGCACTTTACACCATTCACTATACAAAATGGTAAATAAAAATAAAGAATGCACTTTACACCATTCACTATACAAAATGGTAAATAAAAATAAAGAATGCACTTTACACCATTCACTATACAAAATGGTAAATAAAAATATAGAATGCACTTTACACCATTCACTATACAAAATGGTAAATAAAAATATAGAATGCACTTTACACCATTCACTATACAAAATGGTAAATAAAAATATAGAATGCACTTTACACCATTCACTATACAAAATGGTAAATAAAAATATAGAATGCACTTTACACCATTCACTATACAAAATGGTAAATAAAAATATAGAATGCACTTTACACCATTCACTATACAAAATGGTAAATAAAAATATAGAATGCACTTTACACCATTCACTATACAAAATGGTAAATAAAAATATAGAATGCACTTTACACCATTCACTATACAAAATGGTAAATAAAAATATAGAATGCACTTTACACCATTCACTATACAAAATGGTAAATAAAAATATAGAATGCACTTTACACCATTCACTATACAAAATGGTAAATAAAAATATAGAATGCACTTTACACCATTCACTATACAAAATGGTAAATAAAAATATAGAATGCACTTTACACCATTCACTATACAAAATGGTAAATAAAAATATAGAATGCACTTTAGATTCCTTCACCTGACTGAAATAACAGAGCGTGTGAAATTATACACGCTCTGAAATACAATACAATACAATACAATACAATACAATACAATACAATACAATACAATACAATACAATACAATACAATACAATACAATAATACAATACAATACAATTACAAATACAATACATACAATACAATACAATACAATACAATACAATACAATACAATACAATACAATACAATACAATACAATACAATACAATGCAATGCAATACAATACAATACAATATAATGTTTATTCCTCTCAGGTCACGAATGTGATAAATGAGGAGTACAAAGTAAATCAAAATTATAAAAACATGCGTGTAAGATAGATATAATAATTTTACAGGGGACTAATGATGTAGTTACAATAATAGTATACTAAATAAGGTGTTCTAGACAAAAGAGTTACATGGTGGTTACAACATTATTCATCTGGTAATAAAAAACTTTAAACATGATGCCAACTTTTTTTTATAGTTCGCACATTACTCAGGGCATTCTTGTTATAGATTTGAGCTGTTATATAAAAGAAGATATACGCATATCAAAACATATGATATCACGTACCACTGTTATATAAAAGAAGATATAAGTATATCGAGACATATGATATTACATACATGGTGATTACAAAGATTTCATTTAACATGCCATGTTTGCATTTCATGAATTATTAATCATACAACTGTAGTTCAGCCTACACAAAAAAATATACATTCCATGTTAACTGAATTTCGACGTGATAACTCTTACAAATTTACACAACTTTAAAAGCTCAATACCTTTTGAATGAAACAAATCGTTAAAAAGTAATATATTTCGCCTTCTATGGTTTTTATTTTTAGGTAGAGTTTTCTTTCAGTTTTGAAATAAGGACAATTGAACATGTAATGAAATTCATCACTTAAATAATTTGTTGTTGAATAATGTACACAATTTTTCGTTCCTTGGAATAGTCGACCATCTGCCCGTTTCAATTGGTAAATGGTGGTTTGAGGTTCTAAATTTAAAGTTAATAATGCATTTTGTAAAGAAATTAAATAATCTTCCGACTGGAGGTTTGTTTTTAAGAATCCATACGCGTTTCCCTTGCTAAATACAGTTTTGTTTGCGTTCCATTGCTGAAGATATATGTCCGTTAGTCTGTTCTTCATACTATTGATGAGTCATTCTTTATCAGGAAAATATTGCGAATACCAAATGTATCCGAATCCACATTCTTCGAAAATAGATTTAACGTAATCAAACCATCGATAGGTATTAGTATGTGCTTTGATATCATTCAGTATACTGGTATATATGACTTTCGCGTATTTTTCCTGTTTTCCCTAAATTAGTGTACACCAGTATTTGATGGCGTTCAATTTCATTCTAAGTGTAAGTTGTTGTCTTCCAGTTTCTCCTTATAGTATGTATAACGTGGTACTCTTTTTAGATTTTAAAACCCATCTTAGAAAATCTGTATGAATTTTCTCAATGATGTTGCAATTTTCAAAACCCCAAATTTTCGACCGATATAGCAGAATAGGTACTATGGTACTATCGAATAGTTTTAGCTGGCAATCTATAGGTAGGTCAAGATTCCATATACGTTTTTTTAACAAGAATAATGCTTTCTTGGTTTTTGATATTGTTTGCTTTATAGCTTTGAGAAATCTTCCTGTCTTACTCCGAACAACCCCAAGATAAATGTATTCATTAACCTCTTCCAGTATCGTATCTTTTTATGTAAAGATAAACTTTTTCTTATAATATTTACCGAAAATAAGTACTTTTAGTTTGTTCACATTCATTTTTAATTTCCAATCATCGCGTAATTCCTAAAGTTATTGATCAGAGATTGTAGATCTTCGGGGTTCTCTGCGAAGAGAACTGTATCGTCTGCGTGAAGAGGTAAAAAATACTTTGAAATATTGTGTGATTTTATCATCTGCTAGTTTTAGCTTGATGCCATTGCAGTGTTTCGATTCAAGGTATTTTTCAAGGTCATTTAGATAGACAGCAAACAATAATGGTGATAGATTTTCACCCAAGCGAACTCCTTTCACGGAGGGAAAAAAAACTAGAAACATTGCCATTGACATTTATACTTGATTTAGTGTCTTTATACATATTATGTATTACATTAAAGAGTTTCCCTTAAACACCGCTTTTTAAGACTTTTTTTTTCCATAATTCTATTCTCCATATATTATCAAAAGCTTTTTAAAACAATTTCGTATATTATGAGATTATGTATTGCAAAGATATGGTCAGTGGTAGAATACCCTGATATAAATCCAGCCTGAGATTCATTTAAAAATGATATATCAGAATAATAATCATTTAATCTATTGTTGATGATTGAGGTAAAAAGCTTTCCTAAGCAGTTAAGTAATGTTATAGGTCTATAGTTAACTGGTTGCTTAGGGTCTCCTTTTTATATATTGGTTTTATTTCTGCGATAGTCCATTCATATGGAATTATTCCTGTGTCGAGTATTCAATTAAAAATGAAACATATATTTCCATACAAATCGATTAAGTATATTTTAGATATTCATTACGTTATCCATCTAACCCTGGTGTTTTGTTATTCTTTAGATTTGACAGTGCTTTCCGAATTTCGTATGCAGTAATTGGATTATCTAAAGAAGATGGGGTATTAATAACCTCAGTTAAGTTAAGTTTATCAGTTCTGTATATATCATCCGAGTTTAGATCTTTAAAATATTCATACAAAAATCATTTATATCAGCTTGTATGTCCTAAACAGCCTTATGAACAGAATTAATGAGATTCCAAAATCCTTTCGGGTTTTTTAAACTCATGTGTCTTATTTTGTTTTGCATAGTCCTTTTAAATTGGCTTCAGTAATATCAAAAAGAGTGGATTTATAACTTTTATATTCTCTTTTCATATGATTGAAGTTTTGTTCGTTTTTATTAAAAGAAAATATTTTTCTTGATATGTGGTACTTCTTTCTGGCTGATGTACATTAAACCGAGGTTGACTATTTTTTATTCCTTTTGGGGAAGTTCTTTATTGGGATACTTTTCCCCGCGCTCTCAGCAAAAATATTTATAATATTTTATGTGACTTGATTTATTTTAATTTTAGTTACTTTATCTGTTTCAGAAATGTTTTTGATCTGTGTCAAAATTTCTTGAATTTTTGTAATTTTAATATTATCGATAGAAATTCGTTTCTTTTCATTATTCCATCTTTTTTTTCTTCTTCTTATATTTAGCTTTGGAGTCTATACTTTCTATGACTGTAGTACTTATACTAAATGTCACAGAAGAATGAATATATGATAATAAAGGAGTGAAGTCTAAAATACGAAATTCGGACACTGAAATAAGTACATCAGGAGTAGCAGTCAGGTAGTCAACTGTACTTGTGTTTTTACAATCAGGTAGTCAACTGTACTTGTGTTTTTACAATCAGGTAGTCAACTGTACATGTGTTTTTACAAGTGAACAAAGTGTATCAGTCCTATTTATGTACGGATGACGAGAGTAATACAAGAAGAGTTCAGTGGACGTAGCTGGGGTTTTTCAGGATACATAGCTGGGGTTTGTCAGGATACATAGCTGGGGCTTGTCAGGATACGTAGCTGGGGTTTGTCAGGATACGTAGCTGGGGTTTGTCAGGATACGTAGCTGGGGCTTGTCAGGGTACGTAGCTGGGGTTTGTCAGGATACGTAGCTGGGCTTTGTCAAGCACGCATGCTACTGAAGGTTGACCGATAATTTACGATCGGTGTCTGCTCTCCAGGCATCCATTAATGCTGGTATCTGTTTATCCAATCTGCATCCTTGGGTCAGATTGTAAATTGGAAAAACCCGACTGGCCTTTTATAAACAACAAACGGATTGTAATAGCTGAAAATGTAAGCATTTTACACATGTATATGTAAACATTAATTTGAGTGCTGAGATACAGTTAATCTGAAAAAAAATTTGAATAGCAGCTCTTTAATGCATAATCACGATCGGTCACGTGTCAGACAATTTTGATCAGTAAGAATATCGTCAATAACATAGTGACTCTCAATAATAATCAGGGTCTCTGCTAATTTTTGTCCATTTATTTTTGAGCTGTAAATTGTTAATATAAACATAGGATTTGTTCTTTGTTTTACAAATATAAATATAAAATGTTAGAAGAATTATGACGCAAGGAACATATGGCTACTTCCATCGACCAAAGCGTGCAAAATGGGATGAAAAATAAGTTCAAAAACTCATTGCTACGTTTAAGAGAGACAATTTATGTTCTGGTAGGATGATAAAAATGTAAAGATATATAATCATTGTTTGTGCTGTTATAATCTTAATTATCTGACATCGTGCGAGGTCCTGGGTGGCCGAGTGGTCTAAGGCCCCGAGAGGCCGAATGGACTTAGGCGCTCAACTTTACAGATCACTCACACATCTCACCTCTGTCTGCGTGAGGTGTCTCGCCTCGACCAACGTGGGTATATGAGAGAGCTTGCCAGTAGCTTCCCGTGGGTCGGTGGTTCTTCCCGGGTTCTTCCTCCACCAAATATTCTGGCCACCATGTGTAGCCTATCATGTGCTGAAGAATGGCGTTATACCCAACAAGCAGTGGCGTATTAAGGGTAAATGGCGCCCGGGGCGACGATGATGGCCCGAAGGGCCAGAATGCGAGGCCCGAATTTTTATCAGCTGTTTTGGCGCCCCAAGATCTCTGGCGCCCGGGGCAACAGCCCCGTCCTCCTCCCTCCCCCCCCCCCCCCTGTTAGTACGCTACAGCCGACAAGACAGGACTGACATCGAATGAATTATTGAACTAGTCGGCATTTGCAAGGTTATTATCTCCATCCTTTTCGCGAAAAGCTGGAGACATTGTATTCGCGTTTCGATCCCTCCATTCATCAGTCCCTTCGTGCGCACGTACTTCCTTCACACTTTCTTTTCCACTCTGTAACTTGTAATGTCATTTGAGATAAACTGATAAAACTTTCTACACTTACATACCATTACTGAAGGACGTGTCGCATACCACATTTAGGATCCTATCTTCAAGGTCAGGGTACAAGGTCAGCATTTTAAGGTTTCGTTCCTTTTTACCATGAAACGCTTGTTGTCTTCTTGAAATCCCTAGCTAATAACACAGTCTTTATCGAGGAATGTGAAAATATTAGCAACTCTCCTTAACACCTTACAAAACATTACTGCTGGGGAATTAGAAATCTGACAACTTCCATATGTGAGAGCATTAGGGACGGCCTGGGATTTTATGGGAAAAAATTCCTGCCCTCAAATCGCTTTTAAAAAAATTCTTGCTCTTATTTATAGAACCCCTACCTCCACCGCCATCATATCCATTGGTAAAAGAAAAAAATATCCGAGCTCAAAAGAAAATCTCAGCCCCCCCCCCCCCCCCCCCCCCGTGAAATAATTAAATTGTTGGTCCCGTAGTTTCCAATCCGTGTATTAGTATAACAAACATATTAGGTCATAGTTCTTGTGTGGCAACATATGCTTGAATGAAAATCGCTCAGTACAATTAGAATGAACGGCTGTCATTCACAATATACCAGTCAGATATGAAGATGGACTCTCTTATATATAATTAACAGAAACATTAATGGTACGGTCTTTTCCATTACGTGCACCACAATTTTAAAATTAAACTCAAGTCGCTCTTCCTAAATGATCTACATAAGTGTGTTAAATTATTTAAAAACCCTTCTGTAAGGAACAGAACAGAACAGAAACTTTATATATCATTAAACTACAATAGTAATTTATAATTACAGATGTCAGGATGTACATATATGTCATACTGCAGAGGATAATTAACATTATTCTATTGAATATTACATATATGTCATACTGCAGAGGAAAATTAACATTATTCTATTGAGTATTACATATATGTCATACTGCAGAGGATAATTAACATTATTCTATTGAGTATTACATATATGTCATACTGCAGAGGATAATTAACATTATTCTATTGAGTATTACATATACCACACATCTCATTTAATTAAAAAACAAATAGCATTAAATTTATATAACATATAAAGACCACATTATAATTAATTCCTTTAGTTTTAGAATGCAATTTAATTATTAATTACTAACAGAAAATTAGTTATTTTCTTACCTTTGCTGTTGCGCAAAGGATATAAATTTCGTCCATCGATTTAAGATTCTTTTTGAATTTGCAGACATAAAGGCTTTAATTTGTTTTATATATTTCCGTTCATGAACAATAATATCGTTGTAAATATATTTTCTTATCAATTAATTGAACAAAAAAGTAAAAAATTATATTCGTTTTAGACAGCTCTTGAATTGTACCAATGACAATAGCCATTCTAATAATTTCCTAGTAACGACCCATTTCTATATTCAAGTTACTGCTCTAAATCTAGTTAGTGCAATTTTAAAATGAGCTTCATTTATCATATCCAGGTATTTATCAAATGATAAGTATTTTTTACACAAGGAACACTACTCTAGCTTGTTTGATGATCTCATAGAGGATACACATTCGTGATCAAAAACTCTATCTCTGATTTCATTGACTGGTATCACAATATCAAATTCATTGTTCCATACATAAGAAAATCCTAGACCATGTAAACGAGACTGAACTTAAAATACCCAATTTTTCCAATTATACGAGTTACCGTTATCAGCACGCTTTTTTTTTTTTTTTCTTTTTTTTTTTTCTTTGAAGAACATAGTATAAGTTCTAAAAATCAAACTGTCCCTATTTACCAATATTCGAGCAAAAAATTTTAACGCGTATTTTTCCAATGTTTCAATTTCCCACAATGGATATCTCCCCAGTTTACAGTTAATAACAAATTTGTATTTTTTTTTCCACCCCTAATAATCGTCTACAGAATTTTGAATGAAATTTTTTAAGTATCTTTTCCAGGGTGAAATCTTTAATCAAAAACTAAGCACATATCCAACTAAATTGATAATATCTTCAGAACATAACTTAAGCATGTAATACGGTCAGTACTTCAAATCAGGATCCTAAACTTGATGGTATCATGAAGGATAATGATTGAGTGTTACCTCATTGAGAGGTCACCTCAAAATACCGTATGTAAAAAAAGTCCTATTGGATTTATAAGGTACATATTGTCAATGACTGGTCTCCTTAGCACCTGCATAATATCCAGTACACGGGCATAAACAGTGCCGTAGTATGTGGAAAAAATTAGCTGTTTAATTTGACCTTGCCTGAAGTGGGCGGTGAGTGGCAGTTATGGCACGATGTGGTTATGTTCACCAGAAGTATCTACTTGAAAACAAATGTCAGCATGGAACGCCAAATCCATTTTGAAATATTTGGCGTTCCATACGTCAGTGCAAACTGAGGTCGGTTAGGTTTGCATAATGGTCCTGATGCGACATATTCAAAAAACTAATATATGTTTTCCATTCAAGCTTGGTTTGGCGGCAATAATAATAATAATAATAATAATAATAATAATAATAATAATGTTGATTACTATGATGAAAATAATGAACATTTAGGTACAATGCAGAAACTGACAACTAAATGGACTATCGATCTTTCAAACTGTAAAATTACAATATTTAACGGCTTCTGCTGCTTCATTTAAAAGCTATTCTGCACCTTCTTATCATAAACATTTTATTTTAAATTTAAGCTCTCTCTGTCTGCAGAGGTAGGGAGTGTTATTCAAGTGCAGCAATCTCACCAGGCGTGGATTTTGAGGTCAAGAGCAAAATTTTAACATGATACAGAGAGTCGGAACAAGTTTTCGAGGTAATTGCGATATCAAGAGTGGTAGATGACAGTAATAATTGCTCCATTGGGAACAAGTAATTGCTCAAGCACAATTTATAATGAAGTCTTTACTCTATCAGCAGGTTATTTTGATAGTATGAAGTTGTAATTAAAATTATCTGGTTTATCGTATAAGGAGTGCAAGAATGCATTTTATTTTCTATATTGCAGAAACTCCAAGAGGATTTTCAGTAAAAAATAATAACATAAAATGATTTCTTCGCTGAGAAGTGTAACAGACGGTGAATGGATCCAGAGTTTTACCTGTAAGCGTAATATTACATTTACTTTATCATTCAAAGTTATACATTGTGTATTAAAACCATACGAGATATATACCATGCGTGATGCACATTCTACGACAAAATTAGAACGTAGCGTATATACTCGCTTATCAATCTGGTCCAGTTACATAATGTAACGGCAGATCAGGGTCTGTGTTGTTTGTTCTACTGATTAGTACTAACAAACTGCATACATCCAGATTTGCCGGTGCATTATCTGGGTCTGTGCAGTTTGCAGTTGAATTCGACTTGTAAGCGAATACATACGGTACAAATTAACACATTAAGGGAAGCTTATATAAAGTCGTCAAAAGTATTTACTTATACTGTATGTTATACGCCTTAACTAGTGTAAACATAGTTGTATGACAATCTTAATTCTGGTTTCTTCGTCCTTTTGGTAAAGATCTAACCATTGAGTATGACTCAAAAATTTGGGGTAAGCTAATTCAACAATTTAGCGTTTTAAGTACTTAAAAAAAACAAAAAAAAAAACAAACAAAACAAAACAAAAAAACAAAAAAAAAACAAAACAAACAACAATCAGGAACAAGGTTACTGCAATTCCAATGAGGACAGATGCTGTATATCTTAGGATATCACCGATGACTGCATTTGTAAAACGCACTCTAATTCAACTATATTGTGTGATGGACGTATGTTGAAGAAGTTTGAAATTTCTGTATCTCCTTTTTAATTATATTAATTAGATAAAAATATTCGTGAATCTTAATGAAACTATTACTTAATACAAACAAGGAAACTGGGCAATAATCACATTATATTGTAATGTAATCATTGTTTGTGACAATTAGGTAACAAAACATTGTAGAAGGCTTAGCAAAATTGGATATATACAACCTGCCAAGTTAACTTAGCATTGGATATACTAATGCAGTACATAATCGATTGTAAGCTAATCTTGCTGAACCTTCACGCACCTTGATAATTAGGTAATATTGTAAATTTGGGATCTACATGTCATACTCCTAGTAATTAATATCAATCGCGATCAGGCTTCTCCTGCTATCAATGATATACAGTTTTCAAAATAATAAACACGGTGCTGTAGTGGATCTTCTGCTAGATGTATCGATTTGGTTTTGTATTCTTACACGATCAAGTTTCCCAGATTTCTGTAAGGAAAACTTAGGAATACAATCTAATCTGTTTTTTAGTGTCAGCTGAGTACCAAATCTACAGATATTTCCTATCATTCATCAAGCTGATTCGTTACAAACCTGAATAAACGGACAAGAAAATCCCCAGCGATTCGCATCCAATGGGCTTAATCTATTATAACTAGATGTCCTAACATTCTCATCGCGAAGAATTTAATTTCACACTGTCGGATGACCTCAGTCAACGAAAGGACTGATAACTAGAGACTGTTACAGTTGATGGCCATTTTGCCACCTCTCCTCATTAATTCATTCTGGAAAATGAATTGGGCTGGATCTGTGAGTCATAATTACTGGATCTGCTCTGAAGACGAATTCATCTGATAACTGATACCTTCACATTTTGGAGCCTGAACTTCTGCAGATAACATTTTGTGTACTTCTGGAAAAACAATAAAATTGCTTAGCGCCTCCGAAAACAAATCAGAGAAAAATATGCGAAGAACTTGCGCTGCTGTGGTGTCATTGTGGATTCAGTGATGAACTCCTTGGCATGTATTGTTCTTGGATAAAATTTCCCTGCAATACCTGCTTTGTTAGTCAGCACTTAGAACGGGTATTCATTCTCTTTGTTTGATATTATTAGTATTAAAGAATAATTCATTTAGCAGGATTCATCTAGAATAAAAACAAAATTATTCTGATTGGGAACACATGTACCACTCTGACATCGCGTAATTAGCATGGTTGTAAGATAGTGTTTGGATGAAATTTAAGGATTGGTTTTCATTACTGATGGCATTTGTTTTCTTTGGCAGGTGGAAGCCTTATTTGCGGGTACAGAAGTAGTGTCTACACGGTAATATATGTTTGTCCTTGATGACAATAATTTCTTGTGGAGAGTAGCAACTTCAAATTATGAAAATATGCCGGTCTTCCATGTTCACCACGTCACATTGACTACAATGATAAACATCTTTTGTAACATGACCATGACGAGTCATGCCCATGACGAGTATATGACATGTAAGTTAGAAAAATATGTACTTATTCTTGAGTCCTGTTACAGGGAAAGATTTCTGTCGGTGGTCCCACAAAAATCAAAGTCTGTTTTCACAGCAGTTAATCTCTCAACTTCCTTAATTAACAGTCACTTGTCTCTCCAGAAAAAGCACCTGATCCACAATAGAATACATATGGGTATAACTTACAAACAAAAGTTTAAATTTTCACTGGTTAACTTTTTTACAGGGTATGCAAGATTACAACCGCAAACTGTTGGTTTCATGTTCACATCGTCGGTAATCTCTGCAGCTAGAACTGTCTATCAAATTGTGCAATTCAATACAATATAGTTTCTATACAGGATTTCAGATTTACAATTCCCTAGAGTATACATAACAAATCTCCATCTTCATCGAGAGTAGCAAAGCTTGTCTGTGTAGTCATTAAGGGGGACACTCCATCCATCTAGATGATAGAAAACTACGGATACTTTTTATACTTTTATTGACCAAGAATCCTATGCCAGCTAGCGTATAAGAACATCATTGAGGTACGTTTTGACTAATGAACCCCATACAAGCTAAAATCAATTTAAATATGGAAAATGGAACCAGTTTGTACTTTTAGAGCTTTAGATGCATCGGACTGTTAAAACAAAGATAAGACAGTCCTTAATTAAGGCCAAAGACAGTTCTTAATTAAGGCCTAAGACAGTTATTAATTAAGGCCTAAGAACATTTCCTGTTGAGTCTTTGGGTTGACTAGAGAGGCTTCGCCAAGGGGAGACATAAATATATATTTAAAAAAAGAACCAATCTTTCGTTGGTGAGGAAACCTTTAGAACACACACACACACACACACACACACACACACACACACACACACACACACACACATATATATATATATATATGTATATGTATATACTATAAGCAACATCGGGAGTTCGAATACAGGAATGCAGTTTAAATCTTGTATACTCTTAGCAACATCTGAAGTTCTATTACAGGAATGCAGTACCAATCTTGTATACTCTAAGCAACATTGGGAGTTTGATTATATGAATGCAGTATAAATCTTTTATATTCTAAGCAACATTGGGAGTTTGATTATATGAATGCAGTATAAATCTTGTATACTCTAAGCAACATTGGGAGTTTGATTATATGAATGCAGTACCAATCTTGTATACTCTAAGCAATATTGGTAGTTTGATTATATGAATGCAGTATAAATCTTGTATACTCTAAGCAACATTGGGAGTTTGATTATATGAATGCAGTATAAATCGTGTATGCTCTAAGCAACATCGGGAGTTCAATTAAAGGAGTGCAGTGTAAACACTCTAAGCAATATCATGAGTTCGATTACAGGAATGCAGTATGCATATCAGTCTGTTTACAGCAGTAATGATAGCTTTATCAACAGAAGCATCAACTCATTTGTATCCTAGGTTGGCGTATTCTTTTTACTCTTTCACTTATAGCTGTCATAATGATTTTATGTTTGATTTTACTCTTGTAATTCCGCATGTAACAAAAAGCTACTAAACAATCCACCAGGGTCAATGGCGAGTAGAACGTTTGACTTCTAGTCCTCCGATTAACGCTTGGAATCAACGTTTGACTTCTTGTCCTTCGATTAACGCTTGGTATCAACGTTTGACGTCTAGTCCTCCGATTAACGCTTGGTATCATCAGTATTATTTGTCACTACAGAAAGAAGATTGTTATCTTGCATCTGTATATCAAATACAAGAAAACATATTTGGTTAAAATCACCGACATATATCTTGAGAACGGAAACTTTACATTATCTTTAGCCCATCGAGTCAAGGCCTGTGCGACAAATGAGCGGTAGTTGTTTTTGAGCAAGCTTGTCAGAACCATTTATCCGCCATCTTAAAAAAAATAGCTGTGGTCTCAAAAGTATCGTAACTCATCTGTACGAGTTTGAGAACTACTCAGATATTCTATTTCTCATCTGTACGAGTTTGAGAACTACTCAGATATTCTTTTTCTCATCTGTACGAGTTTGAGAACTACTTAGATATTCTATTTCTCATCTGTTCGAGTTTGAGAACTACTCAGATATTTTATTTTCTCACATCCAGACATCAGCCATCAAAGCTTTTATTGAGTCGTCAGAAAGACGCACCCTGCTCTGATAAGCATGAAATGCGACTTTTATGCGGTAGGTGGGAGTGGTCTATTTTTTTTCTTGAGCAGATCAGATTTTGAAATTTCGAGCAATGCTATTTATGAAACTGCTCACACCATGACTTTTGACAAATTTCCCTGCAGATCTGAGTGTGCGTTATGTACGTCTTAGACTTCCTTGTAAGCAGGGCTTAATCAACTAACTTGTTTATTTAAGAAAACAAGATTCTAAAGAACCAGATAGGTATCTTAATGCACTCTCTTCCAACTTACTGATGTAGCAGAAATTTTAATAATGTTCACTATTTTTACCTAAGAATTTTTTTTTGAGTTGGCTCTTACACCACAAATCATTAAGTATTAATATGATTATCTGATTTTCCGTAAGTAGACATGATCTGCACACTTTATTTTATCAGATATAGGTCGATATAGTAGCACCTGTTTGTCAGCAAGACACAGACATTGCAATCTTTTGAAGTAGTATTTCTTATTATAGGGTAAATGTTGGTATCAGCTTATCATGGTGTTGCCATCAAACTTATAACATAAATTTTGCCTCCAAATTATTACAAAAATATTGATCATCATTAAAACAAGAGCTATGGTTGTATAGGGTATGACTTTTAAGCAGTCACAATCGGTAATGTTAGAAGAGAGTTCCACACATCTGACCTAAATAATCAGACTGGCGCGTAGGGTTTGGGTCTGCCATCTATCATTATAGTAGAGGCAAACTTTATATTTCGAAAGAACCTTGAATTTGCCACAGTTTTGTAGATTTTCCCATGAAATAGGATATTTGATAATATATCTCCCTGGTGTAAAAAGATCAATCTGTTTTGTGTAAGGGGCAGTCTTCCTGTGCCATATCTTGAGTAAAGATTAAAATTTATAGAGAATCTATTTTTGTGTCGGATCTTATTGCTTGTAACTTTTCTATTTCGTAACTCAGTTTTAGTTACATCGGTGGGATTACAGAGTTACATCGGTGGGATTACAGAGTTACATCGGTGGGATTACAGAGTTATGTGAATGTTTGACAATAATAATGCGTACAGTTAGCAAAAACAGCGCACGGGCAAAGTTACGTTTAAGAAGTACTGCAGTGAGTTGTGTTGAAATGTCACTGTGTTACAGTCATTCAAGTTGGGTCAAGATACAGTGTGTGTGGCAGCTGATTGCGATAAAGTGCACCTATTAACATCGTTGATGAGATTTCTGATAATGACATAAACCATGAATAACCATAGTAACGGTTAAAATGGTGACAGAAGGAGGCATGGTCAATCATGTAGTGGAAAGGATGTAGAAATGTAGAAAAGCAAAAGGCATTGCAAGAGATCAACCTGGAAGAGAAAGAACAACAAACTTAATACAATCTCCGAACATCGAAACAGACTTGAGTCAGAAAGGTACGAAATGGAAACAGAAAAAGAGGAACTATAAAGAAAACCAAAGAAAACACAAAGCAAAATTAAAGCGACCAAGGAAACCTAGAGACACATAGAACCAGAGTTAGAACGTGGAAGGTTGGAGTTTGAGGGACAATGACAATAATGTGAAGAGAGGATGCTTAACTGTCAACGAGAAGCAGAGGAGAGAACGAAAATCAAAGAGGTGGAACATCAGGATGAATTGAAAAAGATGGAAATAGAATTGGAAAAGTGAAACGAACTACAGACACAAAATTTTGTGAAGTACACAATCAATAAAGATATACAACCTTTTGATCTTGCTAAGGAAGATATACTTACCTTCCGTTTTGAATTCGACGATGTTGCTGCGCGATAATGTAAAACTTTTACAGTTGCGCACTTTATTGGTTGACGAGGCCAGGCAAGTGTCGACAGAGTCCAGTAAGAGTTTTTCTAATTTGATAAAGGCATTGACTGACCGATTTGGCCGAAGATCCACTGACTACTTTGTGCTGTTACAATCAGTTCACAAGCAACCAGAAGAAACATATCGTGGACTAATGCCAAGAATCGACCAATCCATAGCCAGATTTGTTCAAGACAAAAGTCCACTGGAACGTTTTCATACATCAAAGCTCTCCATCCAGAGCAAACACAATGTATTCAAGGAAGTAATGCTTCTTCATCTGTTGTTGAAACAGCAGTTATAAACCAAGACAAGCGACGGATCGATTCATCTAAGAGGTCTTCTTCGCCAGCTCGACAAAGAATACAAACAAAAATAGCAACAATCCAGCGAACTAAAATAGCAGCTCGGTTGGTAATATATCTGACTTAACACAAGCTATTGTTATCGTGAAAAGGGACATAGAGTACGGGATTGTTAAGAAAAGACGAAAGCAATGAATCAAGCAACCTACTCTGTCCAAAATAAAAATGGTGAATACGTGTGGATCTGGTCGATAAGTCATATATCCTCAAAGGCAAAACGTTACCATTTACACTGCCAATGAACAGCGTTTTCGGGTGAAACTAGTCATTGTAGAATTGGACACTACTTACTAGAAGGATCATGTCCAGGTCAGACTGGTACCTGACCTGGCAGCAGCAAAAGTAAATAGGAGTCAAGTAAAGGTTCTGAAGAAGGAATCTGAAGAGAGTGAAATACAAATGAAAGAACTTTGGGCCCGATCCCATGAACTGTACAACTTGCGTCTTAATATACTATTTTCGAATGAAGATAGTGACATTAATATTGATAAGGACGAGGATGATCCTTAAGCTGAGGCTGATGACAAGGACTTGTCGATTAAACTGTTGCATGATGTTTATGCGGATTCGATATCTCAGCATCAAAATAATGACCAATCTTTGTCGGGCTTGCAAGAAAAGACACTGACATCTGCATTATTCCGGGAAAATGGAAGTTTGAAAACAAAGTGAAGTCATCAAATGTTGAAAAGTATGGACTCGGATTAGTACAACCGAAGCAGTTATATCAGTCAGTGTTTGAGTTGAAACATGATAAACGTCACGCTGGTTATCCAGGAAGAGAGAAAGGAAGGAAATGATTGCAACATCATTTTACTGGCCATGAATGTTTGGCGACGTAAGAGACACTGTAAGGCGAGTGGCATCTGTCAAAGGACAGCAAGGAAGACCGGAAAGGGTAAGATTGAAATGAACATCGTTGGCCTGCTATAGCCCACAAAGCCCGAGAAAAGATGTAAATTAATCATCGATGACGAAGCTACCAGGTATCCGAAGGCGATTTCATTGAAAGACATTAATGTCAAAACAGTAGCCAACTCTTTAGTTGACTTGTTTAGTCGAGTTGGTATGCCTAGGACTATTCTTGCTGTATAGTGGAACTCTCATTAATACCCTATATATACCTTGATTTATGTCGTAAGGATCCAGAGTGACTGTGCTCTTAGATGAGAATTAATTAATGAGTCGATTATCGGGTGTGTTTGATACGCACGAAGGCCTATAACAGTGATGGGGGTTGGTGTATGAAGGCAAGGCGATGGGTGCCGTAACCCGCGGACCTGGCTTCGAATCTCAGTAGAGTACGAGTTAAAATTTCTCTAACCTGTATGATAATATTATTTATCTATTTTAACTACGAATAAATAATATTATCATACAGGTTAGAGAATTTAAATTCGTACTCTAGGGAGATTTTGAACCCAAGCCCGCGGGTTCTGGCACCCATTAGCCTTCCCTGTAAGCACCAAACCCTATACCATCTCGACCATGCACACTGCACACATCACCAAAAAGTGATGTTACAAATTCGGTGGTATAAGCATTCGTTATATATATATATATATATATATATATATATATATATATATATATATATATATATATATATATATATATATATATATATATATGTGTGTGTGTGTGTGTGTGTGTGTGTGTGTGTGTATGTGTGTGTGTTTGTCCAATCTGTGGATATTATGGGTTTTGAGAAGCGAATAATTCGAAAATTCAGCTTTCTTTGAATTGGAGTCTGTTTGCACAAAATTACGAGATAAATAAAATGCGATCACAACCTTAATGACATCTTCCATTTTCAAGCTATCAGGTTATGTATCAGTACCGCACTTGGGTTTTATTATCTTAAACTGGTCGTACCTACAACATTAAAGTTTCACATTTTGGTTACATGAATTAGTGACCCGTCATAGTTTTGGTAACCACATTGTCATCGATTACTTAATCGTTGGAAACTGTTTAAATGGATATGCATCGGCGATTCACTGTACAAATGTATATTGTAAAATTTCGTTAGTTCTCATATTACCCGCCGCACAAAATGAGCTGCTATCAGTAGCGCGCCTATGTACTAATAAATACACCAAACCGTTCTAAGTCACTGATCAAGGGCTCTAAACGAATATTAACACTTTATGGTTAAAGCGGCACATTTATATGACCACATATGGGACAACTAAGTAAAAGGAAACCAGATAATTAGTTCAAACAATTTTATCAACTTTTTCTTCATTCACGACTGTGACCAGGTCGAGCGGCAAGAACATACACAGTCAGACATGAAAATTTCATTTTAGCACCTCTCAGATCATAAACATAGATAGCTCCATATTTCTCTTTTGTTACCAAAACATTCCTCGTTCAAGCCAGGGGTTCTTGAGTGCGTAGACACGTGAACGAGATTTGCTAACTAAAACTTACTATTTCTTACAACTTTGACACGACATAATAACTTCACTTATTGAAAGACGATAGAGAAAATATGACCTCAGCAACTCTATCATGGCCCCAAAATGTATATAATTATTAATCCCGGAAAAAGTTGCTTTTATGGAATATCTGACACGAGCAAATAAATACACAAATATTTCCATCAGAAAATATACACAGCTTTTTAGTGTTCAATGTTTTTATGTTGCCCTAAGTTCAACCAACACGTATTTTCAAATTTAATTTCATATGAATGTTATCCTTCATTCAAGCAGTACATTCACGTTTGAGAAATGGTATTGCTGACCTTCCCTATTTTACTTTCTTTATAGGGAAATTTAATACGCCGTAAATTAATTTAATGCATGCGAGCAATTTATGGAAGCCAATGGATTTGTTCTTCTTTTGCGTTTTTTTTTTTCTTTTTTTTTTCGCTTTTTCAAAAGAGCGTCTGTATTCTTATCGCTTCAATATCAACAAACCTTCAAGTGAAACGGTCCAGATAGTGATCAGTGGATGATAAGCATAAATGAACCAAAGTTGGAATTCTCTGGGGAATCATGACAACTCGATATAACTTTACTACGGCTGAAATGCTAATGCAATGACATTTTGTGTGCTGAGTAACTGATGAAAAGACGTGGTTTATTAAAAAGAATACCTTCATATCACAAGCAAGCCTAAAGGACATACAAAAGAATGATCAAAACAACTGGTTGGCTGGAGAAGTGAGGAGCACTCAACCAACAAGAAATGAGCACGTGATATTCCCGCCTACTAGCCAGCGTTGAGAAAAAATACGTTCAGTAACTTTTTCATTATTGTCCTTTTAAATTTTGTACGATAATGATTATATTTCAAATTTCGTATGGTAATGATTGTCCTTATAAATTTCGTACGGTAATTATTGTCCCTATAAATTTCGTACGGTAATTATTGTCCTTATAAATTTCATACGGTAATGTCGGCTGTTGTAGATTCCTTCAATTTTGTAACATAATTTGTAGACATACATTCTTGTCAACGATGAGGAGAAAACTTTCCACTGTTGTCTTTGATTTACAAAAAAAAAAAAAAAACAACAAAAAAAACCAACCCCAAAAACAAAACAAAAAACAAAAAAACAAACACTCTATTACAAAGTACAAATACTGCCTTGCAAGACAAAAACTATTGTAGGGTTGTTGTTGCTGTTGTTGTTGTTGTTGTTGTTGTTATTATTATTATTATTATTATTATTATTATTATTATTATTATTATTATTATTATTATTATTTGAAGCATAGAACAAGTATACGTTGTTGGTTTAGTGGTACGGGAGTAAGACAATGTCAAATACAACATTTGGTATTTCGTAACATTTCCGTCCCTTTTGAATGACGATTGAATTTAATAGCGAGCGCAGCTCGGAGCTGCCCTTCCTGCCATTCGCAATGGAATATCTTATGGTAACGCGCGGCTTCTCTAAAGTGGATAAGCTGATAAAAACTTCCATTCCAATTTTTCGCCCGATTTTTCATTATGTACTTCAGCAGAAAATGAAAATTCCAGAACAATAAAAGAAATAAAGACACAGTAGACTATAAATGTTGCTAATGCAAGCTGACAACTTGCAAATATTTTCGATTTCTATGAAAAAACGTAATCCATAATCCGCGAAACGCAATAACACCTGCTTTGTACCGTTGTACAGGTCAAGAATGCATACGTGCCACAACGTGATGCATCTTCGTGATGTTATGAGATGTCAGTCAGTACAAACTTGACAACAAGTTGCTCTCGCTTCCAGGTTTTACTTGTTTTATATTGCCTTTAAAATTAAATCGCACCAATTAAAATAAATGTTTAAGAGATGAATCGTGGTGATGTAATCACCGGGCTGACTTGACGTGTGGATTTAATAATAATAATAATAATAATAATAATAATAATAATAATAATAATAATAATAATAATAATAATAATAATAATAATTATAATAATAATAAAAATAATATATTTCTGACCACAGTCCATAGACATATACAGTACATACAAAGCAAAAGAGTTAAGAAAAAAGAATTACTACAACAATTTGTTCCAAAGAGCAATGCGAGTTGAGTCACGACCATATGAATAAAATATACAGTTTTCAAGATTTTATTTTCGCTAGCATCAACTCGATTTTGAAAGGAATACACCCCTTTTATCAATAGTACAATAAGGTTATCAACATTGTTATGGACAAACATGGCCGAAGCAATTAGAAAAAGGAACCCGTTATTTTAACACACATTCAAGCACATCCTGTTGTATTACGGGAAAAACGTGTCCACACAGGAGCACAATACAAATTATACAATATGATTTGAATAACAAAAGTTTTACATCAGCTGTCATGATCTGAATTACTTTAAGAGCATGTTCACGTTTAAACAGAGAAAACGATAATGTTTCTATTTATTGCATCATCTGACATATCGGAGCAAATGACATGACCTAAATGCACATGTTTCATTTGCAAATGAAAGCTTCTCACTGCAAAGTCGAACTTACGGTATAGACATAATCTTCAGTGTTTGTGGCTTAAAATACTCACAGTCTTTGTTGTATTGTACTCAAGATCATCCTCAAGTTCAAAACGTTCACATATTTACAACCGTTTCCCTAATCCTCCAATATATGGGCTGAGCACAGACTGAAATTATTCCCAAATAAACAGACATTTTTATAGCCAGTATTTGATTTTATTCAGGTCACGATTAAAGTTATAGCATTAGGGACAAAACAAATCCTTGTCGCACACCAGTAGTTACGTGGAAAGACTTAGCAAATACTAAACCCCACTGCACACAAAACTACTGATTGCTGTACCGATTATATAGCAAGCTGACGATATACAACAGAACGATTTTATTAATTTTCTGAATAGAGTCAGTGGTTACTTCTGTCAAAATTTTTCTTTGTATCTAAGACACAAGCATAAACTGGACTACCATTATCAGCATAAGAATTTATCACCTCTTTAAACTTAACTTAAAAAGAAGGTTTCATTCGACAGATGATACCGGAAGTAAAACTGATTGTCTCTAAATTCTATTTAACATCTTTGTAACAGTATTATTTATAAAATCTGATTTTCTTAGCTTTATAATGAGGAAATCTAGAACAGCAGGCCTACTGGAGATATATTGAAAACCTGATAGAAGTTGAAAACTCCGATCCAGACCACCACCCTAACAAGCAGAAAAGATTTTGGAACAGCATTTAGTCCGTACGGAGAGACATCTATGGTGTGACTCCCCCCTCCCCCGTGAAGGAACACGGAAAACTACATTCAGAGGCATCCGACAAGGCCAACATACTGAATCGACAATACCAGTCTCTTTTCACACGACAGGACAAGAGTGACCTGCCCATCCCACACGGAGATTTTTACCCATCTATGTCTGACATTCAAGTTACCACAGAAGGTGTATACAACTTATTGCGAAAGTTTAACCCACAGTAGTCCACCGGAATAGACATGATTCCAGCAAGGATCCTGAAAGATCTAGCAGAAGAGTGTGAACAATGTTTGAGTCATATTTACCAGAATTACCTCTCAACAGGTTCAATCTCTGATGTGTGAAAAACAGGAAATATCTCGGCCATCTTCAAAAATGGGGAAAGATTCAAGGCCAGCACTATCGACCTGTCTCCTCAACATGTATCTGCTGCAAAATGCTTGAACACATCATAGTCAGCACATTATGCGCCATCGGAATCACTTCAGTATCCTAACAGACTGCCAACACGGTTTCAGCACCAGACGAAGCTGTGAAATACAACTCTTGACCCTTGAGGATGAGCTTGCCAAATCCTTAGACAGAGGAAAGCAGTACCAGCTTGCGGTCCTTGACTTTAGTAAAGCTTTCGACGGTGTCCCCTATGAAAGACTCCTTCGTAAGTTGGACCATTATGGCATCACGGGCAAGGCTCTGAAATGGATTAGAGATTTTCTGAGAGACAGACATCAGAGGGTTATCGTAGATGAGCAACATCAAACCCAGCACCGGGTGTTAGCGGAGTACTTCAAGGGAGTGTTTTGGGTCGCTTCCTCTTCCTGGTGTTCATCAATGACCTATCATCGATAGTCAAATCCATCAGAAGGCTATTTGCAGTCGACTGTAGTCTACCGGAAAATAAACGCCCCCAAGGACTGCAAGATCCAAAAGGAAGACCTGAACCGACTGCCTCTTTGGGAGAGAACTTGGGGTATGTCCTTCTATCCAGAACAATATATAATCTTTAGAGTTTACAGGAATAAATCTCCGATCATGTCCAACTACACCCTTAAGGAGGGGCACACGCTAGCCACTGAGTATGCAACAAAGTATCTTGAGGTTGAATTCCCTAAAGACCTATCATGGAAATGCCACATAGACAAGATGGTGCAAAAGGGAACAGCACCCATGGTTTCCTGCGCCGCAACTTTCGAATCAGCCACGAGTCAAAAGCTCAGCATACTTCTTGTTTGTGCGACCTGGTCTTGAGTACTGCTCGACCGTGTGGAATCTGCATAACCAAGACTTGATCAGCAAGACAGAGATGGTTTATAGGAGGGCTGCTAGATATGCTACACACAGATATTGCATTACTTGCTGAGTCAGTGCCATGCTGGATCATCTCCAGTAGGAATCGATAGAGTCCAAGCCCAGCTGACAATGTTATACAAGACAGTCAACAACATAGTTGGACATACCCGCGGACAAATGTCTGACCCTAGCATCTAGCAGAACCAGGGCAAATCACACCAAGACGCTTTGACATATGTCCGCAGTTACAAACTATTTCAAGTTCAGCTTCTTTCCGCGCACCATAGGGAGATGGAACAAATTACCGGCCACAGTTGCTGAAGCTCCTGACTTGTACCACACAAGCAGGAGTTTTCCATCATCACTTTCTAATTCAATCGTCAGCTGCAAATAAGACCTAGTGATTCTCAGGGCTATGCCGGTTTAGGTACATTTATCTCTTCGCCGCCACGGTTGGTCTGAGTATGAAGGAACGAAAACGTAGATTGACACTCTTTCACTTATTTCTGCCATTCCTATCATCACTCTTTTACCTGTCCTGTCGCTACCATATTTACTATTATCTTGACCGAGCACCGTCTGTTGTATAATAGTCAAGCGTGACTGCATCAACGTAGATACAGACATAGACAAAACACTGTCTCTCCCTGAAATTATCACGCCATAACAATTAAGAATCCTTTGATTCCCTGTCCAAGTCTTTTATATAGTAATTCCATCCAGGTACGACATGTTTTATGCAGTTGACACTCCGAACAATAGTATTATTAGGATCAGCATGAGCTTTTACAAGGAGAAATTGTATACTTCAGGACGGACGGGTACGTCTCTTGATAAAACTTATCAATATCATCTTGATGACTAACGTGAGCACAAATAACATTATTTCACAACACGACTGCTTCATAAGGTATGTGAATATTACTCAGCTCTTCAAAAGTCACTTGGGACCAATTACTAAACAATTTATCCACCGTTTTACCACTAGGAAATCTCACAGGCGCTCTGTGGGGCAAATTGTGTACAGTAACAGTAAACACAGTAGGTATGTGATCCAAACCTACTATTTCATATAAGATTTGCATACTGTTTATATATTTATGACCAGAGTTTGTTGAGACAGAGTGATCTAGTCATGACAAAATATGACCAGAATCACTAACACAAGTGTGAGTATTTGGGTCTGCTCTAAGTAAAACAACGTCTGATAGTATATAACGATTGTTTCACAAAGTTTATTTCATTCATGACAAAACCCTGACTCACAAACTCACAAAGATATATATATATATATATATATATATATATATATATATATATATATATATATATATATATTACTAGAGTATCATCAGTAGGTAAATAAACATTAAAAAACAAACAATGTGTATTATTGCACATTGCTCTAATCATATTTTTCGTGGGTCATTAAATATGCAGGATTTAATATATGGGCGTTAAGCCTTTCTTCAAAAAACAGCAACACCATCAAATACCTCTGTACTTCAATCAATAGACGTAACACAGCGGACATTCCGGCCATAAAGTTCCTCGTGTATCGATGAAAGATAAGTTCTGATCAGTTAACCAATGTTCCTGAATGAAACAAATATCTGTCATATCACACAAGTCCGAGACATTCTGTAGTACAGATCGGCAATTAAATATGACACTATGAGACTGTTGGCCAATGTTATATTAAAAGAGGCAAATATTAGATCTAGTCAACCTATCTACTACTATATCTACCTATATTGACCAGATAATATACAGCAAAATAAACATATAACATTAGAAAAACAAGAAGCTTCAATCTTGCATCTTGCATCAATGGTTCCATGACAAGAGTGTTCGAAGGCCGCCCATTAGACCGGAGCAAAGCTGTCTCTGAAGAGCTTTCACACTTAACTTTAAATGACGCGTACAAATAACAATTTGCTTTCAATTTTTCAACACGAATCGGTCCCAGACCCGCATGAATTTCAATATGTGCAGCCACATCACTTTCCGTTGTGTCTGACGTTAGCACGAACAAGCTCCACGGTACGTAATCTAGAGGACACTGCACTCTTGGTTCTATAAATTCTATAAAACACGGTATGGAATGTTTTCTCAAAGACATTGTCTATGAAACATCTCTTAGGGACAGTAAATTCCATAGAATGAACCAAGCACTTATTGCGAACAAAATTGACCTAAAGAAAATGGGATAGGAAGCGAAAATCGCGCATGGGAACCTCTGTCACCTGAAGACAAGGATAAATTGTATACTTCAGGACGGATGGGCACGTACCCCTCCCCGTCCCCCTCCCCCTCCAAGCCATGCAGTCCCCCTCCCCCTCCAAGCCATGCAGTCCCCCTCCCCCTCCAAGCCATGCAGTTTAGGTTTTATTACTACAGCAAGATCTTAGGGTTGAGAGGCAGAGATGAGTCCAGGAAATTTAAATTTGGTGACATAACACTGCGCGAGGCCGCTACAGGCAAAAAATACCGTGATTATCAAGAGCGTGATTCGAACAGCCGGGCGGGTTCACTTACAGATGATTTCAGAGAAACTAAGCCTAGATTATTTGTGCCAAATGGCGTACCGGATAACAGAAACCCATGTCACATTTATTTAGAATACAGTCAACATCGTCCCATGAAAACGAAAACCTCGAATCTTCCTTCTTTCTAGTCAAACTCCAGTTCATGAAAATTGGTTCTATCCATACATGCAGGACTGGTATTATTCAACGCCAATGGGGCAAGAAACATTTGGTCAGCTGATTCAAAGTGCTGCAGAGAAAGCACACTCTCGACGGTCATGAAAAGAACCACCCTGTGAGGAAAACACCAGTGTGTATCCTGGCTAAAGCTGGTCTGCCTGCCCAAAAATTTCAGCAAGTAATTGGCCCAAAATGCCACCTCAATCAACCACTATGATGAAAAGTTTGGACCAGAATAAACAGAGACATATCATTCATATATAGTGTTTATATAGCAAGACATATTTCTGCACATCTACATTAGCAACTTACACCATCAAGTTAGACAATCCATAATGTGCCCCAAATCCAGATTGGAGATCCCGATGACCGTTTTAGACATCTATTCAATGGCGCTGTGATCAGTAATTGGAATTTCAATATCAATATAATTCAGAAAGAAATATGTAAAACTACTTACCTTGGATGAAGCAAATTGCTTCAGTGTTGGACATATCCATTTATCATGAATACATTGATCCAGAATCGCAATGTACTTGTAAAGTTCTGCACTCGCGTGAGTACACTGTGTATACGTGTCCGCTGAGCTCGAGGACAGCACCAACATTTTGCTTGATAGTAACTATATTTGTTATTTTTTAAAAAAATATATCAAGTGTCCACCATTCAATATTAGACTGTTTGAAATATTTGTTTCACATTACGAATGAATTTACTGTGAACAAACTCGTGCAAGAATTAGTACACTGTGCTTACTGTGAAGAGTTTATTCATTGCTGAGGTCTTGTTCATAAATTCTTACTCGTACGACGTAACAGTATGCAACGGTTAAAGACGTCATTCCATGTATTCATGCGCCTTACGCTCAAAAGGTTGCAAGATCTTCTTCAATAAAACGTAATTTCTTTTAAGACGTTTCCTCTTGTAATTCTGAAATAGCAATTAAAAATGATTTTATAAAAGGGAGGGGGGGTAGGGTATATAATAAATAAATTATAGTGCTCGTGCTCTTGGATATTGTGATCTCGCCCAAAGAACATGGGGCTCGCATGCTAACCCCGTTCTACTTCAGAGTTTTAGAAATCTCATCTGACCCATGAAAGAGCTCGACTTGATGGAGCCTGTACAAGAAAGAGCTGATTTACATTCAGCTTTATTCTCAGCAACTTTTCTTGAAAATATTTATTCCGTGAGACACTGCTAGACTCCAATTTTAGAGAAGGCATCTTAAAAGTAAATAAACAATCACAGTTGTAAAAAATGGAAACCATTTTCCGCGCAATTGATGGTTGAGAGAGTACAAGGTGAATTGACAATCGACAAAACAAAACGCCATAAAGGGCATCAAGCTAAATTTCATATGGCCCACTAACAGCCAGACTCTAAAGTGAATCTTACTTGCAATGTTCCTCTTACATTACTTTTGCTACGTCTATAGTTCTTTGTGCCTATTCCATCCTTTGAAACGGATGGATCATTACATGTTAAAGTTTCAACCTTTTGCTACAGACACATTACCCCTTTATAGTCACGCGATAGGCTTTAACGTTGGCTGCAATTAATAACATGATTTTACAAAATGTGCCTCTATTAGCATTCGTCAATCCTTTGTCTGAGATTAGGAAATGGTACATCACTATTTCCTGTTGCGGAGGCTTGAAACAGCCCCTGCTCTTAAGTTGTAATGTGTATTCGAAGCAGTAAAATGCAGTTAATCGTCTCCAGCAGGTTTGTCACATTAAAACTACTGTGACTTAAAATACACTCTATAAGAAATACTGTATTAATTCATGAGCCTGAAAGCCCAAACGTTGAGGTAATGTATAATAGCCTATTCTTATTATATCATGGGGACATCAGCTGTGAAACACTTATGAGCCAATTATAAAGTTTCTTGGATGTATACTTTTCTTCCATCTAAAAACAGTTCCCGTAAAACATGAGATGTTCTAAAAACTCACAGTAAATGACATTTTGTTTTTATTAAAATGAGCCTCTATTTGTAAAAGTTTTATGCTCGAAACTTCAGGTTCTCCCCAAAAGATACATGGTTTTCAGAAATTTGGATCAGCTAAGCGTCCCATTTGGTCTTCAAAGACGAATGGTCCTACAGGTGCTTGTAACGTCTCTTTCGACTATTTATTTCTCTACGTTTCCGCACCATACCAGTTCTGTATCGTTTCTGATCGTTTCAATTGCTTAAAGTACCGTTCCAGTTTCGTATCTTTTCTAACCGTCCATCAGTCGTCTCTTTGTATGAATTCAAAACATTGGAAGCAACCGTTCAAATGGTTTCTATGTTACCGGGTCAGCATACCGTTTCGTACCGTATAGTTTTGTACCGTTTCTAAATGGTCTTCCTAATTGTACCATCTCGTCTGCTGTTTTTGTACCGTACTGTACCCTTTCCGTACCGTACCGTCTTCGTACCGTTTCCAATGTTGCAAAAGACGTTACAAGTACTGTATCAGAATTTATTATGTTTTGCAGCTAACAAATTCAAAACAAGGTAAAGCAGGAAGATTGGATCTCTACAACTAGACGAATCTCATATGGGCTAGTTATATGATGTTTTGGCCTCAGGAAGCTTCTGAATTTAGTTTTGGCTCTTTTCTGGCTCCTTTCACATTATGGACTTATCAGTCATAAACAAATAGCAATCTACCATTAAATAAGTTTAATGACAATTGCGTAGATATCCATCTTCCAACTGCACATTAGCGAGTAATTTTGTAACTGCAACTACTAATTTTACATCGAGCAATCAGATGGAAAAGTGTTTTCTACTGTCGTGTCAGTGCTATCATCAACACTAATACTATACACTTGGATTCTCGCGTCTTATTCAGCAATGATCTGCTGATAACATCACATAGGCAACTTAAGATATCATTCATTGTGTCTCAGCTAATTTATCTGTAAGAAATATCAAGACCGTTCAAGTCTTGTAGGACTAACAATGCATTAATTGTGTCAAATGGGAATTCTTTTACAGCGCAATAGGCAGTCCTAAAACCGTTTGACTTCTGGTCCATTTATTCTGTCGGGCACAAGAAGTAAACTGTTGGGAATGGAGGATTTTATTTTTGCAACCCTGTTAATTGTTGTAGGATCTAAGGTTGTATCAGTCATGTTGATCAACCAATTCTCTCTTCGTTATTTGTATCCGCGGAGCCCTGACTTTGTGGCTTTCGTTTGATGACCAATCGGTGACATCTTATATGTGTTGGACTTTGTTTCAGCCTCATTGTCTCTTTTGACGATCCATCAAAATGATTTGAACATCAATCATTGAACTCTTACCACATCCATTCTTTGTTGCTTTGTTGCCTAATCAAAATCGGATGACTTAGCGTCCAGGTTGTCCTCGATTTAGTTCCATAAAAAATTAACGCTGTGATGCATGAAGTTAATTCCATGATGGACCGAGACGTTGAACACCTGCCTCTCATATACTATCCGTGAAATACTATGACATTTATTTCACATTTTAAACTCTTTTTTTAACGCAATTATTAAAATGGTATTAGCATGCTCTGGATGAAGAGCTTTGAGTAAGATTTCTTCGCGAAAACGTTCCAGTGGACTTTTGTCATGAACAAATCTAGCCAGGTATTGGTCGATTCTTGCCACCAGTCTACCTGTCGCTTATGAATTGATTGTAACATCGCAAAGAAGTCAGTGGGTCTTCAGCCATATCGGTCAGTCAAACCCTTCCTCAAATCAGAATAACTCTTACTGGCCTCTAGGGCCACTTGCCTAGTTTCCCCAACCAATAAACTACGCAGCTGAAGATGTTTGCTTGTTTAATGATTCGTTCAAATCACCGTATTTTCTTTTCTTTTTGTCTCGTTTAATTTATTATCACAATTGATTGATATTTGTGTATGCAACTGGACTTGCATGATCGTAGTAACGATACTTCAAATAATGTTATTTGTAAGTTAGTGAAAATGAAAGAAAAACATACAGAATACCTTATGCTTGATAAACTACTTCATACAATGATTCACCACGTGTTGCTTTAAATCTGACTTTGTTCTCCATAATTTCTCTGTATGTTTGTGTGAATCGTTTTAGATTGGCACAGTAAAGGTTATGAGATCTCCAAGTTGTACTGTAAATCTGACCGAATACAAATTTGTGTATTTGTCGTATCAATTATGTAACTTATTCCTTCGTCATACTGCACTATTTACCAACTTGCTGTCAGGTTTAATGCTACTCATCTAAGTCATTAAATATAATATGTAGATCTGATTTGTTTTCTAAAGCATTGTGTGATATCTCTTTTTGTTGGAAATCAACAAATTAACAATTTTATTCTCCTGAATGTTATTCTTCAACACACAGCTAGCCTTGACCACACTTTTATCCCGTCATAACGTGTAAACAAACAGGCATTATCTCCAGACACCGAAATTGTTTGCTTTCAGGTTAAACTCATGAAATGTTTCCATAACCTATCTGAAAACTTTTGAATTCAGTACAGTATAGCTATGTTCCGTTATTTATGCTTTGGAAACAAAAGCAAATTAGTTTTCGACTATCGTCTTTGTGGTCTGACTAGCATAGTAATTGTTAATAAATAAAATGAATAAAATATACTATGGTCTTGCTGGCACAGTGATGTGTTTTTTTTAATGTTCTCGAATCCCTACACGAGATGTACAAAACAGAAAAATATGTCTGGCCCACCTTGTCCAAATACTACACTTCAAAAATGTAGCTAATCATTATTCATATGTTCGTGCCTTGTTAGTTCTTCTTGTTATCATTTTGCTCCCTTTTTCCTTTACTGTCATTCTTAGTGCACGTATTGTACGAGTTTGTATTTACTGTCATTCTTACTGTAAGTATTCTACGAGTTTTCCTTTACTGTCATTCTTACTGCACGTATTGTACGAGTTGGTCTGTACTTTCTCATGCATATTTTGATAGCTTTGTTTCTCTTCCTCAGCACAGTAGTCAGCACTCACCATGTCATTCCCATTGATCTTCCGGAAAGGTAGTCTTTAGACGTCAGCTTTTGGATGCAATGCACATACGTGCATAATAGTCTTCTAGTCAGATTGTGCAAATTTTCACAAAGTCTGCTCTTAGTCAAGGTCACGATTCCCACTGCTTCATATTATCTGCTAGATATAGATATTCCATCATCCACATTAAATTCAGTCCGTTTCGAGTGGTCTGGTAACTTGATGCTTCCTGCTTCTAAATGTAAACAACGTGTGATAATTTATCAATCCCAATTTCAATTTGCATGTCATTGGATGTTTCGAGAGTTTCAGGTTGTCCATGAACAGTAGGTGATTTATGTTGCTGGAGTTCTTCCATATCTCGTATTTTTCATTCTTTTTCTGCACCCCGGTGAGTGTAATTAGTGTTGTTAGAACTGCTGTGGTAATTGCGTGGAACCTTGGCAGATTCTTTCTTCATGAAGACACACCTTTTGATTTTCCCTCATATCGAAAGTTTTGTTCTGAAATACATCCAGCTGTTGGCATCACTGTTGACTTTGATTCTTTTGTGTTTTCTTGAAGATTCGGTCAATCTAGATGGTCCAGGAACTACGACTTAGTTGTCGTGTGGAAGGCCTTTTTTTGTTAATTCATGTCTTGGATATGTTTTTAGAGCACAGACCTGTTGTTGAGCAGCCGGACCTAGATATCTCTCATGAGAGGGGAAATTTCTTTTCCAGATGATAGGTTTATTTCTGTGAAAGATTACAAAACTATATTGCCATACCACTGCGTAGCACCAAAAAAACTGTTCGTCCCTTTGCCATCTATTGAATTCGTCCCTTTGCCATCTATTGAAGTCTAAATACGAACTAGCAACCTTTTCTATTACGTACCTCAAATGCTTGCAAACTTATGATCCCAGAATTATCCACTGACTTTGGATGTCACATAGTCATCTAGTTGGGTATTTTGCGTGCTTAAATTTTCGGAGTTGTATTTTACACTTCTTGTCGTAATTTATTCGGCAGCTGACAGGCGACCTCTTTCCTCTCTTTCATTCACGCTTCACCTACTAAGTTTCCTCAACATTTCAAGTCTAGTTGAAACGCTTTATGGATCTACAATTTTCTACAGTTTAGTTGATTGTACTACTCGCCCTAAGTGTTATTTTGGCTGTATGGTTACATCACTGGGCTTTAGAGACATCCAATTATTTACCGGCTTGTGGTTTCTTTCAGGTTCTCTGTACGGTTCTGTCAATCATCAGTATTTCAGCCATACGACACTGACATTTTACTGCCTTGAATGTAGGAAACCTTTTCATATGACTTCTTGACAGAGTTATCATAATCATCTTAATATAGTACACATGGTTCCAGATCTCTGCTTTTTCGTCCATGTCAGTTTGTTCACTTGGAATCACATTGCTCGACAATCAATCAGCACAGGAGTGTGGTTCTTTCCTCTCAATATTATCTCTTTCGTATCTGCTGTGTGACTCCCAGAGAAAGATTCTGACTTTATGATGCATGAAGCATGATCTGCAAATCTGTTCCTTTGTAACAAGCATCCATATTACTATCCAGATTGCATGCAGACACTGAAGTCTAGCCCACATCTAAAGCAGCAATTCCTTTAATTGATTCCAGTTGTAAACGATGTTCCAGTGCAACTTAATAAATCAGCTGGTTGTTGTTTGGTATCATTTTTGTCCCCCTGCACCGTTAAGCTAGCAATCCGGTAGTATGCCTTTATTACATGCTGTTTTTAATGAACTACTTACATATAACTTTTTTTCTTGACATTCTAGCTTTCTACTTACAGAATAGTTTACCCGGGATATAACTCGGGGAGTAGACTTTTTACATAATTAGATCACGATGTAGGCGCGAAACGGTTTTTTCGTCACCGCATCACTCTTTCATTTCCTCCATTTCATGCTTATCTTTCGCAGTTGCTTGTCAATTCTCTATTTAGATCACTTCGGGTATTTACAATCGATTTTGTTTTAATCGATCATCACGACCTTTGATTTACAAGGGGATATTTAAAACGTTCTAAATATTAGTGCGCTGTACAATAGCATTCTTTATTAGTGAACAGTATATTAGAGCATCCGCTCAAAGTACTCCCCGTGCACCTCTACACACTTTCTCGGTCTGATTATCCGATAATTAAATGTCATTTTTGTATTCACTTTTTGGTATGTTGTTCATACACTGAGAAACTGCACTTCCAAACGCATGGCGGCTTTCAACTCGTCTGCCCCTCAGCGAATTTATGAAAATGGGATTCAGCCAAAAACCAATTGGAGCTAAATCAGGGTTGTATGGAGGATGTGGCTAAGATTGGATGCTGTGTTCCTTTAGGAAGTCTGTTACGTCGGCTGATTAATTCGCCGTTGCGCTGTCATGTAGTAGATGGATACCTCGGGTACCAGTGCGCGGATAGGTGGTTCGGTAGTGTTCCACAACTTTTGGCAGCACTTAGGAGGCACAAAACAAGACTGGTGACTGTAGCAGAGTCAGGCACAGGTAGTTGGACGAAAGGGCATCGAAAAAAAATGTGTATAAAACGTCTTGACAGTCGGACTACGTCCATCGATTTGTGGTCTCTGATCGTTCTCTCCGATTTAAACTTTATTATTTTCTCTTGAGTCGGGTTCAAAAAAGTAAATCAATATTTCGTGACCTGTGACAATCTCATGCAGACGTCTCTGGTTACTCTTTTTAAATTTGGCGAGTAGCTGTTTTGCGATTTCAATCCGAGTCTGCGTTTGATCAGCCGTCAGAAAATGTGGGATTCATCTTGAACAAACCTTTCTGGGCATCAAATGATTTTCTTCAATATGTTACAACACAACTGACGAATCAATGACCGTGATAATAGAAATATCTTCTATTGTGTATCGAACATCTTCATCAATTGCTCTCTTCACAACAGCCACTTATCGCTCAGACAACGATCATCTAGAACGTGGGTCATCTTCCATGGATTCGCGACCATCTTTAACAACGATGAACCGCCTCAAAATTGTATGATATGACAGAGAATTACATCTACATCCGTAAACTTTATCCAAGTCGGTCTTTACACCAGTCTGAGGGTAACCTAATAGCGTCCAGATTTTACAGTATTCTCTTTGCACCGTAGCAGAAGTGTTCTTCTTCTCGGACATTTTTACGTCACTGTCATTTACCTATGTTACGTCACACGCATATATTTGCAGGTGTCCGGCGTGCTGCACGTGCAGCTGCAAATAATGTTAAAGAACGTTATTTTGTCTATATATCGGCATTAAATTTATTGACAGGTTAAAAAAAACAAAAAAGTTGTAAGAAAATATTCAGATCTTTTCAAATACCTCTCGTATGTAATGCATTCTTGACGAAGCTTCGTTTTCGTGCGTTCTGTTTATAATACCTTCACACACACACACAGACACACACATATAGTATATATATATATACATATATATATACTAGATCCGAAAACAAAGTAATCATAGCCAAGGGAGACACTTTTGTATATTGGGGTGTATAATGGTATCTAAAGGCAGGATCTCATGTAAGGAAAATACGGTCGCTCAAGGGACGTCTGTCTTTGCAATTTGTCTATCACGAGCTCGAGTACCTGGCGGCTGACTTGTAAAGGAATTTTATATAACATGGTTTTGCATTATTTCACACGAAATCAAATTTCGATCAACTTTCAATACGTTTTAAGTCATCTGGATATGATCCAGCTTAGGATATACAACGACACGCACTCTTCCATTATGTTATATACGATATATCGCCAGGACACTAAGTACAATATTATTTTGAAATTTCATATGGTGATATTGTGCAATTTAAGGCGACTCTATCTTTTTTGTAATTATCTGGCCTCACTTGCAGTGTTTGGTGAACAATGACCTTACTGTGATCTTGCTGTAGATGGTTTGCGGTGGATTTGTGCCTTCTTGGATTTCTGATCGAGCATAAAGATAGTTGTGCCAATCAAAGATTAGATCATGTACAATTAAAGCTTTTGAGAATTTTCAGCATAATTACCTTTCAATACCTGTAATCAATAAATGTCAAGACAATAGCTGCGAGTGTGTAATCGTTAAGACATTCAACAACAACAAACCAACAAAAAACGATGAATTTCACATCAGTTACAAATTAATATTGTTTTATGATGGTACATAGTATTTTTCTTCCATTTTTGATATTGAATGCACGTGTACGTGATGTCGATGGCTTTCTGGAAAATAAAAGCTAAACAAATGAATCTTTGCATACTGATATACTGCGCAATATCATAATTTAGTAATGAATCTTTGCATACTGATATACTGCGCAATATCATAATTTAGTAATGAATCTTTGCATACTGATATACTGCGCAATATCACAATTTAGTAATGAATCTTTGCATACTGATATACTGCGCAATATCATAATTTAGTAATGAATCTTTGCATACTGATATACTGCGCAATATCATAATTTAGTAATGAATCTTTGCATACTGATATACTGCGCAAATTCATTATTTAGTAATGAATCTGTGCATACTGATATACTGCGCAAATTCATTATTTAGTAATGAATTTTTGCATACTGATATACTGAGCAAATTCATTATTTAGTAATGAATATTTGCATACTGATATACTGCGCAATATCATAATTGATAGGACGAAACCATTATTTGACGAAGTCCATACAGATAGGTATAATCAATTATGGTGAAGCGCGTACGGAACGTGTCAAAGAAAAACGTGGTTATGTAGAAAGTATGCGAGAGGAACAATGGACAAGTGCAATGTTTGTTTCTCCTCCTATTGTAACACCGTTTACACTGCCGTGAAATGCATACCTGTTTTGTGTCCATTTGTTTGCCTTTGTCATTCATAATACAAATAACACCGAATAGTATGCACTGAATGCACGTTTTGTGCCATTCGGTGCAATGGGATTTATTATTTTAGTTCAGGATCATAACAATAATTCCTATCTATGACTGAATAATATTTGACAGGTCCTTGATTTATATCATTCTTGTAATCTTCGTAAGACGGTCTGATTATGCAAAGACCTAAACATATCCAATTATGACCCAATTTATTCAAGGATAACATATATTTATACACACTCTCTCGTCCAGAATGATTTTATCAAGCACTGAAATTGATACAAAGTAACATTTAAGAACACCATAGCAACATATTCAATGATTAGAACATGATTAATATATCAAATATGGTATATTGTACATATTATAAGATCAAACTCAGAGATTGTGTATTATAAGTTTGATATATCATACAGATTCTTCTTTTTAATATTAAAATAATGTAAAATTCATCTTAGAAAAATATGATTTTTAGAAAATAATATTCTGATATAGAGAATATGGATGATCTTTATGTTTGAGAAAAAGTTATTTTTCCATTATTTTCTAATGTTGGAATGTGTCGGATTTATTTTAAGACTGAATAGTTTTCCAGTACTGAAAGGGCCCTGTACAAATATAGTAAAAGGTAGGATTATTTCGATGGTATTTAATTCTTTCCAGCCATATTTAAGATGCTGGGGCCAACTTGTATGTATGTATGTATGTATGTATGTATGTATGTATGTATGTATGTATGTATGTATGTATGTATGTATGTATGTATGTATGTATGTATGTATGTATGTATGTATGTATGTATGTATGTATGTATGTATGTATGTATGTATGTATGAATGCAATTCACGGCATCTCTTTTCAGAAACAAAATTAGTGGCTTCGGAGGAAAAACAAATGTTCTAGGTTGCCCAACAACCACCCGTCTCTACCATAAATAATTTAGGACATGTGAACTTTTAATCCTTTCTTTGGAGTACTATCTTTAAATCCTAAAGGAGTGTAGCCCCCACCACCACCACCACCAAAAAAACAAAAACAAAAACCAATCAAACAATTTGCGTGATTACGCCCGATAATGTCGATAAAGATGGCACGATCATTGAACCCAACGGCAAACGTATGTACAGACAAGCGGAATCGATGGTCTTACTAACGGAGAGTTTTCAAAAAACTATTAAAGGAAATAATCGATAATCATTATAAGCAACATATTGTTTCTTACTTTCAGAAAAGTATTCGATTATAAGAAAATAGCTGATTCTAAGAATCAAAGGCTTCTGGTACGGCACCGTATGAAGGAACTTCTGAAATTATCCCTTTTCAGTAATTTCAGATATCATTTGCGGCCATACTGGAGGAAATCTGATGGCTTTTAATAATGGATATATTTGGTGTTTGATACTTCAAAAAATACTTGAATCTCAGGATATCAGTATAAATCACTTTTTAAAAAAACATTTGGTTTTCTTTACGTGTCTATATTAGTAATGATTTCGCTGATTTTGTCTCAGTATGCCTAGTTGAAACAAAAGAAGAAGAAAAAACAAAAAGAACATTCACTAGAATTTTCTAGGAGCAGCTGTCAGCTGGACCTACACGCATTTATAATCATAATGGGTCGGTTGCTAAAATCTTCTGCGAGTAACTTTGATTCAAAACAGCCCCTGTTATACACAAACAGATACTGGACACAGTTAAAGTATAATTAGAAATAGATAACAATAAATTCCTCTGTAAGTCTAGCCCTCGTCTTCAGCATTTGAGGCGTACACAATGCCATGAAATATTATGGATGATTCTCCAGATATTTCCGTCAAGCGTCTAGGCATACTCTGAAATTATGTAATGAAACTGGGGCATGTGGAGTAGATACGTTTCCAGGGTAAATGGAAAAGGTAAACAGTTCACAAGTTTTTACACGCAAAAAGACACCAAACGCTTAGGCGCAAATGGTGCCTTAAAAGGGTAAAATGGACGTTTCTGACAAGTCAGTCTACCTTATTAGTATCTCCTTATCTCATGAACTAGAGCCAATAGAAGCTCAGGCCTCACTACATAATATTACAGAATGCCGGAAAACAATGTTGGAATTCTTCCCACAATAATAATAATAATAATAATAATAATAATGACTTAATTTAAAAAAGGTAACTCAATTAGTTACAGAACTAATCTACCTTGAGGCCTTCTGTTATGTACAATATATGCAGTATATACAGCACAATGTGATACATTTGGCTTGACACAAAAGAATTGAGTTATTCTGAAAATTAAAGTTTCAGACCCAGAACATATGCACAAGCATCAGTGAACACATAAACCTATATAAAATATCATACTGTATTGAAAAATTCAACTGTGACAAAGATGTATAAGAAGAGCAAAGCAGTAGATATTTATATTACTAGAACTGTTTGATTGTCTTAAGATTTCATCCATTTAAGACATTGATTATCAAAAGAGGAAATGCTAGGAGCCTGCCTTATGTAACTGGGAATGTTGCTCCGTACGAGTGGACCGGTATATTGAAAGCACTTTTGAAACAGAATTGAAATACATGAAATATATAGTGCCTATGAGCTGAACTTATGAAGAAAAAAAAATATAACTATGATTTTGCTCAAATTTTAAACTTGTCATCTTTTCAGTAAAAGAGATAAACCTGTAATACTTCATAGTTTCTGATACATTGCGAAAGATGTTCTTACGTAAATAGGCTTGAAGGCGTAGAGGAAATTTCGCAAGGTCTGTTTCCTAGAAACAGCATAAATAACCGGAACGTACCATGCTTATTTTTATAATGGACTCGTCCAAACATGGCTGCCCATATTAGCATAGTGAAGGCAGAACATAGTGGTAGGCTTCCAGTGGCCAATCACCTTTGAGAATAATAGAAAACAATTACTTTAAAAAAAGTTTGTAATGTTACTTTTCAATAGATTACCAAGATAACATATTATTATTTTACAATGGTAACAATTAGTGTGATTTGTACTTTAGGTAACTATTATTTGCATTAAAAAATGTTGCTGATATTATTTATTGGATAAGCTGCAAATAGAGCTTACATTATCTGTATTCGTTTGGTTTAGAAACCAATAGGTTTTGCGTTAAAGGGTTTCACTCAGCTCCGATTGAAAACAGGATCTGAAGGGATTATAACTGCAATCAATCATATCCTGTAATTTGCAGATGGCCGAAGATATTAAGATATTAGTAAATAATTTGTACAAGTACATTAATATTGGCAGGCCTTTAGAAGTTAACTGATGAAAACAATTTAACTGAACTTTTCTTTCAAAAAGGATTCGTAATGGATGATTTTCATCAATTAAAAACATCAACGCCAAGTAACAAACAAAAGTCTAAAAGTGGTTCGAATCATCCCTTGCAGAATCGTTTTTCTCTATTGCTACCTCATGTCTCATCCTTTTTGCATCTCACCTTAATAAGTAAAGATTTCTAACTTGAAACATTTTAGTGAACGTAACAAAAGCCTTTCAGTGTTCCTAAGATTTGCTGCGCCTCAAATCGCTCCTAGTTACCGAGCGCTTCTTGTCGTCAGGAGAGTAAGCAAGATAGGACGTGAGTGACTTGAAACCGATCAAAGTCAGCTGAACGCCGAGACCTTTAAGATAATTTGAACACTAACTGAATAATTAAAGAGTGTAGTCTTGTATTTGAACACTAACTGAATAATTAATAGATTAAAGAGTGTAGTCTTGTATAATTGAACACTAACTGAATAATTAATAGATTAAAGAGTGTAGTCTTGTATTTGAACACTAACTGAATAATTAATAGATTAAAGAGTGTAGTCTTTGTATTTGAACACTAACTGAATAATTAATAGATTAAAGAGTGTAGTCTTGTATCATTGTTCAAAAAAAAAAAAAAGAAAACATCACAATATGATGTGTCAAGTATCACAAGGATTGGCCGAACGGGTTTGTGTCAGTAAAGAAGTTAAGACCGTTATAAAAAATATATAGAGAAATGAATAAAAACCTGCTCTAACATACGCAATTTCTGACACCTAGTTACAGCATCAAAATTTGATCTGGCACACAATTTAGATTAGACAAATACTTTCTACAAAAGGTCTTCACGTGCTCTAAATGTTGATACTCGAGTAACGCTGAATTCTAAATGAAGTATTGAGAAGTTTTCCACACGTGATTGTTGCATTTAGCTATAGCAACACGTTGTCTATTCAACAGTACAGTTTATCTTATGCACATAGCAAACGTGAAGTATACTATTATTCCGTTAACATAACAGATACAAAACTGTTCTGTTCACTTAGCGGACATTAAGTTATGAGACTATGCTGACCACGTGACATTATGAAACTATGATATTCACATAATATATATGAAAAGTTATGAATTAGTGCTGTTCACATAACAGACATGAGATTATTAAATTGTGCTGTTTACATAACAGACATGAATGTATGAAATTGTGATAATTTACTGTTCACATAACAGACATGAGATTATTAAATTGTGCTGTTCATATAACAGACATGAATGTATGAAATTGTGATAATTTACTGTTCACATAACAGGCATGAGATTATTAAATTGTGCTGTTCATATAACAGACATGAATGTATGAAATTGTGATAATTTACTGTTCACATAACAGGCACGAGATTATTAAATTGTGGTGTTCACATAACAGACATGAATTATGAAACTGATATTTTACTGTTCACATAACAGGCACGAGATTATTAAATTATGCTGTTCACATAACATACGTGAAGATATGAAATTATGATTTTGTACTGTTCATATAACACGCATGAAATTATGACTACACCATTCAAATAACGGACATAAAGATGCTCTGTTGCACTGTAATGAGACGTAACACAAGGAATGAACATATATATGGCATTCCTTCCCATCCGCAGAAGAATCCCATCAGAGCCTCACTTCCGTGCAGACGAGGACTGCAGCGTGTCATCAATACATTGCCCCCTGAGATCGTACGACGCTGAGCCGGGTCACATATGACTTCTACGCAGCCAACAGAACTGGTTCCAAAACCAGTAATACTGGGACAAACGCCCGGCAAATCAGCTAAATACATACAACTAAACATGGACCAGGATCGTTTAGTGCATTATGGTACAAGTATCTCTCTATACATGTTATGTATGCGTACACAAGAAAAGACCTAGTTAGAAATTAAAACTGTTCTAAGTTAAAAACGACTGTATGGAATTGCATGATAACCAAGTTCATACATTAATCTGCAACATTTGTAATTCAACCGAGCTTGTCAATTCGGGATAAAACTACCACTATAAAACGAAAAACAGACACTGTGAAATCTGATAGCATTGTATAATGTGAAATTTGTCTGACCTAATCGAAATTTAGTGAAAACTTTCGAATGACCTAACGTATCAAAACTACTCTATGTGTGAAACACAGATGATAGAAAGAAAAGAATGAATACACTTATTTCACGCCTCAACAGCTGAAATATAACTATCGTAAAGGAGACAGCATCCTGACAAGGCTTCAAGCTATGCGACTACACTGAAAAATTCTAACTCTAAAAAATGGTACATGGCGTGATCCACAGACGGAAAACATTAGCGAAGTGCTTTCATACCACCAGCACTTTGCTCGTACCATAGAAAGTCGGTCGACAAAGTGATACAAGTCATAATCGTCTGACTGAATTCAAACATACATAACAGGTAATGCTGTATTCTGCAACAGGACTCATACAATAAAATTACATTAGAATACAGTAAAATTGCAACTTTGTGTATACAACTCCGTGCAGGAGTGTACTGCGTAAGCAACTCGGCCCTGGACTTATCTGCCGGGACAGGCCCGGGGTTTTGCTCACACCAGTAAAACACCGGTAAAAACGGATTTTTTTGGACGGCTCACCGGCCCACCGATGGGGCGGTCTGCCGGGACAGGCCCGGGGTTTTGCTCACACCAGTAAAACACCGGTAAAAACGGATTTTTTTTGCGGCGGCCCACCGGGATTTGTCCCGGTATGCCCAATGGCCAGTACACCACTGCTTCCGTGGTTTTAAAGTCACCCATATGAAGTAAATAAGTTGACCCGTCAAACGAAGGCAATATGCACTTAGTATTGACTCAAACAGCATCAATTTAAAGATGCTATATGTTTTCTGAAGAATCATCAGCTATTCGGTACGTGCACTCATATTCAGATATTAATCTTCTATTCTAAAACACTAATACATATTCAGATATTAATCTTCTATTCTAAAACACTAATCTTCTGCAAGGATAAATACGCTTTACCAGTTAACAACAGTGATGAACGTGTCTCGGATATTAAAGCCTGCTGCGATCGCGACATCAGCAGAACTAATATCTTCAGGATATTAAAATTGCAACCTTTTGTTTGCAGATAATATAACTAATCACCTCGCGATCAGCCCACGTTATTCAGGCAAAATCTCAAGGAGCTTATCTAGCCAAATCCCAATAAAACACACATCAATTGATAAATTTATTATTCAAGATTTATAACTGCATTTCAGCACATTTAGCGTTAGAAATAATGAGCATGGGGAACAACAATTATTGAAATTATAAATAAGAATTCCTCAGAATTATATTATTCGCCTGTTCCTCTCACTATATGATCCAAAACTCGCACTAGAGCAAGAAATTCTGAAACATGCGTATACTAGGTATTGGAATTATTTTACTTTAAATTCTGAAGCTGACGCCTACGAAAACAAAAGAGGAGAAAAACGACGTGTGAAAGATAAACATATGTCTCGGCTATACTGTGCAGAAGTGACTACTATGTAAATGTACGAGTCGATCATCTGTATCATTCAATTCTTCATTCAAAATAAAAAGTTCGTCTGCAGTTCAGTCACTGAATGACGTGTCTTTTGGATGGTGCTCTCGTGACACACAATATTCAGTACAACACTGTTTAGTTCAAAACGACGCATCTTAGACATAACAATTGGAAACGTTTCCACGTCATGACATATTGACTGCATCTATAGAAAGCAAATTAGTCAAGATTGCCACACAGGAATTTGGTCAGGGTGTGAGATTACGTTGCTAATTTGTGTTCTAGTTATATTTATTGCTATTATTATCGCTCTTGTATACAATAACATCTTATAAAGACCCAATTCACAATTTAATACTTTACAGACAAACTAGAATCTGTTTTGAGGATATATTTACGCAGATATTCCAGCTGGAGTCTTTGAATTAAAAAGTGAATAATGGCTTGCCTCGGCACGTTTCACAGAGGGATTGCGACACAAAATTTCAAACAAATGACACATCTTCAAATTGTATCGATTACCCTACATATACTCCAAATTGCTTGGGGATTTATCTCAAGTAACACTAATCTGTGAATAGGCAAGTATAATTAACGTAACAACATCATTCTCTAGAGTTTCGCAATGGATTAATCAATTCTGAGAGCATCTGATTGTGTCCATTTCGGAAAAAAAAAACACGTGGGACTGAACACATAACCTGATCAGGTCCCGCTTTAATTTCTTTTTCTTTTTCTAAAGGTTTCATGAAGTTGAGATTTTATATTATTGAGCTTATGCTATTTCTAACAATTGTATGATTTTGTCCTAGGTAGGAATAGTGATACAGATAAGAACTACCCTGATGTATTTCAAATTGTTCAGCTGGGAGATCTTTTATTTTTTTAAAACAAAGAGTGGAGAAATTTCTCAAATTTGAAGGAATCCTAAAATTTCCCTCAGACACAAAAACAAGACTTTTTTCGCAGAATTCAAGTTATTATAGCTTTATTTTAGTTCTGATTTCTGCTGAATATTTAGAGAAAAAAATCATTGTTGCCAACCAAGCAATAAGAAAAGTATAAGAAAACCTCAAGATGAAGAGACAAATTTGAAAAGTTTTGTGAAACTTGAGCCTGGTCTCAGCTTTTAATAAGTGTCAAAATCTGCCATTTAGATCTATCAACCAGTGGCAATCTTGTATGTTAAGAAAATTAAACTGCACTAAAACTCCGAACGTGGTTGATTAATACACGATTTCTGGAGTTAACCCACTCTTCATCTCTCTAGGTAAACGTACGTCGGTTGCCAAATTGTTCGCATCCTTAAAAAGCTGATACTTTTTGTTGTCATCCGAATACGGTATCCCCCAACATAAGACATGGACAGATTTTATGTACTAGTCATGTTCAGCCTCACTGACTTGATAAGTCTCCCTTGTAAGTGAAACTTCGTCATAAAAGGTGCCTTCAGTGCGAAAGGGTTATAATGTTGCTAGATAAAGTATTGATAAGCGACATAACGGCGGACGGGACCAAGGTGGCGCTGTGATTGTATAACCCGAGAAAGGCGCAGGTAAAATAATACCAGTAGAATAATAGTTCAGACCATAAACATTGATTTGTTAGAAACCTACACGTTAACACAAATCGAAGGGATGCCAATTCCATCTGACAGTGCTTTATGTGAAACCCACCGATGACCTCCGTGCTTAAATGTATGGGTTGAAAAGAATTGATTTCTTGTCATTTGAACCAGTCCATTTTCCTTGAGTCAAAATGTTCTTTTGCTGACGTGCCTTTTATTATGAGAATTCCCACCGAGTAAATAATATGCAAGTAGATTTTCAAATGCAGCCTTGTTACCTTCAAGAGCTGATTCTCTTTTTCTGCTTCACGCAAGTATACAAAACGGTAAATATCTGTTTTATTAATTATCACACAAAGCTCGACCCAATTTATATTTTTCACAAAAGTTAAAACTCACCAATAAAACACCAAATATAAACTATTGTCCCTATGCCTTTCATATCAATCTATTTGATTTGCTCGAAGATATCTCATATGTATATTCTTCTCATAAACCAGTTACCAATTACCAAATAACTTTTTGTATTTCGGGCAAATACAATCAACATATAAGGAGAAATAACATTTACTATACGACATCATATCTTATGACATAAGGCACGTGGTTAATAATAATGATATTAGCTGAGTGACATATTGTTGAGATTATAAATAAAATATAGAAATAAATTCCGAAGTTCATGTATTTTACAGAGGATTAACATTCTGTGTTACGATTTGTATGAATCTGCGAATGTTGCTTAATATCTTGACTTCACTATTGAAACAATTATCGCATCTTTAATACATTAGTTCATCTACAATAAAATTTGAGAATATATTGTTTTCTATATGTGAAACATAGGTGTACCTTCAAACAAGTAATGGAATTCATCGCCTAAATAAGGAAATAACGCTCAATAGAAATGGCAGCATTGGAACATGCCAGGAAAATAACCTCAACAAAATGAAGACAAAAAATACAAAACAAAAACTAAGTAATGTTTTTTTTTCGCTGATCGTGATCCAAGGGAGCAATCAGATATATATTCAATCGTGTAAACCTCTCAGTTTGAAAGAACGTTTTTAAGATTTTAAAAAATGAACACTTTGTTGTGACACAAATAAAAATTAACAACGTTTCGTCGTAAGAATGGTCCACAATATCTATTTGTCACCGGCACCCTTTCCATTCCTTAATTGCGTATCCGGTGACTATATTTTAGTTCAGTTTCATACCGAAGTATTTTTAAATATTGATTTTTGCGAAAAGAAAACATTCTTAAATCGCTTCTATCAACTGCAAGGCCAAAGAATAATTCAGCGGCGACATACATTTCTACATTGTGACTACCAGTAAATGTTTGGAAAGAAAGAAAGAAAAAATAATGAAATAAAGTAGTTTTTCACTAATATGAAATAGGCAAAGCCTAGGAGAAAGGAGCGCAGTTTCGGACTCGCGTGTACGGACTGGAATATATACAGAGTGCACTGACTGAGCGCTTCTCAAAACTGAAGTGAAAGAATACTCAATAACAAAACACAAGATCATATACCCAGTTCGTGATTTCTTATGCACATACATTGCGTGGGATGATCCAGTAAATTTTCCACTTACTGGACGTCGTCAAGCACTTATCGCGTTCTGTCGAGCACACACGCCACTTTAAAACTGGCGGCCACGTCAAATGCAGACGATATGTAATCGCTCGTTGACAATGCAGATGATTCGATGGACTGGCCATCAAATTTAACATCTGAATACACTGAAATGGTTTCTGTTCATATATTGCTTTACCCTAAAGACCTCCCCCCCAAAAAAAACAAAAAAAAAAAAAACAAAAAAAAAACAAAAACAAACAAACAAACAAAAGCAAACAAGGTATTCCCAGAATGAGCCTCATCCAAATCACGCGAATCGGCTGTCAACAATGTTACAAATCAGACCTCAGACAGGAATACTTCTAAGTACGAAATTGATGTTAATGAGTTCATTTAAAGTCAGAAGAAGAAAAAATACCAAGGTAGCAACGGCATGAGATATCCAACGGTGGCTTTGGGAAATTAAAAGAGAACCTAGATCAATAGAAAACATCATCCCCAAGCAATTCTGAATGAACTGCTTGCCGAAATGCTTGTTTCTATTAGAATACCTGACGGTTCTGAGTACGAACCAACTTCTATTTACGCATCATGGAATTGCGGACTACGTACAAGATTCACTTACGTCCGTAATTGAAGAACTTGACAACATGCAAAACTACGCACCTCCGAAACTGAAGATTTGACAACGAAAGTGCTTCAGTAAGCATGGGTAATTTTACGTTTTGCAACAACACATATTAACATATCTTTTTGCCAAGCATTGGGCTTAGTTTAAATTACAATCAAGATATATATTAGACTGACCTTAGCAAGTCATGAAAATAAACAAAGTAAAGGGGACAAGTGTTTAAAACTATATTGTTACTCTTAATATACAGACATATCCTCCGAGCTGGTCGGCGTAGGCATAATATCTAAAATTAGATAGTAAATGGTCGGCGTAGGGATAATATCCAAAATTAGATAGTAGTAAATGGTCGGCGTAGGGATAATATCCAAATAGTTAGTAAATCGCCAGATAGCAGAAGCAATGGCGCAGAGTGAGATATTTATTCAATGGTACTGCTATCAATAATTGCAATTTCAACTTATATATCATTCAGAAATAAGTAAAACTACTTACCTTGGATTAATCAAACTGCATCAGTGTTAGATATATCCATTTATCCTAAATACATTAATCCAGAATCACAATATACTTGTAAGTTATGCACTCGGTGGAGTGCACTGTACATATCCGTGGACGTTGAGGACCGAACCACAATTATTTGCTTGTTACTTCATATTTTTGTTGGTTTTTTTTAATTACATCAAGTGTCCATCATTTAGTATTAGATTGTTTTAAATATTTATTTACATTAAGAATGAATTTAATATGAACAAACTAGTGCAATAACTGTTACACTGTACTTACTGTTAAGATCTTTTTAATTGTAGAGATCTCATTCATAAATTCTCACCGCATGACGTAACAGTATGCAAAGACTAAAGACGTCATTCCATATATTCATACGCCTTACACTCAAGGATTTGTAAAATATTCTTGATTAAAAAATCTTTTCTTCCAGGATGTTTCCTTTTCAAATCTGAGGTAGCAACTAAAAATGTATTTTAAAAAAAATACAAAATAATAAAAAAATTAGTCGGGGGGTATATAATAAATACATTTTACTGTTTGTACTGTGCAATATTGCGGTCTTGTCCAAAGTACATGGGGCTCTCAAGTCCGCCCTGTTGTACTGGGTCTCACCCTCAATATACAACAGTACAGAAACTATATTCTGTTAATACTGCGTGACGTCTAGCCAGGGTCACTGTCCTGCTTCAGCTTTTTTGCTATCGAATTAATAGCCAAACCAAGGCCTGGTTCTCTGTAAACAGGCAACTGAGCAGGCTCAGTATATCCGCTATGTATCTATGTAACCGTTGTTCTGGTTGGGTGCATGCAAAAACGTTTTCATTTGCGACGTCACAATTTTTACCAATAGCTCATACTCTGAGCTTTCAATAGGCAGCGTAAAGCCTAGCAACCGACAGCAACATAGAATTAATTAATTTTAAAGAAGACAAATTAAATCACTATATTCAAAATTCGTTAAAATAAGAATACAATCCTTTCACAGCAATGAAAGAAAAAGTTTGAAAGCAATGTTTTTAAATAATAAAGTTGTCTCATTTATAAAATGGTACTAAATCGGAGTAAATCTTGCTGAAATAAATGTATAAGGAACTCCTTCTAAAAGACTAATATAATACGTCGGAAAGGGCGTAACAGTCTCGTTCCGTCTGCGAGAACGAGATATGTATTTTATAACGGCCTAAGGTGGTACCAGCCTAAATTGACAAGTGAATATTATAGAAGGGTTACTATAAAAAATCTTTATCTCCCCATTGGTTGGTAAGCTACGGCATTGAAACAGGGACGTCATTCCCATTTGGCTAGTTTGAAAACTTCCCCCTGAACTGCAGTGATGGGCTGGTAGCTTCACATTATCGCAGTGCATAACGGGTAAAAGTATGACATTGTTTCACTTTCTTGAAAGATGGCGGTTGATAGGTACCCGTCTCTCAGTGTGACACAATTGTCAGCAATCTAATGGTCTGGTGGAAATAAAAAGAAAACACCCCCCCCCAAAAAAAACAAAAAAACAAAACAAAACAAACAAAACAAACAAACAAACGAAGTGAGACGAACAAGAGGCAACCCCACATTTTGGGGCGCTAGGCGGCGCTGCGACTATTTACTAAGATTAAAAACAATTAGTGATGAAAACAAAGCATGCCAATTCATACCATTAAAGTAAAGAAATGTAAAATTAATATCAGTCAGAGAGAATGCTAAAATAACAATTTTGTTGTTACTAGCCTAGCCTTGTCCTCGTGTACATTATGACATCATAATCTCGATGATGTCAACACATTCTCAAGAGATGAGATCATACGTATTCGCTTGATTTAAACAAACCGCAGCGGGAGCGTACTTTTGCCTTTTTTTCCACAGGCTGATATCTGCAAATTCTTCATGCTGATACAGTCTAGTAAGGTACGTGACCTAATGGACATGTTTTGTATAGTGTCACGTGCGCGTTCTTCGCCTGCGCAAAGGAAGTGTTTCTGCGTATATTAATATCTTCGATGAGTTATGAACATATATTTAAGGTCATGACTTGATATAAGGAAGTTTATTATATACTTAATCGTGAAATATACAGAATTACTGGTGAAATATTTTTCATATTGTTTTTTTTTTTTTCTTTTTTTTCATTCCTGTATATTCACGTTTGTAGAATATATAGAGAATATGTACATTTTTTGGAGTAGTCTATTTCGGTAACAGACGCTGCACCCAAATTTTGATTGTCACTTAATTTCGTTGCAATGGACACTATTCAATGATTGATTTCTTCATCGTTTTCAGACATGATTATAATTGTGATGACAGTTAAAATCGCTACTTAAACAATTTTATTACTATATTTAATCAAGAGTTTTTCTTAACATATGTGTACCGTTTTTGTTGAGTGTAACAGGTATACGATACCGCATGGGTGACACAGAATATCGAATAGCAACAGGTCATATCATTTCAGTAACTTACAATTTGCACAATTCATGTGGAAAACTAATTATAAAAAAAATAATACTTGAAGCCTACTTTTTGTTGTTTGGGTGTAACAGGATGAAGCCGGGTTGGGATTGAATTTAGCGAAGACACTGAAATCACGTTCGTGAATGAGATGTTTATTTATAATGTAATTGAACGATGAATGAATCTGAAACCATACTCGTGCGCATAAAGTCCAACAGTGGATTTAACAGAACGATGCGCACTGAGTTCAACTACTGATATAAGGAAATGATATCGTTCCTAAATGAAACTAATCAGAACACGTCACTTCAACGAGTAATCAAACGAGAAACAACGTATGGAACGTATAAACAAATCTGATTGATATATGGATCTATCACCATGGATGATCAACGTATAGAATTGATACACAAATATGAACAATGTATAATTCTATCACCAAGGATGATCAAAGTATATAACTTATACACAAATATGAATAATGTATGTTTCATCCACAAGTAGGCTGTATGTATGATTGATTTTCACTCATATAGCGATAATGAATTATTGATTTCACTCATATATTGATATTGAATAATATTGATTCAAACATGGACCATATGTATTTCGTGGCGTCCCCGTTCACGATCACGATGTATTTTCTGTTCCACAGCTCTCGTCGAATGATCAAGGAGCTAGCTCGCATGGGCCGCCCTTCCCAGTCTGCCGAAGGATCCCTCGAGAGCCTCCTTATTTCCTACAGGCCCGTCGGTCCCCGAGCTTTGGTCCCTCACTGGGAGTAAACCAATACCGTCCTCCAAGCCAACGTCACCATCGACCGCAGCAAAACCCCACAGAATTCTACCACACCCCGTCAAAAACAGCTTTATAGCTGAAGATTGCTGCCGTAAAGTGGACAGTTTCCTGACAAAACTCGTTGTATTGTGATTATACATCGAGAATTTACTCTATAGGTACCCTAGTTGTGGTGAAAATCCACAGTCAGAGAACTAGAGGTAATCGGGTTTCTCATTGCAGGCACTTTTCTAGTGCAGCAACGGGTAAACCGAACTCAGTGTTTTGAAATAACCACGGCTGAAAATGAACCACCCTCTAGCAACGCTGTACGCTGCAACAAAACTCGAGAACATTTTCGTTCATATATAATCCATAAACGTTTTATAACATAAGATTCCGTGACATTGGGGTTCATTTTTAAGCATTCTTTATGGCACCTTCTCATTGATTACATGAATGTATACTAGACAGTCAACAGTCTTGACACACTTTAAGATCTATTCATCCTGATGGGGAGAGAGAAAGGGAGGGAGAGAGAGAGAGAGAAAAGAAAAAATAAAGAAAAAATGAAATAGGCCTAAATATGGAAATACAGGTCTGCATAACATGAGGGCAGACATACTTCCTAAATGGAAAAAGAAAGTAGTTCCGAAAGTGATATCGCTACTGTGGCGATAAAAATGGTGTTACCACTGTGGAGATATAATTTTTCTCACACTGATATATTTCAATATCTCATTATGAAATATATAATAAATCTTTATTATGTGAATATCCAAGATTGCCCATCATGCAATGCGAAACTTGATTGTGTATGCTACAGAAGTTATATCTGCAGCATGAAAACTAGCATTTATGAGTTAGAGTAATAAATGGAAACTGCATTATCTTTCAGGCATGGAAATTAATTTTCGCCGAAGATATTTGACTCGCCACCGTTAGCTTCTCTAGGAATTTATGTCTCCTGAACTATCTTGTCAGTAATATTATAGGACTCAGGGTACTAATTCAGCTCCCATAGTAAACCCATAGAAACATCATAATATTAACATTCAATAACTTTAAATTTCTAAATGCCCATGATCAAACCTATATTTATCAGTCTAGACATATCCTTAATGCAAGATTCTGTGTAGAGAAAACCATATGAGCCGCGGCATGTTTTGATCTACTTGTGCATGAAATATGTGTTTTCAATTCCACACCAAACAGAATCAGGTGCTAATTTCAGAAATGAAGTTTCTAAAGTCAAGTCTGTAAAATGATTGAAATTCCATCAATAAAACATTGTCTCTATTTTTTTTCAGTTACAACTAGGATAAGCCCTCAAAAGATTCTTTTTACTAATTTTACTTTTTATTATCAACCAATCATGGCCAGCCAAACACATATATACTCTATTTTATCTTTACCCATTTCCAGACTGGTTCCCATGCTTCCATATAATGAGTATTGGACTCACGGTACTAATTCAACTTCCATAGTAAACCCATGGAAACACCATGATATTAAAAATTCAATAACTTTAAATTTCTAAATGCTTATGATCAAACCTATATTTCTCAGTTTAGATCCATCCTTGATGCAAGCTTCTGTGTGAGGAAAACCATATGAGCCGCGGCGTTTCTTGATCAACATGTGCATGAAACATGAGTTATCCATTCTACACATAATGAATCAGGTGATACTTTCGTTATTGAGTCTTCCTAAGTCAAGTCTGTAAAAATACTAGAATTGCATCAATAGAATCTTGTCTATATCTTTTTTAAGTTAAAGATATAATCAGCTCTCAAAAGATTTTGTTTTACTAAAATGTTACTTTTCATTATTAACCAATTATGGACCACCAAACCAGTATATACTCTATTTTATCTTCACCCATTTTCTAGGCTGGTTCACAGTTGCTCCATATAATTAGTACCGTTAGTCTCTTAAATCGCTAAAAAAAAAAAAAATTTGGGGATCAGCATATGAATACAATTAGAATTGACGTGAACTTGCGAAAGGGAGTGGGGTGCTAATGAGTGTTTAGTCTTCCAAGTAAGTCTGGTATATAATAAAAAGAAAACTTTTTTTCCTGCGTAAATACCGGATATATTTCATCTTGTGCTATGAAAAGCGATCCATTTTAACTCATGGTTTCGCGACACGTTAAAAAACATCGCATTATTTTGTACCACACGATGAAATATATCAGATATTAACGTAGGAAAAGAAATATCCTCTGTTTAGTTATCATTGCTTTCTTTGATTGTTTTTTCTTCTCAAATTTGTATTGTCTGCTTAACTACTCTACGGAGTAAATTATTAAAGAAGCCAGAATTAAAAACCTGAATCGAATTTTTTTTTAAAATCTGGACTACTGTGCAGGTGATACGCGTTACTGTAAGAGCTCCCTTATTTCCAAGAAATAACACGGGTTTTAAAATGTACATGACGTGTTTCCAGATACCGTATATACTAGCTTATAAGCACAGTTCAACTGCAAACTGCACAGACCCAGATCTGCCGTCGCATAATGCGCTGTCAGATCTGGGTCTATGCAGTTTGTTAGGAGTAATCAGTAGAACAAACAACATAGACCCTGATCTACCAGCACATTATGCGATGGCAGATCAGGGTCTATGTTGTTTGCAGTTGGACTAGACTTACAAGCGATTATATAAGGTAAGTTAGAATAGTAAAAATAAAAAATAAAAGTTTTGGAGTTAGTATACGTGAGTGTGTAAAAACAAAAAATATCTATTGTAGACCGAACAAAAAGAATATATATATATATACAACAATTCATTTTTTGGCAAGAGCATCGCTAATTGAGTTGCATTACAGTCTATTATGGAGGCAGATTTGAATTTAATAGAAAACAGCTTATAGTACAGACACACTTATTATAGTATCATACTTTGTATTAGAGACATAGAGGCAAAACTTATGGCTTCAGTCAGACATCGATTTAAATGATACCTGGCTGAACACTTTTGTTTTCTTTATTTCATATCGTAAAACTAGAGTTGACCGTGAGTAATGACCTTTTGGCTGAAGAAAGATATTTCTATCTAGAAAATTAAAAGTAACGATGTTTTTATCGTGCACCGAAGATCTGTAGCATACGTCCCAATATTCAATAAGTGACTGACCATTTTATTTTCTGTTGGGGGTGGTGGGAGGGGTAGAGCTGGATTATCTTTCGAGCTGGGATTTTTTTTTTTAAATTCAAAATAATCTTTTTCAACTAATATAATGGATACAAGTAGTTCTTTCTTTTAAAGTTTGAATTTTTTCATACATTACCTAATTTTTATTTTATTCTTTGTCATCTATATCTAAATTTTCAAAAAGTGCTGCGTGTAAATGTGGGATTAGATCACTTCTTAACACAGTCGGGGGCCCCGGGTGGCCGAGTGGTCTAAGGCGCTCGCCTTTACCGATCACTTCCATCTCACCTCTGTCCGAGTGAGTTCGAGTCTTGGGCTCGGCCAATGTAGTTATGTGAGAAAGCTTGCCAGAAGCTTCCCGTGGGTCAGTGGTTCTTCCTGGAATTTTTCCGGGTTCGTCATCCACCAGATATACTGGCCGCCAAGTATAACCGATCATGTGCTGAAAAATGGCGTTAAACCCATAAAACCAAACGTAACCATCTTAACACATTCAAGTTTGACCTCATACAGACGTATACACATAACATTATTGACTGTTCTGCACATGTAACTGACACGTGTTAAGGACATACCACTTTATGTATGAACTGGTCATGCAGTACAGATAGCACATAGGTTGTGTCAAGGATTGAATTTTAATATGAAACATGTATTCTATTTTCCTCCATCGTCAATTCCCATTGCGTTCCAGTACATTGATTTATACACACAAAGACAAAAGGTGCATTTTACTACACAAGATTATCACGTAAACAAGTTTTCATATTTGAATGTTTTAATTAGCTCTGTTTACTTTTGAAATGATCCCAACTCTAAGTACAACAATACACATGCAGTATGCACTCGTCTACCCTACTGACTATGGCACAATGCAATGTGACTGTTAATTCCAGGTCAGAATTGGCTGTTCGAAGAAGTAGACTTAACCTACATGGTTAGAGGGTACACTTTTGCTAATATAAAAAATAGATCACAAAGATGAAAGTCTTTGAAAAAAATTATGAAAAAAAATCTAAGTCTTTGAAGAAAAAAAATATGAAAAAAATCCAAACTTTTTTTACTTGTTACCTATGCCAATAGTAAAGTTAATTCAGCTTTTGATGCTCTGCTTAAACAAGTTGGATTTTGATAAAACTTGAAATAATGGGTTTTATAAGAATGAAATGGTCTAGACATCCAAAATGGCTCTAATGAACTCAATAGAAGCTCAAACTGGGACAATCGACAACAAGTCTTACCGCCCCCTCCCCCCCCCCCTCCCCCATTTATGCCTTTGACAAACTGACTCACTAAACTTCAGGGTAACCTGTAATACTCGCCCAGTTTCACTTATGAGAAGTGGAACTATTCTACCTTTGAAAGATTTCTTCATTAGGTCCACGTTATATTCGGAAATAATGTCTAGTATTATCAGGACAAGTAAAAGAGTCACCCAAAAATTACAGGGATGTCACAACCTTTCCACTCCAACCGAAATATACTTATGCAGTTCCAACATTACTTAGGCATAAGGAACTGTACCGTAGACTTACAAATCTCAAGGATCATGTGGTACGTACCAAGGTAACTTCAAACAAGACCATAGATTCAGGCACATACCCTTGCAAAGACAAGCGTTGCATAATTTCCAAGCATATGCCCGAGACCGAATCTTTCAGAAGTTTGACAACAAGAGGTAGCTGCACGATCAATCAGAAGTTACGGTGTCGAGCCAAGAAAGCGATTTATCTTCTGACAAGATCTGTGCCACTCAATATGTTAACGGATAATAATATTAGTATGTTGCATGATATGCCTTTTAATGTATAGTTTTATAATAGTAAGCGTCAATGTGCTTTTGTTTTAATGTTCTTGCATAACTTCTGTATTGTTGATTTAATCTACTCCTGCTAATATAATACCCATGCACTGCAGGAAGAAACGAACGAATTTCAGGTCTTCAGAAACTTGACGGAAACCATCTGGAAACCATAGTTTCCGGTACGATTTCAGGGTAATTTCCATTCTGTAAACTATTGTTTCGGGTATAAACGGAAACCCAATCTTGCCCAAGAGCCGCGTAGAATCTGTTACATTTTCTGCTAAAATCAAAACGATTCTTTTTGTTCCGGATAGATTCCATGCAGTTCAGGTGAGAATTCTTGCAGTTTTCATTGTGAAAGATACGTATTTGTTCTGGTCGCTGGGCAGCAAACAACCGGAAACCTCAAAACGCATTCCAGTTTTAATTGCTTTACAGGCATTTTCCATAACACCAAAAGCCACAAGAATCCTTTCTGGTTACCAATGCTTTCTGACAGTTTCTGAAACACGGAAACACCAGAAATTACAAGAATCCCTTCCAGTTTCTAATGTTTCTGACAGTTTCCGTAACACGGAAACACCAGAAACCACACGATACTGTTTCAGATTGCAATGCATTCTGGCAGTCTCCTGAACAAGGAAAGAACACAAACCACAAGAATCCGTTCTGGTTTCCAACGCTTTTTTGGCAGTTTTCATAGTATATAAAATACCAGAAATTACCTTCTTTTAAAAGATTTCCTCTTCTCTTTTCTTTTAAAAGGAACGGTATGGTAGAATATTTGTGGCATATTTTCTATTTAAAAACTAATAATGATACTATGCACTAAAGAGTTAACTCAAAACATTGTTTTATTATGCAACATATCCAAAGCTACCATTGCTATTGAAACACAGACTAAAATAGAAATCTTCCATGTTTAATTGTTACTTTTTTAATAACAAAACTGCTCGTGTGCTCGAAACAATACTGTTTTGCACTTGCTACTGACACATTTTACTGTATAAGACATGTATTTATAAAACTTGTTAATGACACATTTTACTGTTTAAGACAGGTATTTATAAAACTTGTTACTGACACAATTTACTGTTTAAGACAGGTATTTATAAAACTTGTTACTGACACATTTTACTGTTTAAGACAGGTATTTATAAAACTTGTTACTGACACATTTTACTGTATTAGACATGTATTTATAAAACTTATTACAGACACATTTTACTGTATAAGACATGTATTTGTAAAACTTGTTACAGACACTTTTTACTGTATAAGACATGTATTTGTAAAACTTGCTACAGACACATTTTACTGTATAAGACAGGTATTTGTTAAGCTTGTTACTGACACATTTTGCTAAGACAGGTATTTATAAAAATTTGTTACTGACACATTTGACTCTATAAGACAGGTATTTGTAAAATTTGTTACAGACACATTTTACTGTATAAGACAGGTATTTGTTAAACTTGTTACTGACACATTTGACTCTATAAGACAGGTATTTGTAAAGCTTGTTACAGACACATTTTACTGTATAAGACAGGTATTTATAAAAATTTGTTACTGACACATTTGACTCTATAAGGCAGGTATTTGTAAAACTTGTTACTGACACATTTTACTGTATAAAACATGTATTTATACAACTTTTGATAAGAATATTTCAACTAAATGATATAGTTCCATATGTTATTAATGTATTATTTCTCGAGGTCCACCATTCTGGAAAGCAATGCATTTCAGTCGGATGGAGTGGCCTAGAGAAATTATAGTAAATAGCACACATTTTGTCCCATGGCCTAGAGAAATTATAGTAAATAGCACACATTTTGTCCCATGGAGTGGCCTAGAGAAATTATAGTAAATAGCACACATTTTGTCCCATGGAGTGGCCTAGAGAAATTATAGTAAATAGCACACATTTTGTCCCATGAAGAAATGAAAATAAAATTATGTAGGTCTCTTAAACGATTTCAAAATTAATTTGCTCCAACTTATTTGAAACATTTCCAACTAAAGAGACTGTCAAAAGCAGAGTACATTGCTCACTGGTCGCAATTTGAGGTCAGAACAATGTGTGCTTTACATGTCGAATATTTACATCTTTTTTTTCTTCTTGTTCCAATATGATATTCATTGTGTGTTGATGTTCAGTGTTTCCCTGTAATAACTTCTTTTTCAGCAGTTACAGAAAATGTACAGTAGCATTTCTTTCAAATAAGAACCCTACATAAAATATCATGTTCACATCCCCATTCTCGTCTTCAGTGCAGACAGGTGAACAAAATAAAGATAAAGGCAAATAAAGGTAAAATCCTTAATTACACTCTTTTAATAAAAAGTCCAAGACCTTCTCAGTTAGAACATCATCGTAGAGTGCATCCCAGGGCAAAAAGGTTTCCACCATTTGTCGCCCTTAATGATATACAGGAGAGAGTATCGGACCTTTCGACATCCCCGAGCTCGTATCGGACCTATTCGACATCCCCGAGCCCGTATCGGACCTATTCGACATCCCCGAGCCCGTATCGGACCTATTCGACATACCCGAGCCCGTATCGGACCTATTCGACATGCCCGAGCCCGTATCGGACCTATTCGATATACCCGAGCCCGCAAAATGTGGTGAGGATTGAGGCAACTGCTCAGTCAAAAAGGATCAAAGTCACATCAATTTTCATGCTCAAAGATAATAAGAAATTGATAACATTTAAACACCTACGATATATATGCATACACAGCTGGCCTATTATCCTCACCCAATTTTCAGGAGAGTAAGTATGGTGTCAATGATCGGGCTTTCTGCTCTTAGTGTTATTGCTATGAATATTTTAAATGCTATAAGTAGGAAAAAAATGTAAAAATCTAGAAAGAAACCCCTAAGAGTCAAGAAACTTAGTGTGACCATGCATTATTTCTTACTTATCTAAATGCGGAATTTAGATTATTTTGTCAATTGTTTGTATTAGCAAAAAAGGGGAGGGTGGGGGAATCCGTAAACATACATCAAAGAGTGAAACTTTTGTAATAGCTCTACGTTATAATGGTCAGTGCCAACATATATCTCAGTAAGAATAACAACAAGGAATAATGAATATTGATATATACCAAAGTTTTACTTTGCATGAGATGTTATTGTCTTATGTCTAAACATCGGCGTTAAATAAAATTAATTAATTTTGAGACATGACGCACGCATGGGTATGGACACGAAGTACATTAAGTCAGCAGTCATGGGCTTCATAAATACTTTTGATGTCCCTTTGAGTAGAAGCCAAAATAAAAATTAAATCAGTGCAAAAATAGGTTATTTAAATTCTAATTACAATTTAAATGAGCCATTTCATAGTGAGTATAAATGCCAGAAATTAGTAAAAAGACGGTGGTAGAGGAGACGCTGTTGTCGTACATATGCTAATGAGCTATGCGAGGGTGGGAGACAGCCGGCATGGTCATACATAAGCAAGTGAGCTGTGGGTCTTGCTTTGAAAGTGATCTAAACAAGTCATCTAAACCTGACGACTTGAGAATGAGGTGTCCACGACATTGTCTTAAACTGACGAAGATTGTCTGCAAGATATGTTATGGGCAATGCGGTATGTACAGATAGTTCATTCAGCTGCATTAGAGTTCACTGTCATGAATTATGTATCACTGAAAAATGAAGGATAAGTCACTATCTATTTCTGTTGAAAACACAGTTATGTACCTAGAATGTCACTCATGGCATGCGCAATACAAAATTATTATGGAACTTTAAAATTGACAACACTAGGGTCAGCATAGTCCGATAAATCAGCCACCAAACCTGCACTGCACTGATACTGATGGATGGTTTGGGTATGATCTCACCTCTTCATAAAATCATGCAATTGACGCATACAAATTTGTTTGCAACACATCAATGTACATTTTAGGTACTTACCAATATATCTCGCGGCTTCTGAGTGACGGTCGGTTGAAAGGGCCTTTCGGCGATATGTACAGAATTTTTCCGGATCAAATTGTTTGTTTGACAACTTGTAAATCCAGGTGGAATAACACAACCCTATCGTATGTCACCATTTCGAATTTCATGGCTACATCCGTCTCACCAACCAATCAGATGCAACTTCTTTGATGAAGAGGCGAGATCAGACCTAAACCGTTCATCAATATAGGTTTGGGGGCTGATTTATCAGTTTAGTGTGAGCATGGATAACCATCTGTTTGATTTTCTGTGGGGATAATCTTTAGTGTATCTGTTAGTAGAGATAAAAACACGCATATTATCAGAGTATTTTGTAACACATGCACTTTTATTTATAGTGTACGCTTTTTCCATATTTCATGTGATGAGAGTACTTTCGTTTTGGTAATTTTTTAAAACTTGACGTTCATGACAGTTTATAAACTTTGGCCCATCCTGCCATATAGACTGTTTTGCTCTCTCTCTCTCTCTCTCTCTCTCTCTCTCTCTCTCTCTCTCTCTCTCTCTCTCTCTCTCTCTCTCTCTCTCTCTCTCCGCCCAGTCGGGCCATTTACCACTTTTCTCTACAATCGGTTGTCTATGCATGCCGAATTCGTCTCTGTTCGTTTCATCCGCACAGAATGTTGCAACGACAAGACACATGTCATAATGTCCGTCTTTCTGTGTATTTATTTGTGTGAGCTATACTTATTTTCGGCAAACAAAGTGGCTTTTTTTCATCTTTAGATTTGGACATTCCTTCTCGTGATTGCAGCAAACTTGGCAAATGAATTAATCTAGCGACAGAAAAGGTTTTTGGTCATAAAGTTTATACAAAGTCAATGTTCAGGGTCACAATTTTAGTCGTAGGCAAGACATTATTTTTTCTTTTTTAAAGTTGAATATTCGTAGCCAGGTGATGTAGATTTCAATATGTTATAAAAAAAAATCAGCAGTAGTAGTAGTAGTAGCAGCAGCAGCAACAACAACAACAACAACAACATCAACAACAACAATAATATTATTATTGCTATTATTATTATTATTATTATTATTATTATTATTATTATTATTATTATTATGTTACACTAGGGAAGGTCTCATTCAATGTTGACTGATGTTATTATCTATGACAAGGGCACAGTATTCACTCAACACCTCACATTTTCTTCCTCAAATTGAGTTTTGAAATATTTTTCTTAATGTTTGGTTGGCAACTATAAAATCACTGAATATTCAGCAAACATCAAAAATAATAATACACTATAATAATACAGTCGTGATGTGATGTCTTGATGTTTCCCCAAAAAGCGTTTTTTCTTATCTCTGAAGAAACTTTGAGGAATTTCCTCAGATTTGAGATATCTCTAATTTCTTTCTTTTTTGTACAATAAAGTGATTCCTAGGTGTACAATTTTAAACCTAAAGGGATATTTGTCATCATTTCTACTATCACTACTTAATACACAAATTTCAGTATTTACGTAAGTATCATAAACAAAATATCGGAAAATATCAATGCAAGGGGTTACAAATAAAACGAGAGATTCAGTGAAATCGGGGCCAGGGCGAATATGAAGTATTAGAAGTATAAGATGATATCAGATCTAAATTGCCATTTATTTTTTTTTGTGACTGTTTAAAAAAAATAAAAATAATAATAACAGTGACATATTGGAGAACCGTAAGTGTCACGACTGATTGTGAATTGAAGTTGTACTGATATCCACCCTCACAAATATTGGGTTTAGTTGTATTTGAAGAACCCCCCGATAGCAGGGTTGAGGTGGGGACCCTTGTGTCTAATTCTATTCTAGCACCTGGTTACAAGGGTTCATTAAAATCAATGAGATTATTTATGACTTTGATGAGTCATTTGACAGATATAATAGACTTTCAAAGGGATTCAGAGTGGTTTCGATAGGCACATGAGAATTTGTATACATTTGAAATATCTTAAGTGCTGCAAAGAGCGCTTGAACATTTCGCGTGTTAGTATACAAGGGCATGAATATTTGAGGTTTCGTTTTGTGGGTTTAACGCCATTTTTCAGCACATGATAGGCTATACATGGCGGCAAGTTTATTTGGTGGTGGAAGAACCCCCCAAAACCGAGGGAGAACCGCCGACCCACGAGAAGCTACCGCGGCAAGCTTCTCGCATGACCACGTTGGTCGAGCCGAGGCTCAAACCCACGCGGACAGAGGTGAGATGTCAGTGATCTGTAAAGGCAAGCGCCTTAGACGACTCGGCCAGCCGACGTCTCTCATAAATATTTGATAAAAATGTGTAAAATGTCAGAAGGAAATGTGTTTAAACCTGTGGAATTCCATGTACTGATTTACAAATTGGAATATTATTAATAAATATACCAAGCAATATGTTTTCTAAAGTAAAACAGAGTTTTATAAACTAATACGGATCCAGTTTGGAATGATGTGTGTGGAAAAATCAGGTAGTGCAATACGTGATTTTATAATTTATAAAATCATGCCGAAAACATGTATTGCTGTTTGCTATGCTGTATGTGATTACATTAAATGCATGGACCGATATTTTATGAAATTTAAAATATGAATCTGTTGTAAATGTTCATTGTACCAAGTATTATTTGCAGTATTTCTAAACTTTTATTCCTACCTGTCAATAGCGCTATACAAAAGTGATTATATAAAAAAGTGTCTATGGTTGTGTCTCGTACCTGGGACTTTTCTTATTTTAGCTGGAAGAACCATTCAAACCAAGTTCCCTTGCTGATTCCTGCTGCAATGCCACAACACTATTGCCACCCATACCTTATTGAATGCGCCTCGCATTTGTGGAAAGCATAATAGTCCTTTGTGCGGGATTCCACAACTGACAATGAATGCAGACGTGGAGAACTTGCCCGGTGGATCGTGGCGCGAATCTAAAACTTTCCTAACCCTAGTTTGCAAACTAGTTTGCAAAGTTGGAGCACCATTAACCTCTTACATAAGGCTAACCTGCTGAACATATCACACAAATGATACTTTTTACAAGTGTTGATGTCATTTATTTTGGAAACTTGTTTCCGTCTCTAGCATGGACACTGGTAATGATTGATGTCATTTATTTTTGGAAACTTGTCTCCGACTCTAGCATGGATACTGGTAATGATTGCTGTCATTTATTTTGGAAACTTGTTTCCGTCTCTAGCATGGAAACTGGTAATGATTTATGTCATTTATTTTGGAAACTTGTCTCCGACTCTAGCATGGACACCGGTAATGATTGATGTCATTTATTTTGGAAACTTGTTTCCGTCTCTAGCATGGACACTGGTAATGATTGATGTCATTTATTTTTGGAAACTTGTCTCCGACTCTAGCATGGACACCGGTAATGATTGATGTCATTTATTTTGGAAACTTGTCTTCGTCTCTAGCAAGGACAGTGGTACTGATTGATGTCATTTATTTTTGGAAACTTGTCTCCGACTCTAGCATGGACACTGGTAATGATTGATGTCTTTTATTTTGGAAACTTGTCTCCGTCTCTAGCATGGACACTCGTAGTTTCAAGACTAATATTTTTTGTGTTTCTTCCTCCAACAAATAGATTTAATGCCTTAATGTAGATTTCGCTTGAGTTTCTGACACCCCACATTCAACAGTCGAAACGCAATAGATTACAGAACAACTTTTGATATTGGAAAAAAATTGAAAAAGTCCAAGTTTGTATTTATTATAACTTTTTATAAAAACTGTCATATTTGAATTTTCAACATACAACTTCTGACACATTGCAAGTTCAAAAATTTAACATTTTGATAAAGAGGACTGAGTGTATAATTTGTAAGCAATGACTCACTCAGCTAATAAATTAGGGGGACCAAGGTCACTTTCAAATGTGTACAGAAAAATAAATATTTGCTATGTACAAACATAAACATGTTTCCTCCCTCACTCTTCAGTTATTTTAATTATTTTATCAATAAACAATACATCGAAGTGACATCTCTCAAGCTCTTTAAATCTACCCAGGCCTGTCTGAGAATCTGCATGACTATCAATTCAAACAAATTGGCTCAGCTGTCTGAAATACCCTGGTTACATGCACACTCGTGCATTATTTTGGACATGAGTCTTCTCGCAGAACAAAAAAAAAACAAAAAAAAAACAACATGCTCCATTACATAAGAAAAGCGGCTTACAGCTTTACTTGCAATTCCATTTTTTTTTTTCGTCTTCTTGTTTGCATATATTGCACCATAAAGCGTTTTTACTTTTCGTTTGATGGAAGATTACAATAAGGTCTAATTGCGCATGTACCGGGTTCTTATGAAATTATGTAATAATCAGCTCACATTTATTTTACTTTAGAAAACATAGAGTATATTTATTAATAATATTCCAATTTGTAAATCAGTACATTGAATTCCACATGTTTAAACACATTTCCTTCTGACACTTTAAACATTATTATCAAATATTCATATTCTTGTAGTTTAACACGGGAACATTCAGCAGACACACAAAAGTAACAATCCAGTCGTGATATCTTCATTTGTCCCGAAAAGCGTTTTCTTTTATCTCTGAAGTAACTTTGAGGAATTTGAGCTTACAACAAATTTTATTTAACCAGAAACCTTTAAGCTTTTTGTGACAAATCTTTTTTTCCGGAGACTAAACTATGTATCAGAATAGTGGTGATGTAGATTTTAAATTAACTTTAAAGAGTAAATAGGTCATTAAGAAGCTATCAAGTGTTGCTGGAAACTTTTGACGTACAGCATCATTAATTGTATTACCATTAATTTGTAATTATTGACAATTGATTATGATATCCAAAAGAGACAAACCTTATAAAGTTATGGTATACATTATTCATGTATCATACTTATTGAAATATCCATAACAAAGATGTTTAAAGTAACTAGCAAACACCAATCTTGAATCGATCCAACAACTGTAAAGTATACCATGATATACTCAGTTTTCTAGAACCTTGGTGTCCTGTAGGCAAATTGACAACAATTTCTTGTGATTTTTATTGATGTAATACATTGTATCAGCATGAATGTTAACACAAAACAGTTTTTAGTAAACTATCTACAGGTGCTGTATTTCAGTTAGTTATCAGTGTTACATTTATAGTCATCTAATAATATTGAAACTTTGTTCTGGGCAAACAATATTGGCCCCAAGTATGTTTGATCAGAATGTTTGAGAATTGACTGTGTTCTCTAGATTACCTCAGAATTATAACAGAAGAGATGGATGATCAATATTTGACACATACCGTATGTACTGGCTTATAAATCAAGTCCAGCTGCAAACAACATAGACTCTGATCTGTCGTCGCATAATGTACAGGCAGCTCAGGGTTTATGTTGTTTGTTTTCCTGATAGCTCATAGCAAACTGCATAGATTCAGATCTGCCGGCTTATTATGCGGCTGCAGATCTTGGTCTGAGCAGTTTGCAGGTGGATTCGACTTAAAAGCGAGTACAACGCGGTAGATATAATTCACTAGAGAGCATTTCCTCCCATGCCTTTGGTATTCCTTTACCTATGATGTGATATTGGTATTCCTTTACCTATGATGTGATATTGGTATTCCTTTACTCATGATGTGATATTGGTATTCCTTTACCTATGATGTGATATTGGTATTCCTTTACCTATGATGTGATATTGGTATTCCTTTACCTATGATGTGATATTGGTATTCCTTTACCTATGATGTGATATTGGTATTCCTTTACCTATGATGTGATAGTTTTTTTTAATCTAAAAACATTACGATAATCTTTTTTGTTTGTATTTTATTGTGAAAATGTCTTTAAGTACCTCGCATAAAGTATTTTTGGAAAGTTATGCCTAATATCTGAAATTTAATGCATCACTCTATATAATACAGACAAATGTTCTACACTTGTTAAATAGATGAATACTTGTAAATATTACCATGTTATATATATATATATATATATATATATATATATATATATATATATATATATATATATATATATATGTACACACGCACACACAATATACGCCAGAGTGGAAAGTGCTGTACCTGGATCATTTATTTTGCCTTGGAAGTACTTAGCCTGTAGATTTTGTTAAGTCACAGAAAATGATGTTTCGTTTAAAAATTGATTTAATTCTCCACGCCCCTCCAACAAAATATCAAGTGAATATTGAAATCATACTAGTTAACTTCCAAACTTATTCCTTGGAAGTTACTACTAATACATTCGTATGAAATAACATGATAAGGAGAGAACAAGTTTATGTGGAGAAGGCACTCAGATTAATATTAAAGTAAGAAAGAAGACAGGTTCTGGTCTCCTGCAAGGGACCAGAAACATGTTCAGTGTAACTTGACATTGGTTCTGGACTGACAGGAAGGTCTAGTGAGAAGGCATATTATGATTTTTTGAAGACCTCCACTTAAACATTGTCTAGTACCTCATGACAACCCAACCCCCTTGAACACTGTCTAGTGCTTCATGACAACCCAACCCCCTGCAGACTATTGATTAAATACTCACCAAATCCTGTGTAGATCATTTTGTAGTTGTTACCAAGAGATTAATGCGTTATCTGTCCGTGTAATAGCATACATTTCACATTTTGGAGCTCGACTTTTCTTAGTCAAAGTCTGAAGTGCAATGGTCAATAAATCTTAAGGTCACGTAACCTATTGCTTTTAGTATGTACATATGTATACACAGGGTTTGACGGCTCATCACCACAATCCTGGCTATATAGTACGAAGTACATTAAGATATCTGAAAAAGGCATACAAAACAAAGATAAAAGCAAAAAGCTTAAAATCCTTGAAATACATGATCAGAATTTTCATATAAACCACAATCTTTTAAAAAGTCCAAAACTTTCTCACCTGGAATATCATCATGGGAGGTATCTCAGGACACAAAGGTTGACTCCATTAGTCATCTCGTACGACATGTAGGGGGCGCATCTTGCTTCTTAGTACAATATATTTCCTCTTGAAATCTCAAGAGTGTGTTTACAGTAATCAAGTGTACCTTGCACCAATGCTGAGGTTCTTTGATCAATTTATGTTGATCAAATTTGAGACACGGTCGAATCTGAAAAATTTGAAATGAGAATTTTTGTTAATTTAAAAAAAAATTAGTCAGCTTGAAATGGACTTTTTAATCTTGAAATCTACAATTCATCCTCTATCGTAGCGTTATGAAAATAATCAATTATATTTATCAAACCTTTTGAATTACACACTCTGGGCTAAAACTGATTTAATCAATCTTCTATCCACATAATTATCACTTGTGAATAAAATACTTGTAAGAATTCATTGACAATACATCAATTTCATATATTTTCTAGTTAAGAAGATGATATATTGGATCATAAATCAATAATGTAGGAAATCAATAGGATCAATATGAAAAATAATATAGAAAACCTATAGGATCAATATGAAAAATAATATAGAAAACCAATAGGATCAATATGAAAAATAATATAGAAAACCAATAGGATCAATATGAAAAATAATATAGAAAACCAATAGGATCAATATGAAAAATAAACTTGCGATCTTTAAGACGTGTTAATTTTCAGAACCCAATATCAATATTCAGCTGGTGTTAGACTGTAATGGGTGAGAGTTCCATGTGCCGTCTATAGTCGCTTATAAGTTGAGTCCAACTGCAAATTGCATAAATCCAGATCTGCCATCGCATAATGCGCCGGCAGATTTAGGTCTATGCAGTTTATTAGGAGTAATCAGTTAAACAAAGAACACAGATCCTGATCTGCCGGCAAAGAGTCTATGTTGTTTGTAGTTGGACTCGATTTATATGCGAGTATTGCTGTAGCTTCTGCAATATAGGAACTCACATTCCGGGGGGGTGAGGGGGGGGGGGAGCGTGTGGCCGAATGGTCTAAGGCGCTTGCCTTTACAGATCACTGACATCTCACCTCTGTCCGCGTGGGTCCGAGTCTAGGGCTAATCCAACGTGGGTATGTGAGAAAGCTTGCGAGTAGCTTCCCGTGGGTCGTTGGTTCTTCTCGGGTTCTTCCTCCACCAGATATACTGGACACCATGTATAATCTCTCATGTTCTGAAAAACGGCATTAAACCCACAAGACCACAAGCAAACTCACATTCCAGCAGAAGTAAGTGAAAAAACCAGTGCCACGCAGTTTTACTAGTTAACCTTACTCGGCCGTATCCTACTGGGATGCTAGGACACGGCCGAGTAAAGGTAAATGGTAAATTAGTCAGAACTAAGGAGGACTCTGTTATGCCCACATAGATTTAAGCACATATTTTGTAGGATTAGTATTAACATAGTAAGAGAAAGAGAAAATATGAACACGTGTCCGTTGAATCTCTCTCTCTCTCTCTCTCTCACACACACACACACACATATATTGACACAAAAATTTATAACGGCGCAAATTCAAAATGGTTTCCCAACGTTTCGAGATAAACAAGCTCTTTGTGAGGGGAATAAACAGCTTACATATACAAGACAGACACTAAACACAAAATCTAAGAAAAATGCTGAACTCCTACATGTTAGAATAGCCAGGGTTAATTTACAACAAGAGATATACTAATAAAATGTTGTGTAACACTAATAATAATAAACGGGCGGGTTATTCTGTCTATCATATAGAGTACCAACATTTTTGACCTAATTCCAGGTTGTGAACAAAGGACGGAAACACAGCATGACGAAATATCAACGCCATCTACAAGATTTGCAAAAGAAATTATATCCCGGTAGAGATATGCATGGAGGTTCGAAAGGAACGATGTCAAGAGAATTGTGCAGCGGGATAATGGACAAGAACTATAATAATAATAATAATAATAATAATAATAATAATAATAATAATAATAATAAAAATAATGACAATAAAATAATAAAACAATAATACATGTCATTATCTGGGTAAGTATTAATGCAAAACTTGCGTATGGGTGAAAAACTGATGCCTGGCTGTAAATTTGCTAAAACTGCAACGGGAAGGTTATTTTTTTTTGTATTTAGTCCGAAATCCCCGTGAGTTTTCAGTTGTATTATCCAGTATCGTTCCTTACGTGTACGTTCTATGTCGGTTCACCCCAGGTAGCATCTAGAGGGACTCAGCTGAATTTCCAGTCGAGTTGTAGTGCTTGGCGACTTTCGCGTTGATTTTTTTGCGAATGTGGCTTTGTGATTATTCATTCGCTTTCTGAAATCAATGGTTTCACCAACATATTGAATGGAACAGATCTTGCATGTCAGAAGATAGATCGCATTCTTGGCCCGACACCCTAGCTTCTGATTGATCGTGTAGCTAACTCCTGTTGTCGAACTTCTGAAAGATTCGGTCACGGACATATGTTTGCAAAATTAGGCAACGCTTGTCTTTGCAGCGGTATGTGACTGAATCTGTGGTCTTGTTTGAAGTTATCTCGGCACGTACTAGATGGTCCTTGAGATTTTTAGATCTAGGGTACGTAACCATAGAATTGTCTGTAAATATACCCTTCTGACGTTCGAACGATTCAATATGGTGCCAATGCTTCCGAATTATCTATTGTAGGTTTGGGACATCGGGGTAGAAATTTACCACGAAGGGGACACACTTGTTGGTTTGTTGGGTTTTTATGGGGTTATATTTCATGAGAGCTCTTCTGTCGAGGAGTGTAGTTTTGTTAATAGTCTCCTCAATGTGGCTCATTCTGTATCCTTCTAAGGTTTCCCTTGAGCTCTGCGAGTCTCTTTTCAAAGGTAGCAGGATTAGAGCATATGCGTTGGTACGAACGCGCGCGCGCGCACACACACACACACACACACATTCTGTCATATAACTGTCCCAATATATTGACATACTGATGATGAGTTTGCAATCACAAGGTTGTACATGTAAACAATAGGTTAGGTGCTATAGAAAAGCGTAGACAGACGACGTGAGGTAAATTCTTTGGTTCATGTGTTGACGTCAAACCAATGGCAAACAATTAACAGAATAGTGCCGTATATTTTTTCTTTTTTACAAAAATATCTTTAGCAGAATTTACCGAGTAAATTCCATGAGCTTTCTCGTACACAATATTTTGGTCAGCCCGAGAAGATTTAATGTGATTATAAAAACAAAGATGGGATTCTTTGAAGATAACACATATAAATATATTAGGCCAAAAATGATTGGGTATTGCTAGATGTGAAAGTCTCTAATAAACCACACTGCAGCATACATTTTGGAAAGTTTGGATCTTCTGTTGCGTCATCTGAGCGAAGTAGGAATCCTTTTATCTACAGCAAAGTCTTTTTTTTTCTTTTTTTTTTTTTTTGTGAAGTACACATGCAACTTGGTAAGGGTTGACATTCTGTCATACAACTGTCCCAATATATTGACATACTGATGATGATGAGTTTACAATCACAAGATTGTACATGTAAACAATAGGTTAGGTGCTATAGAAAAGCGTAGACAGAGGACGTGAGGTAAATTCTATAAAACAGTGTTGCTACGGTGTTTCCCATGCACGAAATCGATCCAAATTAAAGATATTTTTCTTCTTTCGCACCCTTAATTCATAAACCTTTGAAGATCTGTGCTAAAAATGAACCAAAATGAAATTCTGTAGAATACTATATTTCATCTGCTTTGCTGGTACATGATTCAAAACTTAACATGACCACTTTAGCAAAACAATTAGGTCGTTACAACCATAATTTAATTTTCGTGTGTGCTAACATAATTAGTGACAAAGTTGAATCAACACAATCAAGCTTCATGACCATACAAATAACGTTGTCTAAGAAACGGAGCTACATGTAAATGAAAAAAAATGAAAATATTAAATGGAGCATTAAAAGTACATGCACCGTCTGCCTGTGGTGATTTCAAATGTGGAACACTCCATATAATTTTATGACTCTATATACAAAATGTCTGTCATCACTTGAACCTGGAAAGTAGGTCTCTGTGACCTACTTTTGGCGATAATTTGTAGTATCCTCCAAGGTGAATGTACCATTAAGTTTCATGATTTTAAATACAACAGAATCAAAGAAACAGAGGTAACTGCAAAACTGGAGCGTAAACAGTACGTAACTGTGACCTACTTTGACTTATAATAGGTAACATCCATAAAGATATATATATATATATATATATATATATATATATATATATATATATATATATATATATATATATATAACCAGCAAGTTTCAGGACTATACACAAAGTCTGAGAAAATAAGTTAAATGCAAGACTTAAAACTATTCACTGAAGCGTGAAATATAAGGTCAATGTGACTCACTTTCGTCTGTGTTGGGTATACAAAGCAACTTCAATAATAACAAGTACATCAGCTTTCGTGACTGTACATACAACAATATCAGAGAAACTGAGCAAAACGAGATTTTTTAAAAAAATGTGCGGGAACGATACTGTTAACCAACACATCTTAGATGCTTTCTGTACGAAGCTGACTGCTTTTAATTCAGTTTTATTTATATGGTTTTTATTTCATGTTTTAGTTCAAAATACACAATTTTTAAGGTTCATGTAGCTATTCATTATGACGTTTCATAGCAAAAGTGTGCTGTGTATCCATTAATTTTGGGTAAAGTTATGCTGACAAGTGTCCTATTAAAAAGGATGTGGTCGTGAATTTATACTGACAAAGTCTTTGGTTTGCCAATGAAGAAAAAGAAAATGATACGTTAACGGGGAGTATTCGAGCATATGTTCCATTGTAAACACGTAACAATAACACATACTTTTAGATTTCATGGACAATATTTTCTAGATCTTGACAAAATTAGGTGAAATTAATTTATATTAAACTCATTCCATCTTCTAATATAAAGACGACTATGAAATACCAGATGAGCGTGAAACATCGGTTTTCCAAGAGGTATTTTTATATACTGGGATATACGGTAAATTGTGCGACGAAAGTCTACTGTGTACATCTATAGTATCCAAACAAATGGTCACATAATGACAAGATTACTTTGTTTTGAAGGTCAGCTGTGTAGCACTAGGTAGACATGGTTAGCGTGTGTATTTCAGGAGGCATGAAGTTACGTCTTAACTTGTGTATGTTCTTCGTTCAATCCAAATACTGATCTATTAGTTTGAAACTGCATTACGATAAAATCATTCGCAACTTCGAGGTCAGTTCTACGGATCATACCTCGAATGTATGTCGATAGTTCCCGTTTGGACCACTTTGACTATTTACGAAACAAGGATTGACTAAGAAGTTACGAATGAAGAAACTATTTTTTTCATTCGTAACATTTCGGTCAATCCTACATTCAATCCAATTGCAGAAATAGACAAGGTAGTCCGAATAGATTATGGTTTCTTTTTTTGTGGAGCTATTTCCGGCGAACAAAATGTATGATTTTTCTGTAAATTACTGCGCCGACATACATCCTAGGTATATTTTAGTCTCGCAGAAATAGCCGAGGTGGTTCCGAATGCGATACAAATATGACGACATCACTCTCACACCGGTTTTCTTACCGAGTACCCGTATTTTTTTCTTCTCAAAGCTAGCCAAACGCCTCAGAGAACTAAATGCCGATCTGCTCACCACATTCCCATTCAGCGAGAAACACAAAACTGATTCCAACTGTTCACAACTCTGGGGAATCTGATAAGGCTATTCTTGTCGAGTACACTTATCGCATTACATACCGGGTACACCAATCTCCTATGACAGTCAAGGTTCTTCTATGAAGATGAGAGAGACAGTTCAATAACGATGTCCTGTTTACTTTAAGAATATAAACAGCACATACTAACCAACTGTAACAAAAAGGTTGCTCTGTGGCCCTCCAACGCGAAACTCTAACAATTATTCTGCAGCATGCGATGAAAGATATACTAGTATTTGAAAGGGAAATTGTATGTTAGGATAATCATTAGCACTGACTCAGTCATTGATTATGAAGTGTTATAGCTATGATTAAGAACCCAGAGAGTGCTTGTGATTCTTCATTCATCAAGTTACGCCATATTTTATTCTAAGGAAGTTATTTGGACTTAAAAGATAGTTGTTGCAAATTTATGTTGTAATTGGAATTTATGTTGGAATTGGAATTTATGTTGTAATTGGTATTGTAATTGGAATTTATGTTGTAATTGTAATTTATGTTGTAATTGTAATTTATGTTGTAATTGTAATTTATGTTATAATTGGAATTGTAATTGTAATTTATGTTGTAATTGTAATTTATGTTGTAATTGGAATTTATGTTGTAATTGGAATTTATCTTGTAATTGTAATTTATGTTGTAATTGGAATTGTAATTGGAATTTATGTTGTAATTGGAATTGGAATTGTAATTTATGTTGTAATTGTAATTTATGTTGTAATTGGAATTGTAATTGGAAGGTATTTTGAACATCGTAAAGTGTGAGGCAATTTGTTATAATGGCGATCTCAACTATAGTGTTGAAATACTTATGATATTTTTAACCTGAAAATGAAAACGGCTCTTCACTTCTTCGCTTAAATGAAAATAAATAAATAAATAAAACAACTTGGCGCTAGATTGAATTTTAGTTCTTTGTTGGTCGCAATGCTGAGACTATTTGGCAATATTCAGCAAGGGGAGAAGCGGTAGCTCAGTTGCGAGAGCGTCAGATTCGTAATCCAAGGGTCAAAGGTTTTATGCCCGCGCAGGCCAGCCCGGGTCGGCTGCTTCGGTTTGTCCTTTGGAAAGGCACTTAACTCCCATTGCCTTAGCATGATATAGCCAATAATGTGTAAAAACTGCTATTAAAACCAACAAAAACAAAACAAACAACTGGCCCAGTAGTCTCAAAACTGTATGAGCAAAAGTATTAAGTCTTGCTTAAACCTTAAAAAATATATCTTCTAAAACTTTGCTCTAAGTGAAGTTAGAACCATGACAATTACGGTTGTATCTCATTGTTGGAATTATTACATACATACCAAATTTCAGTGCTAATGACTCTAATTAGGATTTTGTTTTTAGTTCTAGAGTTTAGGGTCTAAACTGAAACTTCGTTCGCAGACAGTTTCGTGACTGTGAGGTCTGGTTTGGTTGTCATAATGTTATACACCTTTGGGTCAGCTGCCAAATATGTGGGCGCTTTTTTCAAACAGCAAATATTTTTGTAGAGAAACAATCAACAAAAGTAGTTCCCTGGGCTGCTGCTAGTGGAAAGTAGGGACACACATTAAAATAGTTTTCATGTCAAGAGACTATTAGTTGCCAATATGCTTATAGTATTTATTAGTTAGTGATGGTTTTCGTTACAATTTTCCAGTCATTCATCAGGCTGATTGGCTGCAAGCCTGGATCTATGGATGCTTGAATCTATATATACTCGCAGTGTGGCTTCTGCAACTGCAAATGTTTAAAAATTTTCATTCAATCTTATTCAGATGAAAAATCTGATTTCCGATTGGTTAGATCTCCGTGACGAATTGAAAACCTCATCTGATATTTGGAATTGGGGAGGGGGCTAAAAAAATCGGATTACTTTTGGATTTAAAAACAAATGCTTGCATAAAGATAAATGAATTAGATAGAATCTGTGACTCATTATAACTTGGTTGCTGGTTAAGAGAAAATGAATAAATGAATGATGAATTCAGATGTGGGAGCCTGTGCTTGCTTAAGTTACATATAAGTGTTTTGTGTTAACATAGCAACTGCCGCAAATGTATTCCAACAGAGAAATGAGCCGATAACTTGTGATGGCATTTTGTCAGGCGTGGATTCTTTGAAGAACTCTTGAGAAATGTGTTATTGTTGGATGAAATTTACAAAAAGCAATGGCTTTTGTGTGCCAAGAATTTCTAGTACTTTGTCATGCGTTTCTAAAAAGGTATTTCTTTCCGGAACATGTAACAACTTGAAACAGTTGGATTCAACTTTAATTACCATCTTTGAGACTAAATATATTGCTTTAAATGATTTCAATATGGCTTTAATGTTTGGGCCTATTCGCACCCAACGCCATTTCCAAACAGCAGCGAGCGCATTCACGAGCTGATACTGGTCGTGAAACGGCGACCCTTACCTGGTCCTGAAGCGGCACCGGGACGTTTCGTAACCTCTGCCTGGTCATGAAATGGCACAGTGTCATTTCGCTACATGACCACAGGTATTTTCGTAAGTTACCGAGTAATTTTCCCTTTATTTCACCTGGTCCTGAAAAGTTTCTGCGCCGTTTCGCGATCTTACCAGGTCCTGAAGCAGTACCGGGACGTTTCGCAACCTCTGCCTGGTCATGAAATGGCACAGTGTCATTTCGCTACATTTCACATTCAAGAGTGCTCTTTTCCATCAGCAAGAATAAATTTGTCATTTACCATTGACCATTAGTGTAAGATTGAAACTGTATTGCAAATTCATGTTTCATGTTGTTTTGTGTGTAATAATTCATTTGTCTTTGATATTGTTTGTGAGATATTTTCATGTTTGTATATGTTGTCTGTATGCAAACTTTTTTTTATGCCTTTATGTGTTAACGTTATGTTGTAAAGCGCTTAGAGCTTTTTAAAAGAATAAGCGCTCTATTAAGTCATTATTATTATAATTATTATTATTATTATTATTATTACATGACCACAGGTACTTTCGTAAGTTACCGAGTAATTTTCCCCTTATTTCACCTGGTCCTGAAAAGTTTCTGCGCCGTTTCGCGATCTTACCAGGTCCTGAAACAGTACCGGGCCGTTTCGTAACCGATCAAATTATACGCTGACTTTTAACTGTTTGATGCTGCGGCCGTATTCAATATTTCAGCGTGTAAAAAATAACAAACAGACAAACTGAAAGACTGATAGCTAGATAGTTCTTTTGGATAAATCGACATCATCATTTCCAGAATAAAGTTCACACAATTAATGAAAGTTCATTTAAACAAAAAATATTATTTTGCAATACATTTAATTTTTTTTATAAAATCAAATAAAAGTAATTGTACATAGATAATCTGTTATAAAAAATTGCAAGCATTTGTTTTCTCTTTTGTTTTTTTACTTACATTGCATAGTGCAGCAAATTGACGATGAAAATCATTGTTATATATATCTATTTATTTATTTCGTACACTTAACGTAAGATGATGGTAGTAAAGAAAAAAAAATACTAAAAGCAATATATATATATATATATATATATATATATATATATATATATATATATATATATATATATATATATATATATATATATATATATATATATATATATATATATCACAAAACATCGCTCGGCCGTTTTTGGACCAGAGAAGTATGAGAAAAACTTATTGATTACAAACGGACCATTGCCGTTTCAGGACCAGGTATGGTCGCGAAACGGCTCCAATGTTCTATCGAGACCAAATCAAGTTCACAACCAGGTAAGCTCGCAAAACGGCCTGGCGCAGTTTCGGGAGAATGGCCCTGTGTGGTTAGAATTACTCGCCTGGAGATGCATCCGCATATCAATTTCCATAAGTGTAGACGAAATGAGGTCCAAAAATATTGAGGGTGTAACGACCGAACATCTGAAATAGAAAAGCAATTAAAGGACAAAAATAGGTTACAGTGACCTAGTTTTGGTACGGTTGTGTTACTCTTCTTGTTATGCATCTACATACAATTTTGATGAGTGTTGGTAAAATGAGGTGTATGATATTGAGGGTTTGAAGAACGAATAGCTGAAAATACAAAAGCCCCTCAAGCGTGAAATATCGGTCACAGCTGCACAGTTTTGGCATGGCTGAGTTATTCTCCTTGACGTGCATTAGCATACCAATTTTCATCGGTTTAAGTGACAAAGGATTCAAGATATTAGAGTGTACGGAACGAAGGGCAAAAAATATTAAAGTCACTCAAGCGCAAAAAATATCACAGTGACCTAAATTTGGAATGGTTGAAATACCTTCCTCGTGATGCGTCCACATACCAATTTTCATGAGCATAGGTGAAACAGGGACCAAGATATTGAAGGTGTAACGAACATCTAAAAATACAAACGTCTTTCAATGGTGAAAAATGACACAGTGATTTATTTTTGGTATGGGTGAGTTACTGTCTTTACTATGTATCCACAAACTAATTTTTATGAATGAGAGTGAAATATGGTTCAAGATATTGAGGGTGTAACAAACGAACAGTTAAACATCAGTCTGGAAAAACACAATAAAACAAGGGCCAATAGGAACTAAATGTTTATACGGATAGTGTCCATATTCGGACATCAAACCTCTGTGAAGTTCATAAAAATACAAGAGTCACTCAAGGATGAAAAATATATCATAGTGACCTAATTTTGATATGGTTGAGTTATTTTCTGCAATATGCATCCACATACTAATTTTCATGAGTGTAGGTGAAATATCGTTTAAGATCTTGAGAGTGTAATGAACAAACGTGCAATGAACTAACGAACACATACACTAACATACGAACGAACAAACACGAAGGAACAAACACAACGCTATATCCCCTCCCAACTTCGATGGCAAGGAGATGATAAAGGGATCTTTATTCATGGACGCAAGACTCCAAAAGGTGAAGAATCTGGAGTATTTTGTAACAGCATGTGCTGCTTGCGTTTTGGCCACCTTTCAGACCATTTCATTTCTGAGTACGTTGCTGGTATGAATTTTTCCTCACGACACTTACCTCCTTCAGCAACATCATTCCCATTAGCCAAGTGTGCCAGTGGCCTTATTAGTCTAAACGTATATCATCCAATAATTTACAGACCATCAGACATCTATTAGAACATTTACATGATTTGGTTACATGCACACACAGGGCTTTGTCAATGTATTTAGAATTAAGAGGGCTAGAGTAATCACCCATTACGAAAACGCAGTGAAAGGAGGCAAATTAGAACAAAGCTATCATGCTGTTATTATTTTCCATGAACTCCAAGTTGCCTTGATAAACTGTATTCCAGTCATTTGACAAAATGCTGTCCATATAAAACATAACCTTTATCTCCAAGCAAAAGAGGTTAGATTTACCATTCATCTAGTCGTCAACTAAAGGGATGGAAAACTAACGCAGCAATCTTAAGCTCATGCAGTTTGTCTGTTGTGTTGAAGGATCCTTTGTAATATAAAGTATACCGTCATATGTAAAGTATACCGTGATATATAAAGTATACCGTGATATATAAAGTATATCGTGATATATAAAGTATACCGTGATATATAAAGTATACCGTAATACATAATTAGCTAACTACAATTTTAAAAACTGTAATTCAACATTGCTTGGAACTATTGACTACACCATGTCTGCCTGATATTTGCTAAGTTGTCTTCTTATCGAATGGTATGGTGGAATTTATTTAAGTGCTTAAAGCTGCATTCCTTTCCAAAACCGATTTTTAACTAATATTACTAGTGCATTTTTTGCAATATGTTGAACAATGTAAAACGATGGTCTTAAAACCAAACTCCACCCATCTTGTTCTGTTTAGCTTGGTTAGTTATTGGCAAAGCCTCGCGTTTTTGTCTTAACAATAGTATTATTTACACCCAGGAATGCAGGGGTTTTGATACAGATACTTCATTTCCCTCGACTGTAAGAGAAAAATATTGTATTCTGATGATTGTCTTGATTTTTGATTGAGTATACTGCACTTTTGTTGATACAAAGTGTTGTAGACCAAATCGTGTAATAACGACACTGGGACAGTGAGAGGACTTGTTCTCTACACTTTGCTTTGTCACCCTTCAAGTTAATTAGTTGACAATGTATTGTTGCATGTGCCACGGTGACCTCATAGCCGGTTTTTTACATCTTGGTAAGAGTGAGTGACAATTTACTTGACCCCCCCCCCCCCCAAAAAAAAAAAAAAAAAAAAAAAAAGAATAATAATAATCTTGACTCTTGTATGACTGTTCCAAAATAATGACTATTTATTAACAAAAACCACAGGATAATGTCACGCAGTTATCTCCTTTTTCGATTCTTGTAGAGAAAATGCCGCTATAATATTCTATACACTCTACTTTTCAGAGCTCACTATCTAACATTAAAACAAATTTATTCTATAATGACAAAAATAGAACTTGATGTAGTCCTCATATATTACACCATTACTCGCTAAAAATAGCATCAGTCTGTAAAGATTTAACTTTTATTAACAATTTTATAATTACATGTATACATGATATACTTGGGCTGGAGGAAGGGATTTACCATCAGCCACATTAAGGTAAACCACAAACCACAAGATCCTCTACTTCTTATGTGAACAAATTATTAGACCCATCCTATGTCTATCAAACATGAACCATAGACCCATGTCCTCTCACAGATGATTGATAGCCAATGTGGTTCAATCATTTTACAGTGAGGTCCATTCAGCTCATGAGGGCGTGTCAAGGAGAAAAGGTCCCAAGAAGAACTTATTTCACAACAACCACACATGTCTGAAAAACAAAGAATGATTCATTTTGATTTCATGTAAATTTACATGCACAGGAACTCAGACCACAAACATTTTTTCTTTGTTTACCTGGTGGAAGCCACTTGACTGAGGTGAAACCAATATTATACATTAATTTTCTGTATGTTGCGCCAATTCTTACCTCTGTAGATAGAATGTCTATAAAATAATATGAACATACATATATGTTCAAGGGAACGTTCAGAGGACGTGCTTAAAGCGTTGGCCCAGAGTAGCAAAGCTGCGATTATTTAATTCTTTTTTAAGAAATTAAAACAAGAACAAAAACAACAGCAACAACAACAACAATAAACCCAACCGGTTTTTACCTTTGCCAAAGACCAGAATTCAATCAAAACATTTGACTCATCTTGTACTATTCGTCTGTTTGAAATGTACACTACATGCCCTACAAGGTGAGAAAGAAGTATTTTATTGATGTCTAAGCTACAGGATACACACATAAATGTCTACCGTACTGACAAAGCATATGGATAAATGAAAGAATGTGTCCCTCTCAGTTTCAGATGTAACCAAATAAAACCCACACATTTAATTTGTTAGCCGCAAGACCTCCCAAACTATTGCACCTGACTCGGATCAAGTTGCAAAGGACTCAAAAGATTACCGGATGTGCCTACTATTCTTGCATAATGTTTGATAGAGGCGAGAGAACCGCGGTAGCTCAGTTGGTAGAGCCTCAAACTCGTAATCCAAGAGTCGCGGGTTCGATACCCGCCCAGGCCAGCCCGGGTCGGCTGCCTCGATGGAAAAGGCACTTAACTCCCTCGGCATGTGTTAAAAGTGCCGAATAAAAACTTACTTATATATATATTTTAGTTACTAGAAGAAAGGTGATAGCGTACATCTGTAACTTTCTGCCGCGGCCGAGAAATTGTAGCAGTTTCAGAGTTCGATCCCGAAAAAAATGCCCGTCAAAATTTGTCTCCTTATATAAATATAATCTCCCTGGATCTGCAATCGCTAAAATATAACTTGCCAAAATTTAGAAGCTGATTTTTAGACGAAATCACTAAAATTTACGTCCACTAAAACAAAACGTCATTACGGTATCAGTTTATCCAGGACATGATGTTGGAAGATTGGCACCGCTAGGACAGAGCTTAGCTAATTTCACAACCAAGACATATCTTGGCTTCTACAGAAGGGAAATATTTGTAAAAGCTGGCAAAAGTAGCCAATTTTTCATACCAAACGCTTCTGGAAATTAAAGCAGTCACACAATTTTAGTCATTAGCAATTAAATATATATATATATATATATATATATATATATATATATATATATATATATATATATATATATATATATATATATATATATGTGTGTGTGTGTGTGTGTGTGTGTAAAGTCTTTCCTTCTTTCAAACAACACTCCATCTGTAAATTCATGCGCGGTTAAGTACTATGTATTTAAGATGATCAGGAAAATCACTATAAAAAGGATTCCTTGTCAAATTATGATGTGAAAACAATTTAAGATGTATAATCCTTCGTAATTTAGTCCATACAAGTACACACACACACATACACACACACACACACACATATATATATATATATATATATATATATATATATATATATATATATATTTATGTTTGTGTATATATTTGAAACATATTTGAAACTAATAGTCAGAACTCGAAGTTTATATTTTCTAGATATAAATCAGTATACAAGTAACAAGTCGATAAAAAGGTAATTTTGCTCGTTACTGTAATCCTTTTATCCAGTTTGGTAATTTGCTCGTTTCTCTAATCCTTTTATCCAATCTGATAATTTGCTCGTTACTCTAATCGTTTTATCCAATCTGGTAATTTGCTCATTACTCTAATCGTTTTATCCAATCTGGTAATTTGCTCATTACTCTAATCGTTTTATCCAATCTGGTAATTTGCTCATTACTCTAATCGTTTTATCCAATCTGATAATTTGCTCGTTACTCTAATCGTTTTATCCAATCTGGTAATTTGCTCGTTACTCTAATCGTTTTATCCAATCTGGTAATTTGCTCATTACTCTAATCCTTTTATCCAATCTCGTTTTCTTTCATTACTAATTCTTATTATCCGTTTCAAAGCAGTATATAATTTAATTGCACCTAATATGTGTGCTGTGATATAAGTTTATCTTAAGTTTACCTAACTCCACAGTGACCATTATTTGCTATTACTATATGTAATATCGTTTCAAATGTTACTATTTTACACCTATTTTCTTATGTTTCATTTAACGGCAGTACAATCAGACCGAATTACCGCACACATCAATTATAAGCGTAGAAGTTATTAATAAATTATTTGTTCATGACAAAAGGCCCAAATTATATGTTTCTTTGTTAAAAATATTAGTTCTCAAACGTTTTACTATTTCTGGCTCGGGCTGAGGCAGAGTCAACGAAATCAGCTTATGAGAAATATAACTCGACTTCCACATCATGTACATCTCAGAGTTATGAAGGGGGCTGCTTTTGGGGATGGTACATTTTTTGGATGTGTGAAAAGAGTTTATTTAGATTAAAAAAATTCTGGACAAAGTGCTACATTGATCGAGTATTATTTAACCACACAATCTATTACAGATTAGTCTCTTGGCAGCGTCCTAAAAAATGTATGCACGATTCGCATTGAGATTTTATTTACGTAAGTCTGTACATTAACTACGTAAGTCTGTACATTAACTACGTAAGTCTGTACATTAACTACGTAAGTCTGTACATTAACTACCTCAAAGGGTACTTATAAGATACTGTTCGTTGGAAGCATAAACATGCCATCTCCATCTTAAAAATTGAGAGATTTTGAAGCTTTAGGTCCATTAATTTGAGATTTTAAGATTCCAAATGAAAAAAAAATCCTCTGTGCTCCAATATCTGGCTCTCGAGATAATGTAGTAGAAGAGAAGGTACAGTTGATATGAGTCAACGCTGCCGCTCACACTCCTTTTATTATTGCAAGCTAGATTCAAATTTTATCAACCTTATTTGCTATGCACATTTTTGTATTAACTATTATTTAATATTTATAAAGTGCAGATTTCATAAGTCACGTGAATAGGCTGTCTTGAACCCCAGAAACACGAAGAATTAAACGTCTGAAGAAAAATGCTACATAAAGATTTATCATTACTTTCCATTATAAGGTCCTCAGTTGTATTGCGGGGAGCAAATACCAGCTTTAATAAGATAGCCTGTTTTACTACTGAATCCAAAATGGAAAATGTACAGCTATTTTATGGAAGAATCAAAGCATAAATTTCTCTACATGGCTGGGAATGTTGGAAATCGTCCCTACTTAAAATAAAGACTCATTCGTGGTGATTAATGCTCAGAACCTTACATAGTAAGATGGCAGGAAACGCATTATGCTCCTTTTTATTGCACAATACGAATACAATTACGGTTCCTATCTACGCAAAACAGAAACTTCTCTATATCGTTATGTGTTGTTGATTCACGTATTTACCTGAACAGAGATTGTTTCTAGGTGTGATCTGCAAACGGGTTTTCTCAAAGTCTCCTGTGTATGGCCGTATGCGGAGATGCACCTATCTACCAGAGAAGAGATTGTTCCCCTGCGTGTTATACAAATGGGATTCTCTCGGCTTTATAACGAGAAACCTATTACGTGTGAAATATCCAACACATGACTGAGCGAGACTGCTCTACACACGTATCTGCATGACAACATAGACTTTTGTATTGTTGCTTATGATTATGGATCCTTGTTTTACTTTAAACATAGACTCTTGTATCTGGCTGCATGGTGTCTGGATCCTACCTACTCAAGGCAGATTCTCCAATTTAGCCAAATTCTGGTACGAATTCTTAATACACTACGCAGTGACTTCTGCAGTCACGTATCTTCAATACCTAAAAGTAAATACTACTCATTGTCGCTTCGTGTTGTTTTAGTTTCCCATGTCAACAAGCTGGGGCTATATACATGTCTCTATTGTGTGGTTGCAGTTTATACATAACTCGATTGTGTGGCTGCAGTTTCCAAGGTCAACAAGCTTGGACTATATGCATGTCTCTATTGTGTCATTGTAGTTTCCAAAGTCAACAAGATGGGGCTATATACGTGGCTCTATTGTACCATTGTTGAAAGTCCATTATTCCACCAATAGTTACATGTGGTCATTGATCCTTCCTTTGTAAACAAGGCACTCCTGCACATTGATGTATGTTGATAGTGAGCCCCCACGTAACACAGATCGTCATACCTAGCAGTACCGTCCATCGTCCCTCTATTAAACGAGTATTCCCCACTCTCATCTCAATATCAGATTGCTGTATGATGTCATAGATGCTCCCATCTCAATGTAGTGGCTCTTGCATATAGATGAATTCTGTTAGGAACCATTTATTCTTGTAATATACCTGAAAAATCCTTTCTACTCAAAAGCACCGTATTATTCTGCATGTACCAATCCGTACATGCTTTACTTGGAACTCTTCTGTTACGACGAATCCTTATGTCAGAAAGGGAATTCTCCTTTGCTTTCATAGGATCTCCATGATGAGAGCATTGAATAGAAATTAGTAAAAAAAGATGTAGGTGTGTAGAGACTGTTACCAGGCTTAGTTTGTTGCCAAATTGTCTAAAAAAGCTTAATTTTGCATTTGATCATTAGCGTTATTGTACATTTTAACGGGACTTGAAAATTAATAGCACTCGTATTCGTTCCGAACAAACTGTATCAGGATTATGGATTGTTATATTACTGTTATAACTGAACTTTAACGCTGCGAACAAGTTTAAGTGCATTTGGACAAGGGTTAGCTTGTTCTGAGAAGTGCTATATTTAGTGTAGGTCAGTCGTTAGCGAATGCCCGATGTCATCTGTCATAAGATTTGTTCAGTATTAGTAAAAGGACATCAGCTCCAGTTGGCACGAAATGTTCTTCTGTTTTCCAGACCTATCCATACACTTTGACGAGGCCAATGAAGTCAGTTGTTATTATTATTATTGTTGTTGTTATTATTATTATTATTATTATTATTATTATTATTATTATTATTATTATTTTGTTGTTGTTGTTGTTGTTGTTGAAGTATTAGAATACGCTTGTTGTTGTTGTTGGTTGATTTTTAACGGCACTTTCAGCACATTAATGCCCATATCATGCCGAGGAAATGGGAGCTAAGTGACTTTCCCAAAGAGACGCCGAGGCAGTCAACCCAGGAGAGCCTGGGCGGCTATAGACTCCGTGACCCTTGGATTACGAGTCAGAGGCTCTAGCAACTCAGACAACCACCGCTTCCAGTATATGCTTAACGTCGAATAGTATACAGCACAACACAAGTCATTTGATTAGATGATTAAATTTTACTTCGCTCGTTAGGACAGAGAAACTGGCCAAACGCTTTCAAAATCTACGGACCCATTTTTCAAGACTGAGGACACAGGAAAAAACAATTACAAACGCCAACACGTAAGCAGAATATGTCTTTGCATTATATTTTGTTGTGGTGAAACCAAAACCACATAATCTAATGCTAATATATCCGGAAGAAAGGGTAGAAAATTGTATACATTGAAATATTGTGGCAAATATTGACAAGAAGACTATTATGTTGCAAATTACCCTCAGATGACCCACTTTTTAACCGCTTGAAACAAAAGTAACGTATCTGGTTACGGCAGTCATGCCGATACATGGCTTCCCAAAAGTTAATCTCGCAAAACATTAATTGTACAGCTTTGATTGTGGGCTATGCCAGCAGTGTTGGCGGGGGGGGGGGGGGGGGTGCCAGGCGAGGGAGGGGGCGCAGTCGGGAGCTTTTCTTGCCCCCACCTCACCCCCATCTAAGGACCCGGTTTCAGAACTTAAATGGGGTTTTGGAAGTTGGCAATTGACATAAAAAACTGTTCTCTGTGGCAAAGTAGGGGCGCCACTATTGCCCCCTGGCGCCTCAAACCCTCGCGCCGCCACTATATGCCAGTCAGGATAATGTAATTAAAACGGTGGCCAGGGGAAGAAAAGTGTTCTACAACGGGGTTTCTGGACATTTTGGGGTTTCCCAATATGATCTATGCCGATTCATCGTTCTGTTTATTTTTTTGGTCTGTCCCACATACTGGATTGAACCAACTTTGCATGGTTTTCAGTTTAGCACATTTAGTGTTTTGCATTATTCATAACATAAGTATTCACAGCAGCATTATCACAAGTAAAGCGCTAAAAACTACGAATAGGTGCATTCTTCACCATGCATATCATAAATAATGCCCGTACTGATACCCGATGTAACTTTACCGATGTCCAGAGCACACGATCGCTGATGTTGATGCTGATTCTGAAGGGCATGACAAGTGAAATGGGCATAGGACGGAGGAGACGGATTAGACGAGTACTATATTGAACGGGGCGATGATGTTGTTCCACGTAACCATTTCCACACGGAACGAAGAGATTAGTCTTATTGGTACTCGATCAACAACTAATAATATAGAAGAGAACATTGTTGATGATAATTTGTACATTATGCAAATGCTGTAAAGAATATGGAGCCGGCAAAGCCAGCTGCATTCTCATCCCGAGCTAGCAGTGGCAGCATTGCAAAAATGCAGCTAAAAGTCATGAACTTGGCAATGGATTAAGGAATCCCAAGATCGGTGCTTATCTATCTACTGCAGTAAGAATAGATAATACAATTCCGAAAAAATTAGTTATCATCGCAATGCTGGTGTGAAACCTAATTTTACAAATTCTAGTAGCGGAGCGAATCGAAAAGTTTAGCACATATACGTGCGCACTGTCATCAGTAAAATTCTGTTTTTGATAGAGACAGACGTGCAACTGCTCATGTCTTTATAGATAAATTTCACTGGGACAGTCAAGAGAAAATCAAATATGCTTTGCTAAATGTACAAGGGTTTGTGTCTGATAGGGTAAATAAGCTTCAGAGTGAAAAACTTATTTCCGTTTTGAAAGAAAATGCTATTGTTCTCTTAACAGAGACATGGACAAATGATTCGTTAGAGCTTGAGATAAATAGTTTTGGACACTTTATTGTAAATAGGAAGGAAAAAAGGGACTGCTTAACGGGATTCGGGTTCATGTAGGCCGCCTATGGTTGATTCAGATTTCTGAAAAAAATATTAAGTTAAATAATTACATTTTAAAACGAAATAAATTATACTTGTGTGGTTATAGTTTTTTGTGGTGATATGAATGCGAGAACGGGAGTTTTACCTGATAATGTAGCTGACGATTATTCAATGCATATACATGTTTACTTGGATTATTGCCAAATGAAATTTGTGCACAAGCATAACAGGATGTAAAGTCGTCTAATTGAAATGGTCACATGCTTCTCAATTTCTGCAAACAAACGAGTTTAAGGGTTATGAACGGCAGAGTTGATACAGATGAAGGAGTGGGCAAATGCGCATTCGTTGGATGCAGGGGTTCCCAACCTTTTTCAGTATGAGGACACCTTTTTAACCTAAACAAATGGCACGGACCCCTACATGCTAATAGTTGTACTTTTAGGCTGTGGCGGGGATAAACATTGAACAGCTTGGCGCGCTAAATTCGAACATGCCTTGCTCGCAGCGGTGGGGATAACAGAGGAAAGCAACAGCTGACTGGAGGAGCAATACTTGCTTTGAAGCTATGTAAATTCGCGGACCCCCGGGAATAATCCCGCGGCCCACAGGTTGGGAACCACTGTTGTAGAGTATGTTCTTCCTAGTTTATCTTTATTTAAGTATGTTCATACTTTTGTGGTTGATGATCAGAACATTGTATCAGATCATTGCCTACTTTTTCATTTACTTTTTCGTCTTCAGAGTTTGAAAATACAAATGAAAATCGCGCATTCGAAAGACTGACAATATTTTTATTTGGAATACTATGCATAGAGATGAAAATATAAATGCTGTAAGATCCGATGGTATAGCACAAGAGTAAGAACATGTTAATACCTTGCTGAGTCCTAAATGTACATATTTTACGTTTCTTATTGGAGAAAGGCACTAATGATGTTCTACCAAGATTGGACAACTGTTTTATACCATGGTATAGTTTTGAATGTGAATTAAAGGGGGAAAAAAAGAATTCTTATCCAAACTTAATCGGCGTCAAAATCATGTTAGCAGATCTGAACTGATAAAAGTCCGTACTAATTATAAAAAGACTGCAAGGGAATGTACATTGGAATATGCTAAACAGATGACCAGGAAATTGTGTGAAGCAAAATTCAGAAACGCTAAAGAAAACTGGAAATCATTAAAGCATTAAAATAATATTTTATTGTCATCCTTTGTACAATTTCCAGTCAATTAATAACCCTTCGCATATTTTTTTATACTTTTGAAGTTGATATTATTTAATTTAACAAACGCTATATGACGTGCGAGTCCAAATCGTGTTTGATGAATTAAATACTGAGATTTCTTATGGTGAAATTATTTAAGCAATATACAATTCAAAGAGTGGGAAAATTGTTGGGACAGATATGATTTTAAATTAATTTTGAATTCATTGTGCTGACACACTGGTTCATTTCTTTTTACATAAGCTATTTAACGGTATTTTTAATACATGTCATTTTTAAAAAACTTGGTACGATGAATAAATATATTGCAAGAAAGAACATATTAATGCGGTACTACCCTGCCTGAGTTCAACTGGGTAATTGTCACAAGTACATTTTAATGCGGTTCTACCCTGCCTGAGTTCAACTGGGTAATTGTCACAAGTACATTTTAATGCGGTTCTACCCTGCCTAAGTTCAACTGGGTAATTGTCACAAGTACATATTAATGCGGTACTACCCTGCCTGAGTTCAACTGGGTAATTGTCACAAGTACATATTAATGCGGTACTACCCTGCCTGAGTTCAACTGGGTAATTGTCACAAGTACATATTAATGCGGTACTACCCTGCCTGAGTTCAACTGGGTAATTGTCACAAGTACATTTTAATGCGGTACTACCCTGCCTGAGTTCAACTGGGTAATTGTCACAAGTACATATTAATGCGGTACTACCCTGCCTGAGTTCAACTGGGTAATTGTCACAAGTACATATTAATGCGGTACTACCCTGCCTGAGTTCAACTGGGTAATTGTCACAAGTATACTGAATGTAAGAGTTCTTTATTTAATTGGGCGGAAGAATATTGTGCTTATATTGAATCTCAGTTAGGTTTAAGGAAGAATATAAGGACTACAGATAATATATTCATTTTGTATGACATTATTCAGATGATAAATAGTGGTAATACATGATATTGTGGATTCATCGATTTTCAAAGGTTTTTGATCATGTTATAAGAGATAATCTGTGGTGTTAAAATGTTAAATGTTTCAAGATATGTATGCACATTATAAAATCAAAGGTAAAGTCTCCGAATGCATTTAGTGAAAAATTTTCATGCCTTTTAGGTGTACACCAAGGCAAATGCCTTTCTCCATTTTTATTTGCAATTTATATGAATAATTTTGAGCATGAATTCTACTTTAATGGTCTTGATGGGATACAACAGTAATGATACAATTGTAATGATGGGATACAACAGTAATGATACAATTGTAATGATGGGATACAACAGTAATGATACAATTTTAATGATGGGATACAACGGTAATGATACAGTTGTAATGATGGGATACAACGGTAATGATACAATTGTAATGATGGGATTCAACAGTAATGATACAATTGTAATGATGGGATACAACAGTAATGATACAATTGTAATGATGGGATACAACAGTAATGATAAAATTGTTTTTATCAATGAATGCTGATGATATTGTAATTTATTCCGAGTCAGCAGTTGGTTTGCAAAATAAATTTGACACTTTAAAACCGTACAGTGATAGATGAAAATTATCAGTAAATAACTCAAAAACAAAAGTAATATGTTTAGGAAAGATGGAAGAATATCTCGAAATTATACAGTGTTCTTTGTTAGTTAGGAGATTGAGATTGCGGACAACATTTCTTATTTTAGGTACTGTTTTTTTAATTGTTTTTTACTTAATTACGTCCTGTTTTGTTTTTAATTGTTTTTTTTTACTTCTAATAGCTCTTTCTTGTGAACTCCAAAAACTCTCTCTGGTCAGGCTCAGAATTAAGTTTATAAGTTAAGTAAATACCTTTAGAAATTCACTGATGTTTCTGAAAGTCACGTTTTGGATTTTTTCACAAACTTATAACTCCTGTATTAAATTACAGAGCAGAGGTATGCGTATTTAGCAAAAGCTAGCTCCACTTAAAGGGTACAATTACAGTTCATTAAGAAATTACTTGACGTAAGACAGTGTATATAAAATGATTATATATATAGTGAAGTTGGCAGAATGTCTTGCATTAATGTAAGATATTTTATGATAATTAAATATTTGTTAACATTGCTCATTTAGATGAAAGAAAATATACAAAGTTTGTGAACAATATGACATTAAATGATAGTACTGTTTTACCAGGAAAGCAAAATTGGGCTACTATGGTCGGACGTCTATTATCTAGTCTAGGATTTTATGAAGCTTGTTTTTTCCACGGTGTTAATGGTGTAATTTCTTTTCTAACTATTGTAAACAAAGGCTGTCAGATAATTCTATTAAACATTGAAATGCTAGTTTGGCAAATTCATCAAGAGCTAGTTTCTCAGAACGTCTGCTTATTTCTATTTATATCTAGAAAATATGAGCATCCCAAAAATTTTAGAATTGTCATAACTTAATTTTGAGTATTATCGCATAGATTTGAAATTTAATCTGATACATGGAATGGATAAAATAAGACTCCTAGAGAAAATAAGATTTGTAAACTTGTGCTTAGTTCTAGGAGACGAATATCATTATCTCCTCGAATCCATTGTATTTGGGAACATATGAAGAAATATATACCAGGGCATTATTGGAGAAAGCCAAACATTAATATCTAGTTTTAACGCATGTCTTGTTAGGAAGTTAAGTAGTTTTATTTATAAAGTTTTTTAAATTAGAAATAATGCGTTATTTCGGTTGCCTGCCTAGATTGGTACATCACACTAAATAATGAATATACGATATTGACAATTGTAATCATTTTATGTCATTCTGTATTACAAGCTAAACGAATTCATCACTTTCTCTCTAGCTCAGGCTATTGTGAGGATCCATATTTTACAGTTGAATATGTTTCGTATTGGCATTGTCTTTTTTAAAAGAAGGAATAGCTTTGTGCTGAATATTGCATGTAAAATATCTGTGAATATTGATCCGTTAAGTTATAAATGCCTGCTATCAAAGTAGCTAAATTAATAAACACACACACACACACACACACACACACACACACACACACACACATATATATATATATGCATAATGCAAATTAGCTTATTGCAATAAAAATATTTCTTCTCACAAATATGTTGTCGTCAACAGTATCAGAACTGCATATAAAACAGTAAATATATGGGGCATATAAAACCATGGGTTGCTTGTTAGAAAGACGTTATGGAGTTAGAGATAAGTAAAATGTAGGTTTGACATCTTGCAAACATCCTCTTCATTTACTTTTTACTTACCACTTAGCTTGGGTTTAAATTGGGTGGATATTGTCTCTCTAAATCGGAGAACAAGAACCATGCATCCTCTTTGTAAAAGAATAAATCATCTACACATTCCAATCGATTTACAGTTACACCTGTTAGATCACAAATTTTTTCCTATTTCCTATTTTACTGAACGGATGTGAAATTTGGGGGTTCGAAAATACTCAGCATATTGAAACTTTTCACATTATATTGCTAAGATTTATAACAAAGGTCAGAAAGAGCACACTAGTTATTTTTATATTTTGAGAGCTTGGTAGGAAAGCAATTAACATTTATGGAATAATTGATCTGTTCTATCAAGCATCAATACGTAACCATCAAGCTCTAAAAGCATGCGTTGTACGATCTTTAAATAATTTATTTATACAGGAATGGGGTGCAAGATTGAAAGCTACATAGAAAGGTACGATTTATACATTATTCAAACGAGACTTTAACTTTGAAAAGTACTGGATATCTTCGCTAAAATTTTGAACTAGCAGCCACTAACTTCGAATTGAGCCAGGACGTTGGAAAAACACACCAAGACAATAAAATACCGTATACGATAAAGATGACATAAGTGATGAATTTCACTGGTTGTTTGTCTGTCCTTTATTTCTCAAGAGAAATAAGTAAATTCATATAATTTTGTTACTGCACTAATTCCAATATAAAAGAGTTTGGTAACATTTTTTCCTCTGGAAACTGCTCAACAGTAACAAGTCTTGTTAAATTTGTTGACTTAATTGTGAATAAATTTATGTGACTGTCAGCAACAGATAAATTACATAACGATTGGATGTACATATGCATATATATGTATGTACATATACATATGTATGTTTATGTGTATTATGTATATATATATATATATATATATATATATATATATATATATATATATATATATGTGTGTGTGTGTGTGTGTGTGTACGTACACATATATGGATGCACGGATACGTGATGAGTATATGTGTATGCATGTAAGCGTGCGCGTATATATGTGCATATATATATATATATATATATATATATATATATATATATATATATATATATATATATATATATATATAGGTATAAGTAGTCATGATGTGCCCTGTGTGTATGTGTACATCTGCATGTGTGTATAATATGCTACAAAATTAATTGTTTTTCATAATATACTGTTTACATTGTGTTTTACATGATACGATAGTAATGCACACCCGGTTTTGTCACAAACTCTGTATTCTAAAACACTCAATAACTATTCTCTACACACACTGCCTGAGTGTGGGCGAGATTTCAATACCAAATAAAGGTTCTGTTCTCTTTTTTCAGTTTTGACTTGGTGATTACATCAAAGCTACGGCGTTACAAGTTCCTAGTTCTTGTATTACCCCATTCTTGTATACGTACACTCTCAGCTTACTGTACATTGGATACGTGAATCCGAGGTACGTGGCTTAAGGCGATCAGGGAGTCACAGTGATGAAAATATTTGAATTATTATGATAATATCTCAGATTAATACGCCGATCACAACAAACAGGCCCCAAAAGAAAGTATTCGCATAATTGGATTAGGCAATGTTATCGTCATGATCTATGTGTGCCATATGAAAATGACAACAGCTAGGAGAGATGATTATTGACTATACATAAATAGATAGGAAAATATATTTTACTTTTTTTGTTGTTTGTTACGCAGGCTATATTCTATGCAAGGAACATATACACTTACCTAGTTCAATTCGTCCTTCAATTCTATGCAAGGAACATACACACTTACCTAGTTCAATCCGTCCTTAGATTCTATGCAAGGAACATACACACTGACCTAGTTCAATCCGTCCTTAGATTCTATGCAAGGAACATACACACTGACCTAGTTCAATCCGTCCTTAGATTCTATGCAAGGAACATACACACTGACCTAGTTCAATCCGTCCTTAGATTCGTAGGATAGGTCACGACTTTTGCTTCCTCTAAATAAGTGTGATTGGAATTTATGGAATGAAACATAATTTGTTAAATAGGTTAATATGGAATGAAACATTCTTAGTTAAAGAGGTTATTATGGAATGAAACATACTTAGTTAAAGAGGTTAATATGGAATGAAACATAATTTGTTAAATAGGTTAATATGGAATGAAACATTCTTAGTTAAAGAGGTTATTATGGAATGAAACATACTTAGTTAAAGAGGTTAATATGGAATGAAACATAATTTGTTAAAGAGTTTAATACCAAGAAAATCAATGTCAAGCTTGTATTTTTTCCTTTCTTGCGTAAATTCTGAATTAGTTATAGCCCATTTCAAGCCCAGACATTGTCAGTTCTAAATTAGTTATAGCCCATTTCAACCCCAAACATAGTCAATTCTAAATTACTTATTGTCCATTTCAACCCCAAACATAGCAATTCTAAATTAGTTATAGCCCATTTCAACCCCAAACATAGTCATCGGAATTAGTTATAGCCCATTTCAACCCCAAATATAGTCAATTCTAAATTACTTATAGTGCATTTCAACCCCAAACATAGTCAATTCTAAATTAGTTATAGCCCATTTCAACCCCAAACATAGTTATAGGAAGTTCTAAATTAGTTATAGCCCATTTCAACCACAAACATAGTCATATGAATTAGTTATAGCCCATTTCAACCCCAAACATAGTCATAGGAAGAACTGAAAAAATTAAATTAGTGATCTGTTAGAGAATGTATAAGTTGTGACGTGCCAGGATAGGAAAATCGGTTTGGCTCGAAAGAAGTATTGCAATCGGGAAGGATAGCAATTAGTTAAGCCATTAATCAAATGCATGATATTTTGGTCTATTTACGCTTTAACGCCGAGATAAGAGATTATGTGTGATTGGTTCAGCTACTGGAGAATAGCAAGCCGCATGAAATAGTTAAATGTTGGTTCACAGGGAAATAGGGGGTTCGATATAACAAACAGGAACTAGTGTATCGAGAAACGTGTGGTCTTATTTTGATTAGAGAAATATTACTTTCTTCACAAGTGTACATGGTGTTATCCTGTATTATTAATTTGAATGAATCCCTTTAGTTACTTTACTGCTATCCAGGGAAGCATGATTCATAAACGACTCACGCACGATTCGCATCATTACTTCACTCTGTCCTGGTGTGAATTAGAGGGTCCTCTTTTATCGTTACTGGTCGATGGTAACGGTAATAATTATTCCAAAGTGCGCTCGCATATTAGTACTCTGAAAGAAAGTGCATCTTTGACTGACTTGTCCCAGCACAGAATTAAAGCAAAGAATCTGACACTATTTTGAATAGTGTTTGATATGGGATATAAACAAGTCTTTTGTTATTCGTTCTGAGTCGTTTATTTACAATTGAAGCGATAGGCTGATTAAGTCGAGTGCGCAGATCCAGAGCACGAGCTTCAGAGCCAAACTCTTAACAAAGTAGAGCACTCGAGATATTCAGTGCAGAGATAGATGGTGAGTCGAGTTCTCTATGTAAATTCTAGAATTTAATTAAACAAGTGTGTTGATGTGTGTGTGTGTGTGTGTGTTATTTCAGATAAAAGGAATTCTTTTACTGAACATTTTCCTTGAACAAGCTCTGATATCCCCAACATAACTCAAATCTTGAGTTGTATATACTTCTCGAATCCAACAGTCTGATTGGATGAAATTGATCAAAGTGAAAGTTCATCGAATTAAAGACTTAAGTCTAGATGTAAACTTCAAGACATATTGGTTCTGGGCGAGGTCTTATTTTTCTCTGCTGAAGTTCCCCATGATGAGGCCCTTCATGTGTCACTGTCGAATCCTATATGGTTCGCATTTCTGTTATAACACAATGTGAATAACCTTTGGATGAAAAAATATAAGAGGAACATATTTCGTGACCGTATCTGGTATTTCTGAAGGACATTCTTTTCCCTAATGCAGCAAACGTAGCCTCGGTTAGGTTTCTGCGGAATTCCTAAAGCAATGACTGGATGATGCTAATACATTAGCGTGGTCAAATCTTGCACATAGAAAGTGGACCACAACTGTTCGATTTTATTCCAAGATTAAAAATGTACACTAATTGTTTTTTTGTCGACTAACAACAGACTGGGTTTGATGCTTCAGAGCAAACATTACAATATCTATAGTTTTGGTATGAAGAAGTTTTAGCATTATCATAAGCTAACAGCGTTCAGCTTAAATAGTCAGTATCAACTTCAACCTTACACCAATTAATGAATTCTGAAATCACAGATTATGAGACTTTGCACCAATTAAACAAGTTTAAATTTTGCAAATTAAAGTGTTATATTAACCTTCATAGTTCGATTGGGCACGAATCGAGAACACAGTGAACGTTTGAAGCCCTCATACAACAGCGTGATAGGGCTCCGTTCCGCTATGACAAACATCGCCACCTGGTCCGGCTGAAGTGTCGATCTCCTTATTACCGCGTTAGATACATCCCAATATGAGGCCACTGTGCCTTTTCTGCCATACTGTATTCATGGACAAGACCGAAGTGGCAGGTTCGAATGCAGTGAAAACAACCTGGTCGAGACATGAGCAAGAATTGGCTTGAAATTGACATGGCTTGTGTCACAACCAGACACTTTGACGCAACTGATATGTAAGATATGGCGGCTGTGTCGCCCTTCGTCGTGCTCGCTAAATCTGATTGATTATTTTGTTGTACAAACTGTGTTAAGCGAATAATGTCTATATTGTTATTTTTAGGTTGAGAGTAATGATTTGACTGCTCTGTCTTGTATGAACTGTATACGTTAGACATCGAGTGGATGATATCGGTATATAGCCTAATTGAGACCATATACCGTACATTCTACACCGGCCTGACAAGGAAGGACATAGTTGCTATGTCGGGATGAGTTTAGACAAGGTTCGATAGACAAGATTGGACATACGGCTTTAACAGTTTCAAATATCTGGAGAGTTTACGTGATATTCATGTTCGTCTGGAGACCATTCGAAGAAGGTATCCTTCATCTCGGTTCTTTACCTCACTTTTCATGGGTGTTTATATATATTTGAGTGTGGTGTGCCGTTATTTGTCTTGCTGTTTGTTGTATAGCTTTGATCTATTGTTTTAGTTTGCTCAAGTATGAGTAACGTTTTGCAGTAGTATCAGGCTGCCGCATTCATTGAAATCGAAGTGACACGCACACTGAATCTGTTTGAGACAGGGTAATAGTGATTCAGATAATGTAGTATGCAATATGTATTTTTGTCGACACTTAATGATACACTTTCTGGGAATTGATGCAGCTGCTATGTCAGGTTGATACTGAGTGATGACCTAGTGTCAGATTCAGAGTATATTACATGCCTGCTATGTTAGGTTGATACTGAGTGATGACCTAGTGTCAGGTTCAGAGTATATGACATGCCTGCTATGTCAGGTTGATACTGATTGATGACCTAGTGTCAGGTTCAGAGTACATGACATGCCTGCTATGTCAGGTTGATACTGAGTGATGACCTAGTGTCAGGTTCAGAGTATATGACATGATGACCTGTTGTTAGGTTCAGATTGATGACCTAGTGTCAGGTTCAGAATGATGACCTAGTATCAGGTTCAGAGTGATGACCTAGTATCAGGTTCAGAGTATATGACATGCCTGCTTTTTCAGAACTAGGCGATGCAAATTACATGCTGTATCATATTGCGACTGTGTAGGAGGACTCGCGGTAATAATTATATGGAAAAAATGGTAGCAAGTCTACAAATGGCTGACATAAAATAGAGTATGGATGCAGGGACAGAGACCAGCGTAAACGTCTTTGATTCTTGTTCGTGACCTGATGAAACCAGGTGAGAATATGTTGTGGTCTGTTTCTAAGCTAAACATTACTATCTTCAGTTAGTTGGCCAGGGATTCGCTGGTCTAGAAAGATGGAGAGATATTCCTTTTCACATATGCAACACGCTGCTCTCTTGGAAGGAGTTTCCTGCATAAATACTCCACCGAATTTTCTTCGCAATTAATGTCGCTGGCATCTGTCTGTAGAACGAATACATTTCAAACGTTTGGAGTAAGAACCACAAGCGCTGAAGTCATTGCATCTGTCAATTCAATAAATGAGTTCACTACAGACTAATTCCGTTGCCCATATATTTGTCAAAAGAAAACCCGAAGCTGGAAAACTGTTTTCATGTCGAACGAGGAAATCTTGATTGTAAACAGGCCAAATGGCGTAGAGAAAGCCGACTTATCCTGACTGTGTTTACATAGCAGCAATTGAAAGTGACCTTGTGAAAGGTCCAACGTGCAGAAATATTTAGCATCTCCCAGTTTCTAAAATATTTCATCTCTGGGGCGAGTTGGGTATGCCCCAAACACATTAATCGTTTTTCTTTCTCACCGATACTATAAGGTGATGATAATGGAGTTATTAGCCTTTGATGTAGCATTTCGTCCAAGACAAGTTGCAGCCCCTAGCATTGGTCAAAAGGTAAATTATATGCCTTTTGTATGATGGGTTTCACACTTGTGGTGCATACGTGACGTATCACCTGATCAGTTTCCTTCGGCTCCGTTGTAAGTACATCACGAAGCTCCTCTAACGATAGTCTTAGCTGGCGACGATGTTCTGTAGTCAACTTAGGATCAAGTTGTATGTCCTTAAGGTATTACGACACTATTTAAATTCGTTATATATTTCCTTCATGATTCTACATTTGTGATGAAATTTAGTGTATTAGTTTTACGTTCAAATGCACCAAGACTATCTTACTTTTATTAGGCACTAGTGGACAAAACCTATCCAACAATCAGCATAGGTTATCTTGCATGTCCTGGAAATATTTGCATTTTAATGGAATGACTGGGCTTTTTAATGTAGATGACCTTTCCAGAGCAGGCCAAAACACACCCGTGTGCTTTGTCATCCCACACAAAAGCCAAGATGCTGAACTCAATAAACAGTTTGTTTTCTGTTAAGGAATTATTGCTATTTTCTATTGAATGCAAGTAACATTCTTCCCTAGTCAGCTAATCTTCAGGAAAAATAGGAGAAAAATATTAATGATTTTCTTCGGGACTAAACAAAGGCAATAACAGCTGATTGGTTCAATTAGTATAGTGATACCTTGAAGAGAGAACAGAAGTTGTACCTATTTAATGAATTTGCTTCTACTGTATCTATAGCAACACTAAAGCATAGCTGAAAAGTCTGGATGCACTTTCTCCAGTGTGGCTTGCTCCAGAGTACAATTTATTTTACAAGACAATGGTCTAATCGGAGTGCTATGTGATGCCATAGGTGACAAATGTAAGGCACAAACACAAAAATACTTATAAACAATTAAGCTTCCTTGATATGATTTAGCTAGTTCGAAAAATAATACATTTCTACAGATAAATCATTATTTCACTTGTAAAGACCATTTTTATTAAATTATTATTTATTTTTAGATATTTAAATGAAACAAATATCGATCTTTCGCCAAAATATCCACCCAGTTTGATGCTTTGGAAGGAAAATGCCCCAAAATGTTTTAAAAAAATTGGTACTTCTAATCTCTTTAAAAATGGATCTAACCAAAGTATAATCACCTGTGTGAACCTTAGGGGAAATATGAGAAGTTTTGTGATCCATGGGCCATTTTTGGAAGTACAAAACTGCATAGATATTATTGGCATACCCAATTTGGAATGTAAATGAGTGTCGCAAAGTCATTTGTATGCTGTTTTCTAATTCTCAGAAGATATTTAAACTATTGAGAATTGTGTATTTTAGAATTTGAGGCTTTAAGAGTCAATCATATAATCTACTCCTCACACCAGGAAGACAATTTTATGCTGTATCATAGCTCTCGGTGCCATCTTGAATCAACCAATCCAACTCGTTTCTGTAGAAAATGGTCAAGAAATGCATGAGTTCATAATTAATGCTAGGAGAGACTAAGTATCACCCCAGTTATGGAGCCAGTGCCTGGAAAACGTACCATGGTTCCACCAAACTGGAGGGACAGAAACACCCGAAGTTTCCTATGGGCGCTGTAGCACTACCCTAGGAGTGAATAAACCAATTTCAAGTAACAACTATGCAATACAATTTTGTTTGCATCGAAATGAAGTTTTAAATAAATGCAAAGATATGCAAGCATGTGGCAAATTAATGCGCATAGAAGGTGCAAGAAAGACATCTTGTCTAAATCTGACGTTTCCCATCTTTAAAAAGGCAAAAAGAAAATAAATCTCAGCATCGCCTTCTTCAAATACGCACTCAAATAACAGATTTATTTACCTATTTTGTTTATATGCAACAAAATAATTAACCATGAATGGATCAAGGATGCTTATTTATCAAAACCAATGTGTTCACTATCGATTACCCCTTTACATTAATCAAGCTATTACTACACAATTTAAGTTCCACATACATTTTCTTCATTTTGTTCGAAATCCAGCGAATTAGTTATAAGATCAGATTCACCTAGGTTATCTTACTTCTGTTAGACACTTACTTGGGCGCAACTTGTCCAAAAATCATTGGTGGTTATGCTGCATTTTTTTTTAAATAGTTGCATTTGAAGAAAATGATTAAAATGTTTAGTGAAAATGACCTTTCCGTAATCGGCGATGGTAAAACAATTTTGTTGTATCCCCTAAATCCTAGCTGGTAGTACAACAACTGCTTCATTGCTCACAAGGTTTATTCCTTGATCAGTTAATATAACTATAGGCACACAAACACAAACTGAAATGATCAATAAGACTGTTCGCCACTTACTCTGATTCTACACTTAGAAGTGTATATGCTTACGGGTATCTTGTTGTCTCATTGATTATGGTAAGAATGAATTTATTTCCTTGTTTTGTTCTTGACAGAGGATGTCAATTCCCATGGCTACCTTGTAGAAGGGTTCATCCACTATAGGAGTAATGGTGAGATCTTTCCTTTCCTCGTGTAGACACCCTCTGACATGTGTCACAGGATTCCTCATTTAGACACCCTCTGGCATGTGTCACAGGATTCCTCGTGTAGACACCCTCTGGCATGTGTCACAGGATTCCTCATGTAGACACCCTCTGGCATGTGTCACAGGAAAAGCAATGTTACTTAACATTACGAAAGATCACGGGGCAGCAAAATGCATTCGTGACCTTTTTTTCTATATCAAGATGGTCATTCAAGGGTTTGTTATGAGCTAATTTGACCACTGCTGTTCTCTGGCAATGGGAATGCCACCTGTACACATGACATGCTTTCATTATGCGAGGTTCATTTACGTCCTATAATTCAATTTTCCCAGTTGAATCAATTGCCACCATCTACTTTTTGTTCTGAAAACAAGGCTTATGACTGAAGATTTTTCAATATTGGGTCCTCCCTCTGTTATATATAGAACTTTTCAGCATTAATTGAGGAAATGTCACGGCCTATAACTCTTGCTTGATGTTGCGTCTACTGTTAGCGGAGATCTAAGTTTGTAGGAATTTCACTTCTTCGCCCCAATTTACCTGATCTGCTCTGCCACTGCCACAAATTCAGCAAGAAATTTCAGAATATCTTCCTTCTCTTGAAGCTTGAATTTAAATTAAGAGCTCTCAGTCTTTTTATCAATATATTACTGATGTCGGACTTTTCTATCTTTAACTCCAGCTCTTTCAGTTGAAGATCGTGCTACTTTCGTAATGTGTCCATTTCTAGTTCTAATCAAAATCTCTCTCCTTCTCTTGTGTTCTCTTTGCACTTCGAGTCTTTCGCGTTGGGTTTTCTTTTCGAGGAGCAATTACTTCCTGCTCATCCTAGACATAGGAATCAATGTATGCGTATGATATCACATTCGCGTTTTGTGCAGCATCTCGTTCTGGCCTTCCATAAATTTCTTCAAGTCAACTTTTACTTCTTTCGCCTTGGTCAACGTTTGTCACAAGATGTCACAACTGTCACCTAACTTACTCCAAGAATATCCCAACAACGACTCCGCCGACATTAACTCCAATAGTTCTGAAAAAGTGAATCCGCATATTTAAAAATCTACTAGAATGACACCGACGTCCACGGTTATGGCTTACAAAACCTGAATCCACAGTACTGAGGCCGATTTATGGCTGATTGGCCTCTATCATGTTCAGTATAAGTTTAGGACTTACTGACAGTGTCCTAGTTATATTAATACAACCAGTGATATGTATTAACATTGCCGCCATTCAGGGAATACAACCAGTGATATGTATTAACATTGCCGCCCTTCAGGGAATACAACCAGTGATATGTATTAACATTGCAGCCCTTCAGGGAATCAGAGAAACTTTGCAGTCTTGATCACAAACTTACAAATCTCTAACGAACCAGTGATATCGATACTCTATGGTGCTGCTAAGATTTAGTATGTTTGTATTTTCATTATGCTGAACTTTTTTCTTTACCTGTTGTTGAATGCACTATACAAGGTGTACATTTCTATCCATGTTCTTCGAATCAAATATCCTCCGATGTCATTTCGTGTCATCTTTCTTTGTCCATCTTAATTTGATATTTGCTGTGTGTTTTAAGGCAAGACCTTGCCATGTTTGAACACAAAATCAAAACAACAGTGCCCCCAATACGACGCAGAAGCCAATTGTGGACTCTTGAAAATAACAACGTAGAAATGGATCAGGGATTCAGGGTCAAATAACAAGGTAGAAATGGATCAGGGATTCAGGGTCAAATAACAAGGTAGAAATGGATCAGGGATTCAGGGTCAAATAACAAGGTAGAAATGGATCAGGGATTCAGGGTCAAATAACAAGGTAGAAATGGATCAGGGATCAGGGTCAAATAACAAGGAAGAAATGGATCAGGGATTCAGGGTCAAATAACAAGGAAGAAATGGATCAGGGATTTAGGGTCAAATAACAAGGTAGAAATGGATCAGGGATTCAGGGTCAAATAACAAGGTAGAAATGGATCAGGGATTCAGGGTCAGTAGTTCATATCTCAGGCTTTCATATTCCTGACGGAAACTTTTTTATTGTACGAAGGAATAACTGGGAAAGAATCATTCTTTATTTTCAGATGCATTTCATTGTGGTTGTGAAAATAGTGTGGTGGAAGTGCACATGTAAAGTCAGTGTGAGATATGGTTACAAACTATGTTTTGATTGACCCGGAAATGGAACCATGACCCTGGTAGGTTTTGATCAGCTGTTAAATGTAATTATGCCGGGCACGTGCTGACTAGTCTTGGTGTGTGTAATGGTCTATACTAGCATTGTCATCCTTAGGAATCCTAGTGTGACTATAATGTTGTCATCCCTAGGAATCCTAGTGAGACTATAATGTTGTCATCCATAGGAATCCTAGTGTGACTATAATGTTGTCATCCCTAGGAATCCCAGTGTGACTATAATGTTGTCATCCCTAGGAATCCTAGTTTGACTATAATGTTGTCATCCCTAGGAATCCTAGTGTGACTATAATGTTGTCATCTCTAGGAATCGAAGTGTGACTATAATCTTGTCATCCCTAGGAATCATAGTGTGACTATAATGTTGTCATCCCTAGGAGTCCTAGAGTGACTATAATCTTGTCATCCCTAGGAATGCTAGTGTGACTATAAAATTGGTCCGAAATATATGCATATAATATATAGAAAAATCAATGGTGGTCTGACTCCTGACAGATGCAACCCTTGTTAAAAGTTAGATATATATTATCAACAGTACTTCTCACACATACATGAAATTTTACACATTTGTTCCTTATAGCAATGAAAATACACAGAATAATTTGCAAGTTTCAACTTTGATTTTAAATGTTTTGTTTAAATTTCTGACAAATTGTAAATTTCTAAATTCTTTTATTTTAAAGATGTGGGCCTATGTTTGATCTGTGTTGGTAGAAAATAATCAATAATGTGGTTTTGTTGTTTTTAAAAAAAATCTTACATTGAAACTTAATGAGCATTTTGTCATGGCTCCAATTGGCAATGCCGCATTGGGATTGGTGGCCAAACACAAAATGGGAAATATGGCTTATTTTCATACAAAGGTCCTAATACACAACAGTGGAAAAAGAAACGTGTACACATAATTGCTTGCATTATTTAAAAAAAAGAAAAAAAAAGAAAAGAATTTAGATATACCCCAATCTCGGGAATGCAACTATCTGTGCCATAATAGCTTATGTATCAGTACATCTCATTGATGTTTGGAAAGCATCTTGTCTTAGTGAAAAGAAATGTTTTGGCCATGGTATAAATCCAAAATGCATGCTTGAATTTAGAATGTACCAGTAATGAAGAATTCAGAAACATATTTATCTTATTTGTGCTGTAAGTTTTCTTTTATTTGTGCTGTTATATATTTATGTTTAAAACACCCGATGTATTTCGATCCCTCCATGCATTTCATCAGGCGGTGGTAGTAAACGTAACAATATATGACACATGCTACAGATAGCCCCGCGGTACTTGGGTTGTTGCTGTTGCTGTTGTTGTTGTTGTTTTTCTCAACCAACTATTTCAGTCAGTTTGAGGCATATTGGTGTTGCTCATTTTACATTGGCATATCTAATTCACCTTTCCTTGATTTCCTTGCTTTATCTAATTTTCTGTACTTGTTATGGGCTTATATTATGTTGCCCTGTCTTTTGGGAGTGTGGCGCCTGTCTTCTGGTCTGGCAAAGTATTGTTTGTGATATTCGGATTTGTTGTTCTCAATTTGATCCAAGGACCTCAATTTTTTTTTTATAGGGGCTGGTACCCAAATTGTCCAACTTTCTTTTTTTTTTTTTACCACAGATGTACCCAATTCTATGAATAGTTGCTGCACATCTCCCTTCAAAGTTCCTGGAGTAGTTGACATTTAAAAAAACACACCTAGTGATCTGTGCACAGCCTCACAATTTTGTGTGGTAGTGTAAAGTCTCATTGTCATTAAAGCACTTTCACTTAAGTTCATCTTCAGGATTTCTTGTTGTAATTGCTTGTCATTAAAGCACTTTCACTTAAGTTCATCTTCAGGTGTTCTTGTTGTAATTGCTTTGCCATTGTCATTAATTTTGCATATTGGAGATTTTGTTTGAATCGAGAAATTTGGAATTGAGCCACCATTTATTTCTGTGACCGCCACCAGAGATCATAGAGTATCTCCGGTATCGGAGCAGTCGCTGTCATAGCAACGCATTGTTGCAGCTAGAACTTTGGGTAACATCAACTTGATTACTTGTAAATTGCCTGCATTTTCTTCCATTACATTTCATAATACTATGCTGCAGCGGTCCTTAACGTCTTGATTTGGACTTTTTGTACCTGCTTCTTACTTTCTCTAGTTAAAGCATCGGGAAATATCACATCACTGAATATGGCTGATTTACATTTCTTAAACTGGGACTTTCCCAAATTAGTCGGATCTGCGAAACGGTTAAACTTGCCACATGGGATACAATGATTTATATGCTTTTTAAATCCAAGAGCTGATTTTTTGCATCACCGTCTGTAGTCACAAATTTAACTAGAACTTATTGAAGCTCAATCTGTGTCCCAATTTCAGAGTGAGGTGCTACATATGAAATATTCACAGTACTATCTGCATGACTATTAGGGCATGCAACATCATGTCCTTTTCCTTTAAGCCAAGCTCCTGTCGTACACAATTTGTTTTCACACACAGCCACTATGATCTACTTATGATCATTAATTGTTTCACAAGTCATTTTGACAGCTTGTGAAGATCTTCTCCTGAGTTTTAACTTGTATCAACGTGCTTTAATTACATAAGGAACATGACCCTTCTTGAAGTGTGTAGGGTTTTATTTTTTTCAACTTTCATGGTAACAGATCAAAACTTTATGTACTGGTGAAGGGTTTCCAGCCCCATGTTTATTAGCATAGGGAAAAGCTTACATGTGTTAGGCACAATTTTGTAATTTAGAAGCTCTTGATCTTTCTAAATTCAGTCATCGACGATACCGATCAATGTGACCAGTAATCAGCAAAATAAAGTCATAAGTGTGCGTGGGGGTGGATGGATGGCGGGGCACGATTACAGTTTCCATTTTACAACTTAGCTCTTGTAAACTATTTGTGCACTGTGTGTGCAGGATCTATGCTGGCAGATCTAGTACAAAATTTGTGCACTCTGTGCGGATTTTTGCTAGCAGATGTGTAGGTGACTTATATTAGTTACTTCTTACACAGCTTTTGTCAAGTTACATTTTTAAAGGATTTCAGAATACACCTTTACAATTCAAATTTTCAGTTAAAATTTAATGAAAAATTTAAACGACCCCTATTTATTAATCTTTTTAAAAGACTTGGAAACTAGGCTTCATTTCATATTTCAGATTGTGTCAAATATATAACTTTTCTGTTGCAATTTGAAATACTGTGCTCTCATGTATGTAGCCGACATTGAAACAGTAATTTTTCAACATTGGGTAAGAAGAAATTTTGGTGTGTAACTGTAGAATTTATGGACTGACTTTATTAAAAATTTCCCTTTTTATTTCTCATTGGTAATATATTGTTATGGCATGGTATCAGTGTAACTGGATGCATTTCATGACTCTGACAGGGATCGACCAGATTAAAACGTTTCAGGGTTAGTACCCAGCTAAGAAGTTAAAATCCAGATTTAGAGGCTTTGTTTGGTTGTGCCTTTCATCGTGAAATATTCATGACAGGAACTGATGTTTACCACGGGATAATTGGGAAAGAGTCATTCTTTATTTTGAGATACATTTTGAATTTGTTCTAAAGCAGTGTGGTGGAGGTGCACATGTAACGTCAGTGTGAGATATGGTTACAAACTATGTTTGATGACCCGGAAATGGAACCATGACCCTGGCAGGTTTTGATCATCTGTTAAACGTAATTATGCTGGGCACGTGCTGACAAGTATTGGCGTGTGTAGTGGTCTATATTGGCACTGTCATCTCTATGAATCCAAGTGTTACTGGAATGTTAGGTTTTCACCCAGTGCTGGATTAACCAATAGGCAGACTAAGAAAGTGCTTAGGTCCACCAGTAAAGCAGGGGCACAAAAAAAGAAGAGAAATTACAGGGTGTTTTTAAAATTACATGGGGGGGGGGGCAGGAGGGGGGACCATAATCTTTTCAGTGCTTAGGGCCACTAAAGGCCTTAATCAGGCCCTGTTTTCACCCAGGAATTTTTAACTAAAAGAGCAAATGTATCATTCCGGGTCTGGTGACACAATTCACTGTACGTCTTGATTAATTGTGTTAATTTGCTAAATGAACCTATAAGAGCACTTATGGACCTGCTGTGGCTTTTTGTCTGAGAAAAAAAACCCCCCGAAAAATATGGACTATTTCCTGTAGCGGAGGCGAGGACTGTACTATATACTCAATGCTCAAGGTGGGTAAATTCTGTTCATTACGTCCAAAAATTATATCGTACGAAAATCATGCCTCTGTTGCAAAGAGATTACAACACCAAGGAAGTGTCATGTCTGATCAACGAGTGTTCAAGCCTTTATTTAACGGCAGCAGTTTGTATTAGCGCGTGTTCAGTATATTAACTAGAATCAGATGTAAATACCAAATAGTTCATAATTGTGAACTTGGGTCTAACATATCCTTTTTCTTTTACAAGAATACCTTTGTGATAAACATAACCTGAAGTGCTAGTTTTTCATCCGAAATAGGGTACTTCCCTCTAATAAAAGGATCTGTTCCTCGTACCATATTAATGTTGAAGATAGTATGTCACCCCTACATTCAAATGTATTATCTGAGTTACGACTCAATATCGTCAATGATCAATCTGTTCTCCACTGTTCATCAATAGTCAGCGGTTTTCTATTATATTGTCCCTATGCAGTCAAGACATGTATTGTCTGTGATCATCCTGAGGAGTTCAATACCACTGTTTCTATTGTCTGTGATCATCCTGAGGAGTTCAATACCACTGTTTCTATTGTCTGTGATCATCCTGAGGAGTTCAATACCACTGTTTCTATTGTCTGTGATCATCCTGAGGAGTTCAATACCACTGTTTCTATTGTCTGTGATCATCCTGAGGAGTTCAATACCACTGTTTCTATTGTCTGTGATCATCCTGAGGAGTTCAGTACCACTGTTTCTACATCAGGCTGCTTTGACCTACAGTTCACCCTCCAATGACAATGTTGTTCAGATTAAGATCCCAATTTCGGTTGAACTCGACGGCACAGCAATGAAACTTTATATATACATGTATTCTTAGTAGCACCCTATCTGAAGTAAATCACTATGACCAAACGTTCAGCATCTTGCTCCTTTTTATCCCCGATTACGATATGTAATACGGGGAATTACGATGTGTAATACGGGGAATTACGATGTGTAATATGAGCAATTACGATGTGTAATACGGGGAGTTACGATGTGCAATACGGGGATGGGATGGGGGATTTTACTATCGCTATGTCTTTGTTTCTAACCAAAAACATTTTCTTTTCCGGAGCATAACTCTCAAACCATTCAAGGTATTCCAACCAAACCTCGTACACATGTCATGCAAGTTACATACAGGTGCCTTTAAATATTTAGAATTTTCCTCATGCAATATGTTTATGTTACCGTAGAAACAAAGTGTAAAATAAGTAGTATATAAATTAGGAGTATTGGATCATAAGTAGGATACAATTGAGAGTACTGTGACCTATACGGTAGTACATTCATGGATCATAAGTAGGATACAATTGACAGTACTGTGGCCTATACGGTAGTACATTCATGGATCATAAGTTGGATACAATTGAGAGTACTGTGGCCTATACGGTACATTCATGGATCATAAGTAGGATACAACTGAGAGTACTGTGACCTATACGGTACATTCATGGATCATAAGTAGGATACAATTGAGAGTACTGGCCTATACGGTAGTACATTCATGGATCATAAGTAGGATACAATTGAGAGTACTGGCCTATACGGTACATTCATGGATCATAAGTAGGATACAATTGAGAGTACTGTGACCTATACGGTACATTCATGGATCATAAGTAGGATACAATTGAGAGTACTGGCCTATACGGTAGTACATTTATGGATCATAAGTAGGATAGAATTGAGAGTACTGTGGCCTATACGGTAGTACATTCATGGATCATAAGTAGGATACAATTGAGAGTACTAGCCTATACGGTAGTACATTCATGGATCATAAGCAGGATACAATTGAGAGTACTGTGGCCTATACGGTAGTACATTCATGGTTCATAAGTAGGATACAATTGAGAGCACTGTGGCCTATACGGTAGTACATTCATGGATCATAAGTAGGATACAATTGAGAGTACTGGCCTATACGGTAGTACATTCAATATGCTTTTATATATAAGCGGAGGATGTGTCATCTCAGGATGGCTCTTTTGTTTTAGCTGCATTGGTGTCCATCACTCTGCTGCTGATGGGGGATCATAAACTTAAGCGATATTCAAATTATCATGATGCCCAAACAATGCTTTTTATACCTGCGTGCATCCTGATGAGTTTCACACTACTAGAACTTCTTATGTGAATGAGCGTCTTTGTAATGTCATAAGGGTCTCAGTATTGCATCTCTTTCTTTGTCCAGCAACCTCTGGGGAACTAATACATGTTACACTGGAACTTTGAAGGGAAAATATTGCCATTAATGATTTTATATATTGATAAAATTATATTGTTTCGTATTCTTCTCCATTAAACGGAATTGTCTACTTTAAAAAAATAAATTTCGTGTGTGAACTGTTTAGTTTCAGTTTATATTTTCCTTTATAATCAATCAACGCAACGATGAAGATGCTTCCCTAGGTAGAATAAATTAAATGAATGTGAAGAAAAGATGAAATTCGGAGGCTTTCCACAGCTGAGAGACTTGTTATATTCTAGTCTGAAGCTAGGGGGTAGGAGGAAGCGCAGAGCTTTGTAATCTTTGAATCCATTAGAATCTGTCAGGTCAATTCGTTGTCGTTGTGTCAGCAAGCAATTATCACACAGAAAGAAAAAAAAAAAGAAAAAATTATATATATATATCCATGCGATCTATCTCGTCTTAAATCTGTTGATTCAGCTTGTACATAAATATAACATAAATATAGAATCACTCGTAATGTCGTTAGTCTTTTCCGGAAGCAACCTCGAACAAGACATCCTTTTTTCAGAGAGTCGAAGTAAATATGTTTGCATCGGTAAGAGATGAGGATGTTCCGATTGATATAGAATATGCTTTTAATTATAAATAATTTTACCATTTTTGTATTTGCTGGCATTCTTCTCGACCTTTGTATGGTTAATATTGGAACATGACATAAAAAAAGTATTAATCAAGAGCGATTTTTTTTCCCTCTGGAATATCAGGCAAACCCGGTTAGAATATAAAAATATCTTCATATGAATCCACGCGTGGATTGTTTCTTAAATACTGGACTAATAAAGAATATGACAATCCTTGTTGTATGAACTGATTAAAAAACAGCCTTTGTGCCATGTTTTCTCTTTTGGTACCATGCCATATTCGATTTTGCGGCCGCCCCAGGCTTCATTTGATTGGTTGCAAGTCAGATAAAAAATAATACTGATTCACAATGCTGGCCCACCACGCCTCCTCCTCAACTTGCCAAACGCATGCGATATTGGTGGAATCAACGTACTCAATACGTTTCCGAACAAGCTTCAAATTCTATTTTCCCTAAATCATTCTCGCAGTTTGCTTGACTAGACTGATATTCTCCCAAGAGCTTAATGTTGTTTTAATCGGCCTGTCGATCGATTTTTCTGTGGAGATTCATCGCTTGGATGCATCTGGCTCCAGTTTTTCAAAGATATTCATTTTGTGTATAGGAATGATCAAATTGGAAACAGTCAGATGACCTCCAAGAAAAATATTTATTTAAAATCAGTCTAAATATCAAGCACAGCACTGAGCAGGGAATTTATTGCCACTATTTATGATACATTTTTCTTTTTTTATTCATTCATGAATTAAAAATAAAATGCATTACTTTACATTGTTCACATTCAGCCTGGTTCACAAATGCATTCCAGAATTTGCAGACACATAGCAGAATGGCCACTGCCCCGTATGTTGATTACTGACCATGTTGCCCAAATATTGATAACCATTGTCTATTTTCAACATATAGGACAGCTATACTTCAAAAAACCCTGGAATGCATTTGTGAGCCAGGCTAAATTTGTACAATGTAAAGTAATTTAATTTTCTCTGGGAATTTAACATTGAGGCAGATTGTATACATTGTTACATTGTACATTGTATACATTGTTACATTGATAGACGTTGTTGACCTCGAAGGGGATACTTGGGGTATCTACGGGAAATAACATTACACCGTACCTTTACATTGTGGGACTATATGGCTGTCTACGGGAAATGTAATGTTAATTTCTAACATGAGATTTCCCGTTGGTCTCTATACATTTTTTTTTTACAAATATGACGCTTAGGGTGTCTACTGAAATTTGACATTACGCCGCCATGTTGAAATATTTATTGTGACAAACGGGAAATGTAACGTTAAATATTTTAGATACTGTCCAACACACCACTTTTTTATTACTATCTAACACCATTTCTTTATTACTATCCAACACCCACTTTTTGATTGCTATCCAACACACCGTGTGTAGTGACCAAAACCCAACACCTACTATCAACGACGAAAAGGGTAGGATGTAAAGAAAGGGGGATGAAATCACACAAACATACTATCACACACAAGAGGGCAGGAGTGTTTATACGTACATACACAAAAACATACTATCAAACCTCGCCAAGGCAAAGGGTAGTAGTGTTTGTATACACACTATTATCACACAAAAGGGGTTTTAAGTTTTAGTTGGTTGAGAACATACATAGAGATAGACATATACTTATACAAACAAACAGACATAAAACACATCTAGTGGCAATGATTTGAGAAGTATATCTCTTTTGAAGAGATATGGGTGGCTCTGAAAAAGGCAGTTGGGTTTGTTAGCTGAAGAGGGTTAACATATGTCACACCGTGTCACATATGTCACACCGTGTCACATATGTCACACCGTGTCACATATGTCACACCGCTTCGCAGTTCTTCTTCCCAAGCGTTTCCTCACAACCTGTCCATGCACTAAGACACGCTTTGGGCATCCTTGCCTTTCCACATAGATTTGTCTCTTCCAAATACCTGTGTCGGTGATCATGGTAATGGCCCACAATGTTTTGACATATACCAGGAAGTCTGGATTGAACAGCAGCCTCGAAATGATGGTCGATTGTTCCACTTTTACCCATATCTTTTCGGGTTGTCTTGAGAACAGATTACACTGTACTTACTTACTTTTTTGACTTAAAGTAGTTTCTCGTCAATTGACATTTACGACTAGACATATGTGCTCTTTTGCGCACTATTTAATTTGGGCTTACTTACGTTTTTTCATATTATGCCCAGTTTCATATATTAGGGCACTCCCTATTTGCCAAAATGCACAAGCTGCATAAATCCTATTCAATAGTTGCTTAATTTTCCTACCATATAGTTTATAAAGTTTGGTACTAAGCGTACATAATAGTCCGAATAAATGTATCAATCTGAGGCAAAAGTTGCCTATTATTTTTGTTTTCGTGATCATAATCAGGTATGGGGACGTACTGATTACGTCAATTGTTTGTAGTCTTAGACTTTCACCAATTGAATTAGGCAATTTTATAAGTTATAGCTGAAAATGGGTTTTCGGGAGCCGGATTTAAAACCCTTCATCGTTCATCCTAAGGTAGCCGGTCGTCTCAGACCACCCGCTTCGTGCAGTTCCGCTCTTGTGAGTACATATCACTGTTCGGATCTCCTCACCGGCTTCGCCGCAGCTACTCCAGCCAGAGGCTACTGGGACCTGTTTCGGGTTAACTGGTCAGACATACCCAGTGTCTTTACTCCAGGGTTTGCAATAGACGCGATGGGTGAGTTACTGGTTTCGTGTCCCTGTCTCTCCCATTGTCGCTGTTTGATATGGCGGCAAACTGTAAATTGGCTTGTCGGCAGTCTTCACACGGCTAGCCCACCTCACACAATCTACTATCGTCGGTGTCCGCTGGCTCACCTTCTCACACGATCAGCTCTCATCGGTGTTACAGGGATGAATGAATCAAAGTATATTGACAATTTGTCGCGAATGAGATGACACAGTAGGCCAATGCTCTCTATATAGTCATGGACCGGATCGAAACGGATCGGAAGGTTCCACCAATCACAATAAGTGTAACTTAATTCAGTCAGAACGTGTTGTATATCTTTCAGTCAGAATACGGTGGACGCATGACATCACCTTCAATATATATATATATATATATATATATATATATATATATATATATATATATATATATATGCAAGAGCGTTCCTACAATATACCATTGTTGAAGAGTTCAAGTACAATACCTATGGTTGAAATGAAGACGATGTATTGGGGTGTACCTGCAGTGGAGGATACTTTTTATATCCTGAGTGATAGTACGACTACTACTACTGCTGCTGTAGCAAGTATTCTTCCAGAAGAGGATGATTTCAATTTGACTTTGTGCGATTACTTATCTTCTTCGCAAGAAATATTACCAGTAGTACCACCTTCACCTCCTTCTCCATAATTTATCAGTCTATGATGATTTCAGAAAAAAAGAAAACAGAAGGAAGAGTTGGAGAGTTTTTGCAACATTAGAAAGAAGAAGCAGAAGTATTTGTTCAACAACAACAACAACAACAACAACAAGAGGAAAAATAAAGCAAGAAGAGAAGAGGAAAACATTGAACAGTGGGTAGAAGGAAGAGAGCGAAAAGTAAACGGTCAGTCTATTACAAGACATTTTGGTTGAGTTAAAACACCTGACACAAATGTATCAAACTTCTTTAGCCAAACCGAAAAAAAAAGAGATCTTCCCGATCCATGACTTCTAAACCTTCAATGTCTACATCGACGTTCACCACCACAATGTCTACATCGACGTTCACCACCACAACTGAGACGCCAGCAGCAGCAGTCACTACTACCACTACCACAGGAGCAGCATGAGAAGGACTTGGCCGTGGAAAAGGTTTAAGACAATTGCAGTTGATGCTGAAAAGTGCATAATTTTGTTTCTTCAAAACCCCAAGGACCCTTTTCAGGGCCACCTACATCTCTTATAAAATAAATACTATTCAGTGATTGTAAAATGAAAACAAAATTCAAATCCCTCCATTATAAAATGTGTATATATATATATATATATATATATATATATATATATATATATATATATATATATATATATATATATATATATATATATATATATAGAGAGAGAGAGAGAGAGAGAGAGAGAGAGAATTATAAATATACACCAAAGAGAGCGAAAAGTGCTATCCCCGTACTGCACAGAAGAATGCTTGATAACATTAACAGCATTTTTAAACACGAATAAAAATATTAGTCATACAGGATAGAGAATTTAAATTCGTACTCTACGAGATTCGAACCATTCGAATGACGGCTTACACTTATATTCAAATTTAAAAAGTTTATTGAGTCAATGTTAGAGAAATTGAAACGACAATGCCAAGAACAAGATCAAGATAGTTTGAGACTATATATCATTCACGGCAGTTTGAAGTCTCCTGTGTGGAATGAATTTAGTACGCATGCAGAATTAACTTCTTCCAAAATCTTAGACAATATTCAACACGTTCAAGAATCCAAGGACTAACTTGGCATGACCGCTGGAAAAGCTAATCTTCACATGACACACGTTTCACCTCCAAGAGGTAGCGTAAAAAGCACAGTTTTATCCGTGGATCAATTTTCTAGTACCAAACGAAGTATCGTCCACATTAAAAACGACCAAGACCAGATTTGCTTAGCTCGTGCCATTGTGGTTGGTCGAACTCATGCCGAGAAGAACTACACAACATAATGGAAGCGATCATGGGAGAACATTAGACGATCGGACAGATCTAAACAACGAAGAGAAACAGGAATTCATTTGATGCAAGTGGGCATTTCTAAAGAGACCGTGTGTGGAGTTCCAGAAATATAAAAACTTCAAGATATGTTGCCACCTCGTTATGCTTCGAAATTATACCCTCAGGTCGTTCGCGGAGCTCACGTTTTTCGAGGACCGGATTTACCAGATTGAAAATAGATTCATATTTATCATCACAAAGATCATTTAAATGCTATTATAAGTATCACATGATTTCTTGGATACAAATACTATTGCAAAAAATTATATCAAAGATTTACCACCTCAATCCTACCTCTCTGTTAGCCGTCGATACTCAGCAAAAGCTTTGCGCTGGCTACATTACTTGGGTGAAACTCATAACAAGTGGATACAACATGTTAGAAACGATGGAGAGAGGAAAAAAATGGAACCCTTTCCGTGGATGATTGGGATTTAGAAAACCCACAGATGGTCTACGAATTTCAGGGATGTTTTTTTCGTGGATGCACTATTTGTTTTCCTCAACGACACCTGAATAATCCTTTCTCAGAGTTTATCATGGAAGAATTGTACGATCACAACGTCCGACTTTAGAAAGTCAAGGGTACCAAGCGATTTAAATATGGGAACACGACTATGATCGATGTTTGAAAACAGATCCAGAATTTAAACGTATCGTCGAAGATTACGATGTGATGGATATCGAACCTTTAAATCCACGTGACAGTTTGTTTTGAGGACTAACCAATGCTACACGCTTGTTGTACGACGTGAACGAATCTCAAGGAGAGCAAGTCACATACATCAATCTGTGTTCTTGTATCTTTGAGTGTGTAAATATGGTCGATTTCCCACCGGTCATCCATACATTTTGACAGAACACATTTACGTGCAACACATTCGCCAATGCAAAGGTTTTATCAAAAATATAGATTAGCCACCGACGAACTTGCACCATCCTGTTGTACCTTACCATTGCCACCGAAAACTTATGTTCCCGTTATGCCGTACGTGTGCTCAAACGTTTAATCAAGACCACCCTTGTCGCCACGATGATCAAGAACAAGTCTTGACACGAGCGTAGGTTCGTATCGAATTGTTTCATGCTTTCGATCGCCGATATCGCTTTTAATAAGTATTCGAAATTTGGCACTTTTCTACCACAGAACAATACCAACATGACGACGACTCTAGTCTAGGGATTTTTTCAGGCTACGTCAATGAATTTCTGAAATTGAAACAAGAAGCTAGCGGCTATCCTACTTGGTGTATGACTCCAGAAGATAAAGAAGAATTCAAAGAACGGTTTCGACCCCTAGAAGACATCATCTTGGAACACGTCGAAAAGAACGAAAGAAGTAGATTGTTTGCAAAAGTCATGCTGAATTGTTTATAGCGAAAAGTGGCTTAACGTCCAATATTACCAAAGACGGAATACTTGTAAGATTCAAGTCGATACTTTCAACTTAGAAGATAAAGGAAAAATCATTAAAGACGTGGAAATCATACATGAAGATTTGATCTTGGTGAATAACAAATAAGTCGGAGGACAGCCAATGCCCGTTTAAAATTGTATTCTGTCTTGGAACCTTTAGGAGATCGAGTCTTTTACTTTTGATGCCGATAATTGCATGTACATCGATCTCCCTGGAAGCTATCACGCACACAAACGGTTAGGAGCTTAGACCGATGAACATCCCGAAGACATTATTTTAAGTTTCGCCAGTTGTGGATCTAAACATTACGGCCACCAGTACCGATACAAAAAGGCAACTTCATACTAAATGTAAAGTGAAAGGACTGACATTGAACTATCGTTATAATCAAGTGGTGAACTTAGACGTCTTAAAAGATGCCTTAAAGTCAGGTCAATCAAGACTTTCGTGATAAACGATGGATCCTCATAAAATGGCATGTTTGTCAAGTCATGAAAGCGTCATTCGACCCTTGTAAAAAGTATATCATATCGTCTACCAGAAACGAATGCGTCTTCCCAAACACAACATGCTACCGTGCTCCATTATAAAAAGGAGAGTTCCAAGACAGAAAGATCATATTGAGAACAAAAGTTCATTGAGAATGATGCATTCGACACAGCAACAGTGTAATGGGTCTACTGACGCCAAGTTCAATTTTGAGTACAAACGTTCTCCAAGAATGATGAATTCAAAACGGCAATAGTGTAATGGACCCACTGACTCCAAGCCCAATGAACTCGAGTGCGATCCTGTGCCTTGCGACCAGACTGACGCTGTACCCTACGACATAAGCAGAGCAGCACGACCTTGCCCCACTAATATCGAAAGTGATGCCGTTCATGTACCTACATAAGGATGTCATCCACGTACTCACAATCGCTTTGGATACCATCAGTTCATAGAGAATCACGAATCAAAGAAAGAAGACTACACGTTTCCTGTGGCTTTGCCTGGTTATTGTAATTTTGCTAGTCGATTCAAAGTTCAAAGGGAAATATCCCAAATATCTGGACGGACTTACTCACAAATCTTTACCCAGAGCAGGATTTGTCTACGTAGGACGAGGAGACCAAATACGAATGTGTGTGTAAAGATACAGCTTACCTTGAGCATTCCAGATGGTTTCCGTGCTGTTTCACTAGTCGGTGCAGAATATGATGCCTACGAATTCTTTAGAAGAGAACATTGTAGTTAGCCTTTGGAACTGCGAGAACGCATTTACAGATAGTTTGTCAAGATTCAAATGAAATGCAAACTCATAATCATTTTCTATTTTAAAACTATTGTTATTTCCACAGTTTAAGAAAACTGACTACTGGGAAATACTATCACAGACATAAAACTCTTCGTGGAAATAAAGCTCTCGATGCCACGACTTCTACCACGAGTGTGGCACCGAAAAGAGTACATTCAGAATCTACCTCCTGAGCTGCGAGAAGGTATTTACAGAGAGAGAGAGAGAGAGAGAGAGAGAGAGAGAGAGAGAGAGAGAGAGAGAGAGAGAGAGAGAGAGAGAGAGAGAGTGAGAGAGAGAGAGTACAGATTCAAGTGAAACGCAAAGAACAATTGCATCCCCTACGACGTAGACGTTTCAACCATTGGTATCTGAATGCTATAAAAAGCTGATTCGTTTGAAAATGTTCAAATTGGTCAGACAGTGTTTAACTACTATCTAGATCTTGCAAGAATTTAGATGCCACGACTTCTATCTACAATGTTGCAGAGATACTCAGAATTCTAATGGGACGAAGTCGAGTAAAAGGTTAAAGACTTACAGGATTACACTTTTTTTAAAAAGGAAGTATCGCTTCAAGACGAGACTTCTTCACAATGTGTTATGTGTGGTGAGATAATGACTGAATTTGTTCTATATGCTTTACTAACAAATTCTATTTGGCAAATGTGTGAATATTTCATCAAAAGAGACATTCCTGTAAATGGATAGTTTAGAAGAGCACACTCTGAATCTACTACTGTATCGGCGTGAGCGCATTTACAGAGGGAAGGCAAATAACAATTACATCCAACGTTTTAACATTGGTATCTGAATGCTATAAGAAGACTGATTACTCTGAAAATGTTCATATGGTCGGATACTGATCAGACATTGATATACTGCGAAGACATTATAAAATATACCATGCCACGACTTCCGTCATAAATGTGACACCAAATTCAATAGAAGGAAGTCAATGACCGTGTTCAAGACTTAGTGGATTACAAACTTCTTTTAAAAGAACAGATTCCACCATTGCGTTTGTTAGTGACTAACTTTCTTTGATTTCTTTTACCAGCATATTCTTTGTGGCAAATTTATGATCAGTACATGCAAAGACATGATCGCCAAAAACTTTATCTGGGCACGAAAAACTCATTGTGTTGACAATGTTGCGAATAGTGATGAAAACGACTTGTGTACCCCCGTGTGAAGAGACATTCATCGTACTTTATTAACTTTTCATACTTACCAAGAAGTGTATATAGCAAGTTGGATGCACCAACTTATGTACGACTGGAAGGACGGACGTGACTGTAAAAGTCTCGGATTCGATGCTTGGGAACAAGAGGTAGCTGACTATGCCAAATACATCTAGTGTGACTGATCAAAGAGTAACATGGAGATCAAAACACGAACTTTGTGTTTTTGAGATGAAAATATTTTGTTGTTGTTGTTACACCATGACAAATTAAGTATATATAAGATTTATAAAATGTCTTGTGTCATTGATGAAATCACAGAATCATAAACAACTTGAAAGTTATGACTGCATCTTTTGTTCTCAAAGTGATTGATGAAAAGTTTGATCGTCTTCGCCATCCCTTTAACATATTGATTGCTGGACTTATTGGTTCAGGCAAAACCAAATTTGTCAAACGTGTGATTGAACACAAATTAAAATTGTTCCATCCTCCTCCACAACGTATCGTGTGGTGTTACAGAGAGTGGCAATCGGCTTACACGTTACTGAAATAACTTCAAGGAGACTCCATGTCGTTTGTAGAAGGAATTCCTCGCGAAAACGATGGGACCGTGCCTGACTTTGGTCAAACACATCTTGCCATCTTCGATGACACGTTAGGAGAAGACGAACAATACATTAAACTTTGGTTTACACGAAAAGGAGATCATCGTAATGCAAGTATTATTTACATTACTCAAAAGTGATTTCAACAAAGTAAAGCGCATCTCACCATAGGTCTCAATGCACATTATATGGTGTTGTTTAAAGGTCCAAGAGACAAATCTCAAGTTCAAGTGTTAGCCAAACAGTTAGGAACACCTTGGCTAAATGATACTTATGACGATGCCACTCAATCGCCACATGCCTATTTACTAATCGATTTAAAACCTACCACTCCCGAATATTTGAGATTTCCTGCGAATTTGTTTCACAATTGGTGTAAGGAAGAAGACCCAGTCATTTACACGTCACCTTCCGCGTTTCATCTGTCTAAAAAAACAACTATAAAAAGCATTATTCACTTATTTTCTTTCTATCAGTATTCAACAAGACTTCCTTTCAATCTCATCATCCTGCCAAATCGTTTCGTCCATTGTATACCATCAGTCGCAATGTAAAAAATGTCCAAGGCTAGTCTCAAAGAAGTGTTACGATGGTTTATTTTGACAGTACGCCAGTTACTTCAAGGCATCATTCACACACCACATCAAACAAAACGTTTTTTTTCACACACACACAAAAGATAAAGTAGCTTTGTCACAATTATCTGATCCAAGAATTGATACTCCAAAAAGGACAGAGGTACAGCAAATTCACACTCTAAGAAGAAGAAGAAGAAGAAGAAAATCCAAACGAAAATGTCTCCTTCATGAATGAGAGGTACTGCTGCTAGAACGCGCACGTATTCAAAGAAAACCTCTCTCGGTAACGGTCTCTCCTTCCACTTCTTCTACACCGTTAATGATAATGCCTGCCAAACCTGATTTAGGACCAGTGTTTCCAAATTTGATGAAACAATGGAAACCCATGTCTCAAGAAACGTATACTACGTCGACATCTTCTACTGCTATAGCGGCTGCTGCTGCAGCCAAAAATGTGGCCTATCGTAAGAAAAGGTACGAGACAGAACAGGTGTGTTACAAAGTTTACTGGATTTATCGAAACAAGAACTGGAAAGATTTAGTCCGTTGAGAACACCAGTAGTATCTAAAGTCAGATTGATACGAGCTGCCGACAATCAGTGAGACGAATTCCAGTGTAAAAAGAAGAAGTGTTGGATAAAGTTCACTTCAGTTTTTTTCTCCTGAACAAAGATGTCACAAAGTTTACTCCCATCATCGTTAACGTCCAAAGAGACCTTCTTCCAAAACAGAAAAAGGATTCCCTCCTCGTTTAGCTAAACATTGGATGTCTTGTCAGTACTTACCAAATCCAATGCCCCGATGCGAAAAGAAATCATGCAAAAAGCAACTAAAGAAATCATCAATACTGTTTGTGAATGTTATTTGAACGTTTTAAAAGGAACGATGCCTTTGACCAAAATACATAAACAGTGATTAGGATGACATCGTCACCTTCTTTGCTAAATGGTGAGAAAGAAAATGTAAATCAGTCAAAAGAATACGAGGAGGATTTATACCCATGCGGGAACCGTTATTAAAAGTGGCTGCTCCTTTGTTAGGGTTGATTGCTAGACCTTCTTTAGGAGTCATGAAATGATGAAGAAGAAGATAAAAAGGACACACCTTTTTGAAACGACATTACACTTGTACCCTTTGGATCTTATGGAAGGAAAAAAATTAACTTTAGTTCCTTACAAATCTTTGTGGTATACGAACAAGGAATGCCGCATTTACCTCCTAATCGCAGAGATGTCACACTTACAAGCAGAATTACAATCGTTGATGGATCGAACAGATTTTTCAGAAACAGAAATATAGCAACGGTTCAGACACGTATTGTAACGACTTCAACTGTTTCACCAAAGAGCTTGAGACGAAAGAATTTTGAGAGAAAAACAAAAAGTAACATCAGGTCCCAAAAAGATGACAAACACCCCTACGTAAATGACAGAGATAGGAGAAGAACAAGACTAGTTTCAGACTCCACCTACTACAATACTCAAGTTGACAGCAACTACATCAAAATCTGGTTGGATCAGAAAGATGATGTCCACACCTTTGCCAGCAAAAGAAAAAACGAAAGAAGTGAAGAAAGAAGTAAAACAATAACCAATCACCTCTGTTCAGATATCCTTTACTCCTATTGCTCGTCGGACACGTAAAGCATTGCAGTCCAAAACAATACCACACGACGAAAAGAGCATCTGTAGTTGGTTAACTTCCTGAGAGCAGCAACAACATGGATACACTTTTAGCCAGCATTTACTACAATCCTGCTCATGCTGCTGGCTGCGTAGGAATTCAAAAATGATATCGCGCAGCTAAAACAAAGCTCAACAGTTTACGTCTGCTAGGTGTACGACGTCAATGGTTACAAGAAAAATCGACATACACTTTACACAAACCCATTCGACGAAAATTTTCCAGAAGTCAGACGAAAGGTAACTGGAATCGATCATCAATGGTAAGCAGATTTAGCTGATGTCTCTCATTTAGCGTTGTACAATCGAGGTTAAAAATATTTATTTTATGTCATTGACGTGTTTTCACAATCAAACGGATGATGGTCCAAGGATTGCATGCTTAAAAAAAGATGCAGTTTTGACGCAAGGGAAAGAATTTCTCCAAAAAGTACAAAGTCCCAGACAAGCAAAAAAAAAAACACCTAGGGAGTCGAGACACCCCTATAAACATCGAAAACTCTTCAGACCTCATAGACTCATAGACACGCAGCCGCTGAGAAGCCCAGAAACATAATAAGAAAAGAAGAACAGCAATCAGATAATTTGACCTTTCAGAACTCGATCTATTTGTCATGATTGATGACGATGATGACGATGCAATAATCCCAATGGGTAGAATGTCATCCTGTGTCCTCCTCAGCATCTATCGAATTTGAAATCAAAGGACAAACTGAAGATTACATCGATCTGAATACCAGTTACTTGTATCTGAAAGTCAAAGTTCTCAAAAAGGACAACATCAATGCAGGAACCGATACCAGAGTAGCTCCCGTCAACAATTTCATGGATTCGTTGTTTTGCAGGGTGGATATGTACTTGAATAACAAGCAGGTGAGCAGAATCATGGTCACTTACCCTTACCGAGCGTATTTGGTAAATCTCTTGACGTACGGAAAGCAAGCCAATAACACAGTCAAACTCTGAGCAGAACGACAGCCAAGTATCCTCTACGACGAGTGGAAGTCAAAACCTTCACCGTTGCCTCTGGACTCCGATCCAAGATCAGAGATCATGTTTTCCAAGGTCAACAGCCAAAACGTTTGCTCATCGGCATTGTCAGCGATGCAGCCATCAACGGAGCTATCGATCAAAATCCTGTCGAGTTCCAACACTTCAATGTCCAAGATAGCAGTCACCAGAGATGGCCAGACGTTGTGTACGAGACCCTATGAACCTAACTTTTCCCATAAAACTTACTTGAGATCTTATTTGACTCGGCCTGAAGCCACAATACACTTAGGAACCAACAGTAGCCACTGCATTTCGTTCGACGATTATGCAGGAAGATATGCTTTGTGTGGATTTGATTTCACTCCAGACCAAAGCAGCGACGAAGGACATTTCCACCCGATAAAATCAGGCCATCCCGTGTGGAACTTCAGTTTGCACGAGCTCTGGTGAACACAGTGAACGTCATCTTGTTTGCAGAATTTGACAATACTCTGGAAATCAACAGTCTGAGAAAAGTGATCCTAGACTATTGAAAGATGGAACCCATGGAGATAGGTGAGAATGATGTTTTTTTATCCAGAACAACAGTCACAGACCGTAAGTGGAGAAGAAGAGGAAACAGAAGAAAAAAATACATTCATAAGGTCAAGATGGCGAGAACAATCCAACACTTAGTCTCCTGTTTTGCTCGTCTCTTGGCTGAAAGAATTACAAATCTGACTAGTCAACATTGTTATGGTTGTCAAATCGATCATCATAGTCAAAAACAACACGACAAATGTTTGATGATGAGTCCAGAAAAACAGTTCGAAGACTATCTGGAAAACGCACGGGCCATCATCTTAAAAGAGAACATTTTGAAAGAGTGGTATACAAACTTCAGTAAGCATTCCTTACCTCTATTGACTTCTTTGGAAACGAAACGCATCGAAGTTTTCTTGCAACAAAGTACGGAGACTTCACGTTCATACTTGACAGATATTTTCAAGGAAAAAGTAAATTGTGAACTCATAACTTATCATTACCCGTGACAAAAATGAATACCTGAAAACTGCATTACCTTTTGATTCACACTTCGTACAAAACTTCTTGGAATCCACTGGACTGGTGTGTATGCTAAAGATGAACTTCCGCTTCGAAAGTCTAAAGACGTTCAAGCATGTGTCATCAACACGGACGACAGTCATCGTCCAGAAACCCATTGGGTAGCCGTCTACTTTCCCAACGACCACAGTGTAGAATATTTTGATTCTTATGGATTACCTCTTCTGGTAGACGACATCATCGACTTTAAGAGAAGAAATGTTGTATCCACTCAGTTCAATAATGTGAGATTAATGGATTGGATTCTATGGTGTGTATAAAATATTCTATGGACAAGCTCTTTCAAGTTCTTTCTGTCGATCTTTACATTTGTTTGTTTCTTTCACTTCCGCGTACCGAATCTGAGGGATGTTTTCCTTCACGTCTGCGCTTCTACATGTAAAGTGATGCGTTCACCAGTTGTGTGATCCATCGTTGACTTGTCAACAGCTATGTCGTCTAATATCGCAAAACTGAGCGAAGCCCTGGTGCACATGCAGTGGGTAAGGTACCACTTGGTCCAGAGCAGTTTCGACAAGAAAACAAGTATTTTCCTGAAGATGTCGCAAGACCTTGTTGAAGAAGTCGTAAGAGAGGAAATAAACAGAGAAATACAAGAATGGGAAAACAAACAGCATCAGCAGGGCGAAGTGGATGATGAGGAGGAATGCAAGATGAAGACAGGTGATTTAAGAATCACTGTTAAAAAGAGGTGTCTCTGCTGCGTGGCAAGACCTATGTTGAGGCCTAGTCGTCCTGCATATAGTCGATAAGATCAAGGACAACAACCAAATGGTCATTTTAGAATAAAGATACTTCTCCATTATTTCCAATATATCATGTGTTTATATGTTTGTGTATGTCGTTGACAACTAAAATTTAAAGCCAACCTTGCCCCAGTATGATAGTATGTGTTTTTATAGTGTGTGACTGTATATATATATATATATATATATATATATATATATATATATATATATATATATATATATATATATATATAATATAAAGTATCCCAGTGTCAATGATCTTAGGTTTGTGTGAAGAAGAAAAAAAAGAAGGATTGTTTCTTTTGGGTCCGTGCGATTTCTCTTGACTTGTATTCTGTACTACACCTAGAGATGTTTTCCTTCAGTCCCGCGTTTCTACTTTGGAAGGATGTTTTCCTTCACGTCTGGCTTAAAGCACATAAAAACGTGCATTCGCCAGTCTTGCCATTTATTATCAGTCCTATAGAGAAGAAGAATGGTTTAACATTGCAAAGTGGAAAAATTGAGGGAAGCCATCAGTTTGATGGAGAGAGTGGAGCACCTCCTGGGCCGAGTAGAGGAGATGGTGTGTTATCCCAACAAAAGACACCTGAAGAGGGAGACGACCTCTTTTAAAATAGTGCAGACTTTTATAAGAGAAGTCATGGACAAAGAAGTGCTGACAATTAAGGCAGCATAGTCTGAAGTGATTATGGAAAGGAGCGTCAGGAGAGGGAGAGAGATTTTCAACGTCTCAACCAGAACTGGATGAAAATTGAAGAGAGTTTGAAAGGGAAGCAGAAGAACAGCAGCAGCAGCAACAACAACAACAACAACTGCAAAAACAGTCTCTGATTCCTCAAACAAAAGATTGGGAGATGGAAGCAAATGGGTCTGATTTTAGGCTCACTATCTCCATCAATCATTGGGCAGGAGGTGGATGTAAACAACGATGTGTTGCATGTGGAGCCCAACATGGGGGGGGGGGGGGGGGTGCGCCACTAATGGAGGGTGGTGACTGAAAAAAAGACCAAACAGGCCATTTCAGTAATCAACAAAATGGGTGTTGGATAGTAATCAAAAAGTGGTGTGTTGGATAGTATTTAAAAATTGTAACACAAACATTTCCTGTTTGTCCCTATACAATCTTCAACATGGAAGGCGTAATGTTAAATTTCCATAGACACCCCAAGTGTTATATATGTATAGAAAAATGTAGGGGGACAAACAGGAAATCTCATATTAAAAATTAACATTACATTTCCCGTAGACTCCCATATAGTCCCACAATGTAAACCTACGGCATAATGTTAATTTCCGTAGACAGCCGAAGTATCCCATTTGAGGTCAACAACTTCTGAGCAACAATGTTTACAATGCACCTCAACATTAAATTCACGTAGACCCCCCCCCCCCCCCCCCCCCGTAAACCTACGGCGTAATGTTAATTCCCGTAGACACCCATAGACGCGGCGCATATTACTACTTGGGAATCTCCAGTTCGAAGTATGCTTAGCAACTGATTTTGTTCGGGATACTAACCTTTTATTTTTAAAAACAAACAAAAGAAAAAGCATTTGTGGTAAGGTAACATTTATCATAATTTACAATATAAAAAGCTAGGTGTCTTACAGAGACAGTATAACTGGAACCCTAAATTATTCACTGCTACATTGAAGATATGGCAGATGTCATGTAAGTGTGGATAAATACAAATCTACAAATACATGACCGCCTCTTCTGGTATTTTTTTCAGGAGTTGTTGCTTTTTGCGTCATAATTTTTATGAGCCTTGGTTTACTTTGATATAGTGTGATATAGTGTGACAAACGTGACTTGATCAATGTATACATTATTTAAAGGATCATTACTTTTTAATGTAAAATCACTTAGTCACTCTGTCACTTGATTCTCGGTTTGATTTATGGATTCTTTGAATGAACAATATGAAATAAGGTCTTGAATTGCGGTAAATACATATTTAGAATATATATCTTTTTTCAGATATGACATAACTATTTTCCGTTTTGATGTTTGAGAAAGCAAACGAAACTGACACCACTATATATATATATATATATATATATATATATATATATATATATATATATATATATATATATATATATATATATATATATATATATATATATATATATACACACACACCTGAGTCTCCTAAGGAATCGTGGAGTGACTAAAAGCTGAAAAACAGCTTTACAACACAGGACTGGAATTAGCTCTATTGTTCTTAAGAAATGTCATTGCATTAATACAAAGTGTTGCAGGTATGATACTACAAAGTGTTGCAGGTATGATAATACAAAGTGTTGCAGGTATGATAATACAAGGTTTTTGGTTTTCTTGTGCTGTTGGTCTAAACATATGATGCAGTAATTTGATATCAAAGTATAGCAATATGCAAGTTTTAACGGCGTTTCCTTATCAAGATGGTCGGGCGCGCATGTATCAAAAAAAATATTACACCGAAGTAACTGTCCAATACGAGCTTAATAATTATGTCTACTATTATATCTGGGATCTTTCGAAAGAAAGTTTATCGTTTCGAAACGCATTCAATTGAAGAAACTAAGATGAGTATTACAATATAAATCACACCGGTCAGGTAGCTAATTTAGGTGAAGATAATGAATTGTCTAATGACAAAGCATGCCTCTCAAATTTCCTTTATGGCAGGCAATTTCTCATTAGCTTGACGGGGAAATCACGGTCTACCACTAAGATTTCACAAAACTGTAGCTACCATACTACCAAATTAGTAAAGCAAATCAGTAATAAATCCTAATTAGTATAATAAAGTTAATCATAGGTGGCAAGTTCAGAATTACGCGGCATCGAATATCTTACTCCGGGTGTATAATGTACGTAATCAAAAATCCTGCACTGTACCCAGTCTTTGAGAATTCGACAGCACTTTTGCAGGAAATGAAAACTTCAGAGGTTTTATATAGTAACTATGTATTCGGTTGGCTATCTACATTTTGAAAGGAATTTGTTATTGGAGATAATGTTTGAAATATTTAACTTGAATCAAGGCAATACAGTGGAATTTTCCCCTTGTCAGTATCCGTCAATGACGACGTTCACATTTTATTACTAAAGACCTGGTGCTACGCACACACATATAAATTGCTTGTATTTTTGGGTGATCGAATTAGAAGCCATAAGTAGGTAACGGTTTTAGGCACCTTTCCCCCTCATTTTCTTATTCTGACTTTTGCATATAATATACAGTTTCAGATTCGTTTGCTTGCGTCATACATCATTTGTTGGGGGGGGGGCCTTCATCATGTTCAAGCATTTGAACTTCTATTCCATAAAATTTATGTTTGATGCTGATAAAAAAAAAATAAAAAAAATGTGCGTGAGGTATTTCATCCTTCATCAAAATTCTCCTGTTTGCGGTGTGCCAACGTCTGTCTGAGCATTCGGGGTAAACGTTGAACCCTCAGGATCAAACTCTCCCCTCGTGTTCCGGCAAAAGTTTGCACACAGTAACCCGTGTACGACCTTTAGGTGCCTGGGTACCTTCTGTTCTCGCTACTTTACCGCACATAATGCCTTCTGTTCTCACTACTTTACCGCACATGATGCCTTCTGTTTTCACCTCTTTTAATGCGCTTGAGTCACAGATTCTGAGATTGTACCACTCAAAGACCCGTTTAAATATAACTGATAATAATTCTCACTGTCGCGATGAGGATGTCTATATCTGATAAGTTTCTTGAATAGAGTTTTAGTTGTCAGTGAAAGAAAGTTTTTTATTGGTTGCATCCTACTGCATTATTTTCCAAGCACCCTTGTAAAAGCGACAAGAATTTTTAAGAACAGGGCAACACAAACTGGGATTGCACATAAATTCACTTTGAGTTTGCATATCAGCAATGACAATACATTATTGAAGTGACATGAATGCCCGAAAGAAAGAAAGACAAAGGAAACAAATATGATATATATAGATGGATAGGTATACTGAAAGGAAGTAAGGAAGGTCGGAAGACGGTCAGTAAACATTTATCTCAAAGGACAGACATATAGCTATAAACAACAACCAAATGACCGCATTTGGCTCATGTACTTCTTTTTTAACTGCTGAGATTGATAATTTATTTCTGGTTCACAAAGTCCTTCCTTGATTTGTTTTGGAGAATTTTGAAGTCATTCTAATCGCAACTTTCTTCTCCTTGCACCTTGTCAGTTATAAAATAGGGTAGCTATTTACATACAGCGATGGGTCGCATTTAAGCCTATATTTCACGAAAATAAATGTCGATACAAATTCGATTTATTTTCATGATACTGATTAGTGAAACTCCTCATGGTCAAATTGTGCCAGTCTACACAAAATCTGATCCTTTGTATAAAGGCAACTACAGATTTGTCAGATATTTACCATACACATCCAACACTTTTGAAATGCTTCTCTAGACTCGGCTCCAAGTGCATTTTGATAATATTTTCCAAAATTTTCTCCAAAGGAGTACGGCAAGGCTTAATATTGAAACCTCTCATATTTAATATCTTAATAAATGATTTTTTCTAGTTCACTTAACAAACAACGACGTATAATTACGCTTTTGACAACAACGCTGTATAATTACACTAATGACAACATCCATAAAATGATGCAAATAATTTCGTATCTGTTCTACAAAATGAGAGCAAGATACTTACTGACTTGCAGCCATTGGTATGCAAGCCAATCCCCAGAAATTCCGATACATTGTTCTTGGCAAAAATGCAGAACATTGTTCTAATTTCACCACTGAAGAACACGAAATACCCTTTGAGGAACGTGTGAAACTCCTTGTAGTAGATATTGACTCTCAACTAGCAACCACATATCTAAGATCTGTCAAAAAGAGGCAAAACAATTAAACGTCTTGCAACGTCTCAACTACTGGTTGTCCATCAATACTAAATTAATGATCTACAAATGTTTAATAGGTCAAACCTTTATGAGAGCCCCCTTATTTTGCATTTCCATTGAACACATAATTCTCACAAAATTGAAATATACAGTATAGGGTAGATACTAAAATTGGTGTTTGATGATATTCCTTCTTTACATATTAGCGAATTCAGATACATGGCTACTGAAGTATATAAGATACTTCACAAAAAAACACCGACTTACTTGAATAATCTGGTTACATTCAAAAACTGCAACTATAATCTCAGACACCAAAATTTGGTAACAGTACCAAGGGCAAAGACCACAAGGTATAGTAAGAGTTCCTTTAGATTTGAAGCGCACAGAGTCTGGAACAACCTGCCCAATGAACTGGAAACAGTCCCTAATTTGAAGAATTCAGCAGGCTGATTCGGACCTGGTCGGGGCCTCCACGTAAATGTGCTTTAAGTCGTTATGTTTAGCGGTCAAAGAAAAATCAGTTTTAAGGTTCCCAATTTTTACAGATTTTCTTTGGTTTAAATCCTGCTTTCTTGCTGCTTCTTTTAAATATTTATTACTTTAGTTCTTTATTTAAATTTGAAGTTTTAGCACCCTCGTTTCCTGATATCCGCTTAAAATACCTCTCGCATTGACATTATTATCAATAACAAAGTGTTTGCTCATAAAATCTAGGTCAGAAGTTCATGTTTCTCACGCGCTCTAAAACCACGTGATGTAATAAGCTTCAACGAAATATCGATCGAGCCTACCGTATGTATGAGCCTACCGTATGTATACTCACAAGACGACAGCTGTTTAGACTAAGAACAGAGATCATAAACTAATAAACTATACTATTATTAAAAGAAAAATTATATATAATTCCGTAACATATATTCCGTATATATATATATATATATATATATATATATATATATATATATATAGATATATAACTTTTTAAAATACGTACTATCTACTTAAAATATTTTGCTTTGTTTTATGTTGTATGTCGTGTTTCGATAAAATAGCTCGTCCAGCTGTAGTATTTTCATCTTATCCAGACTATTGACGTTAATAAATAGCTCGTCCAGGTGAACTATTTTCATCTTATCCAGACTATTGACGTTAATAAATAGCTCGTCCAGGTGTAGTATTTTCATTTTATCCAGACTATTGACGTTAATAAATAGCTCGTCCAGGTGTAGTATTTTCATCTTATCTGGACTATTGACGTTAATAAATAGCTCGTCCAGGTGTAGTATTTTCATCTTATCTAGACTATTGACGTTAAATAAATACCTCGTCCAGGTGTAGTATTTTCATCTTATCCAGACTATTGACGTTAAATAAATACCTCGTCCAGGTGTAGTATTTTCATCTTATCCAGACTATTGACGTTAAATAAATACCTCGTACAGGTGTAGTATTTTCATCTTATCCAGACTATTGACGTTAATAAATACCTCGTCCAGGTGTAGTATTTTCATCTTATCCAGACTATTGACGTTAAATAAAAAAATTGTTTCTTATATCTTGTATCCAGACTTCAGAATGGGCAAATAGCAGCTGAAATAAGGAAGTGAACCATATCTACCGAAATAGAACACGATTTTACACTACGACAGATTAAGTACAGTGTCTACAATACAGTGGTAGGCTGCTTCAAAGACTCATAAATATGTCTTTCAGCCTGGAATCTATTCCGTCCAACTTAGTGCATAGCAGGGTAAACATCAGGTTTACTACGGAAATCGGTGGATGTCTGTATTAAAAATAAAAAATGACAAAAATAATAATAATAAAATTTACATCGATATATATGCAAGTAAACTTACAAACAGTGACTGGTCTAGGTTGATATTTGGTCACATTTCTCCGAGTACACTGAAACCTTCAGCATGTGTGGCAACATTATGAGAATTCCATACATGTTAATCTTAATTCCTTGTTGGCTTAAGCTTGTATTTCAAATACCTTCTTGGATTCTGGTAGAAGAGATGCCGGTGAAATCCTAAATCCAAATCGTCTGCACAGCAAGTTATTTCTTCCTGCAGATCTACAGCAAATAAAATATATTGGATATATGGTTCCTCGAAAAACATGGTACTGAGGTACAAATGTGAATACTGTCACAGAATTGTGTTCACAAATTTTGCCATATATTTTAATATAAATATAGTATGGGTCCTGTGCCGGGTACAACATTACTCAAAGTTTATGTTTTAGTTCTGTCGAACGATTGTGGCATGGTTAGTTTTACTCACCCGAGCAATCGAATTACTACAGCACATGCAAAGTGTCGGCAGTAGGAATTCACTTACGTCACGTTTTCCCTAAGTGGTCTTTCATCACGTACAACTATACAGGGTGCTAATTTTTTTTGTATAATTACACCGCACATATGTTTTGTCTGGAAGTTTTCGTCTTCACGAATGCGATCTTACAGCTGTAGACATGACTCTGGTAATGTTTGTGGACCCATTGGTGTTGACCCTGCAAGCGTCTGATGGGTCAAGAACTCCTGCTCCAACGTGTTTCTGTTCGGAGGTAAGATTTCCAGCGGGTCCTTCGGCAGACGGGAGAAGAGTATAATATATGGGATCATTCCTTGTGTACACCCTATCATAGTGAAATAGGGCAATTTTCACAACTGGTCTTTGTATATTCACTAAATCCAAACCTACTCGGTCTAATCCGTGACAGATGCTCCATGGTATTGATTACCAGACACAAATACACTATCGCTATCCGTCTATTTATAATTAAAATCATATCTTTTTAATTTTCTAGTAATGAGCATTATCGATTCACTTCCATAACATTACATTATGTTACAATATATTGCATTGCATTACTGCAAACAAGTCTAGGTGATAGGAATAAAATATGCATATGTAATCGCAGTCTACAAAAAATCACCTCAGTACACATCTACATACATTGCACTACAAAATCAGATGATCCAAATGCCTAAGCATCACTATGCTGACAAAAGATAGTAAAGATTCTGTGTTGGTCACTGCACGAAAAGCTGATAAAACGATTACGGAACTGGACTATTAAGGAAATTACTGCAAAACACATTTATTTCATTTGCCTGGAGTGAACAAATTAACACTTTGCAAGAGTGGACCCATCACTTCTGTATTCTTTCGATGATATATGTTATCAATCACAGACAATCCTTTTTTTTTCTCCATCTTGATTTGGATAGATTGAAATACACAAGGTTGACATGAATTTGAGAGTTTCATAAGTCAGACAGAAAAATATTGGAAATTATATATTGATAGTAGTAAGTTATTCGGGAAATTGACGATAAATATTTTTGTGGTTTTACATCTTGTGTGGAAATACGATACTACTAAAATAAAAAGGTCAGAATATACATGCAAAAGCGGTCAAATAATATTTTTGTGTTTTTAAATCTTGTGTAGAAATACGAGAACACTATTAAGCAAACAAACACACAACACAAATAACTTTTAATACACGTGGAAGCTTGTGACTCATGTTTTTGTGTTATTTTTACATATCGAGGAATACGAGAACACAATATTAAAATTAAAAATTATCAGAGCAGTGAGACTTAAGTACAAATCATAAAATGCCGTCTACCATGATTTTAAAGGTATGTATATTTTACATAGTAAACAAATCAGAAATGGATCATATTGAAATTTAATATAGTACGATCGCAAAAAAATAAATACATAAATTTCGAGAAGTTTGAATTCCACTTTTGTCGATATATCAAATACTCTTGCGTAGCAATATCGCATTATCATGTTATTTGAAATCTTTACTAAAATAAATGATAAATCCACTTAAAACGGATAATAGTACCAAATATAGACACAATGCAAAATTCATAGTAAAAAAAACCAACCCACTCGTACGGGTAAAAAACCATAAATCTTTTAAAAAATCAATATTCTCTGGCACGGCAAAGACCCGAATTTATCATGTTACAAAAATCAGCAATCACTGTCACACAGAACAAGTTACAGGTATAGTCGGCCCTCTGCCAATTGTAATATTACTAAGGGCAAATATCATTTGCGTTGAAGTAACATTAACGTCATCGCGTAAATTCATCGAGTCTTGAACTTCTGAGTTCATCAGAGAGAAAATGTTCGACTTTTAGAAAGGATTAGGAATTTTTTTTAAAAATATCAGTAGATACGAATGGAACGAGTTCTTACTATCGTTCTATTTGCATGTTGTCTGCTAGTATACTGGTATACTTGTATACAGGTAACATTTTACATTTTAACTGAGGCTTCTTTTGGTCTAGACCTATCGCGTTGGATTGCAGGACAAAAGATCTGCGGTGAAAATTGTTTTTATATAATTCCACCTCGTTGTCAGTAGCGGTCACTACATAATAAAAGTAGATGAACAACTCTCCGTGATCAAAAATAAATATAAATAAAACAACCAAAAACTCCACGATAAGAAGAAGGTTTAAACTATGCACACAAAATACAAGGCAATCAATAAACATATTTTTAAAAATTACAAAAACAACACAAAATTCATAGTCATATGTGAAAAGGGTCTAAGAGAATTCATAATTTGCGGACCACAAAGTCCGATCGCGGAGCATAGATAAAGATCTGTTGTGGGAAAATTGCCTCCCATAAGGGTTGTAAATGATACAATTGGGATCTAACTACCCCCTAGGGGCAGTATTTTTAGACAAAGGAATGGTCCTTTAGCTAACATTTATGATAACGACCAACGGTTAAAACAGTAAGACACATAGAAAATAATTAGATATAATATAAATAGATCAAACAGAAGACTTCCAAACTTGATGCACTAATACCAAACAAAATTGAGATGAAACAATTACTAGACCACCCAAACTTTATTTCACAAATTCCAAAAATTACTCTAACAATTTGGTTCTTTCAAGAGCAATAATACCTATTCTGCATTGTGGGACTTTCGTATAAAGAGTCAATATTTGTACGCAATACGCTCACTAGGAAGTCGCATGTAAAAACGCCTAAGAGAATTCATAATTCACGATGCATATGGTGCAATCACAGAGCGGATCTGCTGATAGAAAGTGACATCCCCCTTGGGTGGTAAGTGGTGCAGTTCCGACACAGGGGCAGCATCGACAGCATCCTAATTTCACTGTTGAAAGAAATAAAAAAATATTTATTCGCCCATGTTTGAAAGCATTATATCATCAGATCTATGTAGAGCTATATAACACAATTCAGCCCTGAGGCCAAGGGAGTATACATTTTTTTCGTAGTAAGTCGATGAGAAACACGTGATAGTCAAATTATGTCAGTGCAAATCATGACTGAAAGCGACGTTTGCTCTCTCGATGTTTTATGAGACCGTGCAGAAGCAAACCCGGGTATCAAATGCATCTCTGATAGTTGTCATTCATACTGAATTCACCGATTGAATAATGTGGGTTTTCTTTGCGATTAACACTTGTTATATAGAGTGCTCCCACATATCTGTAACAATAACTGATTGTTATATAGTAAGCGTTCGTCCCTAGTAAAGGTATATCCAGATCCAATGGTACATACGGGTTCCTTACAGATGAAAATATTTATGTCAACAAAACATGGACTGGTCTCCCGAAAGATTGATCACCTTGATATAGATTTTAACACGCGTTATTTAGCTATTACAAGCTACATGTGTGTACTGGGCTCAGATCGATTAGCTATTCCAAGAAACATGTGTGCACTGGGCTCAGATCGATTAGCTATTCCAAGCTACATGTGTGCACTGGGCTCAGATCGATTAGCTATTCCAAGCTACATGTGTGCACTGGGCTCAGATCGATTAGCTATTCCAAGCTACATGTATGCACTGGGTTCAGATCGATTAGCTATTCCAAGCTACATGTGTGTACTGGGCTCAGATCGATTAGCTATTCCAAGCTACATGTGTGTACTGGGCTCAGATTGATTTAGCTATTCCAAGCTACATGTGTGTACTGGGCTCAGATCGATTAGCTATTCCAAGTTACATGTGTGTACTGGGCTCAGATCGATTAGCTATTCCAAGCTACATGTGTGTACTTGGCTCAGATCGATTAGCTATTCCAAGCTGCATGCGTGTACTGGGCTCAGATCGATTAGCTATTCCAAGCTACATGTGTGTACTGGGCTCAGATCGATTAGCTATTTCAAGCTACATGTCTGTACTGGGCTCAGATCTATTAAGCTACAGCAAGTTGCACGAACAATTCATAATGCAACTATGTGGATCGTGAATGATTTACATCTTCTGTTTACTTTTTATTGCAACCCAAATTCGCTGCTGATATCTATCTATCTATCTATCTATATATATATATATATATATATATATATATATATATATATATATATATATATATCTATATATATATATATATATATATATATATATATATATATATATATATATATATATATACTTCGACTCACCGGTATTTTTAAACAGAGTGCGATACGATCTTTATAGAAATGGAAATAACTTTTCAAACGCAGGTTTAATTGCAATTGTGATCCAATAACATTCCAAAACAGCAACAATTAATGAGCTTTTACATTTTCTAATCAAAATGTTCTTGCAAAAGTCAGAACGGAAGAAAGATTCACAATTCTTTCAAATACATCAGTTCCATCTCCTCTACAAATCTGTGATGCTCTCTATTCCATTTTCTGGGTTTCTTCCGTTAGTTTTTATATTTAAAAAAAAAGTATTTTCATCTTTTACAAATCAATCTTTCTTAATGTGTAATTTAAGTTCTATGATATTGGTCATATTAATTCCTTGGTTGCGACGTCTGTGTAAGATTTTCTGGTCCTGCAGTCTGCCATATTTCCGCATGTTAGACATTTCTCAAATGTCACATTTCCTCATTGTGTTAATGCACATGGACTCAGTCTTTGGTATTATGAAGGAAAAGGGTTTTTTTCACAGCCAGTAACAGATCTTCCTCTTCCCTATCTGATCCCAAAACTCGAGAATCGTTAAGTCTCTGTCGAACATTCCAACGTAACATAGAAAATGTCATAACACCGCAGAAGGCACTTAATACTTAAAACTTTTGAATAGAGATTTTTCAATTTGATTTCTCATTAAAGAACAACCTGTAACTTTGAATGTGCTTGCTCAAGTTATTATCTGAACCCATGTCTTTAATTGCAACGATGCTCAAAGGTTTCTATGAAATGAAAGATACTATGTTGAGTAAAATGAAAGGTTATTATTTAGACTTACAAGTAACGGGTACCACTGGCAAATTTACCTGCAAGTTAAAGGAGCGCCAAGCGTCCATATTTTATCAGTCATCAGTTCAATAGTCTCCTTTTAAACATTGACCCCCGCTGCAATACCCCCCCCCCCCAATCTTCTCCTGGATATCAGGGGGGGGGGGGAGAGGCGGCTTGTTTTGTTTTTGTTATTATGCCTCATAATCAGTGTGTTTGGAATCACCGTCAAATAATGGTGTCGTTTTATTTTCAATAACTGGAAGGCGCATTTATACTCTTCAACCTTCTGTAATCACCAATGCAACCTCTCCCTTCAACGAAAATGGTACCTCAGTCTTGTTTTAGTTGCTTCTAGTGTATTGCATGTCGGAATCTTTCGACAAGATGGCATACATATGTTGAGATTATACATGTACTGATTTGTGTCAAAAGAAGCGATGCTATTCCATACACGTTTCGAACGTACTTTGTAAATTTGCGATTATATTGTTTTGTCTCAGATGGTACCTTGCCTTCTGATACTGTCTACCGTGTGATAGAATGCATTTGCAAATGATTTTCAATGCACTTTTCAGACATGATCGACTTAAAAGTGTTTGTTTTGTAAATATCATTATATTGAAGTTTAGTTATCTCCATTGATGACATACGTTTGATGATTCACCAGGCGCAGGTATTTTTGTTCACTTTGCACAGATACTTCGGTCATGCGACAAAAGTAAACATCGGGGAGTTAACGTATCGTTTGTCAATTTAAAGACTATCGTGAAATTGTTTGCATTCTTAATTTGTTTCCAGGATAGATTTAAGTTTACACAACGTGGCTCAAGTGACCCTAAGATATAAGGGTCAGAGAAACGTAATCACAGCAGACGTCGGTGAAGTATCAAGTAATGTTTAGTGCTGTACAGAGAAGATTAGAGCCAATCTTGCGGGACCTTGTCACAGGAAATAACTATCCTTTCTGGTGGTAAATTAATTTCATCGTGGTATGATAGACACCTATGTTACCAAGATATAAAGATGATTACAGGTGTATCTGCAAATAGAGATAAAACCACGTGTATTATCCGTCCACAAATTGTTTCCTAACACCTGCATTTTCCAGAGTACGGCTTGTTTCTATTCCTCTTGTGCTAAGAGGATATGAAATGCTTTTGGCGGAAAATGAGAAGCTAAAGACGTTGTGAAAATTTAGTCTTGAACTCTTCGCCCTGCAATTATAAAAAAATATTGCTCTCTCTCTCTCTCTCTCTCTCTCTCTCTCTCAAATTATAGGCAAAGCAATGTCCGTTTTTTTAAAAAATATATTATTTTGGCTAACATTTTTTTTCTTTTTTACGAATATTCGTCAGTAAATGAGCTCAGCTGGCGGCAGGAAATGTTTTATTTGGTCAATTTTACACTAAGTATCAATCGTGGGCAACACATTAAATTGACCTTTTTAGACTTAATTATTCAGTATAAGTTGACATAGATTTCATTATGTAAGCATTGTACTACTGATGTCAGCACCGTTCATTGACGACAACAATAACAATAATAATCATAGTAATAATGATAATAATGATGAGAAGAAGAAGAAGAAGAAGAAGAAGAAGATGATGATGATGATGATGATGATGTAAAGGAGAGGAGCTAAACTTATATACTGGATTAATGCAGCACACAACTCATGGAGGCTTCTGTCAAGGTCTGCGATAGTGTTTATCTTGTGGCGTATGACGATATAGAAGTAAATGAAGCGTCCCAATTCTTGGAAGGTTTGTCTACAATATAAGTGACGTAGTGGAGAGAGAGAGAGAGAGAGAGAGAGAGAGAGAGAGAGAGAGAGAGAGAGAGAGAGAGAGAGAGAGAGAGACCCAGCTTTGAACTGGTGGTGTCCTGATAGTCACGATAACAAGTGTCTGGTTAAGTGTTATTTTGGAGGACTCTCTGATAGCAGTCTTGAGTTAAGGATTTAAGTGTACAGGCTTAGTTACAGAGGGTTGATACTCGCTGGTGAAGCGGTCTTCCACCGTGGTGACTCATCTGATGGATCAAATAGAAATTCAAGGAGTTACAGAATAGTAGACAAGGATTTCGTGTCAAAATACCAATTTCAAAAACATCTGAAGTGCTTAAAAGAGTAATCGAATTGCTTGCCCTGTTCAAACACAAGCTGAATAATCGACTGGTTGTCATTATTAAATAAACACAGGGAAAACGATGATGTGCCAAGTTACACATTGCCTATGTTTAAGCCCGTGCCACTACCTTTATCAATTTTCAAACTTATATAAGGAATAGTTACTCAAACCTTATCATAGTACAATAAACGTGCAAAAAGACCTTTACATTATTCGTGTATATGCAAATAGATAAATAATATGTGTGTCAACATTTCAAATATTTACTTAAATAAGCAATCAGTGGTAACACGCCAGTGTAACAATCTTCATCACGAAGACGTGCTAATCGAGAAATTACTAATGTTGAAAGTTAAAATGTTTACTCACCTTGGATAATGGTGTTTACGTGTCTGCATAAATTAAAGGTAGGCACTTCTCAGCTCAACCTATAATGTATATATGGCATATTTTATAACTTATAATTCAATTGTAAATATATATATATATATATATATATATATATATATATATATATATATATATATATATATATATATATATATATATATCAATGGCATTAGTAGTATACATAATAACAGTTCAGGTCCACTCATATTTTTATTTATCACCATCTCGTATAGGAAAAGGAGAACATTACAAATAACAAAATATAAAATCTCAAGCCCACTCATATGTTAGTGTATCCCCATCTCGTACAGGGATACAAAAACATAAAAAAATCACAATTAAAAATTACTAGAAAAACCAGACTTGGGAATTTTTTTACAATCGTTTAAAAATTACTTGATCAGCCAGACTTGTTGGTATTTTGAGAATCATTAAACATTACTTTACCACATTGGACATCAGAATTAGAAGGTCACAATACAGACAGAATAATAAGTGTTACCTATTCAAAAATAATTCATAAACTTACAAAACATGACAAGGTGTGTAGACATATATATGAAATATTACAAGCACGAAAAGATTATGCTTTGTGGAATGAAGCGAAATGGCTGACAATAAATTTTGATCTGTGCACTACTGAAACCAAATTGCGAGAATTCCAATATAAAGTCCTGGATCACATCTTGGCATCAAGAAAATACGTGTACATGGTTAAATTAGCTGTTACTTTTCCTTTCTCCTGTAAATGTGAAATATAGTCTAGTTTACATTTGCTATATGACCCCATAGTCATTAGAGATTTATGGAGGTCCTATTCTACTTGCATACAAAGGACCGGATTCAATTTTGTCGATTCCTCTAAAAATATCATTTTCGGTATTGATGATGGCTGTAAATGTATTAATCACTTAATCGTTATAGCTAAGAATTGTATTTATAGATGTGATTTTTGGGAATGCATTCTTTCATTTGGCCAATTGCTTAGATGCATTGAGCATTTTATAACTATTGAAACAGAAATAGATACTTCAAACAGAAATTTAGACAAGTTCTATGGCAAGTGGTTCGCTATTCTATATCTTGTCTAACTTTTAATTTCTCCATAGTGTACCATGTATTTTCCTTGCTGATGTACTGAAGTTCATTACATGTTGAAAATGTTGAAATGAAAATGAAGAATTGAGAAAAGGAAATACTAGACCAGCCAAAATTAAATTTATTATTTATTATTTCAAAAATTAAAATCTTACTAGACCAGTTAGCCTTGGGGCTAATGAAAAAAAAAAACATCTAAAAATTTAGAAGCCAGACTCGAGGAAATTATTTGCAAAAAATTAAACAAATATATGCACCAGAAAGACTCTAGGGTATTATTTTCAGAAAAATAAAAAATTTGTATAGACATGCCAGACCCGAGATTTGATGAATAGTTGTTTATAAGGGTAAGTATAGCTGATTTGCATACACTTATTTGGCTTCACTGAATAGGTTTCACAAAGCAATATACATCATCTATACCAATTTTGACAAAATCACAATGGTCTCAGTTTGTATCATAACAACAGCTTACGCAATTAAAGCTGAAAAAGAGTGAAATCATTTTATCTATGAACTGCACCCTGAATAAGAATACATTACAAGCCTTTTGCACCAGATTAAACGTTGCGCATATTATGCTAAAGAAACAAAAAGACATTAATAAAAGAAGAGATTAGATGTATTTTTTCCTAATTGTTACTGACTGTCTAAATTGCTGTGTATAGGTACTACATAACCGGTATGCAGTAGGAGATAGGATAGAATTAGTGACCGACGCACGACGATTGCTGTATCTTGCTTCTTTCCTATATATACACGAATTAAGACATTGGTAACAAGTAGTGACAATCAGCTACGTGTATTCAATTCTTGAAAAGCCAGTTGTCTTGCCTAAACAGTGGCACTATTGTTAACAATCAACAAGCGACATTTGAAACTTGACACATCATGTGAAAAGCAAACACTCCAACGAGATAGATGAATTTAACGCACTCGAAGCATCAAGCAAATCGACATAAATTTCACAAGCAGAGGAAAGACAGAAAGAGGATGTACAATTGCTTGATTAAAAAAATATTGTGGAAGAAAGAATGGCTAATTCAGACAGAAAAATTCAAACAGAAAAGGCAAACGAATTAAACTTGCAAAATGAAAACTTAGTTTGTTGGACAAACTATATAACAGAGATTCAAGTTTTAACAGATTCTTCATTTCACAACAGATCAGGCAAGAAGAATTGGAAGAAATAGATAAGGATCTCAAACAAGTGGGGAAAGACAGAAAAGAAATATTAAAATCAGAGAAAATTAAGGACGAAGAGCTAAAAGTCATGAAACTTTCTATTGCTTTAATGTATCGGCTATGTTATTTACAAATTGGAGACAAGGCAAAAATCAATTATGCAATATGAAAATAAAACTACAGAGCCTGTAGAAAGCCCAACGTAAAGCCTAGACAAAGACCAGCATAAAAGATTTTTCAAAGCAAATCAACTTTACAACCGAGCAACAATTATTACATCCCTAAATGTTGTAAATACTGTCTAATTGAATGCCTGAGACAAAACACACGGCAAATATCAATTACTCTGCATCGTTAGGTACCGTTTTAACAGTTTTATATAGCAATTTTCTGTAAAAAAATAAAAAATAAAAAAATAATTCAATTACAAGATGGGACAGTCGTCTACATTCTTATTCAATTACTTATTTTCACTGTTACAGCTTTTGAATGGAGTGATCAAAGCGTTTGAAATTGATGAAAAAGAAATAGATCATTTAACAATAAAAGAAATCTTTACAATTGCGTCTATTATGAAGACAGGTTGTTCAGAGGCAATTTTGTTATATCAATCCAGGACAAGTCTTAAAAATCGAATATTTAGTTCCTTTGGCATGGAATCTTGGCAGTAGCTTTCAGGTTATAAACGTAGGTTCATTAGCTATAGTGCAGTTAGCGCAAACAAACTCTAAAGCACTTATGATAATTCCTAAGTCACTGTCCTACTTATATGTACTCTAATATTCTTGATCTTCGCTATTTTCTAAATTTATCTGAGGCAATATTCAAATACAAAACCATAAAGGTATCACACGAGAGATGTCTGCCTTATAAACTGACGATGATTCTGGTGATTGAATTCTAAATTATAATGGTCCAACGATGATTGTAGTTTTTCTTGATATAAGTACATTTACATTAATCAGTTATATGTATATCAATGTCCATATTGTTTGATGCCATTAAACTTGTTATCCGTTCCTAGGTATAGAGGCTAGTTTGTTTACCTTTATGAAAAGTTTAGCAACAAATGCAAATCTGTGAGTTTATCTTCCTTGTTTTGTGGATGAAGATTGAGGCACATAATTTTAGATTTTGTTTCGATCTTTTCAAGTATAAAATCACTATCAATTATTGCTGTAGCATTGACTTTGACTCATGGAATATATTTTACATATGCTTCATTTCAGAGATAAAAACACATGCGCCAATCCCGTAGTCTAATACACGAGCACAATTAGTAAACTCTGATTCAGCAATTTAAAATTTAAAAAAAACATACTTACTATAAATTAATATTATTTAATAATATCCTGATTGAAACTGTAAATGCTATCAGAACTTTAAACAATAAGATAAAACCAAAGTTGAATGACTCCAATCTCATTGGTAGCAAAAGTCTAGAAAGTCAAATGTTTCGAAGTTTTAACAAGAGTAAAAAAAATGTTGTGCTCGCTGCCAGGCAGTTCCATGAGTAAGGGGCTATACACCAGTATTTAAATACTTGTATGTGATTATGTTGCATTCATTTTTAGGAACGAATATTAAAGAAACCATTATTTAAACATACAATTTTTACTGTATTTGATTACTCACGTCATCTACCGATTACGCCACGCTTCGAAATGATTCTAATGAGAGTTGAATTTAATTACTTTCTGTGATCATATATTCGTCAATGCATGACATTTTAGGGTATATTATTTATGCAGCATTGTACATTTTGTTTAAAAATGGTATATGTTATTATTTATTCGTAAACCATCAAAATATTTGACAGACACATCATAAATTTTTAGATGTTTTTATCTAATTATCGACAATTAGTGCGTATCTGATTCAAAGATGAATTCTAAAGTCGGAACAATTCTTAAGGAATCGATAAATATAATTTATATTCCCTTTATTCTCCATTAAACCATGCTAGCAGATAGAAGAATGTGCCTTGAACCTGTTCTATGAACAACATCGCCCCATATCTGACTTGATATAGGGTATTATAACACAGCAACTCTTGGAGTGTAATGTCGACGATGGGACAGGTTGTGTATTTTGGTAAAGCACGGGTAATGGTGCCAATGTTATCATTTCATTTCGTGATATACTGGATAATAATGACATGGTGTTTTATGCAAACAAAGGTGACCTGAAGTGTGTTTGATCAAACTTTTCTAGAATTGGCCAGGTTCTCAGTGTTGAGTAGTGCTGAGATACCTGAATCACCTCAATATCCTATCGACAGTAAAGGAAAGCAAATATTGACATATTAATGGACTTCACAATAGATGGCTTGATGATGTGCCCATTATCACACCAAATGTGTTAGGCTCCTTGAGTTGTGTCCTGAAATTTAAGTTTTTGAATTTGTCATCATAATTATGTTTAAAATCTTCATACTAGGCAACCATGGGATGTTTAAAAATATAACCATGTATCTTCCCATTTGTTGTAGATACTGATTGTTACTTCTCTCAAGGATACTTATCCGATAGATTAATATATTCATAATGCAATCGAGTGAAAGAAGCAATGTCCGAGTTCGGGTTTGATAGCCGATTATTTTACAAAAAGATAAAAAGTTTGGGTCAATTTACTGCAAACATACATTTTGCCTCTGCGAAAATTTAATTATTATATCGCTTTCAGTTCTTCAATTTAAAATTAAAACATAAATTTTAAGGGTACAGTGGTAGTTTGTATATTGACAATTTGAAAATTTTGATACAGAGTTTAAAATAAGCCTTAATTAAAATGTCTGACAGACCAATACCTTTGCGTGCAATAATATGAAATGTTAGCACAAAACGTGTGCAAAAGTTCACTTACTCCAATGTTATGCGAAACCTGATACGTTATGAAAGAGTTGTCCTGTGTGTTAGTATTTGGCTGACTGAAAGATGGCTTAAGAATATCGCTTTTCGTCGTGGGAAAGGCACTTATAACCGTGTGTAATAAGGCATTAATACCCTACAATCTGCAGATTACCTTCACAGTTCATTACATGCACATTCCTCATTTATCCCAATTGTAAGCTCGTCATTCAATTTCACTTTTTGTGAAATTGCTCACTGTATGAAACATTTATACTTAGGCCATAAAAAAGGTCTGCTCTTTCGTGCTATGCTCATAAAAACTTATGAGAGTTACCTTTAACTTCCCGAACACAAATTGATATTCCTTTTTAACGTTTCAAAGTCATGTTCTCTAAATGTATGTGTGCCTTGGAACACAATGTAATGCTTTCACTGACTTTAAATACACAGACGCGTGATAAATTGATACATGGGTTCATTGGAAATGCAAACAGTAAGCAACTGTTTGCATAAAGGCAGCTATTCAATCAGAAACCGTTGCAGACATATTCTTCTTGATGTATGTATGTAGTAATGCTTTGTGACACCTCAGCACAAAAGTGGCTATGTAGTGCCAACAAAAGGTTAAGTTCGAAAAATGTAAAATTGAATTGAACAAAAACGTTAGGAAGATAAAGCCCTCAAAATAAATGTATAATGAAGTACACCAAGATAAAATATAAAACATCAAGATGTTAAAATTCTTCTTGCAGCTGGCTAAACTGTCATGTCTCTTCATTTTAGAGAATAATATAAACTTGGTTCCAAAAAAAGATATACTACATTTTTGACCCACATTTTATATCAAAAATAGAAAACATGCATTATTCGCTTGAACATACACCATGCATCTCCTTGAGGCAAATTATACTTAGATAATCAATCACGAATGTAGAAAAATATATATAAACACACTTTAGGACTAAAATACCAACATTCAGGTGATTTTCGAATGTCGGAAGAGGTAAGTGCACGTGCTCAGTAACAAAGCCCTCTGATTCGCACTCGGATTACGCGCAACTCTGTAGCACAGTAGCAATATCCTCAATTGTCCTGTTTGTTTGTTTTTTTGACTTAGTACTATCAGCGCCCTTGGTATATCCTCAATTGTCCTGTTTTTTTGTTTTTGACTTAGTACTATCAGCGCCCTTGGTATATCCTCAATTGTCCTGTTTTTTTGTTTTTGACTTAGTACTATCAGCGCCCTTGGTATATCCTCAATTGTCCTGTTGTTTTTTTTTTGACTTAGTACTATCAGCGCCCTTGGTGTATCCACGGAGAACATATCAAAGCTTTAAGAAGAATTTCTCATCTTGCAACATTTGAAGTTAGTTCCCCAAAAGATCGAGTCCATACAGAAGCTACAATAGGAGTAGATCATTACAAACCGATCACTTATGTAAGCAAGTATTCAGGGACAGCATCATAACATTCATAGCTATTCCTCTTGGATAGGGCACTTAGTTCATTAAATGCCAATGACTAAGCTGGGACAAATTTGATCGAAAGCACAATTTTACATCTCCGGTCACCGCGTTTTTTTGTAAACTGTTTAGTCGACCCTATGTTCATTAATGTACGTTGAGCTGTTTAGTCGACCCTAAGTTCATTAATGAACGTTGTACGATAATACCATAGCAGCCACCAAATTTAAAATATACACATAGATTAACACCCAAGGCTTGCGTGCGAAATCACATAAGACCCTGAATATTTGAGACCATGTCGTCTTTATCTCTTCATTAAATTCATCGAAGCTCCAAATTATGCAGCCTCTTTGCTGAAGCCTTGTGTAAGAATTGTTCCCCTTGAGTTGTACTTAATTATGAAGATGGTCAATGACAAGACCTTGAATTGATAGGCTCAATGGTAAAAAGTTGAGAAATTTGTCACTGATTTTAAGTACATCATTACTAAATCTTAGGAAAACCTGGTATGACATCTTTCATTATATTAGATACATTGATTGGTAGCACAGTAAAACTACCAAATAAACTTTACAGAAGCATCAAACTGGGTTCAGAGGAGCTCCTTGAAAGTAACAGTTATATAGATGTCTAGCAGATAAACAGGACTGAGTTTCAATAAATTTAAGTTTAGAGGAATTTAGTCCAATGCCTCCCTTACTCGATATTTAAGACGAAACATATTTGCATGCATAATATATAAAAAGAAATATGTAAACATGATACACGCAGACCTGAAGGTAGCTAATACTATGGCTTCATGAAATTATCTTAAATTGTATCGCCCTGTATACATAATGACACTTTATGTAGAATTGACGCTCAGCATGAGATATTTGTGTGCATGCGCATTCTTTAAATTATATTACTGGGATGAATGGATTTAGACCTCCCCATGTTGCTATGTAGATCTACTCTCTTTGATTGGAAAATAAATTGTCCAGTGGATAAATTTTTGCCACGCCATGACTGGTTTGATTACCTTTTTAATCCCTGGTTTGTGTTGAGTGAAGGGAACTTCATGATCACTATGGCATTTTTACCCCCACCGGTAGTCCTCAGTTAAACCACATACAAAATTATCAATATATTGTATGATGGTCCTAGGCAGTTGAGACATGTTGAGGACTTTGTTATGCCAATATTGGGTTAAGCAAATATTGACTTTGCTAGTATTTACATAGCGAGATAAGTGTCTTTCACCTTTACAGCAGACACTAATGTCTAAATCTCTTGACCGCAAAGTCGATAAAATACTACAGGTAGTTGTTTTCCCAGTAATGTAAGGGCACTTATGACTGGCTGATAGGGACTGTTGTACGCAATTGTTATTGAGATAGCAAGTTGGTTTTAGGGGCGGGTTTAGGTAAGGTTATTGATACGAAAAGATGGTTGGAGGGTTAGGGACAAAAGTTTCCACTGAGAAATGTTTCCATTAAAGATAAACGGAAGATCCTTAATAACCTATGGGGTTTTGGGGGTTACTTTTATTTCGTCACAGTCAAGTATTCCCATTGAGTGGCTGTCATTCCAGCGGCCACAGCTATGTAATTTTAAGTAAGATAATTATGTGTGGTGCCTGTGCTACACTATATATTATTTCATGAAATCCCAAACTTCGATTCTCATTTTTAGCATTTCTTTATCAGAAGTTTAATATTTTTAATTAGTAATATAAAGAAATCAAGGATGCTACATCAGGGTCTGGCCTAACAGTAAAAGCATCTGCAATGTAACAGTATTTCATTCCTTTGAGAAGATGACTTGCTGTTTATAATTTCACAACTAAAGCTTTTATCACCCTAATTGAACCAAATTTTGTGTATATTTTGTGTTCTTATTTAACATTTATTTTCCTTAATGAGGTAGACTTTCATATCACTGTTTATGCGACAATAACCACGAATAACAACTTCAACTCTTGGAGAAAAAAAACTATTCCCATGCAAGCTTCACCAAATATTGAAAACATATTCCTACATATGCATTGAAATGTATACTATAAACGTTAGAGTCATATTCGATTCAGAGAAAAGGAGTTTAGAAGCTATTATTGTAACTTTGGTAGTACATTATTCTATCCAAGAGAGTTTTAGAATAACTTCTATGCCGTGTAGGCTCGATCTATTTTCTTCCTCTTTGTTTCCAAGTGCAATTAGGCATTGAAATTCACTACCGACCTTGTGTTTATTGCAAAAACAAGACCATCCATCTAGCATCGAAAAGGCACATCATAACATCACCCAAAGCAATAGAAAATTCAAGAATATATTTACCAGATTTACTATTATTACACTGTGAAATTTGACCAATATCGAGTAAACCTAACAAATAATCCGTCTAGCTGATACGGGTATAAGCCGAAAATTTTATACTCTTCTTCTTTGATTGTCCTAATTACCAACAACGGAGAATTAAGCTTTTTCGATCTGTCAGACCATTGCTTCCCGTCACTATCTTCAATGCCGCTTGGCGTTCCTTGATCAACAGAGAACGTGCTGCAGTTCTGAGATTTACGTTGCTCGCGCTTCTGCACTGCCTCTGCAATTCTCCTCAGCTCATAGTCTGTAGCTCCAGTATGGATGAGACTGCGCCAGGTAGAACGATCCTGTGCGAGATCTTCCCAAGACTCAGAGTCAGTGTTAAAGTCTTTCATGGATGACTTGAGAGAGTCTTTGAAGCGTTTCTTCTGACCTCACTGAGATCGCTTTCCCTCCTTCAGCTCTTCTTTGATAGCAGCTCGTCTGACATCCTGGGGACGTGGCCTGCTAATCTCAACTGTGATTTAATCAGCAAAGTGTGGATGCTTGGAATGCCTGCCCATGTGAGAACCTCAGTATGTGGAAACTTGTCCTGCCATCTTATCCGCATCAATTTTCTCTGGCAGTTCATGTGGAAATTGTCCAGCTTCTTGACATGGCGTCTGTGCACCATCGAGGTTTCGCATGTATACAGCAGGGTCGGCAATACAGTGGCTTTATAGACATACAGTTTTATTCGCAGACTAGCGCCTCTGCGCTACCACAGGCTGCCAAAGGTCACACTAGCTTTGGTAATTCTGGCGTTGGTTTCGTCATCGATGTTTATTGCACGTGACAGTGTACTGCCAAGGTAGATGAACTTGTCCACTTCCTGGAGGGTTTGGTCATTCACTGTGATGGTATGCTCTACGTAAGGCTTTTCTGCTGCAGGTTGGTGCATCACCTCTGTCTTCTTGATACTGATTGTGAGACTTAAATTATCACAAGCTGAAGAGAAATGGTCCATACTCTGTTACATGTCAGACTCAGATTTGGCATTCAGGAAACAGTAGTCAGTAAATAGGAGATCACGAATAGTCACTTCCTGTAACTTTTTCTTCGCCCAGATTGAAGAGTTTGACATCAGTCACGGTATCTGATGTCGATCCCAGTGTCATAGTCGCTGAAGGCTTCTATAAGCATGGCACAGAACATCATACGGAATAGGATTGGGGCCTTGCTTAACTCGATTGGTGACTGGGAATGGTTCAGATGACTCACCGTCCTTCACGACACGAGAGAGAATGCAATAATGGAATTACCGAACGATTACATTGAAGTTTTCTAGCCAACCAAACTTTACCATGAGATCCCCACGACTGACTTGTGACCAAGGCTTTTGGCATGTCGACGAATGTGGTGTACTTGATGGAGTTCTGTTTTGGACATTTCTCCTTTAGCAGACCAGCTGCAATCACTATCTCTGTAGTTATTCATCCTTTTCTGAAGCCACATTGACTCTGAGGCAGGAACCCTTGATCGATGTGACGCACAGGGCGATTCAACAGAATTCTGGCGAGGACTTTGCCGGCTATTTACAGCAAGGAGATGCCCCGTTAGTTGTCGCAGGATTGTGTGCTGCCTTTCCGATTGTACAAATGAACGATGCATGTATTCTTGCACTCCTTGGGTATAGTTCCTTTAGTCCACATAAACTAGAAGAATTCAGTCAGATTTTGTGCTACGTGCGAGCCTCCGGCTTTGTATACTTCTGCTGATATAGCATCTGCTCCAGGTGCTTAGCCATTTGACAACAGGTCAATTACGTTCTTAGTTTCAGTCAGCGTTGGAGGATCAGCAAGAAATATGTTGATTTTCACTTGGGGCAGTCGATCTATTGCCTCCTCACTGATAGAGGGTTGTTGATTGAGGATGCTGTTGAAGTGTTCGGCTCATCTTTGTAGTATCTTTTCTTTTTCAGTGAGCAGTGTGGTGCCATCAGCACTCAGTATTAGAAATGTTCATGCTGACTGTGGTCCGTAGATTGTCTTGTCATCATAGAAGTTTTTCATCTCATTAATGTCTGTGTAGGACTGAATCACATCTGCCTTGTCGCTCAGCCGTAGGTCTTGCAAGTCTCTGAATTTGCATTGGACAATCCCCTTGATGTCGTTGAAGGCTTATTTCTTAGATGATGAAGTGCTGTGTTCTACACAGGACTTTTGCAGACTATGTTTCTCGTTCGGTAGTATCCGTATGGCAGCATCGTTCTCATCAAACCAATCTTAATGTGTACGTTTCGTGTTACGGAGAGTTTCAGATGCAGCCGAGGACACACAGTCTCTGACGGATGCCCAGTTTGCCTCGATATTCTCGGAGTTCGCATCAAATGTGTCTAGTTGGCTGCACAGTTATTCAACAAACACCTGTTTCATATTCTCCTGTTTCAATTTGGAGACATTGAGCTTTCTTGCCTTGTGGTCGTCTGCTATGCTGAATAAGGATATTGAGCTTGGAGACTATAATAGTGTGGTCAGTCCAGCATTCTGCACTTCTCATGGCCTTCGTGACTATGCTGCCTATCTCTTCTCCTGAAGATGACATAGTCAGTGAGATGCTAGTGTTTGGAGCGTGGGTGGATCCTAGACATCTTGTTGTGGTTTGTCAGGCGGAAGTACTGTGTTGTGATTAGGAGGTCGTGTTCAGCACATTTCCTTAATAGGAAGAGTCCGTTGTTATTGCTTTTGCCAAAAGCCATTTTTGCCGATGACGCCTAGTCATGTATGGTGATCTCCTCCAACTCTAGCACTCTAGTCACCAAGGATGATGAGCTTGTCTGCCTTTGATACTTCTGCGATAATAGACCCCAGGTCTTCATAAAATATGTCTTTGATCTCACCTGGGTTGGTCATAGTGAGTGCATAGGCGCTGATGATAGTTGCATGTCTTTTTCCAGACAGTGGGAATCTCATTTGCATTAGTCTGTCATTCACGCCTTTTGGGAGATTTGTGAGCTTGCTGACTAGCTGTGATTTAATGGCAAACCCAACACCAGTTTTGAGTCTCTCTTCTTTACTTCGGCCACTCCAGAAGAAGGTGTAGCTGATTCCTACTTAGGTGAGCTGTCCTTCCTCGTCTAGTCTAGCTTCACTCAGGGCCGCTATCTGGATGCTGAATCTGGCCAGTTCTCTACCAACTAGAACTGTGCTTCCCTCTGGTCTATCTGGTTATGTACTGTCCATTAGTATGCACACATTCCAGACACCGATGGTGAGTGACGTCACCTTTGTCTTTTTGTTAGATTTTCAACCGCTAAGGTGGGATTCCCATTAGTAGTGGTATGCTGATCAGGGTTAAGGTGAAGCAGGCAATGTTAGGCACCTTTTCTAGTCCCTTCCTCATGTTACGGAGATGAGCAATGTGATCCTAAACAGTGCTACTCAGTCACCCAGGGGGCTGCCGAGTTCCACTCCTGCTTCGGTCCAGTGATATGCGACCCTATGCCCTGTGCACCATGTGTGCAGTTCTACAGCTACAGCTCCCAGTGTATCCTCACCTGCTGCTTTATCGCCCTCCCCTCGCCACAGGACTTGATGGTATCTAGTGGGGGAGTGGATAATGTCATGGCTTGCACGTGAGTTGGATTTAAGTGAGGAAAATTTGCGCAGAATCACCTTCACTCTCTCGGCCAGGCCTGTCTGAATCAAGTGGCACGACAATGTTGAGACCTCTGGATACAAGTCCGGTGCAGTGGATGGCCATCAGATCCTACTGCACCTGAGATGATGCCCTGCGCTGTTTACACAGCTCTTGCCGTCTGCCTTCACAGCCGTGGGGGTGATGATCATATCTGCTCGGCCACCTGATCCACCAGAGAGGAAGCCATGTGTAGTAGACCACTCTGGTCAACATTCACAGGTAGTACCGTCTACTGTTACTTACGGTAATGTGTGAGCGTAAGCTATTATCATATGTATTTAAAAAGTTGATTCATGTGCTCAGTTTTCATAAAACGATAATAAAGGACTTAGTAGATGATGCATACAGAATAATTGTATTATGTAAAGACTGAATACAATAAATACAACAAGAACGACTTTTCTGCCAGCCATGTTACTTTCTGTTGGTAATTCTTAAGGCCCAAATAAACCAATCAGCCCCTGGCCAAACTAAGCATAGGTATATTTGCCTAGGACAGAATATATCCTTGGGTATAGTCTGGCCAAGGTGAAATTATATCCCTAGATATATTATAGCCTAGCCCAGACTGTTCTCACCTTGCCCAGACTATACCCCGCCTTCCTTGTCTCTTATCATTGATATCTTCCGTTTTATATTACTAATCCTGTTGATTTCCCTCTTGTTATCATGATGGATATAGCTTCTTCCATCATCTCCTTGATATGCATCGTCAATAAATAAAATCCAATTGTATCCACACAACCAAACTTAGAGAATCAAAATGTATCTAATAACACAGTACAAGCGCTAGAACAGATATTGTCCAATAATGGAATTCACTAGCTCAATGACTTACACGTTTATGATAGAAAACGCCATGGTTTTATTTTTTAATTTATTTACTACAATGAAACAACTAGAATGCCTGACCGATGGTCTCTAGTTTTCGCCTTTGTATGTACTGACAGATAATGTCTATTTGATAACAAAACATCAAATGACTTCCCAGCTAGTTTTATACTATAGTGTTTTGTAACAGTAACCGACTTAGTAAAGGATATTCATTAACAATATTGTTTAAGGATTATATCTATGAGTTGTAACAGCCATTGGCAAAGCGATGTATCTTCAGAATGTGTCCAACCACTTTAACGTAATTGTCAGTGTTCAGTAGTTCTTGATATTCATGACTGTGCTTTGTGTCGCTTTCTGTCTTGGGCCACTGTCTATATTATATGATCTAACTCCACAACGCAGCGAATTGTACAATTATACCTGTATACCAGAAATTATTTCATATAATATCTATGTGGTTCATGTTGATATGTGTTGAAAATAAACCCGTAGAAGACCATTCGATGCCTGTTTACTTCTGTACCTGCTTTATATACTTTAACATTCATCTAGGATTAGAAGGGGTGGAGAAGAATAAAGATCAGGCTAAATAAACTTCATGGGGATATAATGGATTAGCCGAGACTATACCCCGAGGAAGGTTTACAGTGGTATAATCTAGCGGGAGGGGGTGGCGGGGGTATACAATAGACTAGACCAGACTATCCTCTCTGGATGTAATCTGGCTTATCTCAAACTACACCCCGGTATAATCTGACCTAGTCTAGATTGTGCCCGGGCATCAAATGTTTGGCGCGAAGAGTTTGAGGTGTTACATCGGACTATCATCGGTGCTAAAACTTGAACCCAACGCGTCATCACAAACGTTTCTGATAGGATGTGTAAAATGGGAACTTACTGCGTAAACATGTAATCGAATATATTTAGCAAATGAGATGAACTATTGAAACTATTATTCAAAGCTCAGATGGAAAGGTTTTGTTCTTAAAACCGTCTTTGTTCATTAAGTTGATCAGTCTTATTTGTTAATTAAACATCGTCACTGGTAGAAATATCCAATCCGTGATTATCCGTAAGTTACCAATATCTGGTATCGTATTGATGTCATCCGTTTACATAATACAATGTTTGGCATACGTTTACATAAGACAATGATTGGCATACGTTTACATAATACAATGATTGGCATACGTTTACATAAGACAATGATTGGCATACGTTTACATAATACAATGATTGGCATACGTTTACATAATACAATGATTGGCATACGTTTACATAATACAATGATTGGCATACGTTTAGATAATACAATGATTGGCATACGTTTACATAATACAATGATTGGCATAGGTTTACATAAGACAATGATTGGCATACGTTTACATAATACAATGACTGGCATAAGTTTACATAATACAATGATTGACATACGTTTACATAATACAATGATTGGCATACGTTTAGATAATACAATGATTGGCATACGTTTACATAATACAATGATTGGCATACGTTTAGATAATACAATGATTGGCATACGTTTAGATAATACAATGATTGGCATAGGTTTACATAAGACAATGATTGGCATACGTTTACATAATACAATGATTGGCATACGTTTAGATAATACAATGATTGGCATACGTATAAAATAATACAATGATTGGCATACGTTTACATAATACAATGATTGGCATATGTTTACATAATACAATGATTGGCACACGTTTACATAATACAATAATTGGCATACGTTTGGAACTTTAGAAAGGTATTCGAATGTAATGTTTATATATTTCGTTTCAGTTGTATATAGGAACATATAGAGATGAATTAGGTAAAACATAAGAAATTATATTTAATTTTGGATATTACAACAAATAACATTATCTCTAAAGAGCTATTACTTCGACAAACAATGAACTAAATACATATAGAGCAACATAAGTATTTATGACATAAAGACGCACATATATCATACATAAAGTATATAGAATGACACATAACATGCCTATTTAAAACAACGATTTAAATAGACATGAAATTATTATTTTCAGACTCATATACTGATAACATAACCATAGAGTACATACATACACAAACACAAACACACACACACACACACACACACACACACACACACACACACACACACATATATATATATATATATATATATATATATATATATATATATATATATATATATATATAGTCACATACTCGTACGAACACCAGAAACATACATGCAAACATGCACATAGTATTAACATACATATATTTTACAATTTACAATACTAAATCCTATTTTGGGTAAGAAAACAAAAGAAAGCTATAAAACCACGTCGTGCAGAAAATGGAGGCTGATGCAAAACAAGAGACTAAAATACAAAAGACTAAAGATTGAGAAGAAAGTTTCCAGATAAAAGGAACGAAAAAGCGGACTGTTGTAAAAACATTAATTATAAACACACTAAAAACATGTGTTACTAGTACATGTATCTAAAAACCCTGCAAAGAAAAGAGCATATCCAATAGAAGAAAAAACGGAGCTTCAGAGCGCAATGGTTGTTTAAGTATACTGCCAAGAGATGGCTTATTTATTATGATAGATTTCCCATTGCAGTCCCCTTGTAATCACTTAAAGCACACTCCGGGAAGCCAATATCCTACTTACTGTTGATGATCTGGCTGTAATTCTCAGTGTGACCTTCTACATCGTGAGGGGATGCGTATTGGACTATAATCAAACCATGGTGGAAGCTGGCTGGTTTTGGATTATCTGCACAAAAATTGGTACTATTCTATCGTTTCATCATTTGCAGACTCAGATTTCAGTACACACTGATTCATAAAATTAGGGCTTTACGCAGTAATTTTCAACAAATAATCAAAGGTACGTGTGTTGGTTTAAATACTGGAGAAGTCAGCCATTCTAAAAGCCGATACTCATGAACTGAGCTTAGAATGCTTGTGTAAGTGTTATGATGCATTGGGGTGTCTTGTGTATCGTTAATTAGTATACTGAATACATGAATGAAGCCCAGAGTGAAACATTACCGTCTAGCAATTGTAATTAACTAAGTTCACTTTGATTAGGCAATAAGTGGGCCTCGCATTCCATTGGTAATGGTAATACAAACTCTTATCGTGCTCGAGAAGCAGAATCAACAATAATAAAAGTAATTGTCCCAGGTGCACACACACTGATTCTGATAAAATTGCTGAAATAAATAACAGCATCAAACGAGAGTAGTTGAGGGGGGGTATATATGCCAAAAGGGGGCACTATATGCCTTTACGGGAGTTTAACATGGCGGGGGCACTATATGCCTTTACGGGAGTTTAACATGGCGGGGGCACTATATGCCTTTACGGGAGTTTAACATGGCGGGGGCACTATATGCCTTTACGGGAGTTTAACATGGCGGGGGCACTATATGCCTTTACGGGAGTTTAACATTACGGGGGTGTGGGAGGGAGGGAAATAGAATTAATCTTTCTTGAAAAAGGGTGGTCCTGAGAAGGACCGTTGGTTTTTTGTTTTGGTAGGAAGAGCTTTTATTTATTTCCTCTCCAACATTGAGTGAGAAAGCCTGGGAGGTGGAACTTCTTCTTCTCCTCCTTCTTCTTTTCAGGTATCCAGTCGGGATGATTCAATTGTCTGAACTTGTCCTGAATTTTCATCCAGTTCAAGTTCAGACGATTGAATTGTTTTTCTCTTTTCTCCTTTACCCACATTAATTTGATTTTAGCGACCTCCTGTTCCAAAATTTTTTTAATAATAGTTTCTACTCTGAGCAGGGCCGCTTCTTGTCGAGTAAGGATGATACATTTTAAATGATCATCCAATTTTTGGATGTAATCCAAGACTTCTTTAAGAAGTCCTACTCGACAAGGTGAAGAAGAGGAGGAGTTGTTACTCTTCTTAACTTCCTCCTCCTTCTTCACTTCTTGAATTAAATTTAAAATCAAATTAATGTAGGTAAAGTGATGGATTACCCACTTCCAACTGACTGGATACCACCACATCCTTTTCTCCATATAATACTTCACTTCCACCATCCAGTCCCAGGCTTCCTGTAGATTGTCAATAATGTCAAGCATTCTTGAAGAGTTAAAAAAAAGTGTGAATGGCGCTACTGTGGAAAGCACCGGTTTATATGCAAGAAGCGCGGACGTGATGGAAAACATCCCCCTTTTTTTCCAAAAAAACCACACCACACTATCCTTTTTTCTATATCAAACTCACACCACACAAAACATATAAGGGAGAAGGTTTTTTTGTTTGAGGGGTAGACTATCACAAAAAAATATATACATACAACATATAAAAAAACACACACTTATATAGGCAATATTGATAAATAATTAATCTTTTCTTGAAAAATGGGTGGCCCTAAAAAGGACCTTTTTTTGTTATTGTTGTTGTTTTTTTTAACAACAGGAGCATCTCCTAGAGGGTTTTCTTTTTCTTCTTAAACTTCTTCTAACTTCGGGTCCATACAGTAAAACCCTCTTTAGACAACCTTGTCTCTCCACATAAGTTTGTCGATACCATGTAGCTGTATCCGTAATTTTGGTTTTAGTCCATGATACTTTTACATACATCAGGAATGCTGGATTAAACAGCATTCCTGAAACAATGTTGGAGGATTCTACACTAACCCACATGATTTTGTTTTTAGGATTGATCGTCTTGGAGAAAACCGGTGAAGCATTTATGAAACGAGCGGTTGTATATATACCTTACGATCGGATTGAAATGGATCCAAATTAACTACCAATCCAAACACGTGTTACAAGTCGGTTCGGTTTTTCTTCCAATGGGAAGAAAGCGGAGGTGTGACGTCATCTCGGGTATAAAGGTATCGTAGCGTTCGTAGGGGGGTTTATTACTTTTTTCGACAGCCTTCATGGAGACTGGAAAGACAAGTACTACATCAATGTATTGGAGTGATCCTGCAACGATAATGAATGCTGCGGCAATATTGAACTTTCGGCCGGAAGACTTTGAGTTAGATTTACTAAATCAAGAGTTTGACAATACTACTACTACTACTACTACTGCTACTACTGTTCCAATAGTGAATGATTTTAAAAGAAGACAAATGGAAGAGATGGAAAATTTTGTCAAAAAGCAACGGGAAGAGGAAGAAATGTTTCTTCTTCTTCAACAACAACAGAAAGAAGAAGAAGAAATCAGACAGCAGCAGCAGCAGCAGTTACAAGAGGAGGAGAAGAAGAAGAAGAAGGAAACAGGAAAGGAAAGCATCAGTCTTCAAGAAAGAACTGTAAGTCTGTTAGAAGAGGTATTATATGAGTTGAAATGGATGACTAATTTCTATAAGTATTCTTTAACTCATCAACCACCTAAACGGAAAAGACCATCACGGGCTAAACAACATTCTTCTTCTAAACCTTCCAGTGCTAGTGAGATGCCACCACTACCACCACCACCACCCATGTCACCAATATCACCACCACCACCAGTGACTACCACCATAATGAAAACACCATCAGTAGCAGCAGCATTAACAGGATATGGATTGGGCCGTGGTAAAGGACTACGGCATTTGAAGTTAATTTGAAAAGTTTTGTTTTTTGAAAACCAAAAAACAAAAACAACCCAACGGTCCTTTTAAGGGCCCCCAGATTTCTAGAAAAGAAATCAAATTGCCAAAAAAAAAAAAAAAAAAATCAAGTTAAAACTTTAAAAAATCCCACCACCATAGTACAAGTGTGAGTGAGTGCGTGCGTGCGTGCGTGCATTTCTACTCTAAAACAAAATAACACAAAACCACTTACTTTTTTTCTCTCCAGTCTGGTGTATTCATCCAATTTTTTTACAAAATAAATTCAGCAATATAACATATAACACCAAAACAAAATCACACAAGAAAAAACAAAGTTCACTTTCTGTAATGCTTGTGTGGTTTGAATTGAAACACTGGAATTTCCTTCTCACTGTCTCTCTTGTGTTTCGTCTTCATAGGAATCCTGTTTTCCTTTTCTTCATCTTCATTCTCACTTTCGTCTTCCATTCTTCTTACTCTCTTCTTACTTTTCTTGATGATATGTTCTTCTTCTTCTTCTAGGTTTGTTAATTTTGAATCCATTTCCTCCCTCTCCTCTTCTTCTTCTTGTTCTTTCTGAGGGCATTCCGAAGACCAATGTCCTGGTCCTTTACAATGATAGCAGATATCTTTCCCTTTATCTCTCTTTTTCTGTTCACGTTTGGGACAATCTGGTGCCCAATGTCCTTTCTCTTGACAGATGTAACAAGTATCGTCACTTTTATCTCTAGTGACAGAGGAGGAGGAGTAGTCTTTACTCTTACTGTACGTAGTATACTTTCTAATCACTGTTTGTAAATCTCTCACCAAAAAAGCAATCTGTCTTTTTGACTCTTCCATCATGACAGTTTGAAAGTTCAATCACCAAAGACTGATTCTGAAGGTAAGAAGCTCTCTCTTTATATACTCTTCTGTCTCTATATAAAGGTACCTGGGTGAAAAAAAACTCAATCAGTTTCAAATCAGAGTTGAAGATGAAAAGATCACGCCCAAACCATGATAAATCAGAACCAGAACAAGAACAAACCAAGAAGCCACGGCGACGAAGGTATTCCGTGCCTCCTGAAACACCCTTAGAGGAATTACTGGCTCAAGTCCATGCCAGTGACTTTGAAGACGAAATGAGTGAACAACAACCTGAAACCCAAACTTCCAAAACCAAAGTCACTACTACTACCAACACCAGAACCCCTGATCAAGAAAGTCCTACTACTACTACCGCTACCGTGGCTCCTGAAAATTACTATCGGATTCGAGAGACACAAAAAATCACTTCTCGAAAATTTAGGACCACGGCGTATACTCACACAGTACACTTCAAAGACTTTAAGTCTCAAGTACCTCCCGAGAAAGCGGCGCGGTTCATTACCAATTTGTGGGAATCTGTGTTACAGAACTTAAAACGGCAATGTGGAGCCAAAGAAGACGATCGGTTGAGACTAGCCATTCATCATGACCAATTGAAGAGTCCTGTTTGGATTGAATTTAGTAGCCCGGCAGAATTAACGCTAGACAAAGTTATGTCAAAAATAGAACATGTACAACAATCCAATGACAAATTTACCATCACCGATGGAAAGGCCACCGTTTACATGACCCATGTTGCTCCACCTCGAGGAAGTGGACGAAGCAGAAAAACTTTATTGGTGGATGATCTACGTACTACCAAACACAGTGTCGTCCAAATTAACAATACTGAAGATTCAATGTGCTTAGCTCGAGCTATTGTGGTGGGTCGTACCTATGCTAACAAGAACGAGAGCAAAGAATGGAAAAAAGCCTGGAAAAACATTCACTATTCGCAAAGACCCCAACAACGAAAAGAAGCAGAACTCTTGTTAAAACAAGCAGGGATCCCTAAAGAGACTGTGTGTAGCATTTCTCAATTACAGCAACTTCAAGATGTTTTGGCTCCTCATTATACGTTAAAAGTTCACCCTCAAGAAGTGCGCGGTGATCTATTGTTTCGAGGCCCTAATTTTCCTGAGGGAAAATACATTCATCTTTATCACCATCAAGAACATTTTGATACCATTACCAGTATCACTGGATTTTTGGGATACTCTTACTACTGTGAGAAATGTAACAAAGGGTGTAATAGTCGGGAGAAACACATTACTTGTGGAGCAAGATGTCGGGGCTGTTTAGCCGACCCACCATGCCTTCCTGAGCCACAACAACATCACATTTATTGTGAAACCTGTCGACGCCGTTTTGTCAGTCCTACTTGTTACCAACAACATCGCAAGACCCAAGGACGACACCAACAAAAATGTGCTTGTGAGTTATTACAATCGTGTTCTACGTGTGGACAACTGATTCGTTCCAACAACTCCAAGAGACACGTTTGTGCTGGCAAGAAAAAATGTTCTATTTGTCATCAGATCGTCGATTTTGATCATCGATGTTTTATTCAAAAGCATGACAAGATAGAGAAGAAAGAAATAAAGAAAAACAAGAAACAAGTAGATTTCATCTTTTTTGATTTTGAATGTATGCAAGAAACAGGCACTCACATTCCTAATTTTTGTGTATCCCATCGGGCTTGTGATCAGTGCATTCAAGAATCGATTCATTTTCACTGTCCTCATTGTAGTAGGATTCCAGGAGGACGTGAAAAAATCTTTCGTGGAGTGAATACTTTGTCGGAGTTTGCTGAATGGGTTTTAGACCCTACCACCCACGACAGTTGGAGCGAAGAAGACATTCATCGTTACGGAGATTGTCATCGGTATGCGACCGTCATAGCCCACAATTTTTCGGGATACGATGGACAGTTTTTACTTAATTATTATTTGAACCATGGAACCGAACGTCCTGAAGTCACCATGAATGGAAAAAAGCTCATCTACATGAAAGTAGGACAAGTTCAATTCAAAGATTCGATGAGTTATTTGGCCATGCCTTTGAGTCGCATGCCAAAAACGTTCGGTATGACAGAAATGGCCAAAGGTTACTTTCCTCACTTCTTTAACACGGAAGCTAATCAACAGGCCGTCCTACCTCATTTACCTGACCTTCATGATTATGACCCCGATGGAATGCGACCCGAACAGCGAGAAGCTTTTCACGCTTGGTACCGTGTTCACCAGAACGATCCCTTTGACTTTCAAGAAGAGATGCTCAAATATTGTCGATCGGATGTAGATATTTTAAGACGTTGTTGTGGAAAATTTCGAGAGTTATTTCTCGATAGTGCAGAGGTCGATCCTTTGAAAGAGGCATCCACCTTACCTAAAGCCTGTTCCTTGGTCTACAGACAACATTTCATGCCCGAAAACCAACTCGCCATCATTGACTCCAACACGGGGGTTTTTGCTAGTCGTCAATATTCTGTCAAAGCTTTACGTTGGCTTCATTACTTATGTCAAAAAGAAGACAAATGGATACAACATGCTAGAAACGGAGGAGGAGAAAAAAAAGATTGTTTGTTTCACGGATGCCCTATTTGTTATCCTGTCCGAGACATGAAAAGCCCTTATTCAGATTCTACCATGGATCAGTTATATGAATAGACTTGTCAACGACGACTTCAGTTAGAAAGTCAAGGTTACGAAGTGGTAGAAATGTGGGAACACGAATACGATCGACGTTTGAAAATCGATCCTGAATTTAAAACCATCACTCAAAGTTACGACGCAGCCGACATTGAACCTTTAGATCCACGTCACAGTTTATTTGGAGGACGAACCAATGCTACTCGATTATTGTACGACGTGAACGAATCCCAAGGAGAAGAAATCAAATACATCGACGTGTGTTCTTTGTATCCTTGGGTGTGTAAATATGCTCGTTTTCCTACCGGACACCCTGAAATTTTAACAGAGCACATCGACGTAAAACAGATTCGTCAATACGAAGGATTGATCAAATGTAAAGTTTTACCTCCCACAAACTTGTTTCATCCCATCTTACCTTACCATTGTCAAGGAAAATTGATGTTTCCTTTATGTCGGACGTGTGCCGAAATGTGTAACCAAGATCATTCCTGTCACCACACAGAGGAAGAACGGTCAATGATAGGAACGTGGGTCAGTGCCGAATTGTTTCGGGCATTGGATCGTGGATACCGTTTATTGAATGTGTATGAAATTTGGCACTTTCCAACGACAGCCCAATACCAAAAGGACGACGCTACTCATCATCCAGGCATTTTTTCGGGGTACGTGAACCAATTTCTTAAACTGAAACAAGAAGCTAGTGGTTATCCTTCGTGGTGTCAAACTCCCGAAGACCAAGTCCGATTCAAAGAAGAATACCGTGACATCGAAGGCATCACTTTAGAAGACATAGAAAAAAATGAAGGAAAAAGATCGTTTGCTAAAGTGATGTTGAATTGTTTGTGGGGAAAAATGGCTCAACGTACGATCTTACCCAAAACGGAATACGTGGACGATCCTTATCGTTACTTTAAACTGGTGGACGACAAAAGTATTCTAGTCAAGCACGTTGAAATCGTCCGTGAGGATTTGATCATTGTTAATTTTGAAGATGAACCCAAGTTTGTGAAACCTGACAAGTTTAGTAACGTAGTCATTGCCGCCTACGTGACTGCTCATGCTCGTTTGAAATTGTATGACGAAGCATTAGAAGTCTTGGGAGATCGTGTTCTGTATTTCGATACTGACAGTTGCATTTACATTCATCGCCCCGGTTACCCCCACCCTACCATTCAAGGAGATCGATTAGGAGCCTGGACAGACGAGCACCCTCAAGATACCATCCTGAGTTTTGCTAACGGTGGCCCTAAAAATTATGGGTACCGATACCGAGACCCTCAAGGTCAACTTCACACCTCCTGTAAAGTCAAAGGATTGACTCTGAACTATCGAACTAACCAAGTCGTGAACTTTGAGGTTTTAAAAAATGCTCTGTTGTCTGGACAAGTGAAAGATTTTCAAGTCGCCACGTTAGAACCTCACAAGATTGTTCGCCTACCAAATCATAAAATTGTGACTCGTCCTGTTCAAAAAGTGTATCGTATTGTGTACCAAAAAAGAGTGAGACTTCCAGATCACACCACTTTACCTTACGGACACGCCGATTTGGAGAAGTATAAAAAAAGGAAACCCTCCTCTTGAAAACAGAAAAAAGATGACTTCAACAACAACAACAACAACAACAACAACAACAACAACAACAACAACAACAACAACATGGGCTTTGCCTGACTATGCGGAGTGTGACAGTCGTTTGAAAACGTTAAAAAAATGGCCTAAACACATGTCTGACTATTGTTCTTGTACTCATTTTTTTTAAAAAAAAAAAAAAAAAAAAAAAAAAAAAAACAACCTAGGAACAATGGTTTTGTTTTACTTTGAACAGGGAAGTTTAGTGAAATGTTTTAGTTGTGGTGCAAGCATTCGCATGAGTCCTAAAGATTCAGCTATCGTGGAACATACCAGATGGTCACCAAACTGTGTTTACCTTTCTTTGGCGTTTCCACGGATTACCTTACAATACTTTTCGGATGGTTCAGTCGACAGGTATAAAAAAGGAACCCCTTCCAAGCCTAACCTTCATTCTGACTTTTCACGTGAACCGAGCAAGAAGAAAAAAAAAATAGATGAGTATTTTTTCCAGTTTTGAGGAATTTGAGTGCGATGCCGTACGTTGTGACATCTTTGATTCAGTCACTCCCCGTCGATCCAACTCTAAAGAGGCAGATCGTCCTTTATGTTTCAGTGGAAAAAATACTAAAGGAATTGACGTTAATGACAACAAGAGGAATGATGTGGAGCCTAAATGGCATATCAGAATACCTGTGACTTTATTTGGTTATTCCAAGTATGAAAGTCGACTGGAGTCATTCAAAGACAAGTGGCCAAAATATCTAGAAGGACCTAAACCGGAAAGTTTAGCTAGATCTGGATTTAAATACACGGGAGAAGGAGATAAAGTTCAATGTTTTAGTTGCGGTGTGGAACTTCGCCATTGGGAGCCTACCGACTCAGCTTACATTGGAGATGCCAGATGGTCTCCGCACTGTCACTTCTTACCCTTTAGTAGCCTTAGAAGAGTACGGGTACGATGAGCCAGATAACAAGAAGAAGTAATACAATGGAGGAGGAAAAGGAGAAGAATACTTCTTCTTCTTTAGATGAACTTATTTGTGGTTTACCTTTAGAGTTACAAGAACGTATTTTTCAGTATATTCCTACTTTAGAAGATCGTATTCGTGGATTACCTTTGGAGTTACGAGAACGGATTTACCAAGAATTTGTTCACATTCAACTGAAACGTAAAAAAGAGTTACATCCTTTACGACAGACTTGTTGTAACCAATGGTATTTGAATACAATAAGACAAATGATAGCTAAGAAGATATTCAAATGGTCAGACATTGATGAAAATCTACATCCCCAATTTAAGACATTGGTGGGGGCTACCTACAATGTAGCAGTGGAATATAGAATTCCATGGGAGGAAGTGAAGGAAAAAAATGTGACTAACATAGACGAATACCAAAAACTGTTAGAAGAACTGTCTCCTGAAGCCGAATCGCCTTTTTGTGTTTTGAAATTAGATAGGATAATCACTGAAACTGGTGTTGGATCCTATAGATATCCTTTACCTACCGATTCCGTTTGGTTTGTGTGTGAGTATTTTGTCACCAAGAAACCTACTCTACAAGATCGCATTCGTGACTTGCCTTCAAAGTTGCAAAAACGGATTTACAATGAGTTGGTTCAAATTCAAGTGAAACGTAAACTTCAAGTGATTCCTCGATTTCAAGGCTATGGCTACTTTCGTCGCATCAGAAATTTGATTCTGAACAATGACTATCACCAGTATCGTGAAGAATACAAAAGAGAAGTATTTCTTTCCAAATCGGAAATTTTACCCAAGTACATTAGTGTCATGCCTTTGAATGTGCGCGAACAGATTTACCGAGAGTTTGTGAAATTTCAAGTGAAACGTAAACTCAAAGTCATTTCTCGATTTTTACGCTATACCCTCTTTCAAGGGCATAGAAGAATGGTCATGGGAAACCTCTATCACAACTTCTATCCTGAAGGAGACTGTCTCAAAAGGTACCAACCTTGGGAGCCTGGCTATAAAAACATGCCACCCAAGATACCAACCTTAGCCATCGATCCCTATAAAGAGGAGGCGGCACGTCTCAAATCACTTTACTACTCGTGAAACGGATTCTGTGACACAGTTACTGCCTGACTATAAAAGAGTGGGTATGCCTGAACTCTACACACCAGTTGTGAAACGGATTCCGTGGAAGGAAATCATAGATAAAATTCAGACATTAGAGGAATATAAAGAAGTGATACAAGAACTGTATCCATTAAATTTTGGACGTTATGTGGTATGTGTCTTAGTGACTACTTATCTTGGATTTCGTTTTCCAGGACATTCGTTGTGGAATATTTTTGAGGACAAGTGTTTGCCTTGGATTCTTTTGAAGGATCCGTGGTTGTTTTGGACTCAATTGTTGAGTACCAAAAAACAATATGACCGTGTGTTCTTCTTCGGACTTAGTAGAAGAAGAAGACTATAAAAACTTGATTTTATCAGTTCACGAAAGAAACATTGTACGTTTAGCGTTGAGAGTGGTAATGAAAATTAGTGACGAACTTCCATGTGAAGAAGACATTCGTCACACTTTATCTGTGCATAAAACATTTCAAGAAGTGTGTACTGCTAGTGAGTTACACCAACAACTTTTCCATTGGAAAGATGTACGACCCTGGAGAAACCTTGGTTTCCAATATTGGTTACAAGAAGTGGCCCAGTTCAGCCAAGATTTGGCAACCACTTATTGATAACATTCTAAAAGTGAAAAAAAAAAAAAAATGGGAACCTCCATGGGAAACTCTAAAAGAAGAAGAAGAAGTACCTGACACCACTACCACTACTGCTGTGGTTCCAATACCTCTTGAGGAGGAACACCACCCTTCTTTACCACCGCTACCGTCAGTGAATTCAAAAAAGACGAGTAGAAGAAGAATGTTACCACAAACAGTGGTGTCTTTCATGACTTGGACACAAAACAATTGTTGTTCCTTTTCTTGTTTAGAGAGAACTTTAGCTGTTTTAGTGATAGTCTTAATTGTGTTCGTGTTCGGTTTAATTGTATATTTTCTCACAAATTCACTTCTTCATGCAAATTTGTAAAATATGTTATTGTTTTGTGGGTTGGTTTGTTTTACAAAAAAAAAAATAAACGTGTATGAAAACGTATAAAATGCCTTGGGTTTTTTGTCTTCTTCTCAAAAATCTTCTTACCTCAATCATGGCTACATCTTCTTCTTCTACCTCGTCTGCCTCTTCCTCCTCTTCTGTGGTGAAAGTGATTGACGAAAAGTTAGATCGTCAAAGTTGGAATGCTTTGTATCTGCGCCATCCATTTAACATGTTGATTGCTGGACCGAGTGGTTCAGGGAAAACCAAATTTGTCAAACGATTGATCGAACACAAAGCTGATTTGTTTGATCGTCCACCTCAACGTATCGTGTGGTGTTACAAAGAGTGGCAACCGTCTTACACGTTATTGAAAGAAAGTCAAGGAGAAACTATTTCGTTTGTGGATGGTATTCCTCACGAAGACGATGGAATTGTGTCTGACGTGAGTCAAACTCATTTAGTTATTTTTGATGACATGTTAGGAGAAGACGAAGTAGAAATTAAACTTTGGTTTACACGAAAAGGACACCATCGTAATGCTAGTATTGTCTACATTACACAAAATTTATTTCAACAGAGTAAAGCCCATCGAACTATTAGTTTGAATGCTCATTACGTGGTCTTGTTTAAAAGCCCCAGAGACAAATCTCAAGTACAAGTGTTAGCCAAACAGTTAGGAGCTCCTTGGCTGAATTATGCGTACGACGATGCCACTCAAGCCCCTCACGAGTATTTACTCATTGACTTAAAACCGACCACTCCTGACTATTTGAGATTTCGTGCCAGTATCTTTCACTCTTGGGGTCAAGAAGGTGGTCCTGTCATTTACACGTCCCCTTCAGTCCATTTTAAAAAAAAAAAAAAAAACTATAAAAACAACCTACGACGTCATTTCTGTCTCACACTCTTTTTGAGAGAAGAAGATGACTTCCTTTCAATCTCATCCTTCGGCTAAATTGATCCGTGCCTTGTATGGCATTAGTCGTGAAAAAAAATGCACAAGTTCGTGCTCATTTGTTAGAAGCGAGTCTGAAAGAAGTGTTACGATGGTTTACTTTGACAGCACGTCAATTACTACAAGGTATCATTCACATCCCTCATCAAACTCAACGTTTTTTTTCAAAAACATAAATCGGCATTGTCACAACTGGCTGATCCTAGAATCGATTCACGGACTAAAAAACAAATCATTTTAACTCCTGGTGGAAGTGGTTCTTTAGGAGGAGTCATGATTCGTTCCCTTTTGAAATGGGATCCTAATGATGCCAAAGCCAAAAAACCCAAATCACCTAAAAAGAAGAAGAAGAAAAAAAGTCCAAAGAAAAAGAAGAAGAAAGTCAGCCAAAAAAAAAAGAAAAGCCCCCAAAAGAAGAAATCCCCAAAGAAAAGTCGTGCCAAGAAGAAGAAGAAAAGAGGTACTGCTGCAACCAGGAAGAAAAAAACACTACCACAACAACAGACCCCATTAGTAACAAGGTCACCTTTTGCGTCCACATCTTCTTCACCTTTCACCATGATGCCTGTCAAACCAGACTTAAGTCCAGTGTTTCCTAATTTAATGCAAAAATGGAAACCTATTTCGAAAGTGACCCCGTCGGGACCGTCAACTTCAGCTGATTTAGCCATGGCAGCAGCTAGCAATAAAGTACCATCCCCTAAAACCAAAGTCCAAGAAAGAACTGGTATCTTACAAAGTTTAGTAGATTTATCCAAACAAGAATTGAGTCGATTTAGTCCTTTGAAAACACCTCAACGTCAAGTGAGACCTGTCGTGAAGTTGGTACGTCGTGCAGACAATCAGTGGAGACGTGTTCCAGTATAAAATAGAAGGGTACCCTGCTAAAAGACTTCAGACTTGTTTTCTACCGACTAAAAAAGATGGCTCCCAAACGTGCACACCACCACCACCACCACCACCAAAAAAAGAAGAAAACCCCCAAAAAAGGACGACTTCTTCCCCCTCGTCTGGCGAAACATTGGGATGTCTTGTCTGTCCTGAACAAATCCAAACCTCCCATGCGAAAACAACTCATTCAAACAGCTCCTAAAGAAATCATCGATACCGTGTGTGAATGTTGTTTGAACGTGTTAAAAGGAACGGTACCTTTGTCTAAGATACAGAAACAAAAATTAGGGAAACATCGGAATGTTCTTCGTCAAATGGTGAAAAAGAAAATACCTCTTCAACAAAAGAAAAAAATGTTGGTACAACGAGGTGGATTTCTACCTATGTTGATAGGACCATTGTTAAAAATAGCTGCTCCTTTGTTAGGAACGATTGCTGGACCACTTTTAGGAGGAGTCATGCGATAAAAAAAAAAGAAGGATAAAAAGGACCACCCTTCTCTGAAATGACCACACCTTTTTGGTACCTTTGAATGAAATGGAAGGACGAAAACTGACTTTAGTACCTTACAAACGATGGATGGAATTTCATCGTTGGAACGAACAACGGATTCCTCATTTACCAGTCAATCCTAATCTCAACGAAATGTCTCAGTTACAACAAGAAATACAATCCCTGATGGAACGTAACGATTTGTCCGAAACAGAAAAAACCCAACGGTACGGTCAACTTTTACAACGTCTACAACTCTTTCGTCAAAAAGCAGTCGACGAAACAGCTCCACCCACTTTGAGAGATTTTAAGGCTCTCATGAAAAGCGAACCTAAAGTGACTATCAAAAAAGAAAAAGAAGAAAAAGAAGAAGAAGAAGAAGAAGAGTTTTTACTAACTCCACCTCTTAAAAAAATAAAAAAGTTAGCCACCCCGGATTGGATAAAAAAGAAAAGGTCTACCCCTTTATCCTCAGAAAAGAAAAAGAAAGAAGTGAAGAAAGAAGTCAAAACAGAACCGATGACCCCTGATGATCGAACTCCCTCTTCATTTACCCCAGTAGCACGTCGGACACGTAAACAACAACAATCCAAAAAGATACCTCACGAAGAAAAGAGTATTGGAACTTGGTTAACTTATTCTTCTTGAGGAAAAAAAATCATGGAGAAACTGTTAGCTACCATTTATTACAATCCTGGTCATGCTGCTGGTTACGGAGGAGTTCAAAAATTATATCGAGCTGCTAAAAGTCAATTGAAAAGTGTACGTTTACCCGAAGTACGACGATGGTTACAAGAACAATCAACGTACACGTTACACAAACCCATTCGACGTAAATTTTCTAGAAGTACTACTCAAGTGGAAGGGATCGATCATCAATGGCAAGCCGATTTAGCAGACGTCTCTCATTTAGCTACTTACAATCGTGGTTACAAATATTTGTTTTGTGTCATTGATGTGTTTTCCAAATTTGCTTGGGTCGTGCCTTTGACTTCTAAAAGCAGTACCGAATTGGTACGAGCATTAAAATTGGTCTTGAAACAAAGTGGACGTCAACCTTTACGATGGCAAACGGACAAAGGTACCGAATTTCTAAACTAAGCTTTTCAAAAAGAATTGAAACAAAGACACATTCATTTTTTTACGACCGAAAATCCTGAAACCAAAGCCAGTATCGTGGAACGTTTTCAAAGAACTTTGAAAGAACGCATGTGGAAATATTTTACACATCAACATACTCTCAAGTACATCGACGTATTACCTCGTTTGGTTAAAGCGTACAATCAATCGTACCATCGTAGTATTGGATGTACCCCCGAAGAGGTCAGCCCTGAAAACGAAGTGTCTGTGTTTGATAAATTATTTGGTTCACCCCAGCAGATCAAAAAAAGAAAAAAGAAAAAGACACCTTTGTTGAAGTTGTTAAAGACGGGAGATTGGGTTCGCATCGGAAAAACCAAACGTACTTTTGACAAAGGTTATTTACCTAACTGGACTACCGAATTGTTTCGTGTCACTACCCCCGTCCGTGGACGTGATCCTCCCGTCTATAAATTGGAAGACATGAACGGTGAAGTACTCAAAGGAACATTTTACTTGCCTGAGTTACAACGAATGACTAAAAAAGAAGATACCTTGTACGACATCGAAAGCATTCTCGAACAAAGAACACGCAAAGTAGGTAAACGACGAGTAGAAGAAGTCAAAGTTCGTTGGAAAGGATATCCTCCTAGTTTTGATTCTTGGATTGCAGTTTCTCAAGTCGTCGACTATAAAAAGAAAAAGAAGTAGTAAAAAAAAGCTCATAACATGCCATTCAACACAGTAGCTACTCAGACAACTCCTCCTCCTCCTCCTTCGGAAAGTTCTTCTCTTCAAGATTTACAAAAACAACCGCTTTGGGTGTGGTGTGGAGAACGTGTGCCTAAAAATCAAATCGTCTTTTTCTGCCAAATCATTGTAGTGTTTTGTGTCATCGGAGCAGCCATTGCTAATTTGAGTTTACAACAAGGAGACAAACAATTGTGGACTATTTTACTGAGCAGTTGCATCGGTTATCTTTTACCTAGTCCCTCTTTGAAATTTACGACCACGACCGACAACAGTCACCACAATAACGCCAGGCGTTCTTCTTCTTCTTCTTCGTCCAGTTACCACCACCAAAATACTACCAGTCCTCTTTTGGAACCTTTTGAACATCCTTCTTCTTCTGTCCACCACTTGAGTGATACCTCGGACACCACCAGATCCACTACTTTGGAACTATGAATGACCAATTTTATTTAACGTTACCTAGTGACAGTTCCATGGATGTGTTTCCCAACAACAGCTTATGTTGTTTTACCACCAAATTACCTCAAGCCCTCCAATTGGATCACGATGCTCATTGGGAAGTAGGCTTGGTAGAAATCATTCATCCTACGAAAATCACAAACATCAACAAAAGATCAAATCAGATCATCGTGACAGTTAGGAACAAAAAACTACAAGATTCCTTGGAAAAAGATGATCCTAAAATCTGGGCAATAGACCCAACAAATAAAAATGACATGCGGGGACATTTCAAAAAATGGGATGGAGGGGTAGGAGCCAAAGGGGCTTATGCAGTGTATGCCCTGAGAATTCCTACGGGGTATTATTTTAATGCTCGACATTTGGTGGACACTATTGAGGCTACCTTTAACCGTCAATTTGGTAAAGCCCTAATGGAGAACAAAAAAATAGTAAACATCAATTACAATGATGTGGCACGCCGTTTCTACATGGAATTTTCTCTGAAAGATGAAAAATCGGGTGACATGATGTCAGACAAAGAAGCTAAAGAAAAAGGCATCCCCGATCAGGAGAGAAGATTTATGACTATTGAATTTTCTGCTGGATTGTATGAAATTTTGGGTGGTAATAACGAAGATAAAAGTTATCTATCACCTGTCAGCACCAACATCGAATCTGCAGAAGCTTTTCGCGACCCCGTGGAAATGAACATTGGATTAAATTTAATGTATGTGTACTCCGATGTGGTAGAGTACAGCGTGGTGGGACACACCTCAGCTCCCTTACTAAGAGTCATTCCTTTCAAAGTGGATACTAATGATGGTGCGTACGAAGAAGGTGGAAACACATTTCACATTCACCGTGAATTTGTACACCCTCATTATTATTCAGTGAGTAAATCGTATTTTGACACTGTCCAGATTAGTATAAAAGGAGATTTGGGACAAGATGTACCATTCATTGACCAAGGAAAAGTCACGGTGAAACTACATTTTCGAAAAAAACACGTTCTCTAATAACTTTCCTCTCAAAAAAAAAATAAAAAATGTATCCAGTGTACCAAGGAGTGCCTCGACAACGAGGACATGGTTTAGGAGATATGTTAAAATCAGCTTTTCGGACGGTAGCTCCTATTTTGAAACCGATGGTCACTCGAGGATTTCATGCCTTAAAAGATGCTGCTTTGACACAAGGAAAAGAATTTTTGCAAAATGTCCTCATTGACAAACAAAATCCAAAAGAAGCCTTTTTGAGAGCAGGCAAAAATGTGTTGATGACTACTGGTAAAGATCTTTTAGGTCTCCGAGAAAATCCTATAAATACGCTTCACGCTTCAGGCTCTGGCATTACTTCACAGCAGCAAGGACAAGGTAGAAAGAGACGACGACGAAAAGCTCGAAATCCTTTCAAAGTTCATAAAAGAACACACGGTAGTAGTACTTCCAGAAAGAATAGAAAAAGAAGAAGAACTGGTAGAGAATTAGACGTGTTTGATTATTAAACCATTGAAAATGATGCACCGAGATTCTTGCGAATGTACCAAGTCCGAACTAGAACTGTTTTCTATGCGTCCCACCATGATGACGATGCAAGAATCCCAATGGGTAGAATTTCATCCTGTATCGTCATTGTCGGATTCAGCTCCTATCGAATTTGAAATCAAAGGACAAACCGAAGATTACATCGATCTGAATAACACCTACTTGTACCTGAAACTTCAAGTAAAGAAAACGGCGGACAACACCTTTCCTGCGGATGATTCCAGAGTCGCTCCCGTCAATAATTTTTTTCATTCTTTGTTCAGTGGAGTAGATTTGTACTTGAATAACAAACTGATCAGCAGCAGTTTGGATACTTACCCTTACCGTGCTTACTTGGAAAATCTCTTGTCGTATGGAAAAGAAGCTAAGAACAGTCATCTGGATGCTTCAGTGATCTGGAAACCTGACACCTCGGAAAAGTTCAACGACACAGAACTGTCAGTACCGGCCAGGGTTGCTGCTGTTGTTGATGGTCAGGGTCATCTTGTTAGAGATATAACTCCAGCAGACTCCCACAATGTGGGATTTAACGACCGTCGAAAGAAAATCAGAGGGCGAAGTTTAGAATTGATGGATCGTTTACATTTGGACATGTGGTTGCAAGACAAGTATTTACTCAATGGAATTGATGTACGCCTGAGACTGAATCGCAGTAGTGCCGCTTTCCATTTGATGGCTAATGCTAACGAGTGGAAAACCATCATCCAAGAAGCCAAACTTTACGTACGACGTGTAGAAATCTTACCCAAAGTAGCTAACGACATCAGTCAATCCTTGAGCAGAACCACTGCTAAGTATCCTCTTAGACGTGTGGAAGTGAAAACCTTTACTGCAGCCGCTGGACTCCGATCCATAGTCGAAGATCACATCTTCCAAGGACAGCTCCCTAAACGTTTATTCATTGGTATGGTTTCTAATGCAGCCTTCAATGGAGTCTACAATGAAAATCCGTTCCAGTTTCAGCACTTTAACGTCACCAAGTTAGATGTCAGTCGAGATGGCAAGACCTTGTGTACCAGACCTTTTGAACCTGACTTTGACGCCAACGCAAAAACTTACTTGCGATCTTACTTGAGCCTGTTTGAAGCCACAGGACAGTTAAACCGCGACTGTAGCCACGGTATTACATACGAGAATTTTGCAGGAGGGTATGCCTTGTGGGGCTTTGATTTCACTCCGGACCAAGGTAGCGATGAAGGACATTTCCACCCTATAAAATCAGGACCACTTCGTGTGGAACTTCAGTTTGGTCAACCTCTAGCCCAGACAGTGAACGTCGTCTTGTTTGCAGAGTTTGATAACACTCTAGAGATCAACAGTTTGAGAGAAGTCATTGTAGACTATTAGAAGAAGAAGAAGAAGAAACAAAGAAAAGATGCAGAACAGAGAAGAGACTATGGAAATAGATGAGGGATTTTGTGAAGGGATTCACCAGTCACCAACTACTATCACCAAAGAGGATGATAATGATGACGAAGTCATTCGTTCAGAACCTAAAAAAGAAGAGACTAATACTGTTGTTACCGAGTTTGTTGGATTTTATCCTTCTCGATGGCCAGAACACGAAAAACAGTTAGTGGATTGTTATGCTGAGGAATTGAAATTCATCATTAACAGACTGATTAAAGAACAATGTTATGGATGTCAAACCGATCATCCCAGTCAGATACAACACGACAAATGTTTGATGTTGACAGGCGAAGAACAATTGGATGAATTTTTGGAAGATGCCTGGTCAAACATCTCAGAAACAGACGTGTTGACAAAGTGGTATAAAATCTTGCAGAAATATTCTTCTCCTCCACTCATTCCTAAGGAGATCAAACGGATCGAAGGACTCATTGAACAGAGTGAAAAACCTATCCGAGATAAATTTTCCTGGAATTACAAGACAGATCAATTCAAGTTCAAAGTCAGGTGTGTATTGCTGACTCAATATTTCTGTTGTTGAAGAAGGAGAAAAAAATGGATACCAGGGAACTTCATTACTTATTGAATCGTAGTTCCTATACTTCTTCTTGGAATCCTGTGGTATGTGCTAAAGATGAACTACCTCATCGTAAACCAAAAAACGTTCATGCTTATGTCATCAATACTGACGACAGTCATCTACCAGGAAGCCATTGGATTACCGTGCACTTTCCCAATGAACACTGTGTAGAATATTTTGATTCATATGGATTACCTCCTTTGGAAAAAGACATTATCGAGTTTATGAGAAGAAATGCCGTCTCGACTCGATTCAATAATGTGAGACTACAAGGATCCGATTCAATGGTGTGTGGACAATATTGTGTTCATTATCTTCATCAACGCAGTCTTGGATATTCTTTAGAACATTTACTCACTTATTTTGATAGTGACTATGTTAGAAATGATGCTAAAGTACAAAGATGGTTTTGTGAACGTTATGGTTATCTCTTGTCTTTAGCTCACCATCGTAATGTACATCAAAATGATGTCGATGTAGAAAGTTTCACATTTACTTTACCTTCTCAACGTTGTCAACCTTGTAAATATGCTCCTGTTTGAAAAAAATTTTCATAGTTACTTGTTAATTGTTAACATAGTTCTTGTTGAATAAATATCATTTTTTGTGAATTGTTTGAAAAAAAATGGTGTTGTGTAGTTTTTTATTGAAATTTGAAAAAAAATAATGAATATGTTCTTTTCTCTCTCTTTCTATCGATCTAAAAAACCTCTATATCTATCTATGATCTCCCTGTCGATCATCTGAAAAAAATCTTACCATGTTTTCCATCGCGTCCGCGCGTTAAGCATATAAGGCGGTTCACTAGCCAGTGTAGTCATTCTCGTTGACTCGTCAAGATCTCAACAGTGTTCCAAGAAGAAAGAAAAAGAAGATGGCTGCCACCAAGATTACAAAGTTGAATGAAGCTATGGTGAACATAATGAGGGTGAAGAATCATTTGATGGAGACCAACCCAGAGAGAAAGACCATGACGTTCATTCAAATGGCTCATGATCTAGTAGAAGAAGTCATGAGAGAAGAAATACTTAGAGAAAGAACAGAATGGGAAGCAGGACAACGTCTACATCAGCAACAGCAGCAGCAACAAAGACAGCAGCAGCAGCAGCAGCAACAGCAGCAACAACTTCTTCAGCAGCAATCCAGCAAGCAATTTGACGGTGAAGTCTTATGTAAGATTGACTGCGATGATTTTGCTTTCACTTTCAGTAGAAAGAGACCTGCCTGTCTGAAAGCGGTAAGACCACCCACTATCGCTAAACGTGGCCGACCTGCTGGAGCTGCCACGGCTACATCTACCTAAAAGAAGTTTTTAAAAAATATAAACTTCTTTAAACCCAACGGTCCTTTTTAGGGCCACCCAATCTCTAGAAAAAGATTACTTCTCTCAAATATTGCCAAAAATATCTATAAGTGTGTGTTTTATATATATATATTTTTTTCTGATAGTCTACCACCCCTCAAACAAAAAAACCCTTATATGAGTTGTGTGGTGTGTGATTGATGATATATAAAAAAATTTCCATCCCAAAAAAATTAATGTAGATAGTGTGTTTGTGTGTTTGATTTGTTTTTTAAAAAATTTCCCTTCCCAAAAAAATTAATGTAGATAGTGTGTGGTGTGTGATTGATGATATATAAAAAAAATTCCATCCCAAAAAAATTAATGTAGATAGTGTGTTTGTGTGTTTGATTTGTTTTTTAAAAAATTTCCCTTCCCAAAAAAATTAATGTAGATAGTGTGTGGTGTGTGATTGATGATATATAAAAAAAATTCCATCCCAAAAAATTAATGTAGATAGTGTGTTTGTGTGTTTGATTTGTTTTTTAAAAAATTTCCCTTCCCAAAAAAATTAATGTAGATAGTGTGTGGTGTGTGATTGATGATATATAAAAAAATTTCCATCCCAAAAATATTAATGTAGATAGTGTGTTTGTGTGTTTGATTTGTTTTTAAAAAAATTTCCCTTCCCAAAAAAGTTGATAGTGTGTAAGTTTTTTTTTAAAAAAAAATAACAAAAATTAATATGGTGTGTAGGTTTGATTTTTATCAAAAGTAGTTTCTTTTAGGTCCGCGCTTTTTAGAGTCAGGGTTCATGGAGTGTAAACTCCGCGAAGCCAAGAATGACGTAGAAAAAATGACGTCAGACGCAGGGTAGTGGGGTAATGTTTTTTTTTTTGTTTTCTTTTTAGGTGAAAAGGATGTTTTCCTTCACGTTCGCGCTTCTAGTATATTAAAACCACGTCTTCACCGGTTAAGCTACCCAAAAAAAATGACTAGCTTAAGAAACCTGCGTGAGGTAAAACAAATCTTGGATGTGTTATTACACATCATCCAAGAGATGATAAAAAAGGAAGAGGAAAAGAGGGAAAGTCAAATCCCTATTCGACCCCACCCCATGCTTGATGAAGAGTGGGAGTTGGAAGCGAATCATCCGCCCTTCTTTCTTACTTTCAATAAGAAAGTAAAAAAAGAAATCTGGAGGGGGAGCTGCCCTGCGTGCAGGGCAAAGCCAGGTCGATGCTCTCACCTTTAAAATCTTCCTACCAAAACAAAAAACCAACGGTCCTTCTCAGGACCACCCTTTTTCAAGAAAGATTAATTCTATTTCCCTCCCTCCCGTTGTCCCTATAGAGACCCCCGCCATGTTAAACTCCCGTAAAGGCATATAGTGCCCCCGCCATGTTAAACTCCCGTAAAGGCATATAGTGCCCCCGCCATGTTAAACTCCCGTAAAGGCATATAGTGCCCCCGCCATGTTAAACTCCCGTAAAGGCATATAGTGCCCCCTTTTGGCATATATACCCCCCCTCAACTACTAACGAGTACAACAAAATATTGATGAGACAAATAAAGAAGTTATTAATAATATATGATTTTCAGTTTCCAACTACATATTGATTCAGCTGGAAAAAGGCCGAAAATAGTACGGATATAAATTGAGGGAGTCGTGGTAGCTCACTTAGTTGAGCATCGGACTCGTAATCCAAAGGTCGCGGGTTCGATACCCTGCAAGGCCAGCCTCTGTCGGCTACCTCAGTGTGTCCTTTGGACAGGCACTTAGCTCCCATTTCCTCGGCATGATATAACCAAAAGCTAAAAGTGCAATTGAAGCCTTGGCTTTGGCCTTGTGCTATTTGACGCCATTTTTCAGCACATGACAGGCTACACATGGCGGCCAGTATATCTGGTAGTGGAAGAAGTCGGGAAGACCCCGGGAAAGAACCACCGGCCCAGGGGAAGCTACTAGCAAGCTTCCTCACATACCCACGTTGGTCGAGCCGAGACTCGAACCCACACGCGGAGAGAGGTGAGATGTGAGTGATCTGATCTGAGATCACTCTGCCACCCAGGGCCCCACCGTTAAAACCAACAAACGGGTATAAATGATCGTAATCATTATTAAAATTCCGTTGGTTTGGATATCAGTGTCAACAATGCACGAAGAAAATATCATTTAAGTATCAAAATACACAAAAAAAATAATCTCCAAAGCGTAAGCAATAACAACACACTAATAATGAAGTTTTATATAAATATATTTAATGAAGCTACACACCCTGCAAGTTATCGTCAGAAAACAAATTGAAGCGGTCTCGGTAAATTATTTACTGCAAGGCTAATTCTCAGAATCAATAATGTCCTTACTTTTCACAATATAATGCAGGAAAACCAAGCCCGATTCCAAACTGGATACTCAACAACGGATCATATATGTGCTCTAACAGAATTTATGAAATTCAGCAAACAAAAAATATTCTGTTCTTTTATCGTGTTCACCAAAGCTTTTGATTCTGTTCGGCAGACGAAATTGCTCCAAAACAATATCAATGGCAAGTTTTCAGAATTATTCATAATTTGTATCGACACATAAACTCCTGTGTGATATTCGCCGGAGAACAGTCTAGTTTCTGTGGGTTAGGCAAGTAAAAAATCTTTCACCGGTCTTAAATTAATGTTCTAAAGTGAATATAGTAGGTTTAGAAACTTCAACATACCTCAACATTTTAATTTTATTATATGCAGACGATACTGTAATATTCTGGACTGTACCAGATTCTTACCAAGACAATTTGTACGCCTTTTTTCAAGTATGGTAAACTATTGAAACGAAATATTAACTTTATTAAAATAAAGAATTTGCTATGTGGTACACGTGAAACCGACCAGAATGAATTTAAACTTGGTGAAGTTAATGTTTCTATATGTGATGAATTTAAGTGCATTGATGTCTTTTTTTTCTTCTCCCAAAGCCACAGATTCTTTAAAGCTATTAAGCTATGAAACACAATGTTCAACATGTGAAAAAGATATTCACCTTCTGTTTAAAATAATATGTAACTTGAACATCCCCATCGATTTGTAATTACAACTTTTTCATCAAACAATTTTACCTATTTTGATTTTAGGTTGTGAAGTTTGGTGGCTTAAAAGTACACAATTATTTGCAAACGTACACGATGAATTCTGAGGGCATAAATAAACTCAGGAAAAGTACACCTATTTATATGCTACATTCATAACTGAGCACAAAGCCAGCCAATATTTCCACTACATCTCGCGTGATTGGACTGTGGACTTCAATTATAAATGGAAAGAACTTGAACTTTTCCCCCAAGATATATATCATAATGTACAACGAGCCGAAAATGGATCAGAATTACAAATGGATTGAATGCGTCAAAAATATTTTGATTTTAGTTGGAAGGATCAATCTCTTTAATCAGGAGTAGTTATGTGGGGGTAAATAAGGACAATGGGAAATTAACATGGAGAGGGCACTTGGGGGACAATGGGAAATTAACATGGAGAGTGGGGCACTTGGGGGACAATGGGAAATTAACATGGAGAGTGGGGCACTTGCGGGACAATGGGAAATTAACATGGAGAGGGCACTTGGGGGACAATGGGAAATTAAAATGGAGAGGGCACTTGGGGAAGAATTGAAAATGAACATGGAGAGGGCACTTGGGAGACAGAGGTATTTTATAGGGACAGAATAGACACACAGACAAACATAGAAACATAGCAACACCATTGGCAATTTGATTTCTTTTTTAAGGGATGTGGGTGGTCCTGAAAAGGACCGTTGGGGTTTTCGTTAACCAAGTTAACACATATCACACCTCTTCACTGGTCTTCTTCTCCTTAAACTTCTACGCACTTCAGGTCCGTAGATAAACACCCGCTTCAGACACCCTTGTCTCTCCACATAGATTCGTCTCTTCCAAAGAGCTGTAGCTGTAATCTTAGTAATAGCCCATGATGCTTTGACGTACACGGGGTAGTCTGGGTTGAAGAGCATGCCCGATACGATACTTGAAGATTCCACGGATGTAAACATCTTGTCTTGAGACGACGGGGATGCGTTCTTCTTCTTCTGTTTCTGAAGAGCCCGCTGCCTCCTCCCGCTTCTCCTGGTTCTCTTGATTCGTAGGACACTCTGAATACAAATATCCTTTGTCTTGACAATGATAACAGGTATCTTTCCCTTTGACTCTCTTTTCTTTTCCTTGGTTTTGACGTTGTGGACATTCTGGAGCCCTATGTCCATTGTCTTGACAGATATTGCAAGTATCTTGACTTTTATCTCTTTGCAACCTTCGATAGACTTTCGGAAAACGTCTGAGGAAAAGTGAGATCTGTTGTAACTCTTCAGTACTTATGTGTGGCATCTTCACAGTTTGAAAGTTGAATAACGAATAGTTACTCTGAGGGTAGGAAGCTCTCTCTATATATAGGGAGAGAGCCTGTGTAAAACTCAGTCAGATCAGAGTTTGCAATCAAGATGAAACGATCACGCCATTTCAGTGAGAAAACAGAAGAAGAAAAAAGAGGCCACGACGACGACTTTCCGTGCCGCCTCAAACACCGTCAGCTGAAGTGCTAGCCCAAGTGCACGCCAGCGATTTTAAAGAGGACATGAGTGAGTCTGAAACCACACCTTATACAAGACCAAGAGAGTCTAGAACCCCTAACATTCGAGAGACGCAAAAAGTGACTTCCAGAAAATTTAGAACCACGGCTTACACTTACACAGTCCGCTTTAAAGACTTTAAGTCTGAAGTACCCCCTAAGAAATCCGCAGGTTTCATTACCGATTTGTGGGATTCTTTGTTAGAGACATTGAAACGGCAATGCGGAGCCAAAGAGGACGATCAGTTGAGACTTTCCATCCATCACGATAGTTTGAAGTCTCCTGTCTGGATCGAGTTTAGTACCCCGGCAGAATTAACACCGTCTAAAGTCATGGACAAAATTGAACACGTTCAACAATCCAATGACGAGTTTACCATCACCGATGGAAAAGCCACACTTCATATGACCCACGTTTCACCTCCTAGAGGTAGCGAACGAAGCAGGAAAGTGTTATTGGTGGACGACATTCGCTGTACCAAACACAGTGTTGTCCAAATCGACAACTCCCAAGACCAGATGTGCTTAGCCCGTGCCATCGTCGTTGGGCGAACGTATGCCGACAAGCACTAGACCGCAGAATAGAAAAGAGCATGGGAGAGGATTCGAAAGTCAGACAGAGCCAAACAACGAAAAGAAGCACAACTCCTGTGACAATAAGCAGGCATATCGAAAGAGACCGTGTGTGGCATTTATGAAATGCAACAACTTCAAGACGTCTTGGCTCCTCGGTATACGTTGAAAGTACACGCTCAAGAGGTTCGCGGAGCTCTGGTTTTTCGAGGGCCCAATTTCCCCGAGGGAAAATACATTCACGTGTATCATCATCAAGAGCATTTCGATGCCATCACCAGTATCACAGGATTTCTTGGATACTCTTACTACTGCGAGAAATGTGACCAAGGATTTAACAGTCGGGAGCAACACATTCATTGCGGAGAGAGATGTCGGGGCTTTTTAGCTTCCACACCATACATTCCTGAAGAACACATTCATTGTTCGACGTGTCAACGAAGCTTTGTCAGTCCCTCTTGTTACGGACAAAATCGCATGACACAAGTTCACCAGCAGAAATGTACTTGTGACTTATTGAAATTGTGCTCCTCGTGTAGACAACTGATTCGAACCAACAACTCCAAGGCACACGTTTGTGCCGGAAAGAAAAGATTTATTTGTGACCAAATCATAAACTTTGAACATCAATGTTACATTCAAAAATATGACAATACACTAGAAACAGAATTTAAAAGTGATCAGCAGCAAAAGAAGAACAAGACAGACGTGGATTTTTATCTTTTTTTTTACTTTGAATGTATGCAAGAGACGGGTATTCACATCCCTAATTTCTGCGTCGCTCATCGGGCTTGTGAGAAGTGCATACAAGAATCTATTTTCATTGTCCTCATTGTAGTAGGATTCCAGGAGGACGTGAAAAATCTTTCGTGGCCCCAACACTCTTGCCGATTTTGCCCAATGGATCTTAGACCCTACCGACGACACTTTGAGTGAAGAGTATATTCAACGTTACGGGACCTGTCATCGATATGCTACCGTCATGGTTAACAATTTCTCAGGATACGATGGATAGTTTCTGTTAAAATATTATTCAGAACAAGGTACCGAATACCCCCAAGTCACCATAAACGGAATCAAACTCATCTACATGAAAGTGGGACAAGTACAATTCAAAGATTCCATGAGTTATTTGACCATGCCTTTGAGTCGAATGCCTAAAACATTTGAAATGACAGAAATGGCCAAAGGGTATTTTCCCCACTTTTTAAATACCGAAGCCAATCAACATGTAGTGCTCCCGCATTTGCCTGACGTTCACTATAACGACCCCGATGGGATGCACACAGAACGACGAGAAGCTTTCTACGCTTGGTACCACGTTCACGCTTCAGACCCGTTTGACTTTCAAGAAGAAATGCTGAAGTAATGCCAATCCGATGTGGACATTTTACGCCGTTGCTGTGGAAAGTTTCGACAATTATTTCTTGATCACGGAGAAGTCGATCCTTCGACGGAAGCGTGTACCCTAGCCAAAACGTGTGGATTAGTGTACAGAAAAAAGTTCATGCCCGAGAACCAACTAGCCATCATTGACTCTAACACTTATCTCTCGGTCAGTCGTCAATACTCTGCCAAAGCTTTGCGTTGGTTGCAATACTTGTGTGAAAAGGAAGGCAAATGGATACAACATGCGAAAAACGGGGGAGAACAGAAAGTTGGAAGTCTTTCTGTGGATGGCTGGGATTTAGAAAACCCTCAGACGGTGGACGAATTTCAGGGATGCTTGTTTCACGGATGCCCTACCTGTTTTCATCAACGAAACCTACAAAATCCTTTTTCAGAGTTCAACATGGAAGAGTTGTACGAACACACATACCAACGGCGCCTGAAGTTAGAAAGTCAAGGATACCAAGTGGTAGAAATGTGGGAGCACGAGTACGATCGACGTTTCAAAACCGATCCAGAATTTAGACGCATTGCCGAAAGTTATCACGTGGTAGACATCAAACCTTTGGACCCACGCCACAGTTTGTTTGGAGGACGAACAAATGCCTCACGCTTGCTGCACGACGTAGACGAATCTCGAGGAGAAGAAATCAAATACATCGACGTGTGTTCGTTGTATCCTTGGGTGTGCAAATATAAGCGATTCCCTACCGGACACCCTGAAATCCTGACAGAACACATCGACGTGGAAGACATTCGTCAATACGAAGGAATGATCAAATGCAAACTCTTACCCCCGACCAATTTGTACCATCCTGTCATGCCCCATCATTGCCAAGGAAAATTGATGTTTCCTTTATGTCGTACGTGTGCTGAAACATGTAATCAAGATCGCCCTTGTCACCACACGGAGGAAAAGCGCTCTTTGACAGGAACTTGGGTCAGCGTCGAATTGTGTCGGGCTCTGGATCGGGGATACCGCTTGTTGAAAGTATACGAGATTTGGCTCTTTCCTGCCACCCAACAATACCAAAAGAAGAACGCCTCGAATCCAGGCATTGTTTCAAGCTACGTCAACGAATTTCTCAAACTTAAACAAGAAGCCAGTGGCTATCCCTCTTGGTGTCAGACGCCAGAAGACTAAGTCAAATTCAAAGAACAGTACCGTTCTGTAGAAGGCGTCACTTTTGAAGACGTAGAGAAAAACAAAGGAAGAAGATCGTTTGCCAAAGTCATGTTGAATTGTTTGTGGGGGAAAATGGCACAACGTCCGATCTTGCCCAAGACGGAATACTTGGCAGATCCCAGTCGCTACTTTCAATTGGTGGACGACAAAGGAAAACTTATGAAACACGTGGAAATCATCAGTGAAGATTTGATCTTGGTCAATTACGAAGAAGAGCCCAAGTTTGTTTACCCCGACGACTTTAGCAAAGTCGTCATTGCAGCCTACGTGACAGCCAATGCTCTCTTACAATTGCACGATGTGTTGGGAGATCGAGTCCTGTACTTTGACACCGACAGTTGTATGTATATCCATCGCCCTGGTAACCAACACCCCACCATCGAAGGTGATCGTTTTGGGGCATGGACGGACGAGCACCCCCAAGAGACAATCCTCAGTTTTGCCAGCGGTGGCCCTAAAAATTACGGTTACTGATACCGAGACCAACAAGGCCAACTCCATACCAAATGCAAAGTCAAAGGATTGACACTGAATTATCGAGCCAGTCAAGTGGTGAACTTTGAGGTCTTGAAAAATGCTTTACAGTCTGGACAAGCTCAAGACTTTCGAGTGAAAACTTTAAAACCCACACAAAATTATGCGTTTGCCAAACCACTAAATCGTCAATCGCCCTTTAGAAAAAGTCTATCAAATTGTCTACCAGAAACGAGTGCGACTTCCAGACCACACCACTTTGCCGCACGGACATGCCGATCTTCAGTATAAAAAAGGGACAACTTCCAAGACCAACAATTCAATGTGACTACAAACGTTGACCGAGCAAGAAGAAGAAGATGAGTACTAATTCCACACATCAACCGAGTGAGGAACTCACTGTGAACTTCCAGTTCAATGTGGAGACCAGTACACAGACACCGATACTGACGAACTCGACAGTCAACAAGTGATCGAGACCGATGCGGTGCTTTGCGATGAGACGGATGCTGTATGCTTTGACATCAGCGATGCAGCACGACCTTACCGCTCCTCTGGGACCATCGAAAGCGATGCCGTTCGTGTATCTTACCACCCCACTAGCGAACGCGATGCAGCACGACCTTACCGCTCCTCTGGGACCATCGAAAGCGATGCCGTTCGTGTGCCTTACCGCCCCACTAGCGAAAGCGATGCAGCACGACGCCCTTTCTTCTTTACTGGTCAATGTGATGCTAAGCCTGTACCTACCTGTGGATGCCATCAATACATGGGCAAAGAATTAACATTGCCTGTGACTTTGCCTAGCTATTGTGACTTTGAAAGTCGATTCCAGACGTTCAAAGATAAATGGCCTAAATATCTGCAAGGACCTACTTTCAAAGCATTAGCCAGAGCTGGATGTGTCTACTTGGGAGAAGGTGATAAAGTTCAGTGTTTCAGTTGCGGTGTGTGGCGGTGCACTATCCTCGTTACAAGGTGTCCACTTTATTTGGTTGGTTATCGTTATCTAGAGGATGATCGACCTCGGTGTTATTGCCCGGATCGAATAAATAATAATATAAATTATGAAATTTATAGATGGAATAAATAGAGATCTGAGCAGATATATAGAACAGAATAACACGAGCCCCGTACATGAAATATAACAATTTAATCAATTACATAAACAAACTGGGAAAATACATTACATTAGGAAGATACACTTATTTTTGAAATAAATCATTTACTGAATTTGAAAACGAATATACTTATGCAAATAGTCGATCTGTTTAAACGATAGAATTAGTTCATCATATAATCGAGTGTATAATCGAAGTCATTGTCCCTGCATAACAGCATAACCTGCGATGGACTGGTCTCTCCAACTTCAACGTTGCTGTTCTCTTTGTTCCTTCGCTTTTCCCTTCCTCGTTATCTGTATCTCGCCTCTGTCGGCCCTCAACTTTGTATGGGTAGGTGGATACGTGGATACGTAGGTACGTAGGTACGTGGATACGTAGGTACTTGGATACGTAGGTGGGTGGATGGAGCTATTTCCCCTTTCAAAATAAACAGAGAAGCAACCTAAATCTTCTGTCAGATATCCTACTGGGAATAGACCATTGCTCCACTCTCGTTATGTCAGATATCGTCCTATCGGAATTCAAACAGATACCAAAGGCTATCTGGTCCAGCCAACATGGCAGACCACAAACAAACTTAGTTTCATAAGATTAATGTACTTCCTAACGGCTATTTCATCACTGACTCACATTAACATCACACGAGACATAACAGTTCCGCTCTCGTCTCAATTATACAAATGAATGAATGAAATTCATCACATGGCTTAACTACGTTAATTTCAGCGAATACACACATTCAAGTCTTTAGCCTACATGAAATCTCACTTCATGGCTTAACAACGTTAATTTCAGTCAATACACACTCAAGTCTTTATCATACGTGAAATCATCTAAGATCGGTGAATTCACACTGATTCTCGTAACTCATATAAAATAAAGTAATGCATGAAATTCTTAGAATACATGATTCCTATAACAATCAAGACGACAAATTCCAATAATTCGTCAAACTTATATAAAGAAGATCATTGTACGAATTCAGATAAATGAACGCAAACACAGTTATACCCATATCAAGAAAATTGATCTACGAATTTAAACAAAGAAATTCATGCAAATATAAGCAATTAAATTCAAGCAAATAATTATATTGGTATCAACGAATTACATGAGATTGATGCAAATACCTTGTGCTTTCAAGCCTTGCTCGCTTTTACCGCCAGAATTGTGTCCGTCAACTTTCCAGACATCCGGTCCCTTGGATAATTGTTTTACGAGAGAATTTCTTCTAAATTCAATCTCGGAGTCTCCTATATTTTTACTCTTACAGAAAAAACGTAGACTGGCTAAATTTTGCGATGTGGCATATTAAAACCATGAAATTTCGTGTGGGAAGCACGCCCCTTATTCAGCGTAGCCAATCAGATTTAAACGGACCTACCGCCTTTGATAAATATGCGACAATTCGGTCAGCGTAACCTTCTAGATTTCGCGCTATTTAGGTAACTGATTCTGGACAATCTCAAAAGATAATGCTACGTCCAATAGCTTACAAATGGTTTCTGTACCCTCTCAACTCTGACATTTTCGATACCAAGATAGAAGCTAACCTTTTCTTTCCAATCTGTCTGACCGCTGTATAAACGAATGCTTAATTAAGAATCCATCTGGCCCACAACACGAACATTAAAACCATTGCAGTCTAGCGATTTAATATGGTACCGGTCCTCACAAATCTAATTAATGGTTCTCTGTCAAACTAAACTGTGCTTTACAGAAATCGACAGAAATTTGCACCATTACAGTGTGACACTTCACGAATGGGAGTATAAAGACCCAGCTTACTTGGAACATGCCAAATGGTCTCCGCTCTGTCAGTACCTGTCCAAGAAGTAATATGTCCTATACTTTAGAAGAGCACATTCATTGTTTGCCTCCGGAGCTGATAGAACGTATTTACCAAGAGTTGATCCAAATACAAGTGAAACGCAAAGAACAATTGCATCCTTTACGACATAGACTTTTTAACCATTGGTATCTGAATGGTATACAAGTCCTGATTAGTTTCAAAGTATTCAAATGATCAGACATTCATGAAGGACTAGATGACACCTTTAAAGATTTTGGACGGCACAACCTACAATGTGACACTGTTACACAGAATTCGATGGAACGTAGTTCAGGAAAATGTTACAAACTTAGAGGAATACAAAAAACTTTTAAAAGAAGTGTTACCTCAAGACAAAACGCCTTCACGCCGTCTGAGGTGTAGAAAGGTAATCACTGAATGTCTTGGATATCCTTTACCACCAGATTCCATTTGGCAATTGTGTGACTATATCATCAAAAAGAAAGACGTGCCTGTGAATGACTAGTTTAGAAGAGCACATTCAGAATCTGCCTTTTGAGCTGCGAGAGCGCATTTACAGAGAGTTTGTCAAGATACAAGTGAAACGCAAACTCAAAGTAATTTCTCGATTTTTAAACTATTGTTGTTTCCACAGTATAAGAAGACTGATTCTTGGGAGAAACTATCACAGATGCCTTGGGGTAGACTATCACCAAAGATACAAACCTTGTGAACCTGGATATAAAAGCTGACCATGCCAGGACCGTTGTCTTCACTCGTGGAACGAATTCCGTGGAAGGAAGTAAATGACAGTGTTCAGATTTTAGTGGATTACAGACAACTGATACACGAACTGTTTCCATTGAATTTTGGACGCTATCTGGTGTATGTGTTAGTGACTACTTTTCTTGGATTTCGTTTCCCAGGAAATTCGTTGTGGATTATTTTTGATGAACAGTATTCGTTGTGGACTATGAACGGTACATGCAACAAAGACATGACCATTCACACTTTATCGGTGCACGAAAGACAAATTGTGCTCAGAGTGTTGAGAATCGTGATGAAAACAAGTTGTGTACCGCCGTGTGAAGAAGACATTTGTCAAACTTTATCTACACTTCATACTTACCAAGAAGTGTGTATCGCTAGTTGGTTACTCCAACAACTTAACGATTGGAAAGATGTACGTGACTGGAAAAGTTTTGGTTTCGATGCTTGGCTACAAGAAGTGGCACACTATGCAAAGGATCTTGCCTGTCACTAATCATCCAAGACTAAAAAAGAACAAGTGAACTTAGAACCAAAGTCAAAAGTGACATTTTTTGCTTGATGTATTTTTTTTTTTATAGTTTTTTTGTTTTTGTTTTATTTTCGTGTTTCATGACATGTAAATATGTTTTGTTGTGGTGACACTTTTTGAAAAAAATATTAAACGTGTATGAAATGTATAAAATGTATTGTGTCTTTCATGTTCCTCTCAAAATTCTCCAGAACTCAGTCATGGCTGCATTCTCCTCTTTTTCCTCTGCCTCCTCTTCTGTTAAAGCGATTGACGAAAAGTTAGATCGTCATCCTTTTAACATGTTGATTGCTGGACCGAGTGGTTCAGGCAAAACCGAATTTGTCAAACGTTTGATCGAACACAAATCTCATGTGTTTGATCGACCCCATCAACGTATCGTGTGGTGTTACAAAGAGTAGCAATCGTCTTACACCTTACTTCAAGAAAGTCAAGGAGTAGCCATTTCTTTTGACGAAGGCATTCCTCGCAAAGACGATGGGATCGTGTCTGACTTGAGTCAAACACATCTGGTCATCTGCGATGACATGTTAGGAGAAGACGAAGAAGAAGTTAAACTTTGGTATACATGAAAAAGGACATCATCATAATGACAGTATCATTTACATTACTCAACATTTATTTCAACAAAGTAAAACCCATCGTACCATCAGTCTCAATGCTCATTATGTGGTGTTGTTTAAAAGTCCCAGAGACAAATCTCAAGTGCAAGTGTTAGCCAAACAGTTAGGCACTCATTGGCTGAATTATGCGTTCGACGATGCCACTCAAACACCTCATGCGTATTTACTCATCGATTTGAAACCCACCACTCCCGATTATTTGAGATTTCGTACCCAATTATTTCACCATTGGTGTCAAGAAGGAGGTCTTGTCATTTACACGTCCCCTTCGGCAACTCTCTGAAAGAAAAAAAAACAAACTAAAAAAACATCGACCACGTCATTTCTTTCCCACAGTCTACAAGATGACTTCCTTTCAATCTCATCCTCCAGCCAAGTTGATTCGTACCCTGTATGGCATCAGTCGCGAAAAAAATGCACAAGTCCGTGCCCGTTTGTTAGAAGCTAGTCTTAAAGACATTTTACGATAGTTTACTTTGACAGCACGTCAATTACTTCAAGGCATCATTCGCATCCCTCATCAAACCCAACGTTTTCTTGAAAAACATAAAAGTGCGTTGTCACAACTGGCAGATCCAAGAATCGATCCACACACTAAAAAACAAATCATTTTGACACCTGGTGGCAGTTGTTCTTTAGGAGGTGTCATGATTCGTTCTCTTTTGAAATGGGATCCTAATGCCCAAGCCAAAACCAAGAAGAAAAAGAAAAAAACAAAACAAATCCCCTCAAAGTCGGTCACGACGACACACCGCCACACACAAGAAAAAGAAAAGTCCGAAGAAGAAAATCCCTAAGAAGAAAAGCCCTTCCAAGAAAAAAAGCAACAACAACATCTCCTGCTGCCAGAAAGAGAGGTACTGCTGCTAGGACGCGCACGTACTCCCGAAAGCTACGCAGTGCGGTGACGTTGTCTCATCTTCGCCCTTCGTGATGATGCCTGCCAAACCTGATTTAAGACCCATTTTTCCTAATTTGATGCAAAAATGGAAACCCATTTCGAAAGTCACTTCTCCGGGGGCCTCTACTTCGTCTGCTCTGGCCACTTCGACTGCCGCTAAAAAAGTGGCCTCACCTAAAACCAAAGTCCAAGACAGAACAGGTGTGTTACAAAGTTTACTGAACTTATCCAAACAAGAACTTACACGATTTAGTCCATTGAAAACACCTCAACGTCGAGTGATGCCTGTCATGAGGTTGGTACGCCCTGCTGACCATCAGTGGAGACGTGTTCCAGTATAAAAAAATAAGTGTGACATCTGAGGGACCTCAGTTCTATTTTGTTCCTGAAACAAAGATGACCCCAAAAAGTGCACACCACCAAAACCCTAGTCGTCCAAAGAAAGCCAAAACAAAAAAGGACTTCCACCTCGTCTCGCTAAACATTGGGATGTGTTGTCCGTCCTGAATAAATTTAATCCTCCCGTGAGAAAACATCTCATTCAAACAATCCCGAAAGACATCATAGATACCGAATGTGAAGAAGAAAAAGAAGGGAAGACAGAAGTGAAAAAAGACATCAAGAAAAAACCAACACTTCACAACAAACTCCTGTCGCTCGTCGGACATGTCAAGCGTCGTCCAAACCTCCCCTACCCCACGATTCCAAAAGTAGTATCGAACAGTGGATGACTTATTGAGCAGTAAAAAAACATGGATACACTTTTAGCCAGCATTTACTACAATCCTGCACATGCTGCTGGTTACAGAGGAGTTCATAAATTGTATCGGGCAGCTAAAAGCAAATTGAAAAGTGTACGTTTGCCAGAAGTACGACAACGGTTGCAAGAACAATCGACGTACACGTTACACAAACCCATTCGATAAAAATTTCCCAGACGTCAAACCAAAGTGGTTGGCATCGATAGTCAGTGGCAAGCAGATTTAACTGATGTCTCTCATTTGGCAGCGTACAATCGAGGTTACAAATATTTGTTTTGTGTCATTGGCGTGTTTTTAAATTAGCTTGGGTCGTTCCTTTGACTTCTAAAAGCAGTGCCGAGTTAGTACGCTTTAAGACTGGCGTTGAAACAAAGTGGTCGTCACCCTTTACGATGGCAAACAGACAAAGGTACCGAATTTCTAAACCAAGCTTTTCAAAAAGAATTGAAACAACGGCACATTCATTTTTTACCACTGAAAATCCTGAAACCAAAGTTAGTGTCATGGAACGTTTTTAAGAGATTTGAAAGAACGCATGTGGAAATATTTTACACATTAACACACTCTCAAGTACATCGACGTATTACCACGTCTGGTCATAGCTTACAATCAATCGTAACATCGTAGCATCAGATGAGCCCCCGAAGAAGTCACCCCTGAAAACGAAGTGAGGGTGTTTGATTGATTGTTTGGTACACCCAAGATTGGACACAAGAAAGCAGTGGTGCTCAAGACTGGAGATTGACAAAGGTATTTTTTACCTAACTCGACTACCGAATTGTTTCGTGTGACTGGACAAGTTCGTGGACGTGACCCTCCTGTCTATAAATTGGAAGACATGCACGGAGAAGCGATAATAGGAATTTTTTACTTGCCTGAGTTACAACGAGTGACCAAAAAAAAGACGACTTGTACGATATCGAAAGCATTTTTGGACGAAGAACTCGTAAAGTGGGTAAACGTCGTGTGGAAGAAGTCAAAGTGCGTTGGAAAGGATATCCTCCTATATTTTATTCTTGGATTGCCGCTTCCCAAGTCGTCCACTATAAAAAGAAAAAGTGACCAACATGCCGTTCAAACACAGCAGCTACCTCTCCTTCACAGAGTTGCCCTCTTCAAGAATTACAAAAACAACCTTTGTGGGTGTGGTGCGGAAAACGTGTGCCTAAAAATCAAATCGTCTTTTTCTGCCAGATCTTTTTGGTGTATTGTGTCATCGGAGCAGCGATTGCCAATTTGAGTTTGCAACAAGGTGACAAACAATTGTGGACCATTTTACAACATCGGTTATATTCTGCCTTGTCCTTCCTTGAAATATACGATGGACAGTAACAACAACAACAACCACAACGGAACGGTACGGCCAACGCCAGTCATCTTTCTTCTAGTCACAACAACAACAGTAGAACTCTTTTGGAACATTTTGAACATCATTCTCCTTTGACCACGAGTGACTCCTCGGACACCAGAGCCCTCGAACTATGAATAACCAATTTTATTTAACTTTACCCAGTGACAGTTCTATGGATGTGTTTCCCAACAATACCTATGTTGTTTCACGGCCAAATTACCTCCGTTCATACAATTGGATCACGATGCTCATTGGGAAGTGGCATTGGTAGAAATCATTCATCGTACGCAAGCCATGAATATCAGCAAAGGTCAAAACACTTTCATCGTCGAAATCCTGAACGAGCATTTACGAATCCAAAAGACCAATACCTGCCAATCCTCAATTAAGTATCTATCACATGAGAATTCCTGTGGGGTATTATTTTAATGCTCGACATTTGGTGGACACCATTGCGGCTATCATTAAGGACCACTTTGGCAAAGTCTTAGACAAAACCAAGAAAAGTGCCCTGATTGAGTATCATGCCATTGCTCATCGTCTTAAAATGCATTTTTCGGACGCCAAAAATATTGTCCATCACTTTTTCTCCTGAGTTGTTTGATATGTTGGGTGGAAACACAAAACTAGCTCTTACCAACGACATCAACAACAGCGATCGATTTTACAAGTATTTTCGCTACCCTGTCGAACTGAACGAAGGACTGAATTTATTGTTTGTGTACTCCGATGTGGTGGAGTGCAACGTGGTGGAAAATACAGCCGCTCCGTTACTGAGAGTCATTCCTTTCAAAGCGGATTCTGCGCACGAGGAAGGTGGAAACACGTATCACGTTCACCGTGAATTTGTACATCTTCATTATCTTCATGTCAGTAAATCGTATTTTGACAGTGTCAACATTAGTATAAAAGGAGAACTGAGACAAAATATTATATTCACTAAAGGAAAAGTCACGGTGAAACTACATTTTCGAAAAAGATTCTCCAGTGAATTGTAACACATGATGTATCCTGTGTACCGAGGAGTTGCTCGACAACTAGGACATGGTTTAGGAGATATGTTAAAATCCGCTTTTCGTACTGTAGCCCCCATCTTGAAACCCATGGTGACTCGAGGATTTCATGCCTTAAAAGATGCCGCTTTGACGCAAGGAAAGAATTTCTTCAAAACGTCCTCATCGACAAACAAAATCCTAAAGAAGCCTTTATGAGAGCAGGAAAAAATGTGTTGCTGCAAACTGGAAAAGATCTTTTGGGTCGCCGAGATACCCCTATAAACTAGCTTCACACTTCTGGCCCTAGCATTACTTCTTCATCAACGCCACAGCAAGGACAAGGCAGAAAGAGACGTCGAAACCCCTTCAGAACTCATAAACACGGTGTTCAGAAAAAGAATAAGAAAAGAAGAACTGTCAGAAATTAGACGCGTTTGATTACTAACTGACAGAAAAAAATGATGCACTGAGATTCTTGCGAATGTACCAAGTCAGAACTGGATCTCTTTGCCATGCCACCTACCATGATGACGATGCAAGAATCTCAATGGGTAAAATTTCATCCTGTATCGTCTTTGACGACTTCAGCCCCAATCGAATTTGAAATCAAAGGACAAACCGAAGATTACATCGATCTGAATAGCAATCACTTGTACCTGAAACTCAAAGTGATAAAAACGGACAACACCAATCCTGGAGCCGATGCCAGAGTAGCTCCCGTTAATAATTTCATGCGTTCGTTGTTCAGCGAAGTGGATTTGTACTTGAATAACAAACTGGTCAGCAGCAGCATGGATACTTTCCCTTACCGTGCTTACTTGGAAAATCTCTTGACGTACGGAAAAGAAGCCACGAACACCCATCTGGATGCTTCAGTGGTATGGAAACCTGACACCCTGGATGCCTTCAACGACACAGAGTTGACTGCAGATGACAATTATCACAATGTGGGATTTAACGAGCGTCGAAAGAAAATCAAACAATGGATCGGAAAAGTTCAACAATACAGCCGTGACTGCAGATGACGATCCTCACAATGTGGGATTTAACAACCGTCGAAAGAAAATCAGACAAGGGCAAACGTTAGAACTGATGGATCGTTTGCATTTGGACATGTGGTTTCAAGAGAAGTATTTGTTGAACGGAGTGGATGTACGCCTGAGACTGAATCGCAGTAGTACCGTCTTCCATTTGATGGCTAATTCAAACGAGTACAAAACCATCATCGAAGAAGCCAGACTTTACCTGCGCCGTGTAGAAGTGTTACCTGAAGTAGCCAACGACAGCAGTCAAACTTTGAGCAGAACCACTACCAAGTATACTGTGCGACGAGTGGAAGTGAAAACGTTTACCATTGCCTCTGGACTCCGATCCAAAGTCGAAGATCACGTGTTCCAAGGACAGCTCCCCAAACTCATTGGCATCGTCAGTAATGCAGCCCTCAACGGAGCCATCGATCAAAATCCTTTCGACTTTCAACACTTCATTGTGTCCAAGATAGAAGTCACTCGAGATGGCCAGACGTTGTGTACCAGACCTTTTGAACCTAACTTTGTCCAGAAAAATTACCTGAGATCTTACTTGACTCTGTTTGAAGCCACAGGACAGTTAGCATCAACAGCAGCCACGGTATTTTGTACGAGGATTATGCAGGAGGATATGTTTGTGGGGATTTGATTTCACTCCCGACCAAGGCATCGACGAGGGACATTTCCATCCTATAAAATCAGGCCAACTTCGTGTGGAACTTCAATTTGCACTGGCTCTGGCTAACACAGTAAACGTCATCTTGTATGCAGAATTTGACAATACTCTGGAAATCAACAGTTTGAGAGAAGTGATTCTAGACTATTAGAAGAAAAAAGATGCAACACGAAGAACCTATGAAGATAGAAGATGAAGGATTGTGTGATCTTGAACCAAAAGAAGAAAAAGAGACAGTGATGATGTCAAGATGACCAGAACAAGAACAACATTTAGTCTCCTGTTTTGCTACGGACTTGGCTGGAAGAATTACAGATCTGGCTAGAGAACATTGTTATGGATGTCAAATCAATCATCCGAGTCAGAAACAACACGTCAAATGTATGATGATGAGTGCAGAAGAAAAATTGGAAGAATATCTGGATGAGGCATGGTCTCTGATTTCAGAAGAAAAGGTGTTGAGAAAGTGGTATAAAGACTTGCAGGATCGTTCGTTACCTCCATTAACTTCTCTGAACACCCAACGCATCGAAGCTCTCTTGCGACAGAGTACAGAGACTACCCGTGGTTCATCGACTAACTTGAGAAGACATATTCAAGCAAAAAGTCAGGTGTGAATTGATGACTTATCATTACCTGCGAAAAAGAAATGGATAAGTGGGAACTTCATTACCTGTTCACTCACAGTTCGTACACCGCTTCTTGGAATCCTGTGGTGTGTGCTAAAGATGAACTTCCACATCGCAAACCTAAAGACGTTCAAGCCTATGTCATCAATACCGATGACAGTCATCGACCAAGAACCCATTGGGTGGCAGTGTACTTTCCCAACGATCACAGTGTGGAGTATTTGGATGCTTACGGATTACCTCCTTTGGAAGACGACACCATTGACTTTATGAGAAGAAATGCTGTCTCCACTCGATTCAATAATGTGAGATTACAAGGATCAGTTTCTATGGTGTGTGGACAATATTGTGTATATTTTCTTCATCAACGCAGTCTTGGATTTCCCTTAGAACATTTTGTGACTTGTTATGATAGGGAGTACGCTAGAAACGATGCTAAAATAGAAAGATGGTTTTGTGAACATTATGGTTATCTCTTGTCTTTAGCTCAGAAACGTAGTGTGCATCGAGTGCAACATGACTTAGAACAGTGGAAGTTAAGTTTGGCTTCACAACGTTGTCAACTCTGTAAATACGTTCATGTTTAAAAAATGTTTGTATTTTGTGTTAGAGAAGCTTCTTCTTGTTTAATAAAAATATGTTGATTTTTTAAAAGAAATGATGTTGTGTTCTTTATGGATTGAAAAAAATGGAATGTATATGCTCTTTCACCCTCTCTCTATCGATCTGAGGTACCTACTCTTTCACATTTCTCTCTATCGATCTGGGTCCTGTTTTCCATCGCGCCCGCGCTTCCATCATATAAATCGGTGCGTTTGCCAGTCGGGTCACTCTTGCTAACTCGTCAACACCTCAACATCACTGAGAAGATTAGTAAACTGAATGAAGCGATGGTGAACATGCATCGGGTTAGACATAACTTGATTCAGAAGACCCCAGTGCGACCTGCGGTGAAACGTGGCCGTCATGCCAGAAGTTAAACTTCTCACCAAACACCCCCAACGGTCCTTTTCAGGGCCACCCACGTCTCTTAGAAAAGATTACTCCCTGATTGCCTAAAAAAAATATTTGTGTGTTTGTATGTTGAATGTATGTTTGTGTCTGTCTTTGTCTTTTTTCCAAAACCAAAAAAGCCCCTTTCCTTTGTGTGTTTGTATAGAGTGTGTCTATAAACACTCCTTTACCCTTGCTATCTTAAAAGAGTGTTTCTTTTAGGTTCGCGCACTTGGTGTTTTGTGTTTTTTTTATGTGTGTGGATTGTCATTCCATTCAGCATTTCACATTCCAAGCATTCACATTCAGGCAGCAGCAGGTGGAGCAGAGCAGACGTGTGGCAGACGTGCTAACCGGTAGAGGGAGACACAGTGGACGAGGAGGGGATGAGGCAGTCTTGGTCAGCCTAGCAGCAGCTATGGAACACCCAACTACAACTAAAAGAAGTATGGAAGTATGGGGCCAAGCTGCTGTGCTGGCCAATGGATTAAATGTCGACCTACCCCCCCCCCCCCCACCAACAGCCGACCACATGGAGCAGCATGTTAAGCATGGCGAGCTACCAAGGGGGCGCTGCGTTAAAGAGAGAGCTGGTACAGCAGGTAGACAGAGCTTCTCTACCGGGGACCACCTGCTGTTAACAATAGTCCTTTTAAGGGCTAAAAAGTCCTTCTAAGGGCTAAGATATTGCCTGAATCAATGGGGTTTTCAATTTGTCTTTTTTCGAAAACCCCTTTTGATTATACTCTTTTAAAACTCAAATTTGATCATTTTCGAACCACCGTCTAAAAAAATTAAAACTCACAATTGTAGTGTGCGTGATACGAAAAAGATATGAGTAATTCTTACTCAAAGATTGGTATTGTTTTTTGAAAATAATATGTACACCTTGTACACAACATTTTTCTTAAAAACTGGAATATTCGCGTTAAATGGAAAATTCTTTGAAACTCGAAGTATTGTCATAATTGAACAAATGGCTAACACTTTATTGGTATTAGGGACAGTCCGACTTAGTTTAACTGAGCAGAATTTGATCATGTATATACGTTACTGGCATTTCAGCTTCCGTCACGCTTCGCGCTTTCTCTAGCCTAGTCCATGCCGCCTGCCACTCCTGACTGAGACCTTGAAGCACCTATATACCTGTAAACACTGTGGTTCTAGTCCTATGTACAGGTATAAACACACCTCACAATATCATGCCTTCAATGAACCCCCTTTGTGGGGAAACCATGCATTGATGGTGGGGTGTGTTAAATGTACACACTCTCCAATAGCGCGCATTCAATTTAACCCCCTTAAGTGTGGGGAACCATGCTGCACTGGAGGGGTGTACTCAGTACAGTGTCAGGTGTGTTGCGAACTGTTAACACACCTGACTAAATATAGTGTGTTTAATCACACATTTAATCCCCCTAAGCACGCTGTGGGGGTATATAGTCGTACATGCCCGAAGGGCGAAAACGACTTTAATTCAGGAATCATCATGTGTGGATTGTATTTCTGGTGTAAGAGATGTTTTTCTTCACGTCCGTGCTTTAAGTATATAAAGAGGTACGTTCCCCAGTCGGGCTACCCGCGTTGACTTCTCAAGAAAGAAGATGATTAGTAGTAGGATCCAGACACTGATGGGACTTCAGGTACACCTGGAGTATGTTCGTCGCCTCATGGACGAACTGGTCATGGAGAAATCGGAGGAAGAAGCAGCTCTAGAGAACCAGAGGAAGAAGGAAGAAGAGGAGAAGAAGATGGTGCTGCCTCATCTCATGATGAGACCGACCTGTGATGTGAAACCTATGGTGAGGACACCATCGCTGCAACCACAGCAGCAGAGACCACAGCCACAGCCACAACCACAGCAACCTCCACAACAGTATCCTTTTCCATCTCCAGCAATCCCTGGCGTGGAGATCGATGGAGTGGAAGATGTGCGCCTTTTGGTGCTAAACCTGGGAGGTGCGAGCATCTCTAGGTGTACCAAAACCAAACGTTCCTTTCCAGAGCTACCCCAATTGCTAAGAAAATAATTCTTATTTGCCTAAAAAATGTTGTGTTTGTATGTTGGGTGTATGTTTGTGTCTGTCTTTTTAAAAAACAATAAATCCCTTTATCTCTAAATAATTTGTATGTATGGTGTATGTTTGTATAGAGTATGTTTGGTGAATGTCTTTTTTTTTTTAAAAATCCCTTTCCCTTCTAAAAAAAAACGTGTTGGGTGTATGTTTGTATAGAGTGTGTTTATCAACACTCCCTTACTCTTGTGTAAAAAAAATTTTAAAAAGTGTTTCTTTTTTTGGAAGGATATTTTCCTTCACGTCCGTGCTTCCAGCATATAAAGCGACGCATTCACCATTTGCGCCATTCATCGTCATCTGAAAAGAAGACAAGAATGACAACAGTCGAGAATTTGCAGGAAGCCTGGGATGTGATGGTGGGGATAGAGTCCCTGTTAGAAAAGATAGAGTACTATTGCAGTTACCCAGTCACCCTACACTATGTGACAAGGCAAGTGTCAGCCCTGAAAACAGCCAGGACAATTGTCCATGAAGTCATGGAGGAGGAAGCTACGAAATTGAAGGCAACCTCGGTAGTTAAACCCTGTCGAGTGGGGACATTAAAGGAAGCGCTAGATTGGATGGCAGGGGTGAAGTATTTTCTCCAACAGATAGAGGACTGCATAGATTGGTATCACCCACCCCTCAGCAGTGTGAGAAGGGAAGCAGCTGCCTTGAACATAGCTCAGAACCTTGTCAGAAAAGTGATGAAAGAAGTGGCCAAAATCAAGTCTACCTGGGCTATGGAGAGAAAAGACAAAGAACAGAATAATAAACAACAAGACTTCCATCGCCTCAACGAGAACTGGATGAAGATCCAAGAAAAGTTCAGGAGATTGGGCCATCCCGACTGGATCCCTGATCCACTTAAGATGAAGAAGTTTCACATTCTAGGCTTCCTGAAGAAATTGTGGTCAGGGAGGAAAAATTAAAAACAAACGGCCCTATTTCTGGGCCACCCACATCTCTTAGAAAAGAACATTCAAAACTTGCCAATGGTATTTCTATGTTTTTATGTTTGTCTATGTGTCTATTCTGTCCTTATAAAATATTGCTGTCCCCCAAGTGCCCTCTCCATGTTCATTTTTCGTTGTCCCCCAAGTGCCCTCTCCATGTTCATTTCCCATTGTCCCCCAAGTGCCCCACTCTCCATGCTAATTTCCCATTGTCCCTCAAGTGCCCCACTCTCCATTTTCATTTCCCATTGTCCCCCAAGTGTCCCACTCTCCATGTTAATTTCCCATTGTCCCCCAAGTGCCATCTCCATGTTAATTTCCCATTGTCCCCCAAGTGCTCCACTCTCCATGTTAATTTCCCATTGTCCCTATTTACCCCCACATTACTACTATCAGGACTCTTTTCATAACCACTAAGCTACAAGCTTTAACCCCTAAGCTTTAAGCTAGATTGCTCAAAGCCCAAGGTAGAATGCTCAAACCCTAAGCTAGAATGCTCAAAAATTAAGCTAGAATGATCAACCCTTAAGCTAGAATGCTCAAACCCCAAGCTACATACATGTGTATATGTGTACATACATAAACACATATATACATATACACATACATACATACGTTCAACAGAATTGATATCTCATGAATTTAGAAACACTTAGTTTTTTTTATAAATTACATTTGTTTGAATTAATTTTCTTTCAAAATATTTTTTTAAGTGTACAGGTTCAATGTTCTATCCAAAAAAAAACTGCATCAAACGTGGAGCAATTATGTTTTCTCTATTATCTTATTGCTTTTGTTGAAGCAGAGTACTTTTATTATTGGTAAAGATGATGACGATGATGATGATGATGTTTTCAGTGACGAAGATGGCGGATGTTAATCGTTTTGCTGGAGAGAAAGTTTACTGTAAAACTGACGTTCAAGTATGTTTTGTTAAAGATTTCAAAATATTCTATTGTTGTTCAGTATGAATTTGCTACTTATCTTTTATAGCAATCTACACCCTGATCGAAAGATTGTTGTACCTAATATTTATGAATATCGATGCAAATAATGAATATCGATGCAAATAATGTATATCGATGCAAATAATGTATATCGATGCAAATGATGACTATCAAAGCAAATGATGACTGATAAGTTTCTCTCAATTTTTATTTCCAAATACTACATATCTACGTTGTTTGTTATGCATTCTATAAGTGCTATATATTCAACATATTCACAACACAATTAGTCACTACATATAAGTTATTTTTTCTCATATGCTACCTGCGTGTAGCTTGAGATTTAAATAAACAAAAGAGGCATTTTTATGTACTGTTCTGTTCTGTATTTAGTACAAGCACTGACGGTAATTGGTATTAGCAGTGATTGCTCACCAATTCAGATATAGGGTATGAATAAATAAAAAAAACCACTAAATAATAATAATAATAATAATAGTTTTATTTTCTGAGGATAATACATTTGGCTCTGAATCAATCAACCAATCTTACATGTAGTCCTCAATAATATAATATTGTTACGACTCTATGGTCTAGAAAAATGTAACAGAAAGAAAGTGAAACCAACAATTCAAGTAAAAATCAACAAGCAATTTATTTCTAGATAATTAAAATGAAAAATCAAAAAGACACTTACAGTAATGTGTATTAAAATCCAAATAATCCAATAAGAATTAGTGTTCTAATCACAAGTCCTAAATATAGAATGTTCCGAATTCACGGCTGTATCCTTGAATGTTGTGATGTGCCAATGGTCTTCAAAGTCCTGATGAACTAGTAGTCTTTAATGTGCTGATGTCAAAATGAAGTACTCCAAAATATCTCTGAATAACTTCATATAAATTCCAAAATCATCAATTAAAAATCCAAAATCCAAAAGTTTATGAGCACTGTTATAATATAATGAATATTTTAAATAATTCCTCTCTTAGAATTTGGAATGACTTTCCACAACTGTAATAGCTCTTTACAAGACTGATAGTAATGTCGAAACTGAAAAACTGTCCACTAAACATGGTATATATAAAGATTGGTCACATGACAGAATATTCTAAAATAATAAATGTACGTGTGACCATTGACAGGTAACTCCTAAGGTATTTCCAGTTTTATCAGTAAACAAAATCAACCTTGACCTCAAATTTGGTAAACATTTTTTTATCAAAACTATCCTTTAGCTCAAATCTGAAGTAAACAAACTAATTCAAGGACACTAGTTAAACATGTTTTTTTCTTCTTCTGATAAACAACATTAAGATTTAAGCAAATATTAAAGTCAAGAAACATTTATAATTTCCTAAAATATCTATAATATTATATAAACATCATACATAACAATATTAAAACCATGAATGCGACATATCCGTACAAATATAACTCTTTTCTTACTACAGTGTCTGACACACTCACATGTAATCATAATATATATATATACACATACATACATACATACATACATACATACATACATACATACATACATACATACATACATACATACATACATACATACATACATACATACATACATACATACATACATACATACATACATACATACATACATACATACATACATACATACATACATACATACATTGTTACGACTCTATGGTCTAAGAAAAATGTAACAGAAAGAAAGTGAAACCAACAATTCAAGTAAAAAATCAACAAGCAATTTATTACTTGATAATTAAAATGAAAAATCAAAAAGTCACTTACAGTAATGTGTTTTGAAATCCTAATAATCCAATAAGAATGATTGTTCTAATCACAAGTCCTAAATATAGAATGTTCCGAATTCACGGCTGTGTCCTTGAATGTTATGATGTGCCAATGGTCTCCAAAGTCCTGATGTACTAGTAATCTTGATGTGCTGATGTCAAAATGAAGTATTCCAAAATCTCTGAATAAGTTCACTTAAATTCCAAAATCATCAATTAAAAATCCAAAATCCAAAAGTTTATGAGCACTGTTATAATCCAATGAATATTTAAAATAATTCCTCTATTAGAATTTGGAATGAATTTTCACAACTGTAATAGCTCTTTACAAGACTGATGGTAATGTCAAAACTGAAAAAATGTCCACCAAACATGGCATATATAAAGATTGGTCACATGACAGAATGTTCTAGAATATGAGTCATCTTAATGGAATTCTAACTGTAAACAAAATTCAACCTTGACCTTCAAATTGAGAAAACATATTGATCAAAACAACCTAATTCAAGGACACTAGTTAAACATGCTTTTTGCTGATAACATTAAGATTTAAGCAAATATTAAAGTGAAGAAACATTTATAATTTCCTAAAATATTAATAATATTATATAAACATCATACATAACACCTCCCCTCATAAAGAAAAAGAAAGATTTATGTAATAAAGCTTTCTTTTGAATATACATCTAATACTATAATAACTAAAATTACATAAGAACATGTTTTATGATACTGGACTTAATTACATCAAGCAATATTACATTTCTAGGCACGTGAGAGTGCATCTGCAATCACATTGTCTTTTCCCCTGATGTGTTTGATGTCAATGTTATATTCCTGCAATATCAAACTCCATCTCAACAATCTCCGATTTCTATCTTTCATTTTGTTGATGAAAGTAAGGGGATTGTGATCACTGTACACAATAATTGGAGAAAGAGCTGAGGTGACATACACTTCAAAATGCTGTAAAGCCAATATCAAAGCCAAACATTCCTTCTCAATTGTGGAATAATTTTTCTGGTGCTTGTTTAGTTTTTTAGAAAAATAACACACAGGGTGATCCACACCACTTTTGTCTTCCTGAATCAATACTCCACCAACCCCTACATCACTTGCATCAACAGATAATTTAAATGATTGGCTAAAATTAGGTGCAGAAAGAACTGGTGCATTCTTAAGCATGGCCTTTAACTTGTCAAAAGATTCCTGACACTTGTCAGACCAATGAAATTTGGTTTTCTTACTCAATAAACTTGTCAAAGGGTCAGCAATTTTGGAAAAATTGGAACAAAATTTCCGATAATATCCAGCCATACCTAGAAATCGCATCAGTTGCTTTTTACAAATTGGAACTTGAAATTCAGAGATAGCTTTGACCTTAGCTTCTATAGGTTTAACTTGACCTTGTCCCACAATATGTCCTAAAAATGTGACACAAGCATGGCAAAACTCACTTTTGCTCAAATTAATTGTCAGATTCGCATCGCTGAGTCGATCAAAGAATTTTCGAATGGTTTCCAAATGATCTTCCCAGGTGTTGTTGTAGATAATGACGTCATCGATATAAGCGTCACAATTATCAAGACCAAATGTTATCATGTTCATCAGACGTTGAAACGTTGCAGGCGAATTTTTCATTCCAAACGGCATGACTTTATATTGATAAAGTCCATCTGGAGTTGCAAATGCTGAAATTTCTTTTGCCCTTTCCGTCAGTGGAATTTGCCAGAATCCTTTTAAAAGGTCAAACTTGGTGACATATTCCGCATTTCCAATTTTATCAATGCAATCGTCCATTCTTGGGATTGGAAATGAATCAGTTTTGGTGACACTGTTGACTTTTCTATAGTCAGTACACATACGGAATGTATTATCTGGCTTGGGAACAAGAATACATGGTGAACTCCAGTTACTTTTACTTGGTTCTATGAAATCATTCTCCAGTAAATACTGAATTTCTTTCTTCAGATAGTTCTGTTTGAGAGGATTCATCCTATAAGGATGCTGTTTCACAGGCGCAGAATCTACAATGTCAACGTCATGATAAATTTTATTTGTTCGTGTTGGAACATCAGGAAACAAGTGCTCATAGTCATGTAATAGCTGTTTTAGTTCATTTCTTTCCTGTTGTTGTAGATGTGAAAGTTTCTGGTCTAGGTTGTTCAATATTTCTGAATTCCGAAGATTGGTTATACCAGAGTCACTATAGTCTGATTGTATTCCATCGTTGATATCTTCACTGTGTGGGACAGGTACAACTAAATTAACTAAATAATTAGCTGAGCTATCTCTGTCAAAATATTCCTTTAACATATTTATATGACAAAGTTGTTTCTGTTTCCGTCTCCCAGGAGTGTTAATGATATAATTTAAGTCATTTACTTTCTTTTCAACGGTATAAGGACCATAAAATTTAGCCTGAAGAGGATTTTGAGTTATGGGCAAGAGAGCCAGAACTTTGTCACCAGGTTTAAAACTCCTTTCCTGTGAATTTCTGTCATACCTTAATTTCATTTTTGACTGAGTAGTGTGAAGATTAGTTCTTGCTACTTCACAGGCCTTTGACAACTTGTATTTGAAATCAGAAACATAATCAAGAAGATTAATCTTTGAATCTTCATTTGAAAGAAGTTTCTCTTTCAATAATTTCAATGGTCCACGGACAGTATGACCAAAAACTAGTTCAAAGGGACTAAAACCCAACGACTCTTGAACTGATTCCCTAACAGCAAACAACAACAAATGAACACCCTCATCCCAATCCTTTTCTGTATCAAAGCAATATGATCGAATCATATTCTTCAAAGTTTGATGAAATCTTTCCAAAGCACCTTGACTTTCAGGGTGATAGGCAGAAGATTTAAACTGTTGGATGCCTAATTCATGCATAACTTGTTGGAAAATTCCAGACATAAAATTTGACCCTTGATCTGACTGGACAGATTTGGGAAGGCCAACAAGTGTAAAAAACTTCACCAAAGCTTTCACAATAGTTTTAGTTTTTATATTTCTCAGAGGAATTGCCTCTGGAAATCTTGTAGATGCACACATGATGGTCAACAAGTATTGGTTGCCTGACTTGGTTTTAGGTAAAGGACCAACACAGTCTACTATTATTCTACTAAATGGTTCATCAAATGCAGGAATAGGTTGCAGATGAGCCTTAGGTATCTTCTGATTGGGTTTTCCTACCATTTGACAAGTGTGACAAGATCTGCAGTATTTAGAAATATCACTTTTGAGTTTCGGCCAATAAAAATGATTCAAGATCTTGTGATAAGTCTTACGGACTCCTAAATGACCAGCCAAAGGAGTTTCATGGGCTAAATTAAGAATTTCCTGTCGGTATGACTTAGGAACAACAATTTGATAGCTCACTGACCACTCGTCACCAGCGGGTACATCAGGTGGTCTCCATTTCCTCATAAGGACCCCATTTTTCACAAAGTAACACACTGGAACTTGTGTGGCTTCAGTTTCACTAATAGCCCTCTGAAACAAACAAGATATCTCGGGATCTTGCTCCTGTTCAACGACAAGGGATTGTCGTTTGTCATCCTGATTAGAACAAAGAGAATGAGTTGCCAAAAGAGGATCACTGTGATCAATACCATTTGATTGATCAATACCTGAGGAAAAAGTGACCTCATCAAAAGACTGACCAATACATGTGTCAGCTAAAGGAATAATATCCTGATCAACATCACTCTCAAGAGCTCTTTTTGCCATAGCTCTAGTAACTGCACAAGCAGGGTACAAATCAGGGATTTCAGTTTCGACAGGATCAACTTTCTTGGCTGAGCACCACCTATCAAATAATTGTTCTTTATCCCTTGCAAATTCGACATGAGTTTGTCCAGTTTCTTTTCTACAATTCCTAAACCTTTGTCGATATGCCTCTGGTACCAACTCATAAGCTTTCAAGATGTACTCCTTAACCACATCATAATCAATGCTTTGTTGTACTGACAGTGAAGTGTAGACTTCACGAGCTTTGCCAATAAGTACACTTTGTAATAACAAAGTCCAATGCTTTCTGGGCCATTTCAAGTTTTCAGCTATTTTCTCGAAATGAAGAAAGTATTTATCTACTTCTTTTTCCTGAAAAGGGGGTACTAACCTAATATATCTAGTAACATCAAAACCTGAACTTGTTTTTAAAGGAGTGGAGTGTGCTCTGTTTGCCAGTTCTAATTCTCTTAATTTAAATTGCATTTCCCTTTCTTCTCTTTGCATCTGCATCTGTCTCTCCTCTTTCTCTCTCTCCCTCTCCATCTGCTTTTGCCTCTCTTCTTTCTGCATTTGTATCTGCCTCTCTTCTTTCTCTCTCTCCATCTGTATCTGCCTCTCTTCTTTCTCTCTCTCCATCTGCCTCTCTTCTTTTTCTCTCTCTCTCTCTGAATCTGAAGCTTTGCTAACTCTAAATCCATCTGGTTCTTTAACTCTAATTCCCTTAATGTCCTGTCAGAACCAGATACAGGTTTTCTCTTCAAACTTAAAGCACTATTTTCAAAAATTCCCTTTCCTACTAAATACTGAATTAAAATAATCTTTATCTCCTGTTTTGTCAATGATAATTTTGCCTCAGATAGACTGTATTTTCTGGCAAGCTCGAGCAACTCATCCTTTCTCATGCAGTCTAACCCCTCCTGGGTAGGTTTTGAAATGAAATTCTGAACATTAGATGCCATAGTAAATGCTTGCTGGTTTCAGACAAAAATATTTCTCTATTAAAATCTTTGCCAAAGACAAAAAAAAAAAATTCAGACACAAAATCAATATGAATTTCAAAGATAAATTTAATATCTCTAATATGCTTTAAAGAAATTCAAATCCCAGAAGACGAGCCCCCAATTTCTGTTACGACTCTATGGTCTAAGAAAAATGTAACAGAAAGAAAGTGAAACCAACAAATCGAGTAAAAAATCAACAAGCAATTTATTACTTGATAATTAAAATGAAAAATCAAAAAGTCACTTACAGTAATGTGTTTTGAAATCCTAATAATCCAATAAGAATGATTGTTCTAATCACAAGTCCTAAATATAGAATGTTCCGAATTCACGGCTGTGTCCTTGAATGTTATTATGTGCCAATGGTCTCCAAAGTCCTGATGTACTAGTAATCTTGATGTTTAAAATAATTCCTCTCTTAGAATTTGGAATGAATTTTCACAACTGTAATAGCTCTTTACAAGACTGATGGTAATGTCAAAACTGAATAAATGTCCACCAAACATGGCATATATAAAGATTGGTCACATGACAGAATGTTCTAGAATATGAGTCATCTTAATGGAATTCTAGCTGTAAACAAAATTCAACCTTGACCTTCAAATTGAGAAAACATATTGATCAAAACAACCTAATTCAAGGACACTAGTTAAACATGTTTTTTGCTGATAACATTAAGATTTAAGCAAATATTAAAGTGAAGAAACATTTATAATTTCCTAAAATATTTATAATATTATATAAACATCATACATAACAACATACATACATACATGCATACATACATACATACATACATACATACATACATACATACATACATACATACATACATAAAAACATACATACATACATAAATACATAAATACATACATACATACATACATACATACATACATACATACATACATACATACATACATACATACATACATACATACATACATACATACATACATACATACATACATACATACATACATACATACATACATTAGATTAAAACATATGTAAGATATACATGTAGATTTGGGGGATAGGAAGGAGGGTTGTGACGTGTCTACATTTGTTTGAGATTTGGCATACTCAGAAAGAGGAAATTTGTGAAGCGCGGTCTTAAAAGAATAGAGTGTTGATCTTTGTTTAATATGGTTGGGAATGATATTCCACAACACTGCTACAGAATATGTAAAAGATGTTTTGTACATAGTCGTTTTAAATGTAGGCAAATGAAGATTAGAGTGCGAAATAGACCGCAGATTGTGTGAATGAATATTGGAAGCTGGAGTTAGGCGATCACTGATATATTGTGGAGCCATGTTATGAAATGATTTATATGTCAAAATAGCTTAAAGTAATTTACTCTATAATTAAAAGGTAGCCACTGAAAATTAACGAATAAATGAGAGGATGGCTTGTCTTTTCTTATAATAATTCTAGCGACTCGTTTCTGGAGTTTAATTAACTGATTAAGATTAGTAGCAATTTCCCCATACGGTAATCAAATAAAGGTAGTATATCTCCATTATAACACATTTTAAGCATAAATTCTACATGCGAAGACACTCTGTTCAATAAGGCTATTCTGGATGATACTGCAGAACACACATACGAAGACACTCTGTTCAATAAGGCTATTCTGGAGGATACTGCAGAACACACATACGAAGACACTCTGTTCAATAAGGCTATTCTGGAGGATACTGCAGAACACACATGCGAAGACACTCTGTTCAATAAGGCTATTCTGGAGGATACTGCAGAACACACATACGAAGACACTCTGTTCAATAAGGCTATTCTGGAGGATACTGCAGAACACACATACGAAGACACTCTGTTCAATAAGGCTATTCCGGAGGATACTGCAGAACACACATACGAAGACACTCTGTTCAATAAGGCTATTCTGGAGGATACTGCAGAACACACATGCTTTATTTGAATTGAACAGCACAAATGTTCTGTTGTAAATTTTGTTCAAGAGAAGGTATTGTATTATTCATGGCATGTAACGTTGTGTCATTCCCAAAGATCAGTTTCAGTGGCATTCATATGAAGAGGTAAATCATTAATGAAACGGAGAAAGAGCAAAGGACCAAGAATAGAACCTTGAGGGACTCTACTTCTGACGTATTGTAAAGAAGATCTAGATTGGCCACAGAAGCACACTGTTGCCTTCCTGATAGGTAAGAATTAAACCAATCAAGCGAATTATCAAAGATTTTTTATGCCTTGAGTTTTTCATCAATATTTCATGATGTACTAAATCAAGTGTTTTTTTTTTTTAAATCTAAAAAAACTGCTCCAATTATTATTCCGTCATATATAGCTGCTAGCCATGTATCAACCAACTTTGTGAGAGCAGTTTGGCATGAATGCTTTTATTTGACTGCTGATTGTGAGTTATGTAGAAGTTATATTTCTTTAAAAATCGGCGAAGACGAAGGGCGATGTGTTTTTCAAACATTTTAGATAAGGTTGGTAAAATTGAGATAGGTCGATAATTGTTTGTTGACTATTCTATCACTTTGTTTGAGGACTGGGAACACTTTGGCTAATATTAGATTAGTTGGAAAGATTCACGAATCAGTACGTGTATTTATCAAGCTAGGAATTGAAGGGGCAGCAACTTGAGCTGATAGTTTGAGTATTTTTGGTGAGATTTCAACTAGTCCTGCTGCTTTAGTGCCATCCAATTTCTCTAAAATATCAATTACATCTTGAACACGTATGTAAGGGTTCTGGAATGATATATGAGATGAGACTTTCGACTTGTGAACAATATGGTTCTTTCATACCTAAACATCGTCAACATGAAAGAATAAAGAAGAGGAATAAGACGAAGGGGGTTAATTGGTTAGATTCATTTTGTTTGCCCTAAACATCAGAACCCTGTCTTGTATATGAACGTATGAATAACGTAAACCATACAGCTATTATTGTCCAGGTACATTTATCATTATTTAAAGCATTTATAAAATATCACACGTGCTGTAGATCTTAAGACTTCGATGACAAGTTTCTCTCCCTAGCATTATCATAGGCCATCTGTTCTGGGATTTCACCCAAACACCAAGAACACTCTCGTTTGTTCCTAAGTGAGCTCGCCCGAACAACTCGAGTTGATTTCAAAACAAAAAAATCATGGATCAACGCTCTGCTTGTTCCGCCATCTTTGTTCTCGTCTACTCATGCTTTAGAGGTGGTGTGAGTTCTCAACCCAAGAACGGAGTTCTTGCTGGTTCTCAAACAAGGTACTTGAAGTTAGGGCGAGAAGAACCACAAGAACATTGTTTTCATGTTAAGAACCTTGTTCTTGTGTCTCGCCCAAGGACACCCATAGCTTCCCTATCGCCCATTTAATATGTTTATCTCCTGGTCTCAACTGATTTCGTCTGGCTACAGGATATTATAAATATCACTCTTCCAATATGGATGAAAATCGAGAACACCATACAAAGTTGCATCTGGATGAATTCGAGGACAGTTTATCAAAAAGTTAATCACTCAAGCAGGGCCAGATTAAGACCTTTAGAGCCCCTAAGCACTGAAAAGATTATGGTGTCCCCCCATATAATTACCCCCCCCCCCGTAATTTCTCATTGAGGTTGGGGGTGGGGTGTGCCCCTACTTTGCTGGTGCCCTAAGCACGTGCTTAGTCTGCCTATAAGGTAATCCAGCACTGACTACAAGGTACACATGTAGATGAAAGGTCCTTCTTCATCAGATATCTATTTTATAACATAAGAAAGAAGTTTTGATATAAGAAGAAGAAACTCAGCAGTTATATCAAGAGGGGACTTTAAGCCAGTGTGATAGAAATGCTTATAATTAAACAGTACTTAATTAGTACCTTGATAGTTGTAAGGATTGTGTGCTCTATAAAATTATATTTCATCTCTTGACTTTTAGGAAGTTATCCCGACTTAAATTATAGCAATTGTGTCGGGTAGTTATTTTGACATCGGTAACAAGATAGGTATAACAAATGATGAACACAAATATAGTGTGTACGTATTTATCATTGTATGGCTGAATATCAATTGCATGGTATTCAGCAGTATAGCTAAACCACGGAGACCTGTAATCATATATTTAATATTCTTTAATAGGAGGTATAATTAAGAATAACAATATTTAATTGAAAGTCCTTATTGTAGCAATATTTAATTGAAAGTCCTTATTGTAAAACAATTTTCCCCATGAACATACAAAATTTGACATACTTTCAAATTTCTTAGTGCATTAACGTCTATAATTACACATGCACTTTATTATAAAAAAGTTATTAAACCAAGAGCATATCAAGATTATAGTGTATATTTGAAATATAATTACACGATTATAGTGTATATTTGAAATATAATTACACGATTATAGTGTATATTTGAAATATAATTACACGATTATAGTGTATATTTGAAATATAATTACACCATATTATAGTGTATATTTGAAATATAATTACACCATATTATAGTGTATATTTGAAATATAATTACACACGATTATAGTGTATATTTGCTATATAATTACACGATTATAGTGTATATTTGAAATATAATTACACCATATTATAGTGTATATTTGAAATATAATTACACCATATTATAGTGTATATTTGAAATATAATTACACCATATTATGGTGTATCTTTGAAATATAATTACACGATATTTCGCAAACTGACCGATTTCGTGTTTTACTAAGTTGAAATATTAATACAGATTTGAAAAAATAAATATATAAATTCCAAATCACTTTAACCTGCATTAAACTGTCAGATTTTTTCTTGTTTTTATTTCAGTTAATACGAAGTGTGTGTGTGTTTAAGATAAAGTGATAATAGGGTTTTAGACGTCAAAAGTATATTTTTCTGTTTTTGCTTTACATAATCCTCAAAGATGACCAACTGAGGTAGTCACGTAGTGGCTAAAATTAGCTCATAGACACAGCAAGTAGCTCAGTATTTCGCTTGGAATACTAATTAGACCATTGAAATTCACTCTCCATGGCAACGGAAGCCACTGAATATAAACATGCAGTTTTCAACAATGAAAAACTATCCGTTCTGTATAGTTATGCAATAACAGTCTGATGTACTTATCGACCCTAAACTAACCAAGTTATGTAATAACAGTCTGATGTACTTATCGACCCTAAACTAACCAAGTTATGTAATAACAGTCGGATGTACTTATCGACCCTAAACTAACCAAGTTATGTAATAACAGTTTGATGTACATATCGACCCTAAACTAACCAAGTTATGTAATAACAGTCTGATGTACTTATCGACCCTTAACTAACCAAGTTATGTAATAACAGTCTGATGTACTTATCGACCCTAAACTAACCAAGGAGATGGAGATAACTGTCCTCTTATATTTCGATATGTAGCGTGTAAACTATTTAAAACCTACTGGAGTCTGGGCTTTTTGTAACGTGTAAACTATTTAAAACGTACTGGAGTCTGGGCTTTTGTAGGGTTAAACTATTTAAAACCTACTGGAATCTGGGTTTTTGAATGGTTAAACTATTTAAAACCTACGGGCGTCTGGGCTTTTGTAACGTGTAAACTGTTTAAAACCTACTGGAGTCTGGGCTTTTGTAGCGTGTAAACTATTTAAAACCTACTGGAGTCTGGGCTTTTGTAGCATGTAAACTATTTAAAACCTACTGGAGTCTTGGCTTTTGAGCTGGACGAATAAGAAGAAAAACGAAATTAAATTAGTGCTGGATGGAGTCTCAAAATAATTTCCTTGTTATAATGGTAACCCCGTTTTACAGATAAAGTGCTGACATAAATTTGATCCGTACTTAGATGTCGGCTGGCTCAGGGTAGTACCAGAAATTTAGTCTGGAAACAAATTCTATATGTAGACAGCTCAATGTAACAAATGTGCATGTTTTTTTTTTTTTTTTTTTTTTTTTTTTTTTTTTCTCTAGTTTGGTTCGAATCCAAATTTTTATATGTAAACAATAAGGGTGATCTATATGGTACTGGACCTAACTGAGGAAACAATTGTTTTTATCTATACTCCTTTTTTATTTACATACTGGCCCAATACTTAGCGATTTCCCCTTTCAAGAGGTCGGAATCCTCAGATGTAATATTATACAGGGGTTGCGTGGTTCTGTTATCATGTATTTATTCCCGTGATATAAGAATGTTCCGTAAAAGAGCAACTGCTAAGGTAAAGTAACATTTTATAGCGTTCACTATAGATGACTGGTTTAGGGTTGTGTTTTCTATTGCATGATCTGGATTACTAGATCATGCCCTTTTCTACAAGTCAGCGTTACAGTAACGTTTATTAGGCTGTAAGTTGCAGATACAACCTAGAATCGACTCTAACCAGTCTATTCCTGATATAATACAGTCAGATTTTAGTTGACGTATGGCTGTTATGGATAAAACGCAAAGTGCATTGGGCTAGCTGCCAGATCTATGGGTGTTCCCTCTCACACAACACATATTTTTGTATATTAAGGATCAACAGAACTGGTCTCCCAGTCTGTTGTTAAAGTAAGCTTTGTGGCACACATTGAAATACCTATCAGCCGAAGAAGGGTGTCAGTTGCAAATCTGCAGATACCATTTCCTACCGCACAGATGGTTTTCTTTACAACATTCCTAGTCATTCATCAGATTGGCCGTAAGCCTCCGTAAAAAGATAGAGAAAACTTACGAAAGTGCATTGAATTGGCTCCATGTGCTGAACTGTTTCATCCAATAAATTTCTTGAAAAGAACATGGTTTCTTATTGGTTATATCTCAGCAGCCAAAGGAAACCATTTACTCATACAGAAGAATATTGACGCCTTTACCCCCCCCCCCCCCCCCAGGAAACAATTACCATCGGAAAAATTAATCAGTCCGAATCCTTACTCCGTATAACACAATCAGTTGCTCGAGACAACAGTACTCGATAAATGATGCTCTCCTGTGGTAATTTGAACTAGTTCAGGTTATTGCTTTCAGTTTCTTATAGAAAAAAAGCAACTTAAATTGCATCCTATGTTCACAGAAAAACAGAGAAAGAATATGTAAACAATGTGCATGAAGGCATACTGTCATTAACGGATCTTTTATAACGAACTTTCAAGAATGTTTTGTGTGTTTGTTGTTTGATTTCATTTACCCACAAGAGTCACATAATATACACACAAGAGTCACATAATATACTCACAAGAGTCACATAATATATCAGAAATTTTACCGATATCTTTCCTTAGGACTAAATTTTCATTTTTTCTTGTGCACATTCACATTTAGAAAAATCTTTTAAATTTGTGACATGGATAGAATTAGAATCAGACAAGTAGCCATTTTTACTATGGATATTCATATATGAATTTCAGTGTTAGGATAGTCAATAAATAATAGTCGATGGATCTGGGTGTATGCTAGTTTTTCCTCTATAATTGTGACTATTTCCAGAACATTTACATCATTCTTACCAAGTTTTGTTTTTCAAGGAGATGGCAGATATCTGAATTGTATATAAAATGAAATACGTGAGCTCTTGTCAGCCTTCCATCTAATATTATGGAGTTACCCGTGGTCAATTCAACTCATTGTAAATATAATAATCTCAGAGAGATAGATAAATATTGCCGACCTTATGGTGCAATGACAGTTATACACATTTTCAATCAAGCAAGCATCAGTCGGTGCAGATGGCAAAAATTGAATATGTACCATAAACTGCAGTTTGCATGATTTTCTCTCTTGATCAACTCATTGTTAGTTATTTTGCGTTTTTCCCAAAGTGGTGCAAGTTTGAGACACACTCGAGTTCTTATGTATGAGTCATGACCAAGACAAAACTCCATAAAATTTTCATTCTAATCACCAGTAAAAATAATCGAATTTATTCTGGATAATCAGTTTTACGTATATTAAACAATCACAGAGAAACAAATTTCTACCTATAAACACCTTTTAACTCGGTGTTGACAAAACATATGACGAGAAAAACTGACATCTCGACCATAATTGCTTTACTGTATTCATAATTAGAACATTATGATCAGTCTTTAAAGCAGATGGCCCAGACACTGATCTGCGCAGCAGTCGAAGCCATATGTATCTCAAAATTCGAGCTGATTATCTTTCAGTTCATTTCATGCATGAGTATAATGATGTTATGGAATTTTGCTAATGACAAACAATTAGCTCCCTCAGAGCACCTGGTTGTCATTAAGCAAAGCTGTTGTTTTACCAAGTGGTCCAGGCGTACTCCAACTCATCTTCTACTGACCGTCAGCCTCCTGTCGGTTCTCATTAAGTCCTTACTTTATCAGGAATATGCCCAGAGTGCATATTTACAAGAACAATTTTCCATGCAGTAATAACCCAATGAGAAATTCAAGCATTTCTCAAGCGGTCTCTAAAGAGATAGTAAAAAAAGCTAGTTTCTTGTTTTTCTGTGTATTTCCTAATGCATCAGAGGCAGATATCGCCAGCAAAGGGCACATACAAGGATATATGGCAATGAAGTTCACCCAAGGGGATCATATGCCCCAAGGGGGGGAGGGGGGTATGAGCCCAAAAATCTATTTAAAAAAAGTAGACATTTACGCCAACAAAGTACATCACCAAATTTAAAACGAGGAGAATCCATAATGAAAATTTAATTTCCAAAATTCTATTTTTTTTAAAGAGAAGACCTAATACACAAAAAAGCATGTAAATGGGCAGTGGAAACAGGCAAAAACATTTATATTTCGGTAAAAGGCTGGGGGTGGAGGGTGGCGTGAGGAGCCGTGAGCCATGGAAATCTCGAAAATTCCATCCAGTAAAACTACACTTGAACGGGACTGTGAAGTGTCAACAAATAAGGCCAACAGAGCTGCCTTGCACATTCTACTTAATAAATAATCACAATTCACCAGGAACAACACTAGAGAAGAACATTAGATTAACATCTATTCAATGAATTGACATTAGAGTCAGGGAAGTACCACTACCAAAATAACGTAAGCACAAGTTTTCTATTATATAACAAACATAACCACTTAATATCAGGCAAAATCAAGATCTTTGAATTATCGATTCAAAATAGATGAAACATTTTCCGTCTGTACTCGCTTATAAGTGGAGTCCAACTGCACGTATCATAGACCTTGATCTGTCGTGACATATTGTGCTGGGAGATTAGGGTCTATGTTGCTTATTACACTGCTCACTCGTAACAAACTGCACAGAGCCAGATCTGCCGGCGCATTATGCAATGGCAGATCTGTGTCTGTGCAGTTTGCAGTTGGGCTGACTTATACGCAAGTATATTTGGTGGCTGTAATTTAACTATAAATGGTGGCTGTAATTTAAGTACAGATGGTGGCTGTGATTTAAATATAAATGGTGACTGTAATTTAAGTACAGATGGTGGCTGTAATTTAGATATAGATGGTGGCTGTAATTTAAGTATATATGGTGGCTGTAATTTTAGTATATATGGTGGCTGTAATTTTAGTATATATGGTGACTGTCATTTAAGTATATATGGTGGCTGTCATTTAAGTATATATGGTGGCTGTAATTTTAGTATATATGGTGGCTGTAATTTAAGTATAGGTGTTGGCTGTCATTTAAGTATATATGGTGGCTGTAATTTAGGTATAGGTGTTGGCTGTCATTTAAGTATATATGGTGGCTGTAATTTAAGTATATATGGTGCCTGTAATTTTAGTATATATGTTGACTGTCATTTAAGTATATATGGTGGCTGTCATTTAAGTATATATGGTGGCTGTCATTTAAGTATATATGGTGGCTGTCATTTAAGTATATATGGTGGCTGTCATTTAAGTACAGATGGTGGCTGTAATTTAAGTATAGGTTGTGGCTGTCATTTAAGTACAGATGGTGGCTGTAATGTAAGTATAAATGGTGGCTCATATTTATGTATATATGGTGGCTGTAATTTAGGTATAAATGGTGGCTGTAATTTAAGTACAGATGGTGGCTGTAATTTAGGCATAGATGGTGGCTGTAATTTAAGTACAGATGGTGGCTGTAATTTAGGTAAAGATGGTGGTTGTAAGTTAAGTATAGATATTGGCTGTAATTTAAGTATAAATGGTGGCTGTACTTTAAGAACAGATGGCGGCTGTAATTTAGCCATAGATGGTGGTTATAATTTAAGTACAGATGGTGGCTGTAATTTAGGCATAGATGGTGGCTGTAATTTAAGTACAGATGGCGGCTGTAATTTAGGCATAGATGGTTGTTGTAATTTAATTACAGATGGCGGCTGTAATTTAGGCATAGATGGTGGCTGTAATTTAAGTACAGATGGTGGCTGTAATTTAGGTAAAGATGGTGGTTGTAAATTAAGTATAGATATTGGCTGTAATTTAAGTATAAATGGTGGCTGTACTTTAAGTACATATGGCGGCTGTAATTTAGACATAGATGGTTGCTGTAATTTAAGTATATATGGTGGCTGTAATTTAAGTATATATGGTATCTGTAATTTAAGTATACCAAAAACGGTTATGGTTTATGGCGGCTACACTGAGGCATAATATCAGGTCCTCTTGGAACTGGTTGTTTGAGAAGATGGAATAGTGCTTCCATATTTTATTAATTCCAATTCTCACATTTTCATTAACTAAATGTGTTTTCAAACATACATGCATAAAATAAAAGAAAGCACTCAATATTTTCATGTCGTTCTGTTAAGCTTCATTTCTACTAGCTAGTTAAAAAGTATTATTTTATTATAAGATTTTACCCCGAAACAAGCTTTCCAGTTTGCCTCCTAAGGTAGAATTCAAAATCTATCATTTCTGTATTTTCAAAGATCAAATAAAAAGTTTTTTCATTTTAAACAAATCATGCACAAAACGCACGATTTCGTGTATCACTTGTAAACCAGCACAAAATAAATAAACAACTGGCACTATACATTAGCAAGGTTGTAAAGTTCAGGTAGTTGAAACTCTATCTTCAAAGAATCTATACCCCATTAAACAGGCACAACTCAGACAACTTTAGATTTCAATATTTGATGATTCCGCTTGAATTGTATTGTAAACTGAGCGTTTTTAAAATGTATAAGTGTTAATGAGACTTAGTAGTCTGTATGGTGCTTTATGTCTGTAAATACCACTTGATCAGTTGATCCATTCAAACACCACATAATACTTTACTTCTGAGTGCTTAGGGATTGAATTTAACATTAACCACAGGTATGTAACCCACAAAACCTCAAGTTCTGCTGCTCCCAGCTTGCACGAAATAAAACATTTTTCATGTATATTCAATCGGAACTTTTTTCTGTCTTATCATGCATAGCACATGATGCATATTCACCACGAAGGACATGTTTCTCTCTTACCACATGATGCATATTCATGCGGGACTTGTTTATGTCTTACAATGCTTACCACATGATGCATATTCATGCTGGACTTCTTTCTATTTTAGCATGCTTAGCGCATGTTGTATATTCATGCGGGACTTGTTTCTGTCTTACTATGCTTAGCACATAATGTATATTCATGCGGGACTTGTTTCTGTTTTAACCTGCTTAATACGTGATGTATATTCATACGGGACTTGTTTCTATCTTACCATGCTTACCACATGATGTATATTGTATATTCATGCGGGACTTGTTTTAGTCTTACAATGCATAGCAAATGAGCAGTGTATTCTCTATTTGGCTGCAAAATAAAAAGCATAAATAAAAACATACTCTTTATTCAAACGAGTTCATTTCAGTATACACTAACATCTTGATCTTCTGAAAAAATATATTGTAACCATTCTGGGCCAGTGCCATTTACAGTGGAAACCATTTGTCATAAAGGTGAGCCTAAAAAAGTCGATCCGTCAAAACCCCCCACATTTTAAAAAAGATTTACCTGGGTTTAAAAACCACGCATAGACTAAAATGCTAGGAACCCCACAGCGTGGATTTTAAAGAAAATTTCCAATTAAAAAGAACAATTTAACAGCCACTGACACGCATTGTATCTGGGTTTTCAGTCATTCAATAGTTATGGTCAAATTTGCTTATAAATTTAAAGATTTGAAGAAAGTGTAAGAAACAAGGACCTGGGATAGCTCGACACTAAAAGAACGGCCAAATCAAGATTTATGCCATTTCTTAAAATTCCGCATTTAATGAGGATCTCTGACACATCTTGTGTGCATTAACGTTTGTAATAGATACTGCAGTGCTTGTTATGTAAACAAAACATATACCGGTTAGAATATTCTGAACAAAGTCTCACATATGTTAAGCTTTTTACCATCAGATCCTTCTCAAACTACTTCACATAACACTCGTACAGCTTTTTACCATCAGATCCCTCTCAAACTACTTCACATAGCACTCGTACAGCTTTTTACCATCAGATCCCACTCAAACTAATTTACATAACACTCGTACAGCTTTTTACCATCAGATCCTTCTCAAGCTACTTCACATAACACTCGTACAGCTTTTTACCATCAGATCCCTCTCAAACTACTTCACATAACACTCGTACAGCTTTTTACCATCATATCCTTTTCAAACTACTTCACATAACACTCGTACAGATTTGTACCATCAAATCCCTCTCAAACTACTTCACATAGCACTCGTACAGATTCTGCAGAGTATTACTAGGTTTTTCAGATTTGCCAAGTTTCCTGAATGATTTTCGAAACTTAAGCAAGTAAGACACGGCAGTCATATTTTTTTTATCGGGTATAGAACCTAAAGAACTATATTCATAGTCAAAATCTGCATGAGCCATACACATATATACCCATGAGTTGAAGTGTTATTTATTATTTACTAAGATGAAGACAATAGTAATGATGGTTGTAGATGAACATCACCGAGTTTGATCTTGATGTATCTAACAACTTGAATCTGATCTTGATGTGTCTAACAACTTGAGTTTTGATATTGATGTATCTAACAACTTGAATTTGATATTGATGTATCTAACAACTTGAATTTGATCTTGATGTATCTAACAACTTGAATTTGATCCTGATGTATCTGACAACTCGAGTTTGATCTTGATGTATCTAGCAACTTGAGTTTTGATATTGTTGTATCTAACAACTTGAATTTTGATATTGATGTATCTAACAACTTGAGTTTGATCTTGATGTATCTAACAACTTGAGTTTGATCTTGATTATCTAACAACTTGAGTTTTGATCTTGATCTATCTAACAACTTGAGTTTGATCTTGATGTATCTAACAACTTGAGTTTGATCTTGATGTATCTAACAACTTGAGTTTTGATCTTGATGTATCTAACAACTTGAGTTTGATCTTGATGTATCTAACAACTTGAGCATACTGTCGTCTTCAGATTGCAACCAATCCTCACTTAAATTATTTGTCAAAGCTTGCAAAGTGATCAACCTGTTTAACCTAAACATTTCTGAAAATTAACACTTTCAGAAATATTTGTAGTGATTTTAGCAATTTTGCGTCTAAATTTGCTTTTAGCTTTAAAAACCCATATTCAAGTGCAGCTGAGTTGAATTTTATTTCAATTTAATAAAATGAAAATATACCCGGAAATTGAAAGCGCATCAAGTGTCAATAATAGTATAGCAGCAGACAGCACCTAATTTTCGAGGTACCCAAACCGGCAGTACAACATTTGTCAACATTGCTTAAAATGAAGCTCTGGGTCTCAGGATAAAGAGTCTGAATGATGCCACACCTCAGATAACCTGTGCGAGCTGAGAAATCTGCAGTGTTATACCATACCCACTGTTCCAGCAGACGCGTATTTAAATAACCAATTTCTTGGTCCATAAATCACATTGGCATGTACCAACTCTTAAAAGGCAAAGCATCAGATATATTGTCATATATATAACTGTTCCAACCCCTGATTAGTTCACATTTAACCTTTTGTGATGTGCATGATGAGCAAATACATCACTTCTAGTGTCATTACTCATAATCAGTTATGTAATGTCCCAGTGAAATAATTGTACTTCTGAAGTTCACAAAACTGAACATATCCTTCCCAATAATTATTGTATATGTTCTGTAATAATAGTTTACATCACATGTCACAGGTATGTGAAGGAATGTCACAAACAACTGATAGTTATTAATTTGTGTAAAGACAAGCCAGTAATAATGCACCTCGAGAATAAAATGGACGTTTATTTTAAATAACAAAACTAGGCACAAAAAGAAAAACAGGCTGAAAATATACCTACATTGACAAGATAGATACTTGCCTCTCTTCTGAAAAATCCCTTCAGCAGTTCTCTATCCAACTCCAACAATTAAAGAAAAGCTTATTTTTAAGGGTAGAGTCAGCCCAGGTGAATATTTGACTGTTTGGCCAACTATTCACGAGAAAGTAATTATCTACATTCTTATGGTGGCAATCAGTTAATTAATCTTCCTGGGCTGTCCTTGGAGTTCTGAATCTTCATAGTCAGGAAACGTCTACGCTGCCACAATATATCAAAATACATCTTAATCTTCATTGTCTTCATTGCTCTCAAGAAAGTCATAAGCTTCTTTTGTCAATGGATTTGCACAGTTGTCTGCATCTCGAAGTGTTGACTCACATGACCAGGCTGTTGTACAGGGTTGGTTATGCATTGAACATGAACAATGTTCCAAGTACAGGTCAGAAGTGCACTCACATACAAGATCATTTAGCAACTCTGGTGCAGCTGTTGACTGGCTCATTAGTTTTAGCCTCGGTGTACCATCCACTTCCTTCTCATAGCAAAAGTGTATTGGTGAAGGAACATCAAGCATGCCGAAGTCTGCACGCTTCCAACTAAACACTTGGTACAGACATCGAAGCATGTGCAGTATAAAACTGTCATCGGTTGTTGGAAGCTTCTTAGCAGAAACACCCTTCTCAGATTTTCTACACCTGAGAACATTCAGAAATGCAGAAAACTTACATTTCCTATAGAGACAACTGATATATGTCTGCACCCTTCGTCATGATTCTGAAGGCTTTTTTTTATTTCCATGTCCAAAAAGAGCACTGAGAGTGTCACATCCTGTTAAGCCATAGACAGGTAACAGGATCTTGTGCTATGCTCTGATTAGATTGCCATAGATTGTATGGATGGGGATGAACTTTGTGAGCTTTGCATGTTTTCGTTGTCTTCCAGACATGAAGTAAATTTCTTTAGCATTGATGGAGGGACGATTGTGTAGAAGCAGACTAAGACGTATGTGTCTGAGCTGCACACAACAATGACGTCTTCTCCAGCCTCTGCTGCTGTGATGGCACGCAGAATAATCTTTGTATCTGCTTCTTCTTGACTAGAACGCATGCAATCTGTGTAGAAAGATGCAAGATTTGATTGGTTTTATTCGCACTGAGGAACTGTGTCCAGTTAGGTGTTAACCTTGACTTCACCCCGATAAACACAGCTGGATTTTCCTTCACTGCGTACCTCTCTTGCTTGCGACTTGATGCTGTCTTCAATGTATCTGTTAAATACAATATGCACATGGGAAATGATTTCAGTGCTGATGTGTTTGGTGAAATTCATTACATGAGAAAGAACGTTTATGACCATATCCTGGAATGTAACCTGTAGAGTTTACTTAGAAGAGGTAAGATCTGAATTACTGCATGTCCATCGTCGATGACAGCATCTGCACAACTGGTCAGACTTGTGATTCTTTCTCCAGCCACTGTGTCCTCCAGTTTATGCATGAAGCCTGACTTTGTGCAGGCTGTCATTGTTCCATCTTCATTGAAGAGACTCAATGGCACAGGGGCATTTTCAAATTCCAAGGCACGCTGCAGAGGGGTTCTCTTCAAGAAATTCATAGCTAGAAGAAGAAGGTACATCACCTCTCCATTCATAGAGATTTTATTGGCCTTTACCTTAACTTTTCTGTTCATTTCCGACATTGTCTTGATGTTTGAACGTGGCAATCGATCAAACAGGCTTTTTGGAGTACTGGAAGCTACACGTTCAACTACAAAAGTCTTTGCCTTGGCTTGACCCTTTCCCAGGGCACTGCAGAGACTATCTTGTACGGCATCTGGAGCAATTGCACCAGTGGCAATATTCACCAGCTTTATGGAGGCATCAGTGAGATCAAAGGGATCTATGCAGATGTCTTTTGACATGTCCTTCAGTTTCCTTATGTCACTATTCCATCTACTCTGTAAAGTCTTTTGAGCTAAACGATGCTGCAGACCATCTCCAGATCTACCACCACCAATACAGTTACTGAATTGAGCTGCATAAAAAGCTGCCACTTAGCATGCCAGGAACCATCTAATCACAGCTGTGCCTTTCATTCTAAGGCCAATGATTCCTTCTGCTCTCTTCAAGTCCTTGTTCTCAGTAGTTTCAAGAGTATAGTCTAACCATACACCCTTGAACTGGCCTCTAGACAATTTGACAACTCAGTTTCCTTCCATGAATTCACTTTCCACTTGTTTTGGTAAGCGCCTCGTGGAGAGCAGTAGCACAGGCAGATACCTGGCATCATTTATTCTGCTCGAGGCAAAGAGTAGTGGTAGGAATTCAGCCTTGGCAGATTGCTGAACATGCCAGAGTCTATCCCTGGTTGCACTGATGAACATCTTCAGGGGGCGCAACCACTTGAAAAGCAGGTCATCCCAGAGTTTAAACGTTGGTGATAACTCTCGCCCCTCCTGTCTGAACTCATCAATCAAGGGAAGAACATATTGTTCCGATACCAAAGAGTTGCAGCATCAGATCAGTCATATCTCCACTCTCAGTAAAGGCTCTTTCCAGACAAGATAGCAGATCTTTAAGGTCACATAGTACTGATGTGAACACAGTGCCTCATCAACCAACTTAAGTCCATAATTTACCCTATCAATGTCCTACTCAGATTTCATATGATTCACTGTTCGAGCTGCAAACACACCAGATTTTGTTTTGCTGGCCATCTCTGATTGGGAGAGGTTTTCACACTCGCCTATTTTTGTAATAAGAAATGTCAGGAAAATAATATTGCAATAATATGACATGAGTCCAAACATTTGGTATCAAAACATATTCTTTTTTATCACTGATAAATTCTGTTTGAACTTATTCAATCAGATTCTTGCTCTGCAGCATATATTTTCACACGTACGTTTCGGTAACCAAAAGTTACATATTCCAGATATATTATTTATTTGTATTAATATTGATAATGTGACACTATTTTCAGCTGGCTCTGTATTAAGTGACATTGTTCATTTTTATAAAACATTTTATTCTAAACATATCATATTTGAGTGCAAATGAAGTCATAAAAATAAGTGACTTATTTCAACATGCAAAAAGGAACATATTTGGATAATTACGGTACCTTCATTTAAAAATTTAAAGCCTTGCTAAAACAAAATCCACGGGTTTTATGCAATTGCATCATCAAGAATCAAAATTTAGAGAGTCTGATGGTTAATTTGATATATATTATATTAGCAGTGGCGGCACTAGGGTTCGAGGTGCCTGGGGGCAGTGTTCTTTAGTGGCGCCGCTACTCTGCCACAGAGAACAGTTTTTATGTCAGTTGCTAACCTCCACCCCACCTCCACCCTCCCACCCCCCATCTACGACCCGGTTACAGAAAAAAGGCTCCCGACGGCGCTGCAACTCGCATTGCGCCCGGGGGCAACTGTCCCCTTACAACCCCCCTCCCGTAGCGCCGCCACTGTATATTAACCTATGTTGTACTGCCGGTTTGGGTTGCTCCATAAATATGGCTCTTTTTTGCCTTCTGCTGCTGGACAATAAGTCTGACATGGAACTCTAGTGATGGAAGCAGACTAGTCGTCCATTTCTAAACATTGTAATGAACCCTCCATCTGCTAAGCATGACTCCTTTACATGGGGATAGTTTCTTCTTTTTCTTTACTCAGAAATATTACTCTCGGATTGGTTTATGCCGCAGTGGTTCCTTATCCTTGAACCAACGACTATAGTACATATTTGTTTAATGTTATGTTTTCTCTTTGCAGAAAGTCGTTCTGTTTATAGAATCATTTTTATCTGGCCCATGAATAGCAGGGGTTTGAATATAATGGACTTCTTCCTTGATTGGTACACTTCCTTACTCTGTCTGAGCACTCTTGTTAGGAGAATTAGTCATTAACAGCAGTGGTGACAGTCTCCTTGGAAGATGACCTTTATGATCTAGAAAGGCTCAGATATATTGCCCTGAATCAAGAATAGCGTTCTCCAAGACATCATGATGTCAGTGATAAATCTTCGTATGTTTTGGATATACCAACCAGCTCCAGAAAATCCAACATCCAAGAGTAGGTTGTTGAAGTTCATCCTTGCCATTCACAGGTTCTGTTTTCACACTCTGCAATCTCAGACTACCACCGTATAGATAAACATCGCTTTGAAGACTTTCACTTTTGAGTAGGCTTCACCTACCTATGTGGTAATTTACCATATCTTCAAACACTCCAGTATATCACAGGAATAAATGTCTAGGCAGAGTATTGACCTATAGTTTAATCGCTTATGGGATTTCTACTTGTCTTTTACCAGGAGACACCTTTTATAATCCATGATGCAACACTGCCTTTCTGTATTATGCAGTCTTGTAGTTGAGCTGCTCTTCTTTATAGATGCGCGTGAATTTGTGAAGCCAGATTATATATTATTATTAATATTTTAAGTTTTATATTAGAATGAAAGCACGAAAGCACTTGCTTCAAATCAACTTACCAAATTATGACACTTATTGGCCGAAAACAAAATGTCATATAAAATGATAGTCAGTTCGGTTTGATAAAAGTAATCGAAAAATAGATAAGTATACTGTATGTACTCCACCTTGCAAATAGTCTTTAATAGTCATTCTTACTCATCTTCTTGGTCGGGCTTAATGATCTGGTAAGGCACGTTAGTTTTATTGTGCATATGTTCGATTTACGTATGTCTCATGCTTCCCACTACAGATACAAGAAATGAGATCCTTCATGGTGTGTCTCTGCGTCGGGTGAGTAACCACACCACTGTCCATCAATCCACTGTACGGTGAATTCATCAGTCATATCTCAATGATCACCGGAAGACCTCGTTGGTTCTCGTATCACCCCGGGGTTAACATGAGCTGCCTCACCGACAGGCCCTTGTGTGACTGAAACATCAAATCTGTTCCAGACTACTGATCAGGTAGTTCTAGTATTTAAATATTTTATATTATTTTGATGATTGAATTTCGCTTGAAGAAAACTACATGAAACAGAAAAGAGTACAAAAATAAAAATCGACATGAAAGGACCAATAAATTGTTGTCGTCATGCTTTGTGGATCTCATATTGATAAAAAAAAAGAAACAAAAAATTATGACCATGTTACATTTAGTTTGATAATATATTTTAGGAAGAATCCCCATAAATTCATAGGGATATATGTCGTCGTTGTTTTTACACCATTGAGATACATGTCCCTGTTACTTGTTTGTGTTCCAAAACAAGCAAAAAAAAAAAAAAAAAAAAAAAGACTTTTTACATGACAGCAAGTCCTTGGATATAGAAACTAATGTGAGTTGGTGCAAATCGTCTTAAACGAGTGCACTAATATAAAATTAGAACAGCTTCATTTCCTGCAATTGTATTTATGGTTATAAATGGTCATCTCAAGAGTTTCAAACAAATAACCCATAACCTTTATCCACAGAGTAGGGGAACCACTACACGGAGTAATGTCGGCATATAAACGGAAAACACTACATGGAGTAATGTCGGCATATAACACACAAGCTTTATCCACAGAGTAGGGAAAATACTAAAAAGAGTAATGTCGGCATATAACCCACAAACTTTATCCACAGAGTACGGAAACTACTACATGGAGTAATGTCGACAGTGTATTTGTTGTTCTGAGTATAACACACACACACAGTTCAAGGGTGTGGATCACAAGAGTTTCAAAGATATGACCATTACAGATTCAAAACTAAACTGTTTTTGATGAATTAAAATTTTGGTTATGATTGTGCTATTTAAAACAATAAAGCAAAAATATCGTTGGTTCTATGTACTTTTTAAAAATTATTTTTTTATTGCTTCGTTTGTACAGAAATAGCTAAAGACAATATTATACCCACTGGTAATAAATGCTATAAAGGCGTCTGTATCCATATGTATTTCGTAGCACATACATTCCTGTACAGGTGTATGCAATTCATTTGAGTAAATAAACCTAATGTTTCGTTACTAAAGCTGGAATGTCTCGGATCGAATTTCCGTTATTCAATATAGCTCTACTTTGACTGAAATGCTAATGTAACTACAAATGTTTGTGTGAGAGCGGCTGTAAGATGATAATTGATCACGAAATGTAGTGCATATTTCTGCATACAGAGATGAAAGTGTGAATTCTATTAGGAAGAGTTTGAAGTTAACTGTGGCCGACTAATAGAATTCAATGTCAGTTCTAGTTGGCTAGTTTTGCGCGAAGCGCTTAGCCAATCAGTGTTGGGCACGTGATTACCACGCCTATACCGTTGGCATATATATCTCGATCACATTCACCTTTGCTTGCTTATTCAGACGTACATAACGAAATTCGTCGCACACGTCAATAATCCAAAATCTCTCTCTCCTTTGCTTGCTTTCCTTTTTTCTGTCTACTTTTCCATTTCTAAACACATCGACGGATAATAAAGGTATGTAAAGAACTAACATGGGCTGATTACGTCATTATATTTTTTAAATTTATCTGTGCGGAATAGAGCCATAAATGAAAACTGCATTTGAAGTTCATTTTAAAGGGATAGGTGATTAAGGCAAAAGGTGGCTGTTTTACACATGTAATGAATTTATTTTGTAACACAATCTGTGTCAAACATATGAACCAGTTTAAAGCCACAAACGAAACGTTTCGGACAAAACTTATTCTGCCTTATCTTTAACAATTAAAGTTTGAGGTCAAAGGTTATTGCTAGCTTTTAACATGGTGTCTGTGAACTTCGGAATGTAAACGTATTTAGACCATACATCAGATGTACCTGTCGACAACACTGTCTGTGATCTTATTATATATTTTTATTATACTAAATCTCACAGTATGTTGTTGTCACGCCTCCCGCAGAGCTGCAAAGTGGCAGGAAAACAAGACAATATATAAAGTTAACAGGACTTGCTAATATCTTGGATAACAAGCAAAAATGTGATAAATCATCGCAATAATTTTGAAGTATAAAGATCTATTGGGTACATTTCTCGGTGAAAATGACATATGGTGCAAATAACAAGGATGTAAAGAGAAATCAAAAGATGTAAAACCTACAGCAACAGTCTGTGTTTTAAGTATATTTTTGTTCCATTCTGCTACAATAGCACTCCGTCGGAAATGCTACCAATCAATAATTACCCTACATTAGGAAGAGAATATAAATCGAAAAATGTACCTTTGAAACGAGATATAAAAAAAAGTCGGGAAACGATAAGATTAAATTGTCGAACGGAGTTAAAGCATAAATAAATGAATCTGTATGTGAGTGAATGCCGCATATCCCTTCTTTTTTCTCCGTCTGTAATTTCGAATATACTTAAGTCATCCTGTTCCTCCACTTCCTTATCCTCTTACTCTAAAAGTTGGCAAATATTTGGAAAGCATTAAGTACATCCTTCAATGACATAATATGTGCTGATTATGCTAAAAATTCTACTTTAATTGATGATTTCCCAAATGTTACGACTCTATGGTCTAGAAAAATGTAACAGAAAGAAAGTGAAACCAACAAATCAAGTACAAATCAACAAGCAATTTATTTCTAGATAATTAAAATGAAAAATAAAAAAAACACACTTACAGTAATGTGTATTAAAATCCAAATAATCCAATAAGAATTAGTATTTTAATCACAAGTCCTAAATATAGAATGTTCCGAATTCACAGCTGTATCCTTGAATGCTATGATGTGCCAATGGTCTTCAAAGTCCCGATGTACTAGTAGTCTTTAATGTGCTGATGTCAAAATGAAGACCTCCAAAATATCTCTGAATAAGTTCACATAAATTCCAAAATCATCCATTAAAAATCCAAAATTCAAAAGTCTATGAGCACTGTTATAATCCAATGAATATTTAAAATAATTCCTCTCTCTCAGAATTTTGAATTACTTTTCACAACTGTAATAGCTCTTTACAAGACTGATACAAATGTCGAAACTGAAAAACTGTCCACTAAACATGGTATATATAAAGATTGGTCACATGACAGAATGTTCTAGAATATGTGTCATCTTAATGGAATTTTACTTGTGTCTTTTTACACATAACTCTAAGGATTTTCCAGTTTTATCTGTAAACAAAATCAACCTTGAACTCAAATTGAGAAAACATTGTTTATCAAAACTATCCTTTAGCTCAAATCTGAATATAACAACCTAATTCAAGGACACTATTTAAACATGTTTTTTTACTTCTGATAAACAACATTAAGATTTAAGCAAATATTAAAGTCAAGAAACATTTATAATTTCCTAAAATATCTATAACATTATATAAACATCATACATAACACAAATAAATTCTAACGGTTCATTTGTACTGTTAGAGTGCATTGACTGAGTCTAACTTTAAACAAGAAGCAAGGTAACAGACACCTTTCTGAATAACGTCTGAAATGGAATGTGAAAATGTCTTGTGCCATTTATCCCATAACTTAATTGACGTTTACAGTCTAGTGATTGACTTATTAAATCGAGCGTAGATTTTCTAGAGTTGAGTCACGCAGTGTAAGTCGAGCGCTGGAGACACCAAGTAACAAAACGTCACCTAGTCGAGAAGTTAGATATTGCGTGAAGTCCACGGAGTCAAATGTTTCACAAAGTAGAGCATTTCATTCGTTTTTGGTTTTGTGGGGTTTAACGACATTTTACAGCGAGCCGAGACTCTAACTCACGCGAGCAGAAGTGAGACGTGTGAGTGATCTGTAAGGGCGAACGCCTTAAACCACTCGGCCATTTGAGATATCGAGCGAAATGCTCGAGATAGCGAGTCAACTATTTGAAACAAGGACTACACCTGCCACTGTATTGACACCTGCCACTTTATTGACACATAATTGTTATTTAGGTCTCAATCCCTCACTTTTCAAAACAGAAATACCTTTTTGGGCAACCTTCGAAATATACAGAAATATATGTTTCAGAACTATTTAGTAATACATACAAGTAGTTTTTAATTCTTCACGAATTGTAACAATTAAAAGCGTATAACAAACTAGTAGCTTTCGCTATTTTCTCTCATTGTAACAAATTGTATTGAATCAATAAATGCACTTTATCCATACAGGTTATGAGACTTTAGACCAACCTAATATGTTCATAGTCTATAAAGTATGGGTGTAATTTACGTTCCAAGCTCCATTGGACGCGAGTAAAGGACAAAACTACCGTCTATAGCTGCATTTCCTCCTAAAATAATTTTAAATACCGTATATACTCGCGTATATCTCAATACCAACTGCAAACTGCATAGACCCAGATCTGCCGTCGCATAATGCGCCGGTAGATCTGGGTCAATGTAGTTTGTAAGGACTAATCAATAAAACAAACAGCATAGACCCTTATCTGCCGGCGTATTATGCGATGGCAGATCAGGGTCTGTGTTGTTTGCATTTGGACCGAGCTTATACGCGAGTATATACGGTAATAATAATGTGGTGGTCTATGTAGTAGCAAGCTTATTTTCATGGTATTCTCTTTTTGAAATACGTGTATACTCATTTTTGACTTGTGCGGTTTTGGAGGTCTGTTCTGACCGAGATTCCATGGCCAAAACTAGGCTCTTGTTCACGAGCACATACGGTGAAGTAATATAGCGTCCTACTGGACCGCCATTACTAAATATGGCGGCCTCTGTGTTCGCTATCTCGCTTCTTTCGAAAGGAGGGCAACCGTTCGTTATCCTTCGGTCGGACCAGTTACATCACACGACCCTAATCAATGTCGCCAAAATGGTCAAACCATTACCAGAGTTGAGCCATGTTGCTTTTCACGAGTCGCCAAAATTATTCCCCAGTACGGTCTATATTGTTAATGAATGTAAAATATGTATATCAATGGAAGTTCTATTTAATTGTTGTTTCACAAAATTGGACACAGTCCATTCCTTCCCAGACTTTAGACAGATATAGCATAACCATACTAGCATGATATGCACACTTGTAATTACATACACACGTATAGCTTTAAAAAAAAAACAACAACACCAAGAACAAAAAGAACAACAAACAAACAAATAAAACAAAACAGCCTAATTGTGGTGCACTTTTCCGTACAATTGTGAAGCTTTGCATGTTTTCCTTGAGTATCTGAACGTTTTCTGATGTAGTGTCAATCGATCAGCGCCACGTAGCAGCATACAGCGCCACCCAGATATTTCACAGACCCAGCGTAATACCCGTTCTGGAGACTGTGGCCTTAATTGCCATAAAAAGTCACCCGGTATTGGTGCATAATGGCCAGGCCCGCTGACAGATATTTCGATCCCCTGGACAGAGCAGTCATGGGCCCCAAAAATAGTTTAATTTTTACTGCAAAGATTATTTTTTTCTTTTTATAACTGAGTAGATGGCGGGCCCCTAGAAATCGCCGGGACCACAGCAATTGCACACATCCCCTCCCTTCCCCTTGGCGGGCCTGATATGGCTAATAAAGAATGTTGAATATAATTTATCAATTATCATTCAACAAGACGTAAATGAAAATCATGTAATTTAGGGAACTTGCAAATACAAGCGATCAAGAAAATAAGCAAAACATGGTCCTTGCAATATGCATTTTTTAGCAGTCATATTATCATTAATTTAGTTTTGGATATTTGACAAGAATGTCAGAGAATTGCGCTGCTATGTTTATAGAACTATATGTAGACTGTACCCCAGCATATAATTTTTCGGTAATTTTACCAGACAAATTTACCCCTACCTCATTATTTGAACAATTGATAAATGCGACAACATGTGCAGACTTCTGCTTAGCCATTTCTTTGGTGGCTTCAAGTGACTTGTGTAACGTAATGTTTTAAAAGGTATTCGAAGAAAGATAAAAAGACAACAAAATGATCTAATAGGCTTATATAGCGATGCACGGCTTGCTTGATCAATCTACTAAACACTGCTCATCACAATCACACACATTGCATGTCTTTGTAGGGCTGTTTTGACTTAAATGAATTTATTCCAACATCCTTTCCACAACCATATAATACTAGTATATCTTGCATCTTGAGGTAAAGTAGACAGCGATAGAGATTTCAATCCAGGATCCATCCTTAATTAGCGATATTAGCTGGCACGGGTCGACTAACTCGGCTTTGTCTTCAGATGTGGTCAGCCTGCTATACTGTAAGCCTGATATTCTATGCAGGATCCGATGAGTACTAGTGGCTTTTTATACCACTTTACTCACGTCAATTACTGAATTGCAAGACTTGGATTCAGTGAAAGTGGGTAGATTACATGCGGCGTGCTTATGGAGCTAGACTCGTCTACATTGTCGGGTTGAGACTGAGGGAGCGCTTTTGTATCTGGTTACCGTATATTCCCGTTTACAAATAGAGACCAACTGCAAACAACATAGGCCCTGATCTGCCGTCGCATAATGCGCCAGCAGAACACAGTGTATGTTGTTTGTTCTACTGATTACTCCTAACAAACTGCGTGGACCCAGATCTGCCGGCACATTATGCGACGGCAGATCTGGGTCTGTAAACCAGACAATGTAAAAGCTTGCCACATTAGTCGATGGGGGCCCCGTGTGGTCGAGTGGTCTAAGTGGCTCGCCTTTACAAGTCTCTCACACATCGAACCTCTGTCCGCATGAGTTCGAGTCTCAGCTCGACCAATGTGGGTATGTGAGAAAGCTTGCCAGTAGCTTCCCGTGGGTAGGTGGTTCTTCTCGGGGTCTTCCTCTAAGAAATATGCTGGCCGCCATGTAGTGCCTATCATGTGCCGAAAAACGGCGTTAAACCCCACAAAACCGAATCAAATACCAAACCAAACATCAGTCTATGAAATATGAGACGGACCCTTGCAATAGGATAAAGGCCAGCAACGTCTGTCTGAACTTAAGTTGCTTTTGATATGATTCAGTACATTTTGTGTTTTCTACATTTCGTTGGTATTGGATACCTCGCCTAGTGGGTTAAACTCCTCCTCCCCGCCACCCCCCTCCCAAAAACCAAAAAACAAAACAGTGAACAACCTCTTAAGGATACACTGGTCCCAAACTATATGTTAACGGTCATTGTCTAAATTATATTAGAAAAATGTAAATTGTGCGTATGCGAGTTATATTTTGTTTGTACTTGAAGCTCTGTGCAATTTTCAATTTATTTTTGGGTTTCACACACCGTGTATAACCATGATATTGATAAATGCATCCTTTACAGTTAGGTTTCACGATTAGCTATCGGTCGTGATTAATGGTGTGCTTTTACAAAATCTGTTTTGGCTTAGTAGTACTAACATATAATACTAGAACTACTGAAGTATGTACTTATCGATCTGTTTTGGCTTAGTCTGAGACTAACATATAATACAAGAACTACCTCCTCTTATGGAAACCTAGCACAGTTCCTGACACCAGCCTATGGTAATTATTGAAAACTGTAAATTACTGTTCACTACTTCTAGCAAGTCTGCCAGACGGAAGGCACTCCGCTGTGAAAAGAGACTGCAACTTCAAAGCAATGCCATATTTAATTAATGAACCCCGAGAAGTTTTCGAATTAGTGATTTGTAAAGGCGCATACTCAGTATAGTGTTTAAAACAGAATATAAATACCAAGAAGCTGATGGTTGTAATCTTGGGTAGAACTATTTATTGGTTCCCCATTCCACCCTCTATTTTCTTTTCCTCTCTAGCAATGGTACCTTTTGAATAAATGATATCTTAAATGCTGCTTTTTTTAAATCCAGAAGAATATTGTAATCTAATTAAAGTTAGCCTTAGCTTCATAAAATAAACATATTAAAAATGTTATATTTTCCCCAAGAGATGTCAGCATTATTCCATTATTTACGGCACCATCTTGTCTTGCAGAGCCAAACCAACAGCAACAAAGGATGAGAACACGAGTGTGCAGACGATATTAAATTCTTAAACGTTCTGGTTCTAAAGGATTTTGGATGAATCGAGTTGTAGCTTGGAAGTAGCAGGGAGTGTAGGAAATCCGCGATCCACATCACATTATAATATGGAACATCAATTTACGTGTTCGATTGGATCAGCTATCAGCAAAGAGAGAGTAAGGGACAGTTTTCTGTACGTCTTTGTCGGATCTTGTACTCTTAAAGCAACCTACATTGAGGTTGTGTATACTTCAGTTCTCACTATATTAAGATCGTTCATATTACCAATTTCATGTAAACAAGATCTGTTGACTCGTCATGCGTTTAGATAAAAATAAATAAATAAATAAATAAATAAAATAAAATAAAATGAAATAAAATAACACGTTTTCACTACTTGTAGTTGTACTTTATTGCGGTTGCAACATCATTAATATTGCTACATGAAATGCATAATTTTCAAGCAAAAGTGATTAGTATGTCTTAGAAAAATAAGATGAACCTTGTATCAAATACAGTAATTAGCAATGGCATTTATAAGTACATGGCTCAGTGAGGGAGAAATTCGTATACTCCATTCGTTTGACTAATTTGTAAAATCATAGTTGAATTAGCAAGTTGCACGTGTGATTTACTTGCAGATCGTTACTGGAATATGAATCTAAATTTCAGTTCGTTCTACCGTATTAAAAAGGAGGAAAGCATGTACATTTAAAAAGATTTAGAAGCATGTTTGTAATGTAAAATCTTTTAAATGGAGATACTTTGTAATGTTTAAATACAAATGGAAGATTGTTTAGCATCTTCGGGAACAAATCATATGTGTTGCCATATATTTCGCAGCGAGCGAATTTGAAATTACAAAACAAAGATTTATTTTCTTTTTCTTTTTTCTGAAAAATATTACCGTTCACTCGTTGATATGTACTTTTTTTTATTCATGACGAGTAAACTCTAGGAAACATCCAGATAGGCTAAAGTCTGTTTCAAATTCCAGATATGCTAAAGTCTGTTTCAACATCCAGATATGGTAATGTCTGTTTCAACATCCAGATATGTTAAAGTCTCTTTCAAAATCCAGATATCCTAAAGTCTGTTTCAACATCTAGATATGCTAAAGTCTGTTTCAACAAATTCCATTTATAACCCCCATTTTTCCTGCATCTTTAGCAATTTCTTTATAAATTCTTTGAATAAGATTCAACTTAACTCAGGAATTAAAAATACTGTTTAAAATTTTTTTTAAAAATAAATGTTCTAATTTAGTTTGAAACAATTTAACAAAACGTGACAACTGAATTAACCGCCTTTATGCAAATGAATGTTATAGAAATATATAGTTATTTAAAGAATATAAATATATAGTTATTTAAAGAATTGAAATATATATAGCTATTTACAAAATATTAGTTATGTTCTTTTTCATTTAATATTTGTTCTGTAATGATTTAGAAGCACTTAGCAGCTATTTTTGTGTTGCTTATACGTCCAATTCGTTATCTTAATATCCACATAGCAACAGGATTGTACTATTTAGATAGTTTATATCCACATAGCAACAGGATTGTACTATTTAGATAGTTTATATCCACATAGCAACAGGATTGTACTATTTAGATAGTTTATATCCACATAGCAACAGGATTGTACTATTTAGATAGTTTATATCCACATAGCAACAGGATTGTACTATTTAGATAGCGCATGCAAAAGTCCCTATTATATGAATGTTAGTAAGAAAAGCCGTATTGTCAGTCTTGCAATAACGGCTCATGTCATGATCTGCTATCGATTCCACTACCACCAAGTTTAATTCGATTGGTTATGAATCCGATCCATATTGTCGTGCTTGCTCGCCCCGCCCCCCTTGGCGGCCAACTGAACAGAGACTATTTCGGTGGAATCGATTCATTCATAGAAGGATAAGCTGGCGACCAAGCTTCTAATCCTATTTTCCCGAAATCATTTCCGTAGTTTCCCTCACTTGCCTGATATCTGCCCATGGGCCTAATATTGTTTCAATCGGCCTGGTGATCGATTTCTCCGTGCAGACATATCGCTTGGTTGCATCGGGCCAGAGCCTTTGGCAGCAATTCATTTACCATATAATTGGATTTTTAATCAGAATTTATCGTTAGGTCTGGTGCGCCAAAGTGGATGAAGATGCTGACAAAGATACACTGATTCCACTTTGAATGACACAAGTTCGAAAGTTTGGACAGAAATGGCCCTGATTTCGTAAATTCGATGACTCAGCAACAAACCCTGAGGAAAGATATGCAGAGGCTGCTAATTTAAAAACCATTTCTGCTGTTAAAAAACAACAACGACCCCCCCCCCCCAAAAAAAAAAAAAAAATGATTACAGTTTTAGTGCATATAATTCCATTTACTATACATGTGGAGAGATTCCGAATATGAAGTGAAGCCCATTTTTCAATGTATTAATTTCCCGTTCTCTCCAGTGTGCAAGTGAGAAAACGTCGGAACAGCGACAAGCTTGATAAGCATTGAAGAATCTGTTACTTTCGGCAAGCATACAGCTTCCGGCGTCTCATTCACTCTCACGATTCTGCGTAAACTAACAGCCGGTTTAGAGCTATGCGAGCAGTAAGAAACCATTTTATTTCCTCAAATTCCTATCTTTACGTGACGTGTATATGGGCTCGCTCAATCAACTGCCATAAACCTCTCTCTTTCAATAAAGAATCAATTTTATTACTGCCAGGAACGCTTCCCCATCAGCAGACGACTTTCTATTCGACGGGGCTCAAGGCTATTTCCTTGATCGATAGCAATTTTCTTTTATCAAGAAAAATGCAAGAATAATTTCTCCTGTAATTGTAAATTTGATATGCTGGAGACGGGCAATCATATTTGCAATTCAAGGAACTAAACTAATAGCGGAAGATAATGCTGATCTATCGGGTCATGTAATCCGGTCAGCATTTCCGGTATTCTGGTTCCTTTTACTCGTCGAAAGAAATCTTACAAAGGTTCCTCGTACTAGAGTAGCTGTTAGCTTGGGCATCATTTCTGTAATTCTTCTAAAACAAGGCCTGATTTAGGGATGCTGCATTACAACAGTCATTCAGGTATATGGGTAGGTATGGATAGGGAAGTCTCAGTAGACGATTTATTCAGTAAACAGGTAATGGGAAAATTTCAAGACATAAATCGGACAGCGAGCTTGGACTAATGTAGGCCGATTGTTGGAAAACTTTAAACTTGAGAGAGAGAGAGAGAGAGAGAGAGAGAGAGAGAGAGAGGGGGGGGGAGGGAGAGAGAGAGAGAGAGATTTAATTAATGTACCTATTATAAGAGAATTCTTATTTTTTTAATTACTCCATAAACATAATTACCAATTGCAGATAGTATGTTTTTCAGTTATGCATAAAACAGTTCTATATTTTTTTAAAGTGAACAATGGAATATTCTTTAATGGCATTAGAAAAAGGCTTCAGAAGTATTGTTATGCAGCTGTGAACAGAAAAAAGTTCGACTGGCGGGAATAAGAGGCTTTAGAACCCATATAAAACTAAGAATTGGAATTAAGAGAAATTATTTTACATAAATGGCAGTCCGCAATCTGTCACTTACAACTTGTATCACTGATGCAGCAACATACTTTCTGAAACATTTATAATCTTTTATAAGTGATGCTAATAATTAATCGAACAATAAACGAAACTTGATCAAATCATAAAATAAAGTCTTCTTCGTCGTCATTATTATCCTGTCACCTGAGGCAGCATTGCTGTCATTGGTGGCTCGAGGATTTGAGGCGCCGGGAGGCAATGTTCTTTAATGGCGCAACCCCTACCGAGGCGCCCGGGGGCAATGTTTATTGGTGGCGCCCATACTTTGCCACATATAACAGTTTTTATGTCAGTTGTCAACCTCCAATACATCTCCCCCTCCCAATCTAAAAGCCCTGAAACCGGGGGCAAATTGCACCCTGCCCCCTCCCGCCGCCACTGGTTGCTGTAGATGCGAGTAGTTGCCAATAGATACGATCTTGTGTTTTGTGCTATCTGGTGTGCAGTCGTAGGTTAGACTCCTTGAGGTCCTGCCTCACCATTCGGAGCCAGCTGCTTGTCGGTCTTGTATTTCATTATCTAATACAAAAACTCACAAGTACATGACTTAAGGGCGGGAGGAATAACAAAGACATCCCTCTTCATGTTTGAATCGGGACCTGGTTTCACGGCACTTGGGATAAGTGATTAATTTTCTTTTCCATTCTGGGCACTCGGGTGTCCAGTACCCATTCTTCTGATATATGCAACATGTATCTTCGCTTTTGTTTCGGAAGTGGTTTAGAGTCTCCACACAGATCGTTGTGTACGCATTTAATTTTCAAACTTTCAATCTCCCGCCAGAATCTGAATATTTGTCTTTTGCTGCTCTTCCATCCTTACTTGCTGAAGGTCCAAGTCGCACTGAACGGTGTGACAGTCTTAAGTCGGGTCTATGCGTTGTATATATATATATATATATATATATATATATATATATATATATATATATATATATATATATAGTTACTAGTTACATTAGGACTATATATAGTTACATTAAGACTGTATACCATGAGCGAGTCGCTAACCATGAAACGATCGCACGAGACACCAGAAGTGAATCGACCGCGACGACAACGTTCAGTGTCTCCCTGACAATAGAAAAGCGAAGTTCGCACAGGTGCTCCCTAACGATTTTGATGATGAGATGATCAGTCCTTATGCGTCACCACTGAAAGAGTCAAGCTCGCCGAAGAGCAAAACTCGCACTGTAGCACCCAAATATTACTTCCATACCGAACCCACGAATTTGTTGACCTCGAGAAAATTTCTAACGACAGCATACACATACAATTTAAGATTCAATGCTTTTCGTTAGAGATTCTCACAGAGAAATCGGCTGCGTTTATCAGTGACTAGTTGAATTATATGTTGGACATGTTGAAACTGCAATGTCACGCCGATGATTGGGATCGCTTGCGAGTCGCGACTTGCCATCTCTAACGACAGCTTAAAATCTTCTTATGAATCGAATTTAGAAAAATCAGATGATTTAACGGCTTCTAAGATCATCGGCAAGATTCAGAACGTGCAGCAATCCAACGACCAGTTCAATGATTGAAAATCAACCTTTCGCCTACTTCGAGTAATGGACATTGCGATGTGTTATCAGCTGCCAACCATCAGGAGTAGTATAGTCAGGTTTGATAAAGCAAACGTGTTCAGCGTACACCATCGTCGTAGCTGTAGCTAATACAGAAGAAACTGGAATGGAAGGGACTATGGGTGAAGATGATAAAATTGTTCTAGTCCTACAAACAAAGAGAAGACGCAACACTTTTGGAACAAGCAGGGATTTCTATGGTGACCGTGTGTGGACCGAAGGAGAAGCCATAAATTCAAGAAGTGTTGCCCCCCCCCCCCCCTCATTCTTTCCGATATACATTGAAGGTCCATCCATAAATCATCAACCACCATCAGAATGTACTTGTGTCCAGATTTTGTCTTAGATAATGGCCCGATTATCTCCATATTAACTTTTGAGAAAGGTTCTGTTACCACTGGTGGACAAACCATTGCTATCTGACACTCATGACACGTTGTACTGTGTTCCTTTATATCCACAAATATCCCACGCATATATAATGAATGAACAATCCTCTCTTTCGTCTTCTCCTTACTCAAGTGACCTGCAAGGGGTCAATTATGTGTCAGCTCATTTATTTCACTTACTGCTGTACATTCTGAACATTCATGTTGTTAGTAATTGCATTTACATTTCTACAAAATTTATTCTACTGGACTTGCTGTTGTGTATTATTGGGTACATAATCTTCTGCAGTCACAACTAGAACCCTTGTTTCTCCTAATCTATTGTGCATCCTCAAGAACTGAACTATAGCCCTTATTCCTCCAAATCCACCGTGCTTAATCTAGTTATAAGGCTTTCAGGAAACACTCCTCGCGAAGACAGGTAACTGGGTCACAATCATCCAAGAAAAGCTTGATGTGTTGAACAATCCTGACCATCAATTCTAAATGAGTCTCATCACTTTCATTCTTCACACTCACCAACATTGCAAAATGCTCATGCGGCTCTTTTTCCACAGTGATCAATCAATCCTACCTGAGTTTCATGTAATCACCACAAGCTTGCGTTGCGACTTGTCTAGCCTCACCTGCAAAAAGAGTCCTTAGTTGAAAAACCTTCACATCATCAGATCATTTAGCCTGCTTTGCTACTGCTTTAAACTCTGCTAGGACGGTCGAGATAACTTCTCATTCATGAACATCTGTGTGAAGCTTTACTTTAAATGGCAATGAAGGTGAAAACATTTTCTCCTTTGAGTTTTCTCGATGTTTCACTCTCCCTAGTTCCGTTTTGTTTCCATTTTTAATTTTTTCTCTTTCTAACTCCAGCTTTTGACGTTTCATTTCTAATTCAAGCTCGTTTTGTTTTAACTCCAATTCTCTTTCGTTCTTCTTTCAGGCAGGTTTTCACTTTGTTTCCTTGGTGGCGACATGAGCTCAAGGTCAAGGTCCTCTTCATACTCACGAGACTCAGTGTCAGTAAATTCAATTAGATTTTGTGCTGCCACTTTTCTTCGAGAGTGTCCTGAAGCATACGTTGCCCCCTCCCCACCATCGCCATCACCATCACCAAATCGACATCACCAGTAACAGGCCATCGTTGCAAAACACGGGTGATAATCCACTACGATCCTTTATCACCATTGGATGCCTGTTCGGAGATTTCTTCGTTTTTCATGAATATGCATACACCTGCTTAGCCAATCACTGCTAGCGCAAGTAGAATTGTCTTGCCATTGTGACCAAGATAACCTTTCAGGCTGTTAGAATGAGCCAATCAAAGTTTCTCTTTCAGTCACAGTCACATATCGATCGATAAAACTGACATTTTTACTGATGTGTAGAAGATTTTTATATTGTTTTTGATGAAGTATTTTATTCACGAGTAATCATTGAAAACGAGGAAATAACCGCACAGGCAGCCTCGTGTGATAAAGAAGCGTAACGGATTGTGGCCTGTGTCTTGCGACGATGGTAACAGTCATACTGACAAACAATATGCACGTGCTTTAAGCTGAATCATTGTATCCAGAGCCACTGCTCTAGTTTTCTTTTCCTAAAATTTCTTGGTCTCTGCCTGTACACTCGTTACAGTGATATACACGTTGTACTTCGCAGTCAACAAGTATCCGTTGTAAATTACAGTATAAGCAGTCGCTACTAATAAATAACACATACAGATTGATATCGATGAATCCACCGATTCCAGAATTGTCTAACACAATTTCAACGTAAAGAACAATTCCAATGCCTTCACTGCAGGATTATTGGAATCGGTACATACAGCAACCAAGAAAAATCTTTCATTTGGGTTCTAAGTTCACACAAATACCAAGAAAGGGTCCTACAACTTTATATAAAACTAAACCTGAAAACTACAATCCAAATCCAGTGTTGCTTACATTACCAAGCCCAAGCCACCTAACTGACTACTGTACAAATATATAATTGTTTCAGTGGGCAAGAGATAAGGCATTTAATTAGTTTAACATGTGAAATTTGTTCAGGGGAGTAGAACTGGTCCAGGCTCAACTTGTCGTGGAAAGATAAACAACAGAGATGTTCCTGTTGACAGTCTCTGGTATCGAATGTCAAGGATGCTTAGATTAGTGTTCTGGCTAACTGTCACTACAAACCCAATAGGAACTATTAGTTTAACTATAAAGGCACGATACTAGAAGAAGTTAATGAATACGTTTAAATGAATACGTGTATCTCCGGGTTGTTCTAAGTAAGACAGGAAGATTTCTCAAAGCTATAAAGCAAACAATATCAAAAGCCAAGAAAGCAATGTTAAAAAAGCTTATATGGAATCTTGACCTACCTAAAGATTGCCAGTTAAAACTATTTGATAGTACCATTGTATCTATTCTGCTATATCAGTCGGAAATTTGGGGCTTTGAAACTTGCAACATCATTGAGAAAATTCATACAGATTTCTAAGATGGGTCTTAAAATGTAAAATGAGTAGCCCATTACACATGCTATATGAAGAAAATGGAAGACAACCACTTACACTTAGAGTGAAATTGAACGCCATCAAATATTGGTGTACACTAATTTAGGGAAACGAGGAAAAATATGCGAAAGTCATATATAATAGTATATTGAACGACATCAAAGCACATAATAATATCTATTGATTCTTTGATTACATTTAATCTATTTTCGAAGAATGTGGATTTGGATATATTTGGTACTCGCAATATTTTCCTGATAAACAATGGCTCATCAACAGTTTGAAGAACAGACTCAAGGACATATATCTTCAGCAACGGAAAGTAAGTAAAAATTTATCTGGCAAGGGAAACAGCTAAGGACTCTTTAAAATAAACCTCCCGTTGGAAGATTATTTAATTTTTCTACCCAAAAACATTTGCATTATTTACTTTAAATTTAGAACCTCAAACCACCGTTTACCAAATGAAATTGGCAGATGGTCAAATATTCCAAGGAACGAAAGATTGTCTACATATAGCAACGAAAATAAATTTAGGTAATGAATTTCATTACATATTTAATCGTACTTATTTTAAAACTAAAAGAAAATTCTACCTAAAAAATAAATATCATAGAAGGCGAAATATTTTATTTTTAACGATTTGTTTCATTCAAAAGGTATTGAACTTTTAAAGTTGTGTAAATTTATAAGAGTTATCACGTCGAAATTCAGTTAACATGGAATGTATATTTTTGTGTAGGCTGAACTACAGTTGTATGAGTAATGGCATGTTAAATGTAATCTTTGTAATCACCATGTATGTAATATCATATGTCTCGATATGTTTATATTTGGTTTTATATAACAGTGGTACATAATATCATATGTTTTGATATGCGTATATCTTCTTTTATATGACAGTGGTACGTAATATCATATGTCTCGATATGCTTATATCTTCTTTTATATAACAGTGGTACGTAATATCATATGTCTCGATATGCTAATATCTTCTTTTATATAACAGTGGTACGTAATATCACATGTTTTGATATGCGGATATCTTCTTTTATATAACAGTGGTATGTAATATCATATGTCTCGATATGCTTTTATCTTCTTTTATATAACAGTGGTACGTAATATCATATGTTTTGATATGCGTATATCTTCTTTTATATAACAGTGGTACGTAATATCATTTGTTTTGATATGCGTATATCTTCTTTTATATAACCGCTCAAATCTACAACAAGAATGCCCTGAGTAATATGCGAACTATAAACAAATGTTGGCATGATTTTTATAGCTTTTTATTACCAGTTGAATAATGTTGTAACAACTATCTAACTCTTTTGTCTAGAACACCTTATTTAACATACTATTATTGTAACTACATCATTAGTCCCCTGTAAAAATATTATATCTATGTTACACACATGTTTATATACTTTTGATTTACTTTGTACTCCTCATTTATCACATTCGTGACCTGAGAGGAATAAACTTGTGTTGGATTTAATTTATGCTGATAACACATACATACAGTAACACATAACTGTACATGACTTTACAAAGTACACATGTACATATATAGGTACGGTTAGAGCAGGCCCAAGGGGTTTTGGCGCCCTAAGCGAACTGTGCAAAATAAATCACTTCCGTCTAATCTGGCGCCCTTAAAGCCTAGCGCCGTAGGCGACCGCCCAGTTCGCCTATATGGTCGGGCCAGCCCTGGCTACTGTATTTTTATTAGGGCTTACATCTAATGTCATGTTCTTGTTCGTCCTTCGAGTTCGAAAATGACCATGACATCAGTAACTGGTTTGGTTTCTAAAGTACCTACTACCTACCTATATACATACATGTACATACACCAACATCCATCCATCCATTACAGATTCTAACATATCTACACATCAGATATATACCATCATCACACACACAGTTTCACATAATTTTACATGAATTAACATGAAACATACATCCACGTGTATATACAAACATACATATTACAGAATAAACATAGCTGTAGGGAACTAAAAGTTCTGAATAATTACAGGCAACTAAAAATGAAAGCAAATAAGCAACACATACAGAAGAGCTCAAAATTCTTAGCCAGTTCGTGCATAAAACTTTCGAAGTATAAGTTGAGACAGAAGTAAAATCTATTGGAACATTGCACATTTGCATGTAATGCCATTCCAACGTTTGATAAATTTCTTACAATCATTTAAAGAAGAAGCTATTCTTGAATTATTTAGAAGCGAGTTCCATCGAAATACTGCGGCTGAACTAAAACCTTTTACCATACCTGACTGTTTTGGACCTTAGTATTTCTCCCGTATTTACATTCATACAGAAGTCATCATTATGACGATCCCGTGTGTACATTGTTTTAAATATCGTCTAATGTTTCACTGGATGAGCAATCTAGCCCTTGGTTCCGAACAGTCTGAATATAGGAAAAGCCCACTGAAAACTCGTTGCATACACAACTACGCGATTCACAGATATTCTAGATTTTAGGTTCATGCAATTCTTATTAGGCCAATAATTGTAATAACATGGAGTCTATAAGAAACTCATACAAGTAATAAATACAAAGAGTTTCTACCTTGACATTCCCATTTATCTGCTGAGGAAAAGTTGACTCATTTAGTTCGAAAACCAGGTGACGTGCCATCGTGTTAGCATGAATAGTTGTAACTTACGTTGACGGTTGTACCGTTGCGTAAATTAAGAAAGGTGTAATTTGTAACTATTTCCATGTAATGAGTAAAATACTCCTTCCTACAAAGAAGGGGCTAATTATCAATTCATAAGCAAAAAGGTTTGTAACAGTGTCAATCAGATCTTCAAGAATTGTTTCTTCTTGTTTGTTCGGTAAGGAATGTCTTCTTGTTTGTACGGAAAGGAATGGATTCTTGTTTGTACGGGAATGATGTCTTCTTGTTTGTACGGTAAGAAATGTCTTTTTTTTGTACAGTAAGGAATGTCTTGTTTTTGTACGGTGTTACGACTCTATGGTCTAGAAAAATGTAACAGAAAGAAAGTGAAACCAACAAATTAAGTAAAAATCAAGAAGCAATTTATTTCTAGATAATTAAGATGAAAAATCAAAAAGACACTTACAGTAATGTGTATTAAAATCCAAATAATCCAATAAGAATTAGTGTTCTAATCACAAGTTCTAAATATAGAATGTTCCGAATTCACGGCTGTATCCTTGAATGTTGTGATATGCCAATGGTCTTTAAAATCCTGATGTACTAGTAGTCTTTAATGTGCTGATGTCAAAATGAAGTACTCCAAAATATCTCTGAATAAGTTCATATAAATTCCAAAATCATCCATTAAAAATCCAAAATCCAAAAGTTTCTGAGCACTGTTATAATCCAATGAATATTTAAAATAATTCCTCTCTCAGAATTTTGAATTACTTTTCACAACTGTAATAGCTCTTTACAAGACTGATAGTAATGTCGAAACTGAAAAACTGTCCACTAAACATGGTATATATATAGATTGGTCACATGACAGAATGTTCTAGAATATGTGTCATCTTAATGGAATTTACTTGTATGGACATGACTTTTTACACATAACTCCAAGGATTTTCCAGTTTTATCTGTAAACAAAATCAACCTTGACCTCAAATTTGGTAAACATTTTGTTGATCAAAACTATCCTTTAGCTCAAATCTGAAGTAAACAACCTAATTCAAGGACACTAGTTAAACATGTTTTTTCTCATAAACAACATTAAGATTTAAGCAAATATTAAAGTCAAGAAACATTTATAATTTCCTAAAATATCTATAATATTATATAAATATCACACATAACAGCGGTGAGGAATGTTTTCTTGTTTGTACGGGAAGGAATGTCTTCCTGTTGTACGGTAAGGAATGTTTTCTTGTTTGTACTGTAAGGAATGTCAGCTGGTCTAAACATAGTTGCCAACATGTCAAAACGCAGTGGCCACATTTATCAACCATGCTATCACTAAGTAGAAGTATGAATATTAATGGTTACCTCACATCTGTCCCATTTTTCGGTTTCAAAACAGGCTATTTTCTAAAACTGTTTTTCAGAAAACACATGCGTATTGATTATGTTCCAATTCCTTTTGGGGTTTTTATTAGCACGCTGCATTAGATAGTCCTCTTACTCGGTAAGTTAATAAGCCCAATCACACGATTGATTTAAGCTACTTAACTTCCGACTGACCTTCAGATACATTGATGCTCATCGAACGGCGCTGCTAGTGTCTCGGAATAATGGTGTGACAAATGAGAACCGGCTGCCCCACCGGCCGCGGAAAGCGCCATCGAATAGCGGTCTCGTGCACTTACCACGCTTCATCTGAATAATTATTGTGGATACCAGGAACTTCTTGATTTTTTATGTTATCTCTTTCTATCAATCATTTTGATTTGTTTAGACGTTCAGATTCTTAAAAGGATTGAAATAAGAATGCATACCTACCGACGTATCCAACCCACTTTTCCTCGAAATAATGTACATTCTTACCAGAGTTATAAAGCGAGTTCCTAGCAACAAGTTTTCGTCATACTATTTTACCGATGATGTTTACCTTCAATATCGTCTAGTTTTGTCAATTATGCTTGTATGTCCTCAAAAGAGTTTCAATAAAATACAATAGTATAATGTGAGATTGCTGCAGCTGAACAAACTCAATGAAATGAGAAAGGAATACGCGTACAACTTCAGGCCTCCCACATTATTACTGCTCTTCCACGTTTTCCCTTTAAAAGATCTTTGATTTTGAGACCATTGTTTCTTCGAAACACTGAAGAAAAAATCGGAAGTAAACATTTGTTTTCAAAATTCATCAATGGAAACTGACAGGAATGTAAGATGCATCAAACAATACCTCTACGCAATAAATTTGAGGCAGGTTTAATTCGCATAAAACTCCGGCATACCTCAGTGCTCGCTTTTTTTGGGACAATGCACAGGAGGATAAAAAAAATGTTCCAAACAGAGTAAATGTAAATCATCTCTTGCACACACACACACACACACACACACACACACACACACACACACACACACACACACACACACACACACACACAATGATGAATCGATGAATTGTCGGCCAGGAGAGAACATCTTTCTCGAGTTGATTTTACTTCCTGGTGTTTATGTGGAGACGACACTGAAACGTATCGTACATAGAGAAGGATTTATTCACTTGTACACATAGTGCAATTATACTTCGAGATTATACACAGTTATGTCCTTCAGTCTTAATGTGCTTTTATTATATAACCTCGTGACCTCAGTTGTCAGTTTTGGTGAACAGTCCCCTTTGTGTGTCTTGCACTTGAGATGGGGATATCAGTAAGGTTGTGCTTTTTTTTTTTCAATCGAGCCTTAGATAGTCATGACAATCTCAGAATAGGACCCTGTTCAAAGAAAATACCTACAAATAATCCAAAACCAGTCAAGAAAAGTTAGCAAGTGTACATCCATGCACATACGAATGTATCGACACGCATGCGTGTTAAGGGAAGGGACGTTCATAATTTGGCTGGTGCTGGGTACCGGAAGGGCTAAAATAGGCGGATGGGATTTTCAAGACAATTTATTTATCCCTGGGGATGGGGTGGGAATTTGGGGAATGAGCGATAGAAGCACAACATTTAATCGGGCTTGAGTTATGCTATGTTAGGTGTGACGAACTACTGATGTTTATTTACCTTTGTGCATTGTGTGAGTACTGTATTTTTTATCCGAATCCATATTGAATAAGCACGAAGTTCTATATCTAACATTCAGTCAGGAACAGAGGACATGCTTATCAGCAACAGAGGACATGCTTATCAAGAACAGAGGACATGCTTATCAAGAACAGAGGACAAGCTTATCAAGAACAGAGGACATGCTTATCAAGAACAGAGGACATGCTTATCAAGAACAGAGGACATGCTTATCAAGAACAGAGGACATGCTTATCAAGATCGCTGACTCGAAGTTCTATATCTAACATTCAGTCAGGAACAGAGGACAAGCTTATCAAGAACAGAGGACATGCTTATCAAGAACAGAGGACATGCTTATCAAGAACAGAGGACAAGCTTATCAAGAACAGAGGACATGCTTATCAAGAACAGAGAACAAGCTTATCAAGAACAGAGGACATGCTTATCAAGAACAGAGGACAAGCTTATCAAGAACAGAGGACATGCTTATCAAGAACAGAGGACATGCTTATCAAGAACAGAGGACAAGCTTATCAAGAACAGAGGACATGCTTATCAAGATCGCTGACTCGAAGTTCTATATCTAACATTCAGTCAGGAACAGAGGACAAGCTTATCAAGAACAGAGGACATGCTTATCAAGAACAGAGGACATGCTTATCAAGAACAGAGGACAAGCTTATCAAGAACAGAGGACATGCTTATCAAGAACAGAGGACATGCTTATCAAGAACAGAGGACAAGCTTATCAAGAACAGAGGACATGCTTATCAAGATTGCTGACTCGAAGTTCTATATCTAACATTCAGTCAGGAACAGAGGATATGCTTATCCGGAATAGAGTACATGCTTATCAAGATTGCTGACTGGAAGTTCTATATCTAGCATTCAGTAAGGAACAGATCACATGCTTATCAAGATTGCTGACTGAAAGTTCTATATCTAACATCCTATCAGGAACAGATGATATGCTTATCAGGAACAGAAGACATGCTTATTTAGATTGCTGACTGGAAGTTCTATATCTAACATCGAGTCAGGAACGGAGGATATGCTTATCAGGAACAGAGGACATGCTTATCAAGACTGCTGACTGGAAGTTTTATATCTAACATTCAGTCAGGAACAGAGGACATGCTTATCAAGAACAGAGGACATGGTTATCAAGAACAGAGGACATGCTTATCAAGAGCAGAGGACATGCTTATCAGGAACAAAGGACATGCTTATCAGGAACAGAGGACATGCTTATCAAGAACAGAGGACATGCTTATCAAGATTGCTGACTGGAAGTTTTATATCTAACATTAAGTCAGGAACAGAGGACATGCTTATCAAGATTGCTGACTGGAAGTTCTATATCTAACATTCAGTCAGGAATAGAGGACATGCTTATCAAGATTACTGACTGAGTTCTGTATCTAACATTAAGTCAGGAACAGATTGCTGACTGAGTTTGTTTTCGGATGTATTGGTGACGTAAAGAGTTGTAAATACATGTACCAATTTTTTGTATCTTATTAACAAAATTAAATTGAATTTTAACAGATCGGTTAGTGCAATGTTTCAATTTTCCAGTTGTAACTAACCTTTCAAAATTTCTACAGTCTGCATAGCCAAAGAGAAAAAGCAGCCCACAAAAATTAATGGAAGAATAATTTTAAAAACTAGCACAGACATATCGAAATAGTCATTAATACTGCAGATAATTCTATTGCCTATAAATCTACGCAATTGTCTATATGGACCGAGAAAGTTGTGACTTTTGTTTGGTATTTAACGTTTTGACGTTAATGATCAAGGTAGTTTGCGGATAAAAGATTTCATTCTTACTGATAGCCCGCTTGGTTCTCATAAGTTCATACTTGTTAATTCGTTTGCAAGTATGAACAACATTTAAAACTGACCTTATGTCAAGTATGAACAACATTTAAAATTGACCTTATGTCAAGTATGAACAACATTTAAAATTGACCTTATGTCAAGTATGAACAATATTATTTAAAATTGACCTATGTCAAGTATGAACAACATTTAAAATTGACCTTATGTCAAGTATGAACAACATTTAAAATTGACCTTATGTCAAGTATGAACAACATTATTTAAAATTGACCTTATGTCAAGTATGAACAACATTTAAAATTGACCTTATGTCAAGTATGAACAACATTTAAAATTGACCTTATGTCAAGTATGAACAACATTTAAAATTGACCTTATGTCAAGTATGAACAACATTTAAAATTGACCTTATGTCAAGTATGAACAACATTTAAAATTGACCTTATGTCAAGTATGAACAACATTTAAAATTGACCTTATGTCAAGTATGAACAACATTTAAAATTGACCTTATCCCAAGAATTACTCTTGGCCTTCTATCATTCCATCAATCTTGCGCATTCTCAAGAGTTAAACCAAGTCTATGTCGTCTACTATATTAACCGCCACGTTCGAAATGATATGCCATCTTTGTCACAAGATGAAGCCGGGTTGGGACTGGACTAGTGAAGACACCGAAAGCAACTGCGTTAATGAGATGTTTATTTATAAACGCAATTTAAAGATGAACAAATCTGACACCATTATAACAAAAAGATAAGGAAAATTATAAAGTTCCTAACATGGAACTATCAACAACAAGTAACTCAACGAGAAAAATCAAAGATGAATTTAACGAATGGAATTTTAAACAAACGTGAATAGCATCCTATCACTAATCAACAAATACGAGTATATGATCTACACCCTAATATAAACAAGGACTTATTAAGTACCAAGGGTGACCAAAGCATGTGATTTATGCACTTATCAATATGATACTCATCAATTTATCAATTCATCAAGCGATATTGGAATATGTATGAATTTATGAATATATCGTTCATATAACGAAAATGAAATGGGAATGCATGAAATTATGAATCTATCACACATATAGCGATATTGAAATGGGAATGAATGTAATTTTACACAGATAGCAATATTGAGATAACAATAAAATGGAACACGCAATAAATATAACTATCGTGGCGCCCGTTTGACGACCAAGATGTATCTCCGGTTCCACCCGCTCTAGTCCATGGTCAAGGAGCCACCACGCATGGTCCACCCCTCCCAGCCTGTTGAAGGATCCCTCGAGAGCCTTCACATTAACACAGACCCGTTGGTCGAGAAGCCTTGGTCCCTCGCATCGAGAAAACCAGTACACTCTTCCGAAACAACGTCACCAGACACAGCGTACACGTCACACGAAACCACACAGAGTTCTGTGACTTCTCATCACCAAACCATACATAAGGAACAGCTAAAAGTATAACAACTAAACCGTGTAGTACATATGACACGGTTAGTACTCTTGTATTGATAGATGTTGCGCATGCGCGCACATGAATTACATCTCGTTACACATTACATTAATCATTCAATGCATGCCGCGTATAATTAAATAATACCCGTCTGTTCAGTTACAACAAATAGCTAACTTGAACAAGCCTATAGTATTTCTAATATCATGGCGTTGTATGACCTAGGTATTGACTCTCTGTAGAATTTAGAATAAATTCTAAAACATCTAATATATGAAACAATTATGTCATATAAAACGAATAGTGATAAAGAATACAATCTTAAATTTCACATACCTCTACAGCTGAAGTTTTGCTCCCGTAAAGAGGTAAGCTTTCTGACAAGACTCATCGTAGTGTAATTTGTTTATAGAGAATTCGCTCTATATGTACTCTAGCTGTGACAGATATGCGCAGCAGCTAGGTACGTGAGTTTTCACTGCAGGCAATTTGCACGTGCAGCATGGGGTGAATCGCGCTCAGTATTTCAAAATAACTAGAGCCGAAAAAAATAAACAACCCCCGAGTAACGCTCTAGTCAGAAACGAAACCCGAATACATTTTTGACCACATATACATATTGATATAAACGATACAATTCCGTGACAATCTTATCAGGAAATCAAATAGTCTGCGATCATTAGCTGTCATTATCTTCCACACATTCTGTGTACAAGGAATGAACTAAAGATTGGGTTTGTGATTATACTTTGTAATTCAACTATATTCCACCGTGTTGGAAATGTCCCCGAGTTATACGGAGTAAGATGAAAAGAAACCATAGCAGAACGCAAGACAAATTGGTGTGTTTCGTGTTCCCCCAGCACTCTGCCGCCATAGATAGATTTGGCACATACCGATTTTTACCTCCAATTTTTTACTTTGTTATTCACAGTGATACAAAGACTTTTTGTTCTTTTTGTTTACAATTAAGCTAAATTGAATATGAGGCATGAAATAATATGCAGTAGTTATGAAGACAGGGGAAATACAGGAAAAAGGAACATCCACATAGGGTATTAGAATCTCTCTCTCTCTCTCTCTCTCTCTCTCTCTCTCTCTCTCTCTCTCTCTCTCTCTCTCTCTCTCTCTCTCTCTCTCTCTCTATCATATATACAAACTCTTGCACATACACATATAACACAGAAATAATAGCCTTGTATTTTGAAAACATAAATATGGAAGACGGTGATAAGATGACAATATTGAAAAGTTCATCATTGTATTTAATGATTGTTCATTCATTGTTATTCATACTGAAGAACTGATCTCTTCTTGAATAATGTTTTCTTCAATCTGGCTTCATGATTTCTGACTAGAATATAATATTGTTCCAAGGATTCTGACATCTGGTGGGCATATTTGCAGAAAATACATGTACTTTGTGCTGGAAGACAAGTTAGCCTATTAACAAAATTTAGGTTAAAGAAAAAAAGAAACAATATGCAAGAACTGAAGTGGAATAATCCTGCTTTTTATACTTTAAGCATTATTAACACAAATAACGCTGAAACTAATGAAAGAAGCTCTTAGTGGGAGCTCAGCAATGAACAAATGGGTTTAAAAGAGACATAATCTTTCACAAACTAAACAGGTAGATCAAAACAATTATTCATCAATAAATTGAATTGAACTCTCCACTATACCTTAATTTCATCGACTTAGCAACAAATTCTGATAGTACTGACCGTGGTTCAAGATGGAATCTGCTCACCACCATTAAACGGAAGACTATTTATCAACATTATCAGAAACCTACATGAAGGGTACACCTGTCAATTTATTCGCCGTGAAATTACAACAAAGGCCTTGAAGTACGAACAGGTGTACTTCGAGGATGTTTGTTATCTCGCCTAATATTCCTGGTCATCCTAGATTGGGTCACCCATAGTGCCTTTGTAGGTCACCAAAGAGGTATTCAATGGACCTTATACAAAGAGACGGAAAGGTTTCAGCATGGCAGTTAATTGTTTCATCTTAGAACACTGCCGTTTATTTAAAGACATCGCAGAGAGAATACAGAGGCACATGAAGAGAAACAGAGTCTTGTATAAAAAAACAACGAAAAACTAGTAGTTAGCATCAGAAATAAGCAGGGTGGAAGAATCAACATAGCTGACAGAGGAATTGAAAAGGTCCATTCATTTGTGTAATTACAAGCGTCGTAGAAAACAGTCGGCTAACATGCCATCATGAAGCCATCAACAACGGAATCTTCAATCCCAATTTAAAAGCAAAACTAATATATCGAAAATAAATATGGAAAACTAAAAAAAAAACATTATGCGGATAGGTTAAAGGCTCATGGCCTTAGACAATGTATGGGTGGCAATGACACGATGCAAGATGAAAATGAACTGACGCAGTGACTAAAAGGACTGAGTTGGAAAAACAAAACTAGAGCCAGCAAAGACCAGGCTCAATACTACCACAAGATCAAAATACAAACCTTGGAGTAGTAACACTAGGAAAACAAGAAAAGAAAAGACGTGTGCAAACCTGGGGAAGGGAGATTATTTCAGGAAAAAAGAGAACAATTATATCATTGAGAAAAGCAAAGTTAAGGCCTAACATTTGGTTAGATGGAGGCTCGTTCTGGAAGCCATTTGCACCTACAGGAGCGAAGAATAATGTGATATTGAATCAGGAAGATAAATTGTTTTTATTGATTCACTGACTGTAATCAGTCCAAACCATAAAATAAAAAGTATGTCTATAATTAAATAAAATCTGCTCTTCTTGTTGTAATATGCAAAATCTACGTCCAACTAAAACGTCCAATTTAATGAAATGGGATTCTAGCCAAGGGTTTTAACGTCTTTTACAGCTTGACCTTTACAACATGCGCTGTGTGGTTTGTGTCTTTATATAAATGATCGCGCATTCAGCTACTTATATTTATTGGACCATCATTTTCTTTTCTATATCACAGTTTAAATTAATTTTACAAGTATTCTTTGTCTTCTGTTTCATTTTTTTACAGCACATTTGTTGCGTAATACCACAAAGCACAACAGATAGATAGATAGATAGATAGATAGATAGATAGATAGATAGATAGATAGATAGATAGATAGAGATATAGATATGTTTCATTAGGACCTTAGATGACTCACGCCTTCAAGCCCGTGTCGTCTTCATAAAGATTTATTAACTTCAGTAGGCTCTTGACTCGAGATGTTGTCCTACGCAAAACCATTTAAGCTGACAATAATGTCATGACATATCAGAGGTAATGAGTACTTACTAACTTTTTTCCAAACATATGTTTATCACAATGTTTGTATTCTTGAAAAGTTGGACTTCCAAACATTGAGTATTTCTTTAATGTTGAGACTCTTCAAGAAGGCGAGGCAAACTTGAGACTCGTTTAAGCCGATTTTAAGCTTTTGGCATTATTTATTAAGTCGGATTTCATTACCTTTCTTTTCTATATAGTAACTGTATTGCTATCTTGCATTTATGTCACATATCTCAAATTTGAGGGAAGTTACAAACGGCAAAAATTTAATCTTTAGATGTCCGTAAAATGCTTGAAGTTATATGATTCGCATTTGAGGATGCCCGTACCAACACCAGTTTTTGAAAGGTGTAAACAATGCCACCCATTACAAAGTTTTTTTATGATGAGCTATAGTCGGGTGGTTAATGGTAAAGTTTTGTTCAAAAAGTGAGTAAAACACAACAAAATGTCGATACGGAATTTGAATCGTTAAGTTAAAAACATGATCGCAATTTTTCCATTATGAAATGGGTTTTAAAAAAGAAAACTTTGAGCATTGGCTTACTAAAATGGTACTTTTATCTTTCAAACATCAAAACATATTTTCTACATTATACGTTCTCTTCACGAAACACTTCAAATCCTCTATGTTTTTGTTTGTTTTCTGAATCTTTCTCACCAACAAACCCTTCTCGTTGTTGAGTCGTCACGAAGTCAAATATATAATACTGTTATAAAATGTGAAGTCACGAAGTCAAATATATAATACTGTTATAAAATGTGAAGTCACGAAGTCAAATATATAATACTGTTATAAAATGTGAAGTCACGAAGTCAAATATATAATACTGTTATAAAATGTGAAGTCACGAAGTCAAATATATAATACTGTTATAAAATGTGAAGTCACGAAGTCAAATATATAATACTGTTATAAAATGTGAAGTTACGAAGTCAAATATATAATACTGTTATAAAATGTGAAGTCACGAAGTCAAATATATAATACTGTTATAAAATGTGAAGTCACGAAGTCAAATATATAATACTGTTATAAAATGTGAAGTCACGAAGTCAAATATATAATACTGTTATAAAATGTGAAGTCACGAAGTCAAATATATAATACTGTTATAAAATGTGAAGTCACGAAGTCAAATATATAATACTGTTATAAAATGTGAAGTCACGAAGTCAAATATATAATACTGTTATAAAATGTGAAGTCACGAAGTCAAATATATAATACTGTTATAAAATGTGAAGTCACGAAGTCAAATATATAATACTGTTATAAAATGTGAAGTCACGAAGTCAAATATATAATACTGTTATAAAATGTGAAGTTATTGGACAACAAATGAGGGTTAAAGCGATAAGAAAAGAAAACGGCACGTGTCCTATCTCGTGGTAAGAGTTACGGTACGTGTCCTATCTCGTGGTAAGAGTTATGGTACGTGTCCTATCTCGTGGTAAGAGTTACGGTACGTGTCCTATCTCGTGGTAAGAGTTGCTTACTCTATCTTATTTTCTCGTGTACTATACGCTCAACTGCAAACTGCATAGATTGAGATTTGGTGTCGCATTAAGTGCCGGCAGATCAGAGTCTTCACTGATCGTTCTAAAGATATAATTTAAAGTCAACAACCTAGACCCTCATAAATATATACCATCTAGACCCTGACAATAATATACAATCTAGACCCTGACAATACTATACAACCTAGACCCTGACAATATTATACAACCTAGACCCTGATAATATTATACAAACTAGACCCTGACAACACTATACAACCTAGACCCTGACAATATTATACAAACTAGACCCTGACAACAATATACAACCTAGACCCTGACAATACTATACAACCTAGACCCTGACAATACTATACAACCTAGACCCTGACAATACTATACAAACCTAGACCCTGACAATATTATACAAACTAGACCCTGACAATATTATACAACCTAGACCCTGACAATATTATACAACCTAGACCCTGACAATACTATACAACCTAGACCCTGACAATACTATACAACCTAGACCCTGAAAACACTATACAACCTAGACCCTGGCAACACTATACAACCTAGATCCTGACAATATTATACAACATAGACCCTGACAATATTATACAACCTAGACCCTGACAATATTATACAAACTAGACCCTGACAACATTATACAACCTAGACCCTGACAATACTATAGAAACTAGACCCTGACAATATTATACAACCTAGACCCTGACAATACTATACAGCCTAGACCCTGACAATATTATACAACCTAGACCCTGACAATACTATACAAACTAGACCCTGACAATACTATACAACCTAGACCCTGAAAACACTATACAACCTAGACCCTGACAATATTATACAACCTAGACCCTGACAACACTATACAACCTAGACCCTGATAATATTATACAAACTAGACCCTGACAACACTATACAACCTAGACCCTGACAATATTATACAAACTAGACCCTGACAACAATATACAACCTAGACCCTGACAACACTATACAACCTAGACCCTGACAATACTATACAACCTAGACCCTGACAATACTATACAAACCTAGACCCTGACAATATTATACAAACTAGACCCTGACAATATTATACAACCTAGACCCTGACAATACTATACAACCTAGACCCTGACAATACTATACAACCTAGACCCTGAAAACACTATACAACCTAGACCCTGGCAACACTATACAACCTAGATCCTGACAATATTATACAACATAGACCCTGACAATATTATACAACCTAGACCCTGACAATATTATACAAACTAGACCCTGACAACATTATACAACCTAGACCCTGACAATACTATAGAAACTAGACCCTGAGAATATTATACAACCTAGACCCTGACAATACTATACAGCCTAGACCCTGACAATATTATACAACCTAGACCCTGACAATACTATACAAACTAGACCCTGACAATACTATACAACCTAGACCCTGAAAACACTATACAACCTAGACCCTGACAATATTATACAACCTAGACCCTGACAATACTGTACAGCCTAGACCCTGACAATATTATACAACCTAGACCCTGACAATACTATACAACCTAGACCCTGACAATATTATACAACCTAGACCCTGATAATATTATACAAACTAGACCCTGACAATATTATACAACCTAGACCCTGACAATACTATACAAACTAGACCCTGACAATACTATACAACCTAGACTCTGAAAACACTATACAACCTAGACCCTGACAATATTATACAACCTAGACCCTGACAATATTATACAAACTAGACCCTGACAATATTATACAACCTAGACCCTGACAATACTATACAACCTAGACCCTGACAATATTATACAAACTAGACCCTGACAATACTATACAACCTAGACCCTGACAAAACTATACAACATAGACCCTGACAATACTATACAACCTATACCCTGTCAACACTATACAAACTAGACCCTGATTATACTATACAACCTAGACCCTGACAATACTAGACAACCTAGACCCTGGCAATACTATACAACCTAGACCCTGACAATACTCTACAAACTAGACCCTGACAATACTATGCAAACTAGACCCTGACAATACTATACAAACTAGACCCTGACAATACTATCAGAATGATATACTTTTGTGAATAGCATATATCTGATCAGATTCTTATTCCTCACCTGCTGGCGCATTATGTGACGGTGGATCCAGGTCTACGTCGTTCGCAGTTAGTTTCGTGTACTACACGGGTGGACAAGGTATTTTTGCAAGACTTGTATCAAACAGTTTACACTTGTATCAAACAGTTTACACTTGAAGCCAAATTCGTGTATTTGTATCAAACAGTTTACTTTTGAAGCCAAATTCGTGTATTTGTATCAAACAGTTTACATTTGAAGCCAAATTCGTGTATTTGTATCAAACAGTTTACTTTTGAAGCCAAATTCGTGTATTTGTATCAAACAGTTTACTTTTGAAGCCAAATTCGTGTATTTGTAAGCACGAGGTGCCTTGTTGAAGTATACCAAACTTGTGAACTTTTAACCTTTACTATTTTCAAAAAAAAAATTACCCACATCTTATGCACCATTTGCATGACATAATTATCGACATCTGAAGAATCATCCATAATAATATACTGCGTTAAATATGCTTTAAATGCTGAAGCCAAGAATCACCAAGTAATTTATGGTTAGCCTTTACCAATTATACTGTAGTCCTTACTGTTTACTAAAGGCTTTTTCTGTTGTTGTTGTTGTTGTTGTTGTTGTTGTTGATTTTTAACGTGAGGTCCCAAACAGACGATTTTATACGCTGTGGTCTGTGTGGAGGGTATGCTGGCAGCTGCTAATAGAAAATTCAAGCGAAGATTGCCTTTCTAAACAAAGCAACCTGGGATAAATCAGCAAAAACATTGCTTGCATGGACACTGACAGGAATGTATTGACAATATATATATATATATATATACAGAGAGAGAGAGAGAGAGAGAGAGAGAGAGAGAGAGAGAGAGAGAGAGAGAGAGTATAGTTGCCTATGGCATCGGAAATGGGAAAACTCTTATATGTTTTATAATATTCCTGAGATTCAAATATTTTATGTTAATTACTACTACTACTGCTACACACACACAAACACACACACACATACATATATATATATATATATATATATATATATATATATATATATATATATATATAGAGAGAGAGAGAGAGAGAGAGAGAGAGAGAGAGAGAGAGAGAGAGAGAGAGAGAGTATAGTTGCCGATGGCATCGGAAATGGGAAAACTCTTCATTCATACATAGGCGTAATTGTGGCCATTGTGCAATTTAAATTTATTAATAGAAGCATCAAGTGTTGTTACACATATTTCTCAAGTCCAGTATGCGATTCATTAACATGGAGAGTCTAAAGTTACATCTCCAGAATCAACTAGAAGCTAATAGTATCTGCCATGTTTGGAATCATATATTTAATACATGTTACAAAATAAATAAAAATCTGGTGACATGAAATCCGATGCCTTTTCAGTGACACATAGAACATTACATTTTGCCATGACAACCACGTTTCCTCTTAATATGTCAAACCATGATGACGTTTGACATGGTATAACTAGATATCGATTCCTTTAGCAAGTCCTTGCAAAGCTCAATCAAATTGAACAGTTTCAATGGCTGTTTAAAAGAAAATCTAGTTGAAGTGTTTTTGTGTCCATATTGCTTGGCGTTATCTTCATGAAAAGGTCTAATTATTTAATTTCACACACTGACGTCAATAAAACTATTCTTTTTACATCTTGTCTCACTTTTTGTTAACCGTGTTCGAAATTATAAAGCACTCATATTATTTGTTTGTAGCACACATGGCAAAAAAAAAAAAAAAACGAATAGTATTCAAGGTCAGCTATAAATCATGGATAGCTTTAAGTTCATGTTTCTTGTATTATAGCATTACAATTTTCCGAGTTACGGAGAGCCGCAGTGGCTCAGTAATTAGCGTTGCGTATCTGAGACCAAACGGTTGCGGGTTCGAATCATGCCTAGACCTGGCCGGTCGACGTTCGCGATGTGTGTCTCTGGCCAAGCCATTTTACTCCAATTGGCTCAGCACGATATAACCTTCCATGTGCTGATGAGCTGTTAAACACTAAATAATCAACCAATACGTGCTGTCTATACTTGGTTTTTCTCTGGTAATAATAAACATGCATCAACAAAATTAATTCAGCTAATAAATTTTTCCTCGTGTTGTCGTAACTCGTCGGGATACTCTGTACAAATCTCGAAATGATGTTAGAGGCGTGGAAAGCACGTGACTTACTCTTATTGGACACTCACTTGAGCCAATCACAATCTTACCATGTTACGAATCTTCTGGTTGGTATAAAAACTATGAATGCATTATGAAAGGCACAAGTTCCGCCGTTTGTTAAATGTTTCGAACGAATACTTTCAAAATGGAGCAATTTTTGAGCGTCGCCCCAAACGCCTGACTGCCTCGACATAATGACCCTAGTACTATTAGCATACCACTGGGCCTAACAAAAGATGAGATTTGAAACTTTGCCCAGGGTCGAATTGACTTGAACCATTACAGGCAATTTTGATAACACGTTCTTTCGCACTCCATTGATCAGCGTTATCAGTTATGACGTCACCGCTATTTGACAGCTCGATAAAGTTGGAGTTTGTACTGATCAAGCTGATTCTCAGGATAAGACACGTGTACAATATTATCAAACATTTTGGGTCTCCGTCTGCCAACAAAATAATGTGCTTCAAAAACAATAACAACAACAAAAAGTATGAACCCACGACTCTACTGACCGTCTAAAATTCCCCATGCGCGGGAGTCAAATCATTGCAATAATCAGTAAAAAGTAAAGCACTGCACAAGAGGATTATCAACATTTGCGATATATATATATATATATATATATATATATATATATATATATATATATATATATATATATATATATATATATATATATATATCCCGCTAGAGCTTTCGGCTATGACGATCATCCATGAAATGATGCAAAGGGGCTAAAGGAAAGTCATCTGAGTAATCGACACAGCGAGCTTTAGTTGGTATATACTTCCAAGTGAAAACCACAACGATCCCAATAGGCTATGTTTGCATTCCAGGTAAATTACCTTATTTGTCTTAGAAGACCCACTCCCACCGTCAAACACTACAACATATCCACATCGTAGTTTCCACTTTTCCACCTCTAAAAATTATATATATATTCGCAAAGATTTATGAGTTTTCCCACGCAACAAGCATCAACACGATTTGCCACTTCCTTCTGGTCTAAAATGGGTTGAAAAAAAATGCATGGTTGCATACTATTTGTTGTTATTGTCATGTGTTGAAGTATATTTCTGCCTCCGCCTTCCAGAAGTACAGCAATCTGAAGAAAAATGCAATAGGAAATATACCGACTCATCTACATTTTTATAAAAATATCACCATTCATTTTGAGACATTTCGATAATAAGTTTTCATCATATATGCCCTAGTTGCTTTAACCTCTATCAGGCTTGTGTGTGTGTGTGTGTGTGTGCGCGCGCGCACGCATGCTGGGAAATTTTTGTTCATCCATACCTTTGCTATAAACATCTTTTTGCACATTGCATCTGCTTAATAACTTTTTACATTGTTTAGTCACGTGCAGTGCACGTTTAGTCAATCGGTTAGTCACAAGCATGAAATGTTCCTTATAAATAGGTGTACGTTCATGTCAGGTGTCCCTTTGTGTATAAATCTAGGCTCGTTTTATCTGGATACTGTAATTATATTGGTGAGGAACAAAATATCGGTTAGCAGCATATCAAAGCTATTTTTTGTAGACAAGTTATGTTGTCTATCATTGCAATGAATCATACATGTATCTCCATGTATCTATCTAATTTGTAGTTACCTTTGACTTTTTTTTTCTCAACATTTTGTTGTTTGTTAACCTATAGAGATGTAGTTGCGTTTTCTCTCGTAATTTTGTCATATATTTACTCTCCATTCCTATTTCTTCTCATAGTGGAGTTTTCTTTTTACCATGATGTAAATACTTAGCCCCCCAACACACACAGAGAGAGAGAGAGAGAGAGAGAGAGAGAGAGAGAGAGAGAGAGAGAGAGCAGTAAAACTTGTGCCGAGTGTTTGATTTGTCTGAAGTGTTTTAAGTGTTTTTTGTCTCAATGACGAAGAGCTAACTTAATTCGTAACACTGGACTACTTTTCGTACCCACACCGTTAACAATTGTTGTGTCATTATATATATATATATATATATATATATATATATATATATATATATATATATATATATATAGATAGATAGATAGATAGATAGATAGATAGATAGAGAGAGACAGACAGACACAGACACATACAGAGATATAAATATTCAGATATTTTCTTTCTTTTAAGAGCACTTGATTAAACTTTCCCATTTTAGAGCAAGCAAGATAAGACGAGAACCTGTGAGCCGAAATTCAGAATGCTCAGTCAAGCGAGACAAATTGAAGATAAACATGCTTTGAAATTACGCATAAAAGGGCCTTGCATTGCATTAAAGCCCAATTCAAACATAAGTATGCATTACTTTTTAATGTGTGAAAATGACCATTGCGAACAACAAAACGAAAGTTCAGCGTACAATGTATGCCTGCACAGTGGCGTAGCGAGGCAAAGTGCCGCCCAGGGCCAACTACCAAACTTATGCCCCCACTCCATTCGTATTATATCTTATATATACGGTACTCTTACCAAATTGCCGCCCCCTAAAAAGTGACGCCCGGGGCTACCGCCCTCTTCGCGCCCCTCCCCCAACCCCCTCGCTACGCCACTGTGCCTGCACAGGTCTCCTCGAAAATCCTAAGTATTAATGTATACAATTTGTACTTGTAATATTTTCTGACTCGACGTCAGATCTATACCAACCGATCCACTAAAGTGTTGTCTTATACGTGGGGACATACGGTTGCCAGGTGAGATGATATGTGTAATAGATATTGAAGACATAGTTGCGAGCGTGAAACTGTCAAGACTTATCTGAGGGACATTAATATTGTGACCCTTTGCAGACTACAATAATTCATAAACTGACGGTCGGCCGACATAATTCAGGCACACAATTTAGCAACAAACTATGTCGATGAGACGGTCAGTTTATTCAGTGACGGATTTCAGGCCAAGAGTGCAACGTATGCACGTGCATATTCACCGCCACTAACCAGTAAAAAACCCCACAATTAGTTTTACGATATTTTTAATCCCGTGGAATATTGTTCCTCATCTCGCTCCTATCTCATTGTCTGATTCAGTTCTCCCTCTCTCTCTCTCTCTCTCTCTTTCTCTCGGTACATGCAAAATCCAAATACCAAATATTATAACAAAGTAATAAATTATACGATCATATAAATATGTATTAGTCATCCTTATAAAAGCCGAAAACCCGATGCCCATTTGACATATCGGACCAAGCTTAGTATAAGAAATTTTTTTGCAGTAGAACTCCGCACAAACAGAAACTTGCACAATGCATGGCGTTCTTTTGGTCCTCAGATACAACCTTGTGGTTCTGCGGTCACTTGTGTCTTTAGCTAAGCGTGAAGCCAATATATTTCACTTCAACAGGGTTTTATGGTCGTATTTAACGCTGTCCCCGAGCTCGAGATTTCGACAGATTTTGTGAGACTATGATTGTTCAGCTTCACTGGCTTGATAAGCTGTTCTTTATAATAGACTTAAGAGTGTCCTAATGGCAGCTTAATGATATATTGTTATAGGAAAAACACTTTGATCAGGCACCACTGTCTGTTACCGCAGGCGGACAGATTATCCGATTCGGTGAAAAGGGGCGGGATACAGCATCATATATCGAAAAGCTACATCCAGGTGCATAACATTGGTTAGTGACAAGTAGATTTTCTGATTGAGATATAGAGTCTGTCATGTAAGGCGATTATAAATTTGAAATAACAAGCGTAATTGCGACAAAAGTCTTAATTAAAAATGTAACTGTTCAAAGTGATCAGGCCTTTTTTGAAAAGTCAATAAGCCCAGATGGAAAACTCTAGGACACTCGCCTTCAAAATCATTGAAAACCCTAGACCACTAACCATCAAAAAATGTTATGATATACCATGGGCCAACGGCCTTCAAAACTGATGAAAAACTCTTGGCCACTTACCTTCACTCTGGGCCACTGAACATTCAATTTTTTGGAAAAACCCTAGGCCAGCGAGATTGTAATTTTATGAAAAACCATAGGCCACCACATCTACTATACACCAAAAAAATTGGATAAAAACCTAGCGTGTACCCTCCAATATTATTATTTTCCAGTAACATTGATTAGTACATTAAAGGGTTTCCAGCCAAATTGTTCTTCTAAAAGTCTTCACTCTATATATTGTAAGAATTCCAAATATGCGAGTAGTCGGTCGAACATAACTGTGGACACACTGACCATAGGCTATTATTGTCAATAAAGGTGGACCAACTAATCATAGGCTATTATTGTGAATAAAGGTATGATTCCACCTCAAAATTGATCATTTAAAGATGTAATATGCTTTGAAGATAGATTTGGTAGTAATGCACATATATAGGTTTAGGAGAACGGGCTGTAACTTCACTAATTGGAATGTCCCCTCCTTAATAGCACTAATTTATAGTATTCATGTTAATACAGTGAGCATTCAAAATGTGAAGTTTATAGTACTTTTTAAAAATATTTTGTATAGTTTTTCTTTGGATATTTATATCATGATATATTCCAGAGAATCTCCATTTAAGTACTAAGTTTTGCAATAAAATATGTTGGTAATTCTGTATAAATATGCATATGTGATAAGTTGTATATCCAATACATACCGGAGAAAATTAATACAAATGTGAAGTTTATAATGAAATGCTTCATTGACAGTTATTCTTTAAATATTTATAAAATGATATATTCCAGAGAAAAACCATAGAAATACTCAGTTTGCAATACAACATGTTGGTAGTTCTGTTATAAATATGCATATATTGATATATGTTTGATAAAATGTAGACAAATGTGAAGTTTGTGAAGGTGTGACGTCTTGGTGTTGCATACAGTAGAACAAGTAATATCTTGTTGGACTCATCAATTTAATGAACATTTACATACAGAAAATATAGTGCTTACAAGTTACTGACCTTGATTACATATACAGTAAAGATTGTTTATTACGTTCTTGGATACAAGGTTTCCTCATTTATAACATCTGAGTTTAAATTCCGGCCCAAAATTCGTAACTAATATGCATTCCAAAAGGCTTTGTTATAACATTCCCTTGTTACAACGTTTAATTTGTTATAGCGTTGATTTGTGTGGTCCGACTGAGAAAATTAGCTCAATTATAACGTTTTTATCACCTGACGCTCCGAAGCCAGATACACAATGGCGGTCAGTGCTAAAAATATCTGAATAGCCCGACGCCCGGGGGCCCTCTAATTTCAGATTGGGCTCCTTCATCGGGCTTGTCGAGAAAAACAATCTAATTTGCCTGAGAAAACTTCGATCACGCTGATGAAATGCGGCATTTTATTTTGTGAAAGACTAGTAAATTATTAACATGTATCCACATGTATGCTCCTTACCTGTATGAAGATCGTCTACTTACCATACTTGTATCGAAAGCTGTAAACTTTGTGTACAAAGCGAAGCATGTGACCTATGAATGGGGAACAAATTGCTGGGTTATCTATAATTAGTGCTCACTTGGCTTTAACATACATGTGATTCTACTGGCGGTAGGACAAAATTATCGTTTTTAAGGCCGTCTACCGCACATACCATTTTATAGTTGAAATCTACCGCTTTTGAAACTTATTAAAAAAGAAATATTTTTAAAAAGGTGTTTTTACGCGTTCTATCAATGCATTACAGAAATCAGCCAGAACCAGTCTACTGGATACCGGAACTGTTCCAGCAGTCGTTCCAACCAGTGCAATAATGCGTGGCTGAGTAATGGGATTAAGGCTAAAATGTGTACGCATCAAGTTGTTAATTGATTACCTTATTGTTGTAATCTGGACAGTTTAGGACAAATGCGGGATGGTTTTTGAGGTGTTATAAGTAATAAAGGTATCAAATGTGGTCCATGATGGCTTTTGAGTCTTTGATTAAAATACGGCCGTGGTGAGATAAAAAGAAAATACCGATCAAAAAATGATTTCGGCAGAAACACTTGAGTAAGTATTTTGATTGCTTGTCTTGTTTAATTGCTATTATATAATTTGCTAGTTATTAAGTTATTGAACAAAGACGTTTTCACATAAAAATGATTTTTATGATTCATCGGCTGATACGTTTAGATGTATGTTGATACTTTCGTCAGATAGTAAAACTTACTGATTTATCATTTTGTCTTCATGATAAAATATATATTGTTTTTTGAAAATATTATTACCATTACAAACGAGTTCTGACAGTATTCATACCAGTACAAAGTGTTTACTACATGTATCTCGTCCAACGTCATCGACATGGACAAATACATAAACGTTATGAAAAATAAACGAATTTGGATATAACATTTCTCTATTATAACATTTTACTGTATTTATAGTATCACTTTAATATATGCAAATTTAGATACATCATAAACTTTACACCTGGTAAAGGAACGGTTATATATCAATCAGTTATCTATATAAAATAGCTGTGGAAAGGTCTGGTGTCGGATGGGCGGCCACTTGTTGGGCATTCGGGCTGGATTTATCCTGAGTCTAGAAACAGTTAGGGGCTACGGTCTAACTTCCGATATGAACATGGCCGCGAAGGTCACGGAGAGTTAAAAAGGCTACATGTAAATCAACATTCGAAGCCGTTCGCACTAGCGACCGGGTGCAGGCAGCAGCAATTCTATTATATGTTCCTTTTCTGCTGAGGAACTAACCTAATTGGAATCAGGCCAAAATTAATACTTCCGGTTCAGTACCCACGAATGTAGTCCGAGTCTATTTTTAGATCATTTTTTCCTCTCTCATTTTGGTGGTGATGTATGCATTAGATTTAGTCCTTCTTAGTATTGATTTAAAGGAAATTGGTTATTGTTTAGAATATGAGCATTATAGTGTGGTTGTCTGTGTGTATTTTGGCGACAGTGCACAGTGAGTAATGAGGCATTGGTGCTGATCCGGAAGTGAAATTTGTGACTCATTGCACGTTGCTTTGTTTACAGTCCAGCCATTCATAAGAATGCCGGTTAACCTATGACAAGAACTTCAGCGTGAGTTCATCTTTGAAGATACTTTACAGCAACATATGATTTATTAGGATTTGGACACAGTGGAAAGTTCAGTACTGACAAAGAAATGTAGAGACTATATAGGAAAATTAATTGTGGTCTTATTCCTGTCAGTAGGAAGGTTATAAAAGTTTAAATTGTTATCCTGAGTTTATTATTCAAGGTAAATGCATGAAATGTGGACATTTTGTGTATATTACCTCAAAAAAATAGAACTATGAAATTCAAAATTAAAAAATTTAAAATATTTTTAAAAATTCAAATTAGTTTTTAAAATAAAATTTTAATTTATTTTTTTTTTTTTAAATGCACCCTGTGGGGTTGATACTCATTATTATCGGCATGTATGTATTCCTACACCTTATAAAAGTTGCAATGGCGGATATTTTTGAAAATTTGTCTGAGAAAATCTTGTTAAATTCTGTGCCTGCACCTAACAGTACTTGCATACTCTGGACAGGAAAGATGACATCAAATAGGTTATATGGTCTATTGTCATATAGGGACCCTGGGACTAATGTTTGGAAAAAGAAACATGTCCACAGACTGGCATTAATGATAAAGATGAGAAGTCTGAACATTCCAAAAGAGTTAGATGCATCGCATTTATGCCACAATAGTTTGTGTGTTAATGCGGACCACCTCAGCCTGGAACCCCATCGTATCAACAATAATAGGCAGTACTGCAAAGGATATGGGAATTGTTTTGGACATGGTGAATTTCCAAACTGTATGCTACAGTTGAAATTGTGATATGGAATAATTGCAGTTATAATAATATTCCCTGCACACCCACCGACCCACCCACCCACATACATATAGAAATGTATATTAGCATGAAATGGCTGGCTTGCTGGTTGCATGGATAAAATGGGATTAGTTGATTGATTGATGGATGGATGGATGGATGCATTGATGATTGTTTGTGTCCAGTAAGGAGGATAGAAAAGAAATTGACCTGGTCTTTATTGTATTTGACCATTCTGGCATGACAGCTTTATCTTACATAATACATTCACTCATTTATTTATTCATTCATTCAATGCTACATTCATTCATTCAGTCAGTCAGTCAGTTCATGTTATGTTAGAATATGTTATTATTTAATTATTTTTTTTTTAAATTTTATTTCTATATTTATGTCTTCATGTTTTGAGAAAACTGTTTCGACCTCTCCATAGGTCTCATCAGGTGGGTTGTAGGTAACACAACTGCACATAACATGCATTGTGTTACCTACGGATTTCCACACGACAGTTTTCCTTTCTGTATTATGTGTTTTTCATTGTGTCTTTGGGCACTGTCATTTTGTACATGGACTAAGATCATCTTTTCTGTCTGCAGTGTCCTTGGCTCCTGCTAAACCTGTGCATAGGAGTGATCGCCCTTGGAATGACTGTCCAATAAGCCTTTGCAGTAAGCAGACTTCCTGTTGCTGGGCTGAGTTCTATTCCTAAGATGAGCCTGTATCATATTTCCCCGTCTTGCCAGTATTCGTTTCCTGGTTTCCGGACACTTTTGATTCAACTGATGGTAAGTACAGGTTTTATCCATTTCATTCAGTGATCTCAGAGTCCTTGATGAAAGTATACCTCCCAAGTGTTTTACTTTTGTTTTCAGTGATGATCCAAGTCTGTTATTGAGCCTGTGTATTGTTGAATGCACTCTTGCCTCAAAGTTTCTTGAATAGTTAACATTTTTAGGTAAGGAAACACTAATTGATCTGTTCACAGCTTCACATTTCTGTGTGTTCGTGTTAAGTCGCAGTCTTTGCACAACATCACATCATTTTCAACACTTCCAGGAGAATATTCTTATCACTTTCTGTGTTGTTTAGATGAGTCACTTGATGAGGGCCCAGAAATACAGATCGTATCCACCAACTGTTAGTACCTCCTCCCCCACAAACCTTCGAATAATGCCGACATTTGTTGCAGTCCCCAGAATAACACCGCAGAGTGGCATCCAGTACCTGGGGAAGTTGACATTGGATAAGTCTGACATCACCACCGGTGTCCTCCATCATTCGTTTGAAGATCAAACTGCAGGGGGCTTTAACATCTTGGCTGAGAATTTTCTGTTTCAGCTTTTTTTCCTTCTCTTGTTCTTATTCCCGGAAACATGCTTTCACTAAAAGTTGCCGAATTGCACCGTTTGAACTGGGAGCGACCCAAATGAGTGGGGTCCGACAATCTTTCTACTTTCCACATTGGATATGGGATGCTGTAAGCATCCTGAAAGCCAGCAGCAGCCTGAGCATCCCCATCTGTTGTTGCATGTCTAATGAGAATTTCTTGCAGCGCAAAGTTGTTTCCTATTTCTCTTGCCATTGCATGCTCTGAATGTGGTGCAACTGGTGACATATTTGCTGTGCAATCAACATGGCCTCCTGGGCATTGCGCATCCAAACCTTGGCCTTTGAACCATGCTCCAGTCCAGCACAATTTATTTTCTACTGTAGCTCCTACAATATATTGTTTCTCTGTAACAGTTTCACAGACAATTCCAACAGCTTGGGATGAACTTTGACCAGGTTTCTTCTCATGTCCAAAGCTAATTACATTGTATCTTGCATCAAACGCGACATTTATTTGCTCAGGATCCTGCACACCACGCATGACATTAACTTGTCGGACTAGTTTCAGCTTGTCTGCCATATCTATTTCATTTAGCTGTACAGTAGCTTGACCTACAATGTTGGAAGCCCTTTGCATAGATGTTCTACTAGGTGGTGGAATGTCAGTGGCTGCAAGTAGGTATCTAGCCCTGGTATTGCCCATTGGTGTATCCTGCAGTCCAGCTTGAAACGTCATATTTACAGCAGCAGGATTTGGCCCAGGTTTAGCTGTTTTTATCTCGTCATACAGCTTATACTCTGGTGACTTAAAACTGCAGTTTTTACACATCATAGTATGCTTCCAAGTAAGTCCCCATTTTGTTTCATTAGCAATTTTGAAATCAGGTCTCTCACATCTGTTGTCTTGATTTCCATGACGATGGACGATATCATTCCACATTTCCACATTTTTATTCATACAGATCATACGTGTCCCCTCATGCTGATTCACTTCTGTCTCTTTCAGGGTCAGTCTTGCTTTGGATGATGGCGGTAGAATTCTAGCAGACCCAGGTGTGCCATTACAGTCTGCTGCCACAACTGACTGGAGACCCCCACCTGTCGGCTTCGTCACTGCCATGAGAGAGAACTTGTCTGCATCCATTCTTCTGGTCACTTGAGCAGATGCAGCACTGGAACTTGGTAAAGTATCATCAATCAGAAATCTGACCCCTTTGTTATGTGGAATATTTCCTGGTTTAAAAAAAGTTTTCTTCTTCTTGGTGTACCCTTTCATGGTTTCAGTTGAAATAACAGCATGTAAAAGTACAAGAATTATCCTCTCTCTCTCCCCCTTATATAACTGGGAAAATGTGTGCTGCCCTGGTATCATAGAACTTCACGAACTCTTCAATACTATTAGAAGCCTAACATCTAAGAGCTCCTCCCCTTAAGAGGTGAAAATTACATCACTACCTTAGTTACTACCTAACTAGCGTATTCAGATGCTACCAGATTTCAGGTGCTACCTTTTATTGACAGGCCCTGGTTTAATTACTTCACACCTGATAAGGAAAACCATTGATGTTTGTGATAAAGGAATGGAGACATGTTGCAAAAGAACAAAATTTGTCAACTTGAGTTTTTAAATTGTCATGAAAATAAAAATATGTATCATATTTTAAAATGGACTCTCCACTGAGAGTTTAGCAGCCAGGATTAATTTCTAGTAATTTCCAGATTTGTATGAGGACTAAAAACTAACTACAGTTTATTTCAAGTGTTTATCTTAATTAATAAATTCACCATTCAACTTTAAGTTTTGTGCATTGTTCACAGTCGGCCATTTTGAAATTCATAGTGTTTGTAATACAATGGTGTTAGATAAAATTTATATGTATGCATCAAATTCATTGAAACTTTGCAGCAGTATTTCAGACACATTTTTTTTAGTTTTTTTCCATTCAGGTGAAAATTTCTGACCCTGATAGGAATCAGGACACAATTAATACTTCCGGTTCAGTACCCACGAATGTAGTCAGAGTCTATTTTTAGATCATTTTTTCCTCTCTCATTTTGGTGGTGATGTATGCATTAGATTTAGTCCTTCTTAGTATTGATTTAAAGGAAATTGGTTATTGTTTAGAATATGAGCATTATAGTGTGGTTGTCTGTGTGTATTTTGGCGACAGTGCACAGTGAGTAATGAGGCATTGGTGCTGATCCGGAAGTGAAATTTGTGACTCATTGCACGTTGCTTTGTTTACAGTCCAGCCATTCATAAGAATGCCGGTTAACCTATGACAAGAACTTCAGCGTGAGTTCATCTTTGAAGATACTTTACAGCAACATATGATTTATTAGGATTTGGACACAGTGGAAAGTTCAGTACTGACAAAGAAATGTAGAGACTATATAGGAAAATTAATTGTGGTCTTATTCCATTTACCAGGGCCAGCACTCAGTCCGAGATTGAGCTTTTGCAAATTAATGTATGAAATAGAAACGATAACGTGGTTATATTTGTTCACAATAAATTGTTTCAACGTTAATTTAAGATATGTGCAAGCTGATAAAAACTCAAGTTGACATCGAAGACTGTTTACTTGAAATAAACAAGCGTTTAAAATAACTTAAAAATAAACAAGCGTTTAAAATACCTTGAAATAAACAAGCGTTTAAAATAATTTGAAGATAACTCGAAAAAATGTTTAGGAACACTGTAATTTCGTTGCAAAATAAATGGAAGATTGTTTAACCAAAACTGAATATTAATTTAAAATATTTGTAAGCTTACAAAAACGTTCCTTGAAAGATGACTTGAATAATTTGAAAATTGCTTGAATAACTCTTTAAGAAAACTGTAATTTCGTTCCAAATTAAATGGTAGATTGAGAATGTAAAACTGAAGAATCCATGACGTCTAAGGTTCCTAAATCACCAGAGATGATAACTTCCCAAAACATTAAAGATCCGCGTTGAGTTGAAATTAATAAACAATTTGGAAAACGTTCACAAGAATTTAAAAAGTCAAAGCAGAAAAGTTCAACAAGATTCTTACCTGAGAGAACTCTAGTTCACAAAACCTACGCACATGACAGCAAAAGTTCAAACATCATTTGTTACTTGATAGACAGTGTAGTTGTTGCTATATGTATTAGATATTCAAAGCAAGGTATTTTAAAAACAAAGCACCTAAAATCAGGAAAGGCGGATACTACTTAAACCAGGAAAGGCGGATACTACTGAAATCAGGAAAGGCGGATACTACTAACAAAATAAGAGGCTTCAAGCTGATTATAAATGTTATAGATTAACTGTATCGTTAATAGATTAGGCAGCTAGTTAATATACTAGGAAGACAAAAAAAAAAAAAAAATAATAATATTTATATTCATAAATGACAAGCTAAACGAACAACATTAAAAGCACTATTTACTATGCATAATTAAATTGAACTCTCACAGTAAGTTACATTATGCTTTGAAGAGGATATTTAATTTTAAAATAGATTTCCAAACTAATATGACTGTAGAAGAAGTGATACATTTGGGTATTCATCTATCTTTAAATAAGTTTGCAATTGACTATCTAATAACACAAGGGATGCTATCAGACAAAATAATTAGACAGACTAATACTTTTAAATGGTAGATACATTACCTAATAGCCTTGGATTTAATTTTAGGTTGATGGAAATGAATGAAATTCAGAATGATTTAGTTATAGAGAGAGAACATTACAGAGGCGTAAGAAAAAAAGTATCAATAACATATAAGTTTTTAACTTTGTAGAGGTTGGTATGGCAAGTATTTCTGGTGGAATGGGTGTTAAGGTTGCCAGTTTATGAGTTGCGGACATTACATGACTTATTATACCTCTAGCTTTTACAGCTTTTAAAGACAAGCTATTATACAAAAAAGGGGCTTAAAATACGATGAGATTGTAACTTCGACTATAAGTAAGTTGAATACTATTGATGAAATGTTGAGTAAAACAATAAGCGATAATGAAATAGGTCACGATAAATTTAATATGATAGTGAATAAAACAAAAGGCTGCAAGGACCAACTGGGAGGGCTGTTTTGCAAATATTCTAGTTACTTCAATGGTAGCCTGCCGCTATCTAACAGCAAAACTTACTTAACAGTGAAGCGTGGTAACATGACTTTGGAAGGACAGAGTGGGAACATATATTTTTCAAACCGAACTGATAACAGAGATGGTAAATTATTCATTTCATTACAGAGAAGAAATTTAATAGTTGGTATTACAATATTTCAAATGTTAAAACCCCCCAACTATTTTCTATTATATAAACGATAAGAATGAAACCAGGACCATACCAATACCCGATAGTTTATATCATCTTAAAATGTCCATGGAAAAAGTCAAAAAGAGGGAATCACTGCTAATAGTGTCAGTGATGAAGGCGTTGATATTGAATGTCAGAAATATAACTCTAAAGTCTTAATAACTCTGTAATAATACACAGTGTATATAAGAAACTACAACTCAAAATTAAAACGATTTAATAGCCAGAGATCTATAAATACATATACCGAATCAGATACAGTTTGTGGATATTTTTAGCCTAAAAAAATATATTTTCTTTGATCAACTAAACAATACAAAAAATGACCGTAACGGTTCCTCCTCTATTCTATTACCCATTAAAAATGTATCTCATGGTGATTTCATCTCATACGGAGTTAATAGTCCATATAAACAACTACAAAGAGAAGCTATAAATAGACTAAATGTCAAAATTGAAGATGACGACTCGAAAGTAATGGATTTTGATGGTGTGCCAATTTCATATATCTTTAGAATATCTTAAAGAAAACTAATTTGCTATTTTCGTTAAGTATTGCAGATTGAGCAGATCCGATAGCAAAAATCGGATGCAGGTAATAAAAGTTGTATACAAAAACATGCTGACGTCCAAATACGTAAGATTTTTGTGGATAGTAATTTGAAAGATATTATGTATGATGTTTATATACTTAACTTTTGTCTATGATTGTAAGTTGTATGGTTATTTGAAAATACATACTTATCTTTTGTCCTGCTGGTTACATGGTATTTCGCAACATGTCCTGTTGTGACATGTGTCAGATAGGCCAGTATTTTCATAAGCATTTTGCAATTAGATTTTTTTGACATATGTCAGGTAGGCCAGTATTTTTCCACTAACATGTCTTATATTCTGATGTGACATAGATTATGTAGGCATGTGTATTTATATATAGATTTTGGTAAACAAATTCATTCCTGTTCTAGAATTCCGGTTCTAAAAATCAGTCTATAAGGAATCTATTTAGTAATTACAGTTCTGTTGTTGAAATCAGATATAATTTGAGAGGAATTATTTATTTAGAATAATAATTGGAATTACTAAAGTGCTCATTGACTTTTGGATTAATACATGATTTTAGGACGTATGTGAACTCCTTCAGATACATTCTGGATTACATCTTTATGGTACATCAGGAGATTCAAGGCTATTGGAATTTATTCTGAACATTCTATTATTTTGGACTTGTGATTAAGACATTTAGGATTATTTGGAATTTAACTCACAAATTGTAAGTGTATTTTGAATTTTTACTTTAATTGTCTGGAATTAAATTGCTTGTTGATTTTACTTGATTTTGTTGGTTTCACTTTCTTTCTATTACATATTTTAATACCTAGATTCGTAACAATATAAAAACATGGAGAGAACAAGTTAATAATAGATTAACACCTGTGAAACAGAGCATCGCATAAAAATTTACTAAACTCACAGAACTGCTAAAACAAATAGATGGTAACAAGAAAAATATTTCAGATGCTCAAGTTTTATTTACCAAGCGATTGAATATTTATCAAGTACTTCACAAGCTTTACAAACTTTTAGAGCGGAATCAAACACACGACCTCTAGAAAATATACAGCAATACTTACAGCTATTTGAAGAAACAATAAATGCTGAATATCAGCCTTAAAGATTGACGTGAAGCATATGAAGTCTCTAGAAAATTACAATACATTACAATCACAGTTTTAACTGTTGCAGAAAGAACTAAAAGATGAGAAGAAAGAGAATGATGAAAATATGTAAAAGTTAGTTATTGATTTTAAAGATGGTACGAACAAGTTGGAAGATAAACTGAGAGCTGTCACTAATAGTCTTTCATCGTTACAGAGGAAGAATGACTTCGAAGAAGTCAGATAGTGGACTTAATGAATAAGGTTAATGTGAGTGAAAGTACGATTATATCTACGGAAACATTCTTCGATTAATCTATTTCAGATTTAAGCAATAAAATAAAAGATTGAAAAGACCAGGACTCTGTAACTCTCAAAGATGAACTATCTATTGGAAAAAAGCAACGAATTCTAACAGTATATAAATATAAAGAACGTCTTTATATTATTTGTGTGATACAAGGAAGTAAGGACTACTTAGATAAAAAGGTGAAAGGATTAAGAAGAGATTTTAATGATATTGAACAGAACAACAGACACAGACGAAATCAAAAAAGAAATTAATAATGACGTAGATGAAAAGACTTTAGAAGTATGAGAAAGAATTGATACTGGTAAATCAGAAATAGATCAATCATTAACTAACTCAAACACAGAGATGGGACTAAAGACTGTTTCATTTAATACAAGATTAAATGATCATAATACAAGGTTAGACGATCATAATACTAGGTTAGATAAATTGGATAATGAACTACCTGGAAGTATATTACTTTTTGATTTTCTTTTTACACCAAAAGGTGGTATTCGGGTTAATAGTAGTAAAGAAAAATTATTCTAGATATGAATAAGGCCAAAAAAAAAAAAAAAAAAAAAAAAAAAAACAATGAAACGGGGTTTTTTGTGTGTGATATGTACTCTGGTTTCACAACATCACAAACAGTAGCTACTATGTATATATCTGACTATGCTCCATTACGCTTTGATGAATACAGTTTACACCTTATAGAGATCCCCCTTTGTGTATGGCTTGATTTAAAAGGTACAATTGATAATAAATTGCATTGAATAGGACATAGATTAGCTACTGTTCATCACGGAATACACCTACAGATAAACAGAAAAAAAAATACGCACACAAAATTTATATTTATTTTGTTTCTGATGCACAGGTACATATTTAGAACAACCAATTAAAACATATTCTCATCAAGGGGCAGCGAAACCTGTTTACAAGGTAATAAATGTACCTGTTACAAGGTAATAAATGTACCTAAAAGAACTTGATAATATGAATTTTTGCGGTGTTGCAAATTGCGGAAAGACAAAGTTTGCACTAGATTTGATTGAAACATAACATTCTAACTTTTCTGTTATTTTAATTATCTGTCCAACACTTATGTACAATAAGAATTGCAACAGAAAATGTTTAAATGATGTAAAGAGGAAACAAAACAGCCTAACAAAGTTAGCATTCAGTGGTAGGCACTATGGAATATCAATATGGGTAATAATACAAAAAATAATTCTGTCATAAAAGATCTTTGTGAAAATGTTAGATTTAAATGGTCTTATACTCAAAAGATACAAAGGCTATGGAAAACATTTTTAAATGGAAATTATATAGCACCAGCAGCTATTATAGATGAAATAGTTGAAAATAAAAAGAAATAAACATGTAATAAGGTTTGAATATCCGTTTGATTACAAGGAGATTAACATAACCATATGGCAAAGTATTCATATTTTCCAACAAATAACGTCTATCGTCATATGGCGAAAGAACAACTTTTATTTTTCGTGACATTGTATATATCGCGATGGTAGAATCTAATTAAATTAATTTCAAGTGATTTATAGTGTGATTAAATGAACAATCTTTACACATACCTTACATATTTCCTAATACCCTTACATACATTTTCCTCTTCTGAGTTAGTTCTGAAATCATATAGCTTCAAAGACCAAAAAATTCTTGTACTGGTACGCCATTCATCTCATCTTTAAAAAGTTTAACAACCTTCTTGTTAGCTAATGGTATTCCATATATGTTATCATTTGTAAATTTGCTTGTGTCGTAAAGTTGTATATTTTGTATCATATCATTGATAAAGGTGTCCGTTTCAACATTACTGCACAGAGAATCTGAATCGGTCATTAAACGTTTAATTTTGTTACCATAGTATTGCTTTAGTTTCTGGTAGTAGCAGTCACACATATTATTTTCTTGTTCTTTAAAGTAACTAATACCATACCTTCATCTGTTAATGTTCTTGCAAATTAAAATATTATTTTCGTCAGTGCATATTTTGACATTAGTTCCACCTCGTAAATTTTCGATCTGATTTTCGAGGACAGAGTTCATCATTAGCTTAAAAATTCTTTTTTCAAAATCACCGATTGCTTTTTGTTATAAGGATGTATGAAGTTGTATGCATGAATTTGGCCACGACTCTTAATCGAATGCAACTGCTCTTTGACTCTTTTCCTGTTTAATTCCTCACCGAATGAACAACTTCAAATTACGATAGTGAATAGCATATTTTTCTTTATTTGTTTAAAGTACATACTAATTTAAGTACTGAAATTTGTGTACCCTTTTCATCTTCTATCAATTTCTTATGTTGTGGTGATACATCATCCTCACTGGGGATTAGTGTTTCTGGTGCTCAAGAACAATCTTCTAAAAGTTGTGTCAAAAATGTTGGTAACTCTAAATCTACGTCTAAAATTCAGCCAAATGAAGTCTTATCAATCTGGGACATTAATTGTTTTAGAATAATTTTATTTGTTCTTTGTTTTCCCATTTAAAGCGTCTAACGGGTATTGGCTGGCACATATCCCAGTCATATAAATTTTTTGAGTTAGTCTAAAATATTAGACATTTTAAAAAAATTAATGTAGTATTTCTTTTGCTTGTCTGACTGAGAGATTTTTTTTAAAAGGTTCTGATTAATACTAATTAAGTTTTTAATTCCTGTGTGTAGCCTTCCCTTATTCCGTCTTGATTTATAGTACTGACGCCAATATATTGCTCGGAATCTGGAAACACTTCAACAAGCAAATACACAACTAGTTGCAAAAAAACAATGAATCTATTAAACATATATCAGAGATAGATGAAACACAATATGGAATTATTTGCTTTGACAATATTGCATGTTGAACAGTAGAAACAGGCTCTTTAATATTGCATATTGAACAGTAGAAAAAGACTCTTTAATATTGCATGTTGAACAGTAGAAACAGACTCTTTAATATTGCATGTTGAAAAGTAGAAACTGGCTCTTTAATATTGCATATTGAACAGTAGAAACCTACTCTTTAATATTGCATGTTGAACAGTAGAAACTGGCTCTTTAATATTGCATATTGAACAGTAGAAACCTACTCTTTAATATTGCATGTTGAACAGTAGAAACTGTCTCTTTAATATTGCATGTTGAACAGTAGAAACCTAGTCTTTAATATTGCATGTTGAACAGTAGAAACTGGCTCTTTTATATTGCATATTGAACAGTAGAAACCTAGTCTTTAATATTGCATGTTGAACAGTAGAAACTGGCTCTTTAATATTGCATGTTGAACAGTAGAAACAGACTCTTTAATATTGCATGTTGAACAATAGAAACATACTCTTTAATATTGCATGTTGAACAGTAGAAACAGACTCTTTAATATTGCATATTGAACAGTAGAAACCTACTCTTTAATATTGCATGTTGAACAGTAGAAACCTAGTCTTTAATATTGCATGTTGAACAGTAGAAACAGACTCTTTAATATTGCATATTGAACAGTAGAAACCTACTCTTTAATATTGCATGTTGAACAGTAGAAACAGACTCTTTAATATTGCATGTTGAACAATAGAAACATACTCTTTAATATTGCATGTTGAACAGTAGAAACAGACTCTTTAATATTGCATATTGAACAGTAGAAACCTACTCTTTAATATTGCATGTTGAACAGTAGAAACCTAGTCTTTAATATTGCATGTTGAACAGTAGAAACAGACTCTTTAATATTGCATATTGAACAGTAGAAACCTACTCTTTAATATTGCATGTTGAACAGTAGAAACTGGCTCTTTAATATTGCATTTTGAACAGTAGAAACAGACTCTTTAATATTGCATGTTGTACAGTAGAAACAGACTCTTTACTTTAATATTGCATGTTGAACAGTAGAAACAGACTCTTTAATATTGCATGTTGAACAGTAGAAACTGGCTCTTTAATATTGCATGTTGTACAGTAGAAACAGACTCTTTAATATTGCATGTTGAACAGTAGAAACAGACTCTTTAATATTGCATGTTGAACAGTAGAAACAGACTCTTTAATATTGCATGTTGTAAGTAGAAACAGACTCTTTACTTTAATATTGCATGTTGAACAGTAGAAACAGACTCTTTAATATTGCATGTTGAACAGTAGAAACCTAGTCTTTAATATTGCATGTTGAACAGTAGAAACTGGCTCCTTAATATTTCATGTTGAACAATAGAAACAGACTCTTTAATATTGCATGTTGAACAGGAGAAACCTAGTCTTTAATATTGCATGTTGAACAGTAGAAACCTAGTCTTTAATATTGCATGTTGAACAGTAGGAACCTAGTCTTTAATATTGCATGTTGAACAGTAGAAACCTAGTCTTTAATATTGCATGTTGAACAGTAGAAACCTACTCTTTAATATTGCATGTTGAACAGTAGAAACTGGCTCTTTAATATTGCATATTGAACAATAGAAACCTACTCTTTAATATTGCATGTTGAACAGTAGAAACCTAGTCTTTAATATTGCATGTTGAACAGTAGAAACCTAGTCTTTAATATTGCATGTTGAACAGTAGAAACCTAGTCTTTAATATTGCATGTTGAACAGTAGAAACCTAGTCTTTAATATTGCATGTTGAACAGTAGAAACTGGCTCTTTAATATTGCATGTTGAACAGTAGAAACAGACTCTTTAATATTGCATGTTGAACAATAGAAACCTACTCTTTAATATTGCATGTTGAACAGTAGAAACAGACTCTTTAATATTGCATATTGAACAGTAGAAACCTACTCTTTAATATTGCATGTTGAACAGTAGAAACTGGCTCTTTAATATTGCATTTTGAACAGTAGAAACAGACTCTTTAATATTGCATGTTGAACAGTAGAAACCTAGTCTTTAATATTGCATGTTGAACAGTAGAAACTGGCTCTTTAATATTGCATATTGAACAATAGAAACCTACTCTTTAATATTGCATGTTGAACAGTAGAAACCTACCCTTTAATATTGCATGTTGAACAGTAGAAACTGGCTCTTTAATATTGCATGTTGAACAGTAGAAACCTAGTCTTTACTATTGCATGTTGAACAGTAGAAACCTAGTCTTTAATATTGCATGTTGAACAGTAGAAACCTAGTCTTTAATATTGCATGTTGAACAGTAGAAACCTAGTCTTTAATATTGCATGTTGAACAGTAGAAACAGACTCTTTAATATTGCATGTTGAACAGTAGAAACCTACTCTTTAGTATTGCATGTTGAACAGTAGAAACCTAGTCTTTAATATTGCATGTTGAACAGTAGAAACCTACTCTTTAATATTGCATGTTGAACAGTAGAAACAGACTCTTTAATATTGCATGTTGAACAGTAGAAACCTACTCTTTAATATTGCATGTTGAACAATAGAAACCTAGTCTTTAATATTGCATGTTGAACAGTAGAAACCTAGTCTTTAATATTGCATGTTGAACAGTAGAAACCTACTCTTTAATATTGCATGTTGAACAGTAGAAACCTACTCTTTAATATTGCATGTTGAACAGTAGAAACAGACTCTTTAATATTGCATGTTGAACAGTAGAAACAGACTCTTTAATATTGCATGTTGAACAGTAGAAACCTACTCTTTAATATTGCATGTTGAACAATAGAAACCTAGTCTTTAATATTGCATGTTGAACAATAGAAACAGACTCCTTAATATTGCATGTTGAACAATAGAAACATACTCTTTAATATTGCATATTGAACAGTAGAAACCTAGTCTTTAATATTGCATGTTGAACAATAGAAACCTAGTCTTTAATATTGCATGTTGAACAGTAGAAACCTAGTCTTTAATATTGCATGTTGAACAATAGAAACAGACTCTTTGCACCTGTTTAATTTTGTACTTGAGCACCTCACATGTGTGTGTGTGGAGGTGTGTGTTTGTTGCTAGAATCATAGCGCCAATGATACCGTACAATATAAAGTATACTAAAGTGTTATTCTAGATCTGTTCTATTATTCGAAAATTGTGGTGTACCAATGTCCAGACGCAATGACGAACACGTGGACTATTGCTTTACAAAATTTAATGGAATGTTTCTTTACTTGCCAGATTTTATAAGGAATATATTGTAAATATTACTCTCTCACGTCAGAATATTTTGAACAAATCATTAAAACGTTAAATTCATCTTCAATCAATCAATATCCATTCTCAAAACAATCTTCACAATAGCGCATATCTTGTGGTATATTTACAGGTCTTCCAGTCTCAATCTTTAACCCTTGACCAGGGCTCAGGAAAAAATGGTCCAATCTCTCGTCATTGGGACGAGTGAGTTGCAAGATTTACTCATCCTTGTCCTTATTATACTCAACACAGTACACTTCTCCACTACACTGCTAACGCTTTTACTAAAGAACCACATGCAAGCGTGATACTAGAATGGGTCAAAACCATGAAAATAGCAATTTCTAATAAATGGCTCTTTTGATAAACATATAATAAGCGACATTGTTTGTAACTCGAAAAATTGCAGTTGCACACATAGCCCTTGATTTCAGTAATCTATGTCATAATTTTCCTTTCCAATGAACTATCACACTTCTTTATGAGACTCTAAATTTTCGCAAAAGTCTATATTTCAGCTGCTTACCTATGTTGCATTCTACATCCCACCAGGGATGCTGCGTGCTCTTTTCATAAAACCAAGGTTTCAGTAGTAAAAACTCATTAGCTTTACGATAGCAATCAAGTATTGATTCAACAGCTTCGTTCACATTTCTGTCTATCTTTTCAAGATTGTTATACAATTCGGAGTAAAATATATCACACAACTTCAAACCTTCCAACAATATTTCACAGTACCTGTTAAAATATAGTGATGACTATTTTCATTTATGATTTGGTTGTAGTCTAAAGTCTCTAGAGGCATTTTCATCGCTCGTGCTAAAGGGAAGTAAGCAGAATCGTTCATCCAGCCATATTAGCAACATCACTAGCAGTAACAACCGTCATACGTGCAGCATAATACAAAAACGGCTTTTCCATATGATTTAAAAAGGCAGTCTTTAGACTTTCTGGGGATAGAAAAAGAGTACCCATTATATTTTACATCACCAAAGATATAATCGAAATTATCGTCTGGAATAAAATATAGAATTTTAAAAAATTCAAGCATTAAAATCAAAAGCGGCCAAAAAGTAACAAACAAGCCATATTGATCTAATTATTTCTAAGTAATTTTTAAATACTAGTAATCCTATGCTATTTTTATCTGAGTAACCATCATATATCTTTGATCCTTCAGGTGAGACGTACACAAAACAAAGATAATATAATTGATGATTTTAAACGTTTCACCCTTTAACAGTAAAACAACACAATAATCAAAATTGCTACAGATTCGTTTGATAATACGATGACGTGTGTCTGAACTTTGTACCATCACAATAATTCCACCACTATTTTGACCTCCCACAGAACATTTCGTTCTAACAAAATCCAAAGTTTTAAAATCATTCAGAAAATCTCCAAATTCACTTTCTCCCCCATGATCCACAAAAACGAATAATATCATAATTACTGAAATGCTCTTTAATTCATTACAACAAAGATATTTCTTTAACCTTTCAATATTCATGATACGATTCTCATGAATCTATGCATAAAGTCATTATGTTCATCGTCAATGTTTATATGGCCTCGGATATTGTTCTATCTCGTGCTATTCTTTTCACTTTTACTCTATTCATCTGTGTCAGGAATCCCACCCACTGCAACGCTTACCCCCCTACGCTTACAGTAGCTTTGTGCACTATTTGATTTGGTGGTATACTTCTCTTGCCATGATAATGGAAAAGCGCGTGACACGTTGTTTACAGCTTTACTGACAGACTTCTGCCCGTTCATATGTGAATCTAAAATGAAGAAACTGCCGTCAATAAGCAGTTTGTAATATTTTAATACAGCTTTCTGATTGTTATTCCTTACATCAACAAGAAACAGAATCAGCACGGACATGTGAAGTAAGGTCTTCAGTAACATCTTATCTAGACAAATGGGTCAACTTTTCCCGCACCTTCAGTAACACAATACCAAGGTCCTTGAACTTGCTAAAGTTGACTATTATCGGTCGATTGACCTTCTTCAGAGAACGCATTCTGTGTGCTCGCTCGATGTCCATTCGGTCAGCCTGGGGTACCTCAGGGGTATTATACATAAAGTTACGAATCAAGTTGTCAACTTGTATCCCAAGTTTCATCCGAAGGTGGTTCAAATCCGTGAAAAATAAATGACAAATTCCAGTACGATATTCTACGTCCTGATGTTGCCATTCTTACTGCCCAATTTAACTGATTTTGCCAAACTTTCACATAAGACTGCGCTGCGTATCTATCCCTTAAATCATTATTATCAAAATTAAAAGTGCTTAATGGTTTCTATTTTAAATAGTCAGTTTCTGTGAATGATATTGATATTTCGTTAAATATAATTGTCATGCCAACTTTCTTGAATTTATTGTGTTGAACTGGTATGCATGACAAGTGTAAGGTGCGCTGCTTGTTAGAGTTTTGTGTTTGCAATCTGAAGTCCATGATTTATCTATATAATAATTTTCATAGTTGTTTAAAATTACAGAATTTGACAATAGTAAAATTGGGGATGACTTTTTATCCTATGTTTGTGGTGTATAGTAAATGTGGGTGGCATATGTTTTTGTCACAATTTTGAATGCCAGTGGCCTAGAGTTTTTCATAAAATTTGAATATCACAACATTTCTGTCAGTGTATTATGCTGGTATTAATAATGCGTAAAACAATTAAATTAATGTTAACTAATTGCATTCATAATCTGACTGGTGTTGTAAATTTTCATTTGCAAAATATTAGTCGCGAGTCTGACTGGTCAAGTAACTTTTAATTTTATTTTAATGTTCTCGTATCCCAATGCGGGTTTGTGATACACAACAATATGAATGGTCTAGTAATTTTTCATTTTGATTTTCAGACAACCGCCAAGTTTTGTTAGTCTAATAATTTTTAATTATTTATTTTGAATTTTCTTGTATCCCTATCTAAAAGCACACAAATATGAATTGTCAGAGTTCGCTATACGAGTACTATTTATTTCTAATATGGATTGATCATAGTTTCGTCTTTTTAGCAGATGGCGAACCATACGAATAACTTTAATCACATTAAGATTCTGTGTCAACATTTTGTGGTAAAGTTGTTGCAAGTCATATTCAGTGATGGTACATCATTGTGCATGCTGCGGAACGCATGCTGTATACGGGAAAAGGCCTGTTCGTATTCCAATCCACTCTATTCTCCTATCTGGGACACTGACTTGGAGAAGATCCGCGATTCTCTCAGGGTGATTTCAAGACAAAACAGTGTTTAAAGAGAATTCGACATGAAGAAAATTTAAAACAAGACATCTCTTTGCTCTCCAGTTAATTTTTCAAACATTCCTTTCCTACCGACCGAAATAGGGCCGCCGTTGAACATAGTCCACTCTATTCGGTAGCTGTGGGAGCAATGGCTGAGAAAAAAAGCAAGCGGTCTGATAGGCGGAAAGCCCATATCAGTCAGACCTTATTTTTCCCCTATATTATGTACAAACATTTACGTTTGAGAACTTGTTGACTGGTGCCACATGAAGTTGACTATCACTTAGAGAAACAGCAATTATCTTCGTGGATCTAGGAATGATCGAATAATCATCACAGGAACAAGTTTTTTGTGTGCAGTACCTATGGCCAAACAAGAGTTCAAAATTTCCTATTTGTGCGTTGTAAACGTCTGTGCCCTGATGGTCTTGAACGTGGGTCAACAATATATAGCAGTCGGAACAGGCTTAGGTCCGATTGCAATAGATAGCTCAGAATCCGGTAGTTGCGGGTTCGAACCCACACAGAGGTGAAATTTGTATTGAAACATATAGTTCCATGATGTTTAGAAACATCCTCAGGATGAAAAGCGACCCTATTTAGGCCTGCGTGGCTGCTGGTAGCAAACATATTTTGGGAGATTTAGGTGTTCCGATGTCCAGAACTGTATCACACATGGGTCCGTTTCACATTGTGCCTGAAAGGTGAGTACATACAAGTACTCAAATTAAATTTGTAATACATCAGGGAACATGTGTTGTTCCATTGTTTTATAAATTGATTGTGACATACAAAACCGGCTATTGCGCTAAAGACGCTGAAGTGCAATCAGCTCCTGTTAGTGTGTTAAAAAGTTTCTCACGATGCGCACAACAGACGCAATTGTGGCTGAAGACAATATCCCTTTGTTGGGCTATGTCTATCAGTTTAAATTATTGTACCAAATATAACTCACTTTGATCGTGCATGTTTTGCGCAGCAGGTGAGATTGAAATTGAAAGTCACAGTTAACCTCTAGTATATCAGATATAGTCAGATTAGTACGACAAATGGTACTATGTAGGGCACAGGAAAATTCATGCGAAACAATTACATTGTTGAAATTAAAGTTATAAGAATGCATTGTAAGAATATACGAGAAAATGTCAACAACAACAACAATAACAAACCATTTAGATCATACATTTTGCTTTTATGTGCAGAGATATTAGCCCATTTGGAAAAAATCCAAATATTAAAGGAATTAAAAAACAAAACAAAACAAAAATAAACAAAAACACAAAAAAACCCCAAAACAAATAAACAACAACAACAAACAAACAATAAGAGACAAACACAGAATATCTTATTTCACACTATGCAGATGAAACCGCTCTCACCCTAGATGGTGCAGAGGAGTCCCTTAAGTCAGCTTTAGATCTTATCCTCCAATATTCCAAATTTTCAGGTCTCAATAAAAATATTGAAAAAACTACATCATTATGGATAGGAAGTACAACTAGAAGTAGTATCATGTACTGTCAAGAATATCATTTAGATTGGAACACATCTTATTTTACATATTTAGGTATTACATTGGAACGCATCTTATTTTACATATTTAGGTATTACATTAGAACGCATCTTATTTTACATATTTAGGTATTACATTAGAACGCATCTTATTTTACATATTTAGGTACTACATTAGAATGCATCTTATTTTGCATATTTAGGTATTACATTGGAACGCATCTTATTTTACATATTTAGGTATTACATTGGAACGCATCTTATTTTACATATTTAGGTATTACATTGGAACGCATCTTATTTGACTTATTTAGGTATTACATTGGAACGCATCTTATTTAACATATTTAGGTATTACATCAGAACGCATCTTATTTTACACATTTAGGTATTACATTAGAACGCATCTTATTTTACATCTTTAGGTATTACATTAGAACGCATCTTATTTTACATATTTAGGTATTACATTAGAACGCATCTTATTTTACATATTTAGGTATTACATTAGAACGCATCTTATTTTATATATTTAGGTATTACATTCTCCATAGAGCTAGTTGATAACGTCAAGCTAAATTATGAAAGCAAAACTAGAGAAGTTACATTTTTACTTTTATGGTGGTCAAAGAGACCACTTGAAAAAAGTGTAGTTGTTAAAAGTGTGAACCTATCCGAGAATACTCACATATTTTAAAATTTACCAAACCCACCTAAAGCTAAACCCACCTAAAACTAAACCCATCTAAAGCTAAACTTCAAACCCACCGAAAGCTAAACACCAAACCCACCTAAAGCTAAACTTCAAACCCACCTAAAACTAAACTTCAACTCACCTAAGCTAAACTTCAAAAGTTAGACGCACCACTACCAAACCCACCTAAAGCTAAACACCAAACCCACCTAAAGCTAAACTTCAAACCCACCTAAAGCTAAACTTCAAACCCACCTAAAACTAAACTTCAAACCCACTTAAAGCTAAACGTCAAGAGTCAGACGCACTACTCCAAACGTTTGCATAAAGAAAAGATAAATTGCAAAGAAGAAAAAATTGTGTAAAGAGTATTTTGAAGGCGGTTTGAATATATTGGACATAAACATGTTTGTGCATTCTTGGAAGCTAACTTTGGTGAGAAGAATTATTTCTTCTGAACCTAAATGGAAAAAGATTACAACAACTTGAACGCCAAATATAGAAAGGTTTTTCACTGTTGGCATAGCTTTTATGACAAAAGTGAGAAATAATGCAGTTTGGACAGAGATGTATTTGCAGCATATATTGAACTACGTGATAAACTTACTGTAGACAACTCAGAAGATTTTTGAAAAACTCCAATATGAATGAATCCTTATATTAAAGTTGGAAATTGCAGTGTTATGTACATGCACTGGGAGAAAAAATGTACGTATATATGAGTGCATAAGTGCATGGGTATATGCACGTATATATGAGTGCAGGTGTATAAAATGGTCACACTAAATATATATTTGTCTCTTGCTCTCCAACTCTCACTGCTTAAAGATGCAATATCTGTAATTGTATGAATTTTTGTGAATAGTAAAGGCCAAACAACTCATTTAATGTACAACTTTATAAGTTGAAATCATACATTAAAAGGTATGGTTTACCTAGATTCAATGAAGAAAGGACTAAATAAAGGAGAGAAAATCCTCTCGAGGCAGGGGCCGCTTTAATTAAAATTTGTAGGTCACGAACTGCAACGGAAAGTTCACGTGACCACATAAACAGCAACGTCATCTCCGTATAGAAGCAGGCAAGAAGTCACGTGGTAATAATGTTAATATCTACCGAAACAAAAATGTCTGAGGTTCCGCAGAGCAGAAAATGTAAAGGACGTGCACCTTTGTCGCTTGACGAGAAGAAACGTCGAAGAGCTGCCAGAGACTTCAGACACATTTTAACTATCAAAATTTGACATTACTCTCCCTCTCTCTTTTTCTCTCCCCCATAAAGTGATCAATATTAAATATTGTGTTGGGTTTAGACTTATAAAATAAAACTATGTTTTAGCATTAACCATTATTCCCTGTAAAGTAACTCGCGCTATAATGAATTATGAGGTAGTCATTGTCATGGTTCCCCGACCCACTGCTACCTATGTACGGGGAATAATAAATATGATATGGTATTTAAACAACACCCCCCCCCCAAAAAAAAAAAAAAAAAAAACAAAAAAAAAAAACATTTAGACACAAGAGAGAATAGTATTTTGCTGAATAAAGAAACTTCATAATCCTATAAAATATCTTCCAAATGCAAACACATAAATTTTGATGCGTTCTTAAACTAATAATTTTCAAGTATTGATTCGATTAAGTAAGTTTATTAACTTGTATTTTAAAAATCATTTTCATTCCCCTGTATATTAATGCATGTTATTACTGCTACTATATTTTAATTTTGTCATTTACACTTTTATTGCTGATCGGAATAACGCTTCTTTCAGTCTGTCTCTCTTTCCTCGCTACGCCACCACGCATATTAATATATTAAACGTATTTGTACTCTAACCTCATATGAGTATTCAAAGAACTGAATTCGAAATGAAGCTCTGTTCTAAAAAAATAACAAACAGACAGGTGTATCAGCTAGTTTAACCATATACAGGTATTTTCTTGCTGCAACAATGCGTACCAAAACTTCGTATCAGCAGTATTATATATATATAAATAATGTTTAGTCAGTTTTTTAATTGCTTTTAGATTTTAGATAGGCAATACGTATTGTTCTGTATACACAGTGACCTTCTAATGTCCATCTTGTCAGAATAGCTCGCATCAGTCTATAATACTCCAAAATAATTTCCTTTCGTTTTAAATTTTTGTTTAAATTAATTGCTGTCTTATAAGCTTCCTATTATTTTGTACCAATCTTTCAACAAATTTATTTGGATATTTTTCTTGCACCATATTTGATATATAAATATCTTTATCTAAATAAACCTTATCTATCAAATTTGACCATGATTGTATTACATCAAACAAGAGTGTATTTTTAAGATAATCTAAAGTTTGAATGAAGGTAGATCCAATATCATACAAATTGAGTTTTTCCTTACAGTTATCTACAAATACATTATATTTAGAATCGGACACCACCAATTTCTTAATTTACGAAATATTTATTGATTTTACAATAAATCAAGATCTATCGTATTTATACCATTATCATTAATATTAAGTGTAACTGAAGACATTTTGATGTTATCATTCTTTTTATTCCATACCAATTTTACATTTGACCGATTAATGTATAGTCACTGGATATTTATGGAAGTCTTTCTATGTTTTCATACAAAGGGCTTGATTTGATACAAAGGGCTTGATTGATTGATACAAAGGGCCTGATTTGATACAAAGGGTCTGATTTGATACAAAGGGCCTGATTTGATTTTCTTGCTTCCTTTCAAAACATTTCTTAAAGGTATTAATACTGACGATAAAGGTATCAATTATTTAATCATTATAGCTAAGTATTGTGTTTATAGATGTAGTTTTTTGGAATGCAGTCCTACTTTGGGTCGATTGCTTAGTTGCTATAAAGTTGTTATAAGAATTATATCAATAGTTAAAAAGAAATATCTACTTGAAATCGAAAATTAGAAAAGTTTTATGGCAAGTGGTCTGCTATTCTAAATCTTGGACAACTTTTTAATCTCTCCATAACGCACAATGTATTTTCCCCTGATAGTATATTGAATTTTATGACATGTTCAAAATGTTGAAAACGGCACAGCTTATATTCGCTCATAAGTCTAGTCCAACTGCAAACAGCATAGACCCTGATCTGCCGTCGCATAATGTGCCGGCAGATCAGGGTCTATATTATTTGTTCTACCAATTATTCCTAACAAATTGTATAGACCAAGATCTGCCGGCGCATTATGCGACGGCAGATCTGCATCTATGCAGTTTGCAGTTGGATCTCACTTATTCGTGAGAATATACGTTAGTTCCTTTCTTGTAGCAGTTTGAAAAGAAAGCGCTACACGTATTTCCCCATGATTGTCGTCTCTTACACACTGGACTGGTGCGGGCGGGGGGGGGGGGGGGGGGGGGGGGGTGCTACGTAGTATTTTCAATACAGACGTGCAGTCCAGGGTCCCAAGTAAGAAGGCACCTGATTCATGTACCACGGTGAATTTGAATTCATATACCTGTGTAATAGTCAGGAAACTAGATACCGATATATCTAACTAACTATAACCAGACAGTGTTAATTGTTATGTATGCACATCGATGTCAAAGCAGATACACAAAGTCTCTGTCGAATTTCGACCCCAGGGTTTAACTGGAGTTAGATATCCACTTCAAGTAATAAACGCGAGATTCTTAATTAATGACCTATTCGTATGCTGAGAGTCAAAGATAAGGGCGGGACATCCCCTGATACTAATAAAATGAAGTTTCACCACCACCCCCGGTCTTCTACAAATGACGCTCAATCATCCAGTAAGTCTGCTCTACCCTTTCCATTTTAAAGTGACACCAGCATGATGAATTAAGAAAGTTTTGGTCTCTTATAACAGGGAATTATATATATATATATATATATATATATAGAGTTTCCATGCTTAAAACGCATGTTTACTATGCATTATCGCGGCAAGCTAATAATCTAACACACTCAAACGTTTAACCTTTGTATTTGCAACATAAAACCTTTCGATTCGTGTGATTTTCAAATTCGCATGTGTGTTTTCGTTAGTACACAAGTGTCACTTGTCAGAATAACGTTTTTATTGATGGCAGTGATATTAATAGTTGTAACAGTAGAAATGGTGGTCGTGATAATGATGTGGTAGTAGTAGTAGTAGTAGAAGTAGTAGTAGAAGTAGTAGCAGTAGTAGTAGTAGAAGTAGTAGTAGAAGTAGTAGTACTAGTAGAAGTAGTAGTAGAAGTAGTAGCAGTAGTAGTAGTAGCTTTATCATTCATCAAATAGCTCTTGGAACTAATGTTGTTGGTTGCATCCCCTCAAACCGAATCCAAATAAAACTTCTCCTACTTTCACTTTTAGGTCGTTGACTTTGTACAAGATGCAGTTATAAAAGCAACGATAGTAGTAGTAGTACAAGTTATATAAGTATGTACAAACTCAAATCCATTCCGTAAATATTCTTGTTTCAATACCTCTGGTTGACATGAAGACGACAGGTCTTAGAAGAATGATTGACATTAGCTTCTTGAGATGACCCTTCTAAAATCTGCTGGTACATTTTTTTTTAAAGAAGCAGAAATCTAATTCATGACAGCCAACCAGTTTTACCTCAATTGACAAATGCAATCAGCTGAGCAAGGATCACTAACTGACCAATGAACAGTTTTGATCTATATTTTTCAGTCAACAAATTCTTATATACTTAGGTGCTTGCCAGTTCCACATGGTCCTTCTGGTGTCACAACAATGGCCTCATAGAATAACACATCGTAATGAAATATTTTATGAAATTAGAAAACACACACACAAAATAACAAATGTGCCTTCGAAAGGATTTTGACGTTTACTTGTGAAAAAGAAAGAAACAGTAACTCGGCTAGATTGTGTTTCAAGATGTTCCATACTGTAATTTCTAACATTGAGGATTTCTACGTGCTACTGTCATGTGGATTTTGGCATTATGTGCCACATATCTCTAAAAGATCCTTTCATAGAAAAATCGTTCGATCGATAGATAGATAGATAGATAGATAGATAGATAGATAGATAGATAGATAAATAGATAGATAGATATATAGATATAATAGATAGATAGATATATAGATAAGATAGATAGATAGATAGATAGATAGATAGATAGATAGTAGGTAGATAGATAGATAGATAGATAGATAGATAGATAGATAGATAGATAGATAGATAGATAGATAGATAGATAGATGGATGGATGGATGGATAGATAGATAGATAGATAGATAGATAGATAGATAGATAGATAGATAGATAGATAGATAGATAGATAGATAGATATATAGATAGATAGATATATGGGTATATATAAACATAGATATAAAGATAGGTAATTAGCAACCTAGGTAGCTAACTAGACAGTAGACAGAACATTTAATCGTTGAATTGAAAAAGGATAGATTAGAGATAGACAGATAAATAAACAGCTACACCAACATGCGGCTCGACATATGAACATAAGACAGATAGAAACAGAAAAATAGACATAAAGATAAACAGACAGATAAAAAGATAGATAAGGAAGAAATAACATATTGTTAGATGCTTTTTATGTGCATTTCTCAGTTTATTTGTATTGGACATGCCTTCAACAAACACAAGTGAAAATTATGAAACAAATTCTTTTAATTCAGTGAAAAAGTTACAAAAAGAATACAATACATGAGACATTTGTAGCAAATCTTTGACAAGAAATAGATGAGAAATTGAATAGATTTTTCCTTGAGTTTTCATCCAAAGAGGAATCCTGCGCTTGCCTTGCTTTTGATTGTTACATCAAACTGCAGGCAGCCAAAGATTTCCCCGGTCGCTATATCCAAGGAAGTTACTCTTACCGTCAAATCTCCCTGAAATAATACGTAACCTTAAAATTAATGTTTGTTTGTAGTAGTGTTTTACTGCACCTCAACACAATAGTGGCTTTATGGTGCCAACTAAAAGTAGATCTTAGTAAAAATGTAAAAATGAATTACCCTCCCTCTTTAAAATTAAACGAAGAGCCATTAGGAATTACATTAGAAGGCATTCAATTTAAGACAATACCAATCAACAAGTGACAGTTATTAGCCAAGAAAAATTCGAACATAAAGTATACAATAATATCAAGACGCAATGATGATGATGATGATGATGATGATGATGAGCACGATGACAAGGGCAATGGTATCGTTGTTAAAAATACGAGATGGAAGAAGAGAGGAAATTATGAACAGTTTAAAGCAAATAAATAAAATGGATAAATGTGGTTTGTGTTGCTTTCTGCTCAATAAATTGAGCCACGAATGGTTATCTATCTTGGAGTCTGCATGGTAATGGTGTACCTCATCCCTGCCAAGTGGGTCATATACGTAAAGTTCCTAACTTTCTTAAATGCATTCTGTATCCCTAACTGCAGCTCCTAAATGGCAGGACTCCATTTTCAGAACTGATACGTTTAACAGTGTTGCATGAAGTACCATAAATCCATAAATAATACAGAGAGAGAGAGAGAGAGAGAGAGAGAGAGAGAGAGAGAGAGAGAGAGAGAGAGAGAGAGAGAGAGAGAGAATAAGATGGCCGAGTAAAAAGTTTCAATTTTTTTTTCAAAATTCCACCCACCCATATTCTTAAAAGTTAACGTCAGTTTTAAAAGATTGTAATAGAAAGAAAACTGATGTAAGTTTCTAGCGTATTATAAAATACAAATACATACCGACACAATAATGGAGGGCATTCATATTACTGGATGTGCATATAGTGGAAACTGTCCCCACAAGTAGCGGAACATATCAATTATGATGATGATGATGATTGTTATTATTATTATTATTATTATTATTATTATTATTATTATTATTATTATTATTATTATTATCTAAGTGTGATGTTATACTGATGTAAGTTTTTGTGATTTTCCGTTCGTCGGTTACTTTTGTCAAATAATGCGTTTTTCTGTTAAGCACGCGCATTGCAACTGTAATTTTTATGACGTCCGCTACAGAGTGATTTAGATCAACCAGGAAGCGAGTAGCACTCGAGCTTTGTCCAAAATATCAGTTTATAAACCACAACAAGCTGGAGCAGAGCGTTACCTTAACTGAAGTAATGACACAAACGATATTTACTTTTTTTGTCTCTAGGCACACCTATGTAAAATTGTCTCAAGGAACACCTATGTAAAATTGTCTCAAGGAACACCTATGTAAAAGTGTCTCAAGGCACACGTATGTAAAATTGTCTCAAGGAACACCTATGTAAAATTGTCTCGAGGCACACCTTTGTAAAGTTGTCTCAAGGCACACCTATGTAAAATTGTCTCAAGGAACACCTATGTAAAATTGTCTCAAGGCACACCTACGTAAAATTGTCTCAAGGCACACCTATGTAAAATTGTCCCAAAAGTTGGTCAACCTTATGTATATTTGTCAAAGGTAATTTTGGGGGAAATGGGGATGGGCAAAATAATTTATAAACCTGTTTGTGCTAATTTCATCACAAAGATATTGCAAACTGGGTGTTTTGCATTTCTGAAAGTATTAATCTCTCATATGAAAGAGACGAAAGTTGTAGTACGTGCTTATGAGAATAAATTAGTGAATTGAACTGACTTAACAAAATGCGATGAAGGAAAAGATAGACGCGTATAACAAAAAATAATTAGTACCTATGATTTGGGAAATTTCAATCTATGAAGGTACAATAATGAAACGTAAATACCTAAGATTTATGAGAAAAGTGATTTTGGTAAGACCCTGTGATTTTGGTAAGTTCTGTGATTTTGGTAAGTCTTGTGATTTTGGTAATTCCTGTGGGTAGTACAAAATTGTAATAGAAACTATTTAAATAGCTTTTATCCAGGATTGATTTCAGTTTAGAACAGTCATTATTGTACTAAAATTATTTGTCAGCACTTTCTGCCCATTTTTTGCTTCTTTGTTTACATCTTTGTTTAAAAATGTCATGCAAACGAATGACAGTATTACATTTCAAATGTAAGATCGTTTCATAACTGTTAATTGGTAAGTACATGTTTACTTAGTGTGAATTTACTATTTTTCATGGGAAACCAAAAATTTCGTGAATTTCGTGGCTACTACAAATCACAGATTAAAAGTTACATCGAACAATGATTCTTCTATGAATACAATACGACCCCTCTCCAATCCAGAAATGTATGTTTCCCCAAGAGTGTCATAGTTTGCAAAACAACGATCTTTCTATGAAGACAATACGTCCCCTCTCCAATACACAAATGCGTGTGCCCCAAGAGTGTCATAGTTTGCAAAACAACGATCTTTCTATGAAGACAATACGTCCCCTCCCCAATCCACAAATGTATGTCTCCCCAAGAGTGTTATAGTTTGAAAAACAATGAAAATTAATAGCCTCGAAAAAAAAAGAATGCACAGTATTTTCTCTTCTCATTACCTCATGCATTTAATATCACAATATATGACATGAACAACGTGAATATGTTCATGGTTAATGTGGATTTCCTATATTTGCTCATTAGAATCGTGGCTTCTAATAATAGCATTAAAGCTTTCCCCTCCTCCTTTCAAGAAGTAACGTAAGAAGCATTTTGACAGATAAAAAAAGGGTTTTTTGAAATCGACGACCCGGCGTCAGTTGAATAAGGGTTATTTAAATTGTTTACAAATTTGACTTACTTATTGTATTGTATACTATTTTTCCTCTATGTATCTAAAATGATAAAATGTTAAACTAGCTTTATTGATGTGTGGACTTGCATATTTCATGCACGTGTATACATATATGCCTGATATTACAACGTAATTCCCCAATCTTGCTTAGAGTCACACACCCCAAAACGTGCCATTTTGTTCCAGTCAGTTCTAACAACCGTCCGAAAAGGCCCTCTTTTTGTATTGATGGAAGCAATGTTTTGGGTCTCTTTGACTCGTGATTCAGATTTCGGCACCGTTACAGTTTGTACTTCTTGGAAAGCGATTAGTTTGTTGTGGATATCCATTTCATCTATTATTTGAACTTGATCTATTTTACTCTGCTTGTACATGTTCTGAATATTGATAGCACATACTCCTGATGGTTTAACTGCTGCCGCGAGGTGGCGCATGGGAAGAAGAAAACTAGAAACCTAAGTCCCGGTTTCAGAAAATTTCTAAACATTTCTTCTTACATACATTGAGATTTCGCATGAGCTTGCTTGCAATATTACTTCTTATTACTTATTACAATATTACAATATTACTTCTAACAATATTGGAATTATTGTCAGAGGCAGACATAGTAGAAAAAGGATGAAAATTAAGTCATTTGTTATAAAGTTGAGCATCCGCGAATCTTTCCATTTTTGAAGAAAATAGTCGCTCAGAAATAAACCAAAATTCTTTTCGGAAGAATACAAAACATTATAAAAGTATTTTAATCATTAATGTCTGTTGAATGTCCATTAAAATGAATCGTTGCTAACTGAGCTAAAAGAATGATGTTTAATTTGGGGGGAAAAAATTGAGATGTTTAGTGAAGCTAGGGCATCGAAACAAATGATTTTAGATGAGCAACCATTCGTGATTGCATGGGCTGGAGCAAGGACTCGACTTTGATCAAACAGGTACAATGTGAGCGCCTTTTATTACACAAGTGACAGGGACATTTCGTGGAATTGCGATCTTTGATTTCTTGTCTCTAGTCGGCAAGCTCAGGTCGCTTCTCGCAATCATCTGAGAAACCCATGCATATGAATTTTAGAATTGTGCTATATATGTAACTGATAACCATCCGATTCGATTACTTGTTAACAATTACGGGCACATCATGATGAAATTTGTTATATGAATCATTCATAAAATAAACAAAATGGAAAGAAAAATAATGAATGTGCATTTGGCACATAGAACATAATATTTGTCTCGTTGTCAACACCAACATAGTTTCTATTAATTATTGTGCAGTCTAAATCCATTTGGATTCATCCACATCAAGGACTCCTCCGTGCATCTCTACTTTCTTTCGGATTGTTTTTATTTTGTTTCGTTTTTATTTTCTAAAAAAATAATTCGTAAAAAAACTCCACAATTAAAAGAGAATTGTTATATGACTCCCTTCTCGCCCGCCCCATTACAGGTTTGTGGATATAGAATTAGCCAATGCCCCATTACAGGTTTGTGGATATAGAATTTAGCCAATGCCCCATTACAGGTTTGTTGATATAGAATTGGCCAAATGCCCCATTACAGGTTTGTGGATATAGAATTGGCCAATGCCCCATTACAGGTTTGTGGATATAGAATTGGCCAATGCCCCATTACAGGTTTGTGGGTATAGAATTGGCCAATGCCCCATTACAGATTTGTGGATATAGAATTAGCCAATGCGCCATTACAGGTTTGTGGGTATAGAATTGGCCAATGCCCCATTACAGGTTTGTGGATATAGAATTGGCCAATGCGCCATTCTATACGTCGTAAGAGGGGACTAATGGAGGCAACCTTTTTAGCCATGGGATGCGAATCGTGATAATGTTCAGTAATGAATGTCATTGACTTTTAAAAAGAATGATGGTTATGTAAAAAATTGACTTTTTGTATTGTACAGATTTTACCCTTTTTTCCTTTATCTTTGTTTTGTATGCCTTCTTTGGGATACATAAACTTACCCGGCACTATATAGCCGTGATTGTGCCTATATACCGTTAAACCTTCTACTAGATACATACATACCTACATACATACATACATACATACATACATACATACATACATACATACATACATACATACATACATACATACATACATACATACATACAGTTATGTGAAAGGCAACTTACATCTCCAATAGTGCTTGCAATAGTCTCCATCTCCGGTATGTGCATTGTTTTGTTTGTAATCAAAATATTCTCCGCATGGATGGGACACCCAGCTTCGTGTCCCAGAGCTTCTTTCAACATGCTCATAATCTGTACTCCCAGAGACTTGTCCACCGCATGATCATCCTGTGCAATGGTTGGCAGCAGAGCGCACATGTCAAAGGTACTATTTAGAAAAAGTACTGCATACAAAATGAATATTTGTAGCGATTATATGCATGCATATAAAGACCAATTTAAGAATTAAAGCCAAGTTCCAATGGTTTTATGTGTACATGTACCTAAAGCAATAATGTTTACCACATGCTGCGAATTCATGTACACTTCTTTTTTCCTGGATATCAAATGTTGTATTTGTGGGACAATTGCGTTTCCGTGAGTACATATATTTGTGGAATGAATGATGGGTTTTATTGCTGTCCAATGAAGGATAATTGTTTGATAGTCTTTAAACTCATGGTTTCTAACAATTACCCACGAATAATGGCACCCCACGGAATCTGGTATTCCACGAAACATATTGTATTCTTAGTATAAAGACAACCTGCTAATAAAGATCAGGTCTAAATGTTTTCATTCAGTGGCCGTTATATACAGGTTTGGTTGTTACTTACACATGCTAGTAACATAAAGGACATTTTGTTGATGAAGACTCTAGGTAAATATACATATGTATACTTACACGTTTTGGACTTTTTTTTAAAGTACTGAATCCAGTGTAATGATTTACTTTGCTAGACTACTTCATTGTTAAAGTACTGAATCCATTGTAATGATTGCTAGACTACTCCATTGTTAAAGTACTGAATCCATTGTAATGATTTACTTTGCTAGACAACTCCATTTTTAAAGTACTGAATCCATTGTAATGATTTACTTTGCTAGACAACTCCATTTTTAAAGTACTGAATCCATTGCAATGATTTACTTTGCTAGACAACTCCATTTTTAAAGTACTGAATCCATTGTAATGATTTACTTTGCTAGACAACTCCATTTTTAAAGTACTGAATCCATTGCAATGATTGCTAGACTACTCCATTTTTAAAGTACTGAATCCATTGCAATGATTTACTTTGCTAGACAACTCCATTTTTAAAGCAATGAATCCATTGTAATGATTTACATTGCTAGACTACTCCATTTTTAAAGTACTGAATCCATTGTACTGATTGCTAGACTACTCCATTTTTAAAGTACTGAATCCATTGTACTGATTGCTAGACTACTCCATTTTGAAAGCAATTAGTCCATTGTAATGATTTACTTAGCTAGACAACTCCATTTTTAAAGTACTGAATCCATTGTACTGATTGCTAGACTACTCCATTTTTAAAGTACTGAATCCATTGTACTGATTGCTAGACTACTCCATTTTTAAAGTACTGAATCCATTGCAATGATTTACTTTGCTAGACAACTCCATTTTTAAAGCAATGAATCCATTGTAATGATTTACATTGCTAGACTACTCCATTTTTAAAGTACTGAATCCATTGTACTGATTGCTAGACTACTCCATTTTTAAAGTACTGAATCCATTGTACTGATTGCTAGACTACTCCATTTTGAAAGCAATTAGTCCATTGTAATGATTTACTTAGCTAGACAACTCCATTTTTAAAGTACTGAATCCATTGTTCTGATTGCTAGACTACTCCATTTTTAAAGTACTGAATCCATTGTACTGATTGCTAGACTACTCCATTTTTAAAGTACTGAATCCATTGTAATGATTTACTTTACTACACCATTTTTAAAGTACTGAATCCATGGTAATGATTGCTAGACAACTCCATTTTTAAAGTACTGAATAAATTGTAATGATTGCTAGACTACTCCATTTTAAAGTACTGAATCCATTGTAATTATTTACTTTGCTAGACTACTCCATTTTTAAAGTACTGAATCCATTGTAATGATTGCTAGACTACTCCATTTTAAAGTACTGAATCCATTGTAATTATTTACTTTGCTGGACTACTCCATTTTTAAAGTACTGAATCCATTGTAATGATTTACTTTGCTAGACAACTCCATTTTTAAAGTACTGAATCCATGGTAATGATTGCTAGACTACTCCATTTTTAAAGCAATGAGTCCATTGTAATGATTTACTTTGCTAGACTACGCCTTTTTTAAAGTACTGAATCCATTGTAATGATTTACTTTACTACACCATTTTTAAAGTACTGAATCCATGGTAATGATTGCTAGACAACTCCATTTTTAAAGTACTGAATCCATG